>CM053325.1:51474115-52695365 GCA_028583605.1 Dastarcus helophoroides | reverse complement strand
CGACGCCTATCAATAAATATCGGAAGTTTTTATTCGGTTTCGTAAATATGTTGGAGTCTCATCCCGAGATGACCTATGTAATTCCACATGGTAGGGCCACATAACGCCTCAGTATCTTCACGTGCTTAGCTGTTCCTGATTTGTGAGGCTTATGGCTATTCGTCATTATTTGGAGCCCCATTTTTAACAAACATTTTTTTCGGACTATCAACTTTATTTCTATGGATCCTTAGCTTTTATTAAGAAGAGCTCGTTAATGTCAACAATTATAAGAACATCGTAGCTTTCTCCAGCCAACTTCAAGCTCAAAATGTCACGTTTCTTTTTTAATTTCCGAGAATCGTTTTTTAGACTCTGGGCCTTTCTTTAAATTGTGACATCAGTTTTGAATTCTAGATCTTTTTTTAGAAATTTTGATTTTTACTTGAAATTTTTTTTTGGAACTATCAGATTATATTTCCAATTATCATTTTATTTAAAAATTTTAACATTTTTCAAAACTTGCAATCTACATTTTTAGTGTTTAATTTTCTTAGTGATTTGTGTAGTCAATTTTTTTAAAGAAAGTTCGAGAATACTTTTTACGGTTTGATTTATTTTCGACATCAACTTCAAATTTTAGATTTTCTATATTTCTAAAATTTGGAGGTTCTTATAGAAATCTTTCTAAATTAAATTAGTATATTTTGTTGAAATTTCGTCTTTTTTTTTAATATTTTTTTACAAGTTATTATTTATTGTTTTCTTAATAATTAGATTTTCTTAAAATATCGACTTTATAAATTTGTACCTTTTTGGATTTCACTATTTTTCGCAAAATTTCAAAATGAGGTTACGACCTTTACCTTTTATTTGTCTTAGGATTTCCATGCTCTTTAAAAAAATTTATTTTTTTATGGTAATTTTAACTTTTTTCCCTTTGAACTTGTACTTAAAATGTTAACTATTTTGCCTAAGATTTCGCCATTAAATTTAAACATTTGTCTTCCTGTAATAAAAATGGTAAGCTGCTTTCAAATAAAATCACATTTAAATTTTTTTATTATATTTTTTCTTTAAGGATTAGAATACATTAATGGTTACTCCCGGTATTTTGCGCATAAACTTGACCTGCACACGTGCTTAGTAAATCAGAGCTTCAAAAAGGGAGAAAAAGAAATCTTTTGCACATATTGTCCACCATTAATTTTAGTGGTTGAACGAAGGGTCAACGGGGAATTGTTTTCACAAAACGCTTCCATTGTCAACTTCCTGCGAATAATAGTTGTGTTTAGTATTTGGTCAATAATCATAAAATTTTATGCCATTTTTACGTTCCGTATGTATAAAGGATTTTCAGACAAAACATCCATATCCACTTAAACTCACAAGAGGAAGAGAAGGAATTTGCAATATTTTCATGATGAAAATATTCGTAATTTTATGTGAATTGCATTCCAAGTTTATTGTCGATCTGAATATTTAGTTTTCCTTTATTCATTTACAGTTTTAGATATATGCCAATTTGCAGTGTTAAATTATTCGAAAAACCGGGAACCTTATTTACTTAGGGTTGTATTGTAGAACACATGTTGATAACAATTTATCTTTATTTAATCCGTTGATTAGAGTTAATCGATTTGCGTAATCGCAAAAAGCATATTAATACCTGATGTGAATAGAGTGCACATAATGAACACGAATATTGAAATATTTAAGACAAAAGATGACATTTGCATGAAATTATGCTTATATGTAATTGAATTCATTGAGGCTTTCGCTTCTTTGATTTGTTCCTCTTTCTTCTTATTTATTGAACTATTTTTAAATTGTGTTTAAAATAAAGTGTAATTTAAGAAACTTGGACTCAAAATCTGAAACTTACTCTCAAATTTAGAAAAAAAAAAACCTTCGATAGAATCGTCAACTCGGAAAGATTTCAAATGTCACTGAAAAAAAAAAAAAATTGAGAAAAATATTAAATTTTAAACTTGAATAAAGATAGTTTGGGTTAGGGTCTAACTTTTAAAACAGTTGAAAATTTTAAAAAGAAAATGCCTTTGAAAAAAAATACATTTTGGAAAATTTGAACATTTAGAGTTAGAAGTTTCTTTTTTTTTAATAAAAGAATGTCGATTGTAATTTTAATATTTTGAGAAAAAATCCCAATTTTGATGTTACTTAAGTTGTTGGAAATGAAAAACTAAATGTGTAAGTCCAAAAAAATCTGAATCTTAGAGAAACGCAGAATCTTTAAAAAACATTTATAAAGTTATTTCAATATTTCTGTCAACAGACTGCAATTTTAAGCCTAGAAGTGAATTCTCATGAAGCTTAATATTGTTATTGATAATCAAAATTTTACAGAAAAATAAATAACGAAAATTTAAATATGAGAAGCATCGGGAGTTTGGACGACAGAGAGGTGCAAAGAAATTAAGGAATTAGACCAGCAGTATGACGGTTTCAACCTACATAAAAAAATAAGGGACCTCACAAGTAATAAAGCAAAACGTAATTTAGGTGCTCTAAAGGATCAACAAGACACCATAGTTATTGATATGGATGCAAAATCAAAACTGTGGGAACAACATATGGTCTAACTATTTAGTGATCAAAGACCGGAGGATTACAATATAACTGCGTCGGAGAAGGCATCATCAGTTATATATGAGGAGGTGGAATATGCTATAAAACTGGCAAAATCTGGAAAATCTGTAAGACCAGATGAAATTTTAAAATTTCTAGATGAACGCTCAATTTTTGTCATTAGTTATTTATTTAACGATATATCCAGAGCAGGAACTATCCTTCACGTTTGGCTTCTCTCCACCTTTGTGCCTATTCCGAAAAAGCTCCGAGCCTCTAAATGTGACGATGATACAGTCCTAAGTATAAGGATCCAAGTCTTGAAAATATTCTTGAGAATTTATAACAAATGTGAGGCCAAGACTTCCAATACACAATTCGGATTCCGAAACTGAATGGGAACAAGGGAGGCCATTTTTGACCTCAACGTATTGTCGAAAAGATGTCTAGATGTGAACCAGGACTTGTACTCATACTTTATATATTTCACCAAAACTTTTGATAACGTAAAATATGAGAAACTTCTCAATATACTTAACATCGATTATCGTGATATAAGGATAATTTTCAATTTATACCGGACACAAACCGCTAGAGTAAAACATGACAGCCGTCTCACTGAGGAACTCAGGATTTAAGGGTGTATCCTTTCCCCAATGCTGTTTAAGATATATTCTGAATACATGTTTCGCGAAACGTTAAAAATGAATCAGCAAGGATAATAGTTAATGGAAGCCCTATCAATAACATTAGATACGATGACGACACCGTCCTGATTGCAAGCGACCTAAATGACCTGCAAAAACTGGTTGATAGAGTGGCTCTAGTAAGTAAAGACTATGGGCTTAAAATAAATATCAACAAAACAAAAATAATGGTGATAACAAAAAGGAACATTACCATAGCTCAGTTGATTTTTGATAACAAGATCGTTGTACAGGTTTATTAATTCAAATATCTTGGCACCATAATAAATAAATAAACTCCACATGGAGAGAAAATTCTTTCTAGAATAGGGCAACCAAGGCAGATATTTATTAAATTGAAAAACCTACTTACAGCCCAAAACCTATCTTTAATCCTGAGGACAAGAATGATTCGGTGGTATGTGTTCCAGGTACTGTTGTATGGCCAAAAGAGGTGGACATTAAATAAGAAAACGTCAAAGAGATTGGAAGTCTTCGAGATGTGGCTCTACATAGATATGTAAAAAAAATCCTGTTGGGTGACCATATGATAAACCAACAGGTCTTGGAGAGAATAAACAAAGAATCAGAAGTCCTATTCACCATTAAAAAGAGAAAACTGGAGTTTTTGGGACACATCTCGCGTAACCTCAAACTTGAAATCCTGCAATTCATCATGCAAGGAAAAATTGTAGGCCAAAGAAGCGTTAGTTGCCACAAAAGTTCACGGTTGCAAAACCCTCGGGATTGGTTTGGCCTTCTATCCGCTGATTTGTTTCGCACAGTCATCTCCAAGGTTTGAATAGCCATGATGATCAGCAACCTCCGAGGAAGACGTTGAATCCAAGAAGAAGAAACATGCCCTGAATCAAAACAATGAAATTAAAAAAATAGCTCGGTAATTTAGACTCGGACTAGACCCCTTCTGAGGAAGACCTCCATTTTAAAAATAAATTCAATTTTAATTCGGTAGAAACCAAATTTTGTGTTTTTAATCGAATAAAAAAAAATATTGTTAAAATATAGAATGAAGAGGTAGAATTTTAAGACAAAGCTTTCCAAAAGAAATGAAAAAGATGATAATTTGTTTTGTGATTTTATTGAAAAGATATTTTTATTTTATGTAAAGTAAATAATAAAAAAGTATTTTAAATTATAAAAGTTTGGTTTTTAAGTAGAAATTTAGAAAAGAGATTGAAAATTTGAAAAAAATATCGTAATTATTAAAGAAACAGTAAAAATAGAAAGCGATTTTGGAGAAAGCAATCGAAGTGTCAAAAAGAAAATTTTTGAAATTTCATTTAAAGTAGGCATTTCAGAATACTGGTCTAAATTTGGATAGTTAATTCAAAATGCGAAAAGAAAGGACTTTGAATTTTGTGATTAAACGCGAAATTTCGAAAATAAAGTTAGGGTTTCTGGAAAAAAAAATAATTTTAAGTTGGTAGTCGAATTTTCCTATAAAATGTAAAAAAAAGTGTTAATTGGAATTTTGGAAGAAAACTCAAGGTTTACATAAGAATCATAATTTATTGAAAAAAAATATTATGTACAATAATTAAAATTTGGCTTTTTCAATCAGGAAAAAAAAGAGAGTTATATCAGTGATGCTCAATCTTTAATTTGATTTTAACCTTATTACAAGTTAAATATTATATTCGAGCCACAAAGGTAAAAAAATAAATAAATAAAATAAGAACGGGATAGCCTCGATGACTAAAAATAGGATAAACCGCCGTAAATATATGTTTTTTTTATATAAACGTTAGATTTTAAAGTTTCACGGAGAAAAGGCTATTTATCTTAAAAGAAACTCTATTTAATATAAAAATAGTAAGCTGCAAGCAAGAAAAATGCATCTTCTTGAGAAAAATAAAGGTATGCACATTTTTCCACATAACTCCAAATTATTTCAAAATTTTGAGTTAATCTTAAAATTTTCAAGTATCTTCAAGCTTTAGTTGCCTAGAAAAATAAAACAGAAAATGGAGTTAATATTTATAGAATATTATTACTTAGAAAAAACATGAATTTCAGTTACAAGTTGAATTTCTAGAAAAAAATTCAGCCAAGAACAACTTGAGCTTGCACAATTAGGATTCCGTACCAAGTACTACAGTGAATAGTCAATAGACCAAATTAAATCAGTTTTATTTATGTATGACTTTGTGTTGTAATTGAATATTAAAAAAATTTTCTATTTTGAAACATGCACACTTTTTTCTACAATCAATCCTAATATTTATGAACTTATAAGATCGCTTCGGGTGGAGCTAAAATGCTAACCACAATGACTGTGTTGCCTACAATTTAATAAACTTGTTCTAGCTCTGAAAATATTCATCTAAATGAAATAATAAAAAACATAAATTGGATCTGCATTCTATTCTTCGACTAAATCAAGATTTTATATGAAAAAGAAAAATGACTCTATGGGTCAAAAAGCTTGGAACCATTTATATTTCTATAAAATATTGTTTTCTTAACAACTATTACGGTATTGAAAAAATTTGCAGTTTTCCGATAATCTATGGCCCAATATAACCCTATTAAAATCTGAATTTTATTTTTAGAAACCTAGTAGGATAGGGGGACAGTCATTTCTGACACATTTTGAGCTGCCTCTTTAAGAAAATTATAAAGAGAATATTTTAGGATCTTTAGCGGTAGTTCTTTCAAATGATAACTCACACGATATATTAAAACGAACTTTATTTTTCAGAGATCAAATACACCCCCCATTTTATTATAAAATATATCCATTTTCTAATCGTTGTCTGGCGATATTTGCGTAGGCCATTGAGAGCTAACGCTATGCAAAATTTCAAATTTCTACGTTACATAAATTTAGAGGAAACCTCTTTTTGACAGTAGGGCGAACGGACACGAGAGTGAGTTTATAAGGGTTCCGTTTTTTCCTTTTAAGGTTCGGAATCCTAAAAATAACATTTTTAAAACTTTTCACAATAAAATTAAAAAAACAGATGGATTTACAAAGTATTGACTTTTAAAAATTATTTTAAAATTACTAGAACAAACTCAAAATTTTGATTTTAAATGAAATAAAAATGAATATTTTAATGCAAGTTTCAAAAAAGGAAATGGAAAGGGCTAGTATTTTAAAAAAAGATCTAGCTTAAAACTTGAAATCGAATTTCTAGAAAATAATAACACCGAAAATAAATAATAAAACAAATTAATTTGCCGAATTCCTAATTTGGTTAAATATTGTAACGAAATGTAAATTGTAGAATTTAGTATATAAGAAAAGTTTCTAGAAATATCTGATAAGGGGAAAGCGGCCGCGATAACGAAGCAAACGGCAGATAAGCGTTCCGGCGTTTCGGCAAACGATAAGCCTTATCTGCCGGTTTGTTCTAGAACCTGGAGGCCAAAACTATATAAAGCGGCCAGTTCTCCCTCGAGTAAGTTAGAGCCGGTGTAGTTAAGTAGTGAGTTAGCAGTTAGAAGTCATAAGTGAGTTAATTGTTCCGTTGTAGTGATCCGAGTTGAGTTTGAAAATAAAGTGGGAATTATTCAATTCAAGTGTTAATCAATTCGAACCGATAAAGCCCGTCACAATATTTTAATGTTTTAAGAAAATACTCGAACGTTGAAGTTTGCAGACAAAATATTATAATTAAAGTAAAAATTTATTTTACATTTTCGGGGTCTTCTTTTCTAATTTTAATTATTTTCTGAAAATTGTAAGTTTAACCGGAATTTTTTTTATTTCGAAATTAATTTGATATTTCAAGAAAAAATCTGAATTTAGAGAGAACACTCGACCGTTCTAGTCTAAATTTCGATTCAATCAAGGATCAAAGCTTATGAAAAATAAACTAAATTCGTAAATAAAAGTTTCTGAAAATTTAAAATTTTTTGGTAATTCATAACTTATGACTACCGAGGAAAAGGACCTAAAATGCCAATTTTAACAATAAAATCTAAATAAAGTGAAAAAAAAATAACAAAAAAGAGTTCTAGGGTTTAGGAAAACTTTAATTTTGAGTCTGAATTCACACATTTAGAAAAATAAACT
The DNA here is from genome assembly GCA_028583605.1 of Dastarcus helophoroides. Taxonomy (NCBI): domain Eukaryota; kingdom Metazoa; phylum Arthropoda; class Insecta; order Coleoptera; family Bothrideridae; genus Dastarcus; species Dastarcus helophoroides. The sequence continues at coordinate 52,688,069 of CM053325.1, read as the reverse complement.
TTAAAACTTGCAAGTTTAAATTATAAAATTTGAGAAAAATGTCAACACTTTAAAAACAATCATATTAATAACAAAAATGAATTAAAATTTTGAACTTTTTTAGAAATTTTTAAGAACAGTTAGTGGTTGTTTTAGAAATTTTGCTATGCCCGAGTTTAAGGTCAATATTTTTATTTATTTAAGAGAACAAGTTAAAAACTTTGAGAGAAGAAGTCACTATCTTTTCAAAATAATTAAAACCTTGACTGAAAGTAAAAACTTTTGAAAAAAACAAAATGTATTAAAAAGTATTTCTCAAAATTTTTACTTTTATCAAAATGTCAAGATTAAATTCAAAGATTCTATATTGAGTTTAAATTAAACAAAAAATTCGTCATCAAAGTCAAAATTTTCTAATTGTAGTCTGCTGATTAATGTTAAAAATAATTTTTTTTGAAGCTTTAAACTTACAACTCACAGATGTCTCCGAACATTTTTTTTATAGAACTTCCAAGCTATGGAACTCGTTACCGAAAGAAATTTTCCCCAAAAATACAATCTATCCTTGTTTAAGAAGGCGGTTCATCGCGATTTATCCTTGTTTCCGCATCCTACTCGCAGTGCTTTAAAGGCATAATGAAGTTTGCCCTTTGCGAGTGAATTAAACTTTAAAAAAACTTGAAAATTAAAGTTGCCTTTTGATCCTAAATTTGGATTTTTAGGGAAAAAGTAAAAATGTTAAAAATATTATATTTAACATTCTTAGAGGAAAATGAAAATTTAAACTAACCGGAGCTTAAAAGAATTTGATATTTTTAAGTTTAGAAATTTAAAATGATAAGTATATTCGGTAAAATGTCAAAGATATAAAAATAATCAGTTTTAACCCAAAACTTTGAGAAACATTTAGGTTTAAACGCAAAATTCCTAGAAAAATTAGTGTAGCACTTAAAAAAACCCAACAAACAAACACTTTTTTCTGAATTTAAATCTGAAATAAGAATCTTTTTTTTTGAAATAGAGTCGTATTGGCTTTACACCACTCAACACGGCGACCCATTAGGGTTTTTGTGCGGACTCTAATTTTAATGATTGTCCAAGATGTTTAGACTCTTTACCTAGTCTATTACCTTTTTAGGAGCTGTTTCTCTTATTGGGGTCTCAGAGTCACCTTTTTAAGAAATTTGAGCCTTTTACAGAACTGAGCCATGCATTCGCATAGCAGGTATTCTATTGTTTTTGTTGCTGCGCTGCAGAATCTGCAGTTTTCATCATTCACTTTTACCATCTTCTTAAGGTGATACTTTATTGGAAAGTGTCCTGTAAAAAGTCTTGTTATTATTCCTAAGTTCTTCTTGTTCAGAAGCTGCTAAGACTTTCTTTTTGAGATAGTGATGAACATTTTTGACTGTCTTAGACCTAGAGTTTTCTACCAATATGACAGCCCTTTGTTTGTCTCCCTGGTATCTGTTTCATTTTTTTACGTGGCCTTTTGTAAGACCACAGATGGTTCTGGTCCAAAATTGGGGCCTTTTTTGTGAGTCTATCTGCCTCTTCGTTCCCTTTTATGCCTTGATGCCCTGGAACCCACATCAAAGTTACTTTGTTGTTTGCAGCCAGTTGCTTCAGAAATTGTTTGTATTCTCAGGGCATTTTTGACTTGGTTCTGAACGACTTTAGAGTCTTTATTGCAGCCAGGCTATCCAAAACGATATAAACCTGTACGTTTCTGAGTTCTTTTTGAAGTCACTCTTTTGCGCACAGAATTAGAGCAAGCAATTCTGCTTGGAAAATTATGGGAATTTTTTCTAGGGGTTTAGAAAGTCTTAAATTAGTACCCTACATTCCTAGTCCTATTTCCTCTGTTTATTTAAATTCGTCTGCATACCAGACAGATGCGTTGTTTGCTAGCCTTTTACTATGTCCTATGTCTATTCCGTGTCTGGCGGTCCCCGATAACCCCTTCGTATGGAACAAAATTAGATCAGATTTTATTTAACATTTGTTTCTGTTTCGTTTCACAAAATTTTTAGTACGTCAAATTTTAAACTTAGTTGTCTAAATTTCGACTTTTTATTTGTAAATTTTGTTTAAAACTGATTCCTAAAATTATTTTCCATAATTGCTTTATCGACGTCTTTCCAAATTCTGTCTTTGAATCTAAGAGTCAAAAATTCTAGAATACTTTTGTTATAAATTTCGCCCTTTTTCCTAAAGTTTTTAGTTTTAAGGTACACATCCAGTTTTTCTCAGAAGTTCAAATTTCATTTAAATTTTGAGTAAAACAATTCTCTACAACTAATGAATTTTTATGTTAAATAACTTAATAAAGATTTTTTTCACTTATGTCTTAGACTTACTTGATAACCAGTTAAAATTTTTACGGAATATTTGACGTTAAAGTCGAAATTTGGACATTTTTCCGGAAAGACCACGAGCGCGAGGCACTTCAAAGTTATCGCGAGTTCAATATTGCTCACAATCTACTGGTTAAGCATCACTAAGCTATACAATGGAAGTATAAATTTAGTATTCTAAAAAAATTGAAACTTCGAAAAGAAAGACTTTGAATTTTGGGTTTAAAATAGAATCTTAGAAAAAAAGTCAAAACTTCTAATTTAATGTCGAAATAAAAAAATAAAACTTAGTAAAGAAAAAATAATTAAAAAATCATAAATTCGTCAAAAAAGATTTCATAAGTTTTTTATATAAATATTAAATAACATTTTTCGAAATTTTGAGAAAAATATAAATGCTTCAGATTTCAAAGTTATGAGAAAGAAACTCTGAATTTTGAATTTAAGTTCTTCTTATTCAGGAAGAGTAAAATCTAAGAATTTCGGAAAAACAAGTCAAAATTTCGAACAAGGATCTCGAAGACGAATCTAAAGTTAAAATTTTGCAAACTTTTATAGCTTAAACTCAATATTTATTTCGAATGGTCGAAATTTCAAGATTGGGGTCGACATTAAAGAAAAATATCAACATTTAAAAAGAATATCAAAATTTTGAGTTTCTTGATGTTATCAGTATTTTAAATTTAAAATCTGGCTGTTAAATGCAAAATCTAAAAATAGCAAATCTCAGATAGAATTAATCCTATTAATTTCAAGTCGAAATTGGGATAAACATAATATAAATTGCATGGTTAGTTGACTGGGAAGCCATATTCCCTATACTACTTCCCGGTCATCACTACTGAACCAGTATCGTAAGCTTAGTTGCAAGGTTAGTACCTAAATTGCTAAAAAGAAATAAAAATGTACAAGAGTAAAAATAAACAATATACATATTAATTAATAATAATAAAATAAATAAATGTTAACCAGAAATTTTAGGAAAAATGCCGAATGGATTATTTAATTCACGGTACAACTCATATTTAACAAAAAAAGAGATTGTAATTTCCCATTAAAAAGGAACAGATAACTTTGCATTTAAAGTTGCAAAAAAACAGGAAGTGAAAAAAACAAATGAAATGAGTAGAATATCACCCCATAAAGAGGTACCATTGAAAAATTAAATAAAATAGGGTTGCTTCTATGCTGGGCAAGGACACTTAGAAACTAAAACACGTACTGAGAGAAAGTAAATTAATTTTGTAGCAATATAACTAATTTATGTTATCATTTTTGTAAATATTGTTCTAAAATACACCAGCCGATAATTTAAAAAACCAAATCTTCTTTGTTATTAAACAAAGTAGAACGAGGACAAATTTAATAAATGTTATGAAAAACACCCGATTGGTGACATAACAAAATTTTTCATTTTTCTTCAAGGACGTCGACTTTTATTGGAAGGAAATAAAAAGTGCTCATAATTGAGGAAATATTTTAAGAGATCATATTTTACAGTTAACGATGCCGAGAAAACAATTTTTCGTCTTTTTATGTCGACGGAACGACATCCCGCCCGAAACTTTGCGTTTATACAGTAATAAAGCAAACGCCCTTAGCAAAAACATTTATGGCTAATGATATCCACATTTATTAAAATGGACTTTTTTATTCGTATTTTTCGAACAGAATTTCAAGTGAAATGCTTATGTAAAGCAATATAAATCCTGTTATGATTTTATTTTAACCAACTTTGGGGCATAATTCGTATATTTATGTGACGTTTTTATAATCGTGTCCAACAGATCTAGAATGGCTTTTGCATTAAAAAAATGAAGCCTGTGAATTATTCATTTTCAGATAATGGGAATTTCAGATTTTCGTAAAAAATAACGGTATTTTCGGTATTGTCTCCATTTTCTTTGCTATGTGACACCAATTGCATTAATTTGCGGTGGCTACTTCGTCGCCCTTTTTTTTAACCACAACATAAAATGCTGGGCTACATTTTCTTATTAATGAGAAATGGCTATATATCTTGAGGAATTTTCCCAGGCTTCATTATTTACGTTAAACTCTCAGATTTTTATTCTGGCTGGTATGGCATCCTAAAATATAGATGATTACAAGTTGTTTTGGCTCTACCAAAAAAGCCTCTCGAAGTTCGCACCACATTTTAACACGCTGTATAGTTTCTATTATATGTTGAGAAAAAAAAACATTAAGGTCTTAAAGCTGAGAATAATTCATATAAAAAGGTTTCTTTTTTTTAAACTTCTACTCATTTTTAAATTTTTGCTTTAATTTCGAAAATAATTAATATTTCCAGCCCTTACTTCGTGTAATTATTTAATTTTTATAACTATTAAACTTTATTAACAATTGAAAAGGAACAGATATTAAAAATTCCACAATGTTTCGATAAATATTTGCTAAGGCTAGAGCAGGTTTCACGTTACTACATCGTCTGGTATAACTGCGAATGATGCAGTAATGCGAAACCTGATCCTGTGTAACCAAATACTTATCGAAATTTGAAATTTTTAATATCTGTTGCTTTTTAATAGTTAATAAAGTTTAATAGTTATTAAGGTCAAAAATTCGATTTAAAATTTGGAGAAATACCTCCAACATTTAGAGGAAGATCCTGATACAACATTTTAAACAGTTTTCTATCGAAATTTAAATTAACTTCAATTTCAGTCAAAATTTTATGAAAGTAGTCGAATATAGGGGAGACTGTTGAACCTTGGATCATTTTTTTAATATTTCCAGTTCTCACTACTTGAACATTATTTTCTATTAAAGCAATATTTTTATCTTGTCTAGAACATCAGTACCTTGAAGTATACACCGATAAAGATGTGGAAATTTGAAAAAGAGATAACAAAAAGTATTTAATTTTCTGTATTTTAATGTTCCATGGTACAATCGAATCCCGTACTTTGAAATGGGTAGGCGTGTACCTTGAGACATGAGTTTTTTGGTCATTTGTTAAGATTTGATATACTCATTGTTAGATAAATATTTATTTAAAAAATAACATTAAAATTATACATTTCATTTTACATTGTAATTTTTAAAATCAACCTGGAACCATAGCTGGCTTGCAACTCTATCGGACCCCTTCATTGGCATTGGTTGAGGAAGTTTCATCATATCGTTGTCATTCAAATCAAATATTTGCCCAGACTCCCTAACAAATTTGCTGCTACTTTCATGGCGCTTATAAAATTCAATATTAAATTTGCTGTCAAGTAAATCTTCTGGTATAATTTTTCCAATGTAGCAGGCAGTCAATCCTCTTTTATTAGGAAACTGAACCAGAACATAGTCGCTAGCCTCATAATTGCCTAATGAAAAATCAATTTCCTCTAGAAAATTGAATATTTTTTTAGTGGAAAGGTCCAGACTTCAATTTTGAGGATAAGAATCTATAAGAAGAAAATCATGATTTTATGTTTAAAGTCAAGATTACAAAATAAATCAACACTTTGAAAAACATAATTTGCAGAATGATAAATTCCAATGTTTTTCTGAAACAAAAACGTTAACAAAGATGACTGTAAATCCAGTTTTAAAGCCAGAATTCTAGGAACAAAATTTAAATTTAGTTTTCAACTACTTTAGTTTGAAAATCACGGTTCTGAATTACAAAAACGAAAGTTTTAGTTTAATGCTCTAATTTTGAAATCAAAGTCGAAACCGCTAAAGTAAAAGCAAAATGTTTAGAAAGCCAACACTTAGATAAAAAATTAACAGGAAAATTTTCTTAAAAAAAAGTAATAAAAACGTCAGCAAAAAATAAAATATTATATTAATTTCAAAATTTTTACTAAAGAGACAATTTTGTGTTAAATTTTATGAAAAATGTCAACATTTCAAATGTGCATTAAAAATTTTGAGAAAAAAGTCAAAATTTTGTTAAATGTTTAAAAAAAAGATGGTTCTGCAGAAATATACCATAAAAAACGTACCTTAAAGACTTATAATCTTTGATTTTCTAGATTATTAAGCTATTAATTGGCCCTTCTTGATGAAGCAGTAGTAGTTATTTGGGTTTGATCTGCCCTGATAAAGTTTTTTCCTCATTGGAATGTTCGCATGGAACTTTTATCAAATTTTATCACTTAGAGCTCCCAAAACCCTCTAACTCGTAGGAATAAAGTGGGAAAAACGAATTTTGATCCCGATATTGCAACCCAAAGTTTTATGCTTCAATGAAAATTTCTTAACCAAATATCTACAGATGTCACACTTATGGTAAGCCAAAAAATTTCCAATTAAATTCTTGAAGCATCTTCGTGGTGATTTATTCAAAACATTTAATTTTTCTTTAAACAACGAGTCTTTTATTCCAAACAAAGAAAGCGCCGGGTCCAGATGGCCTCACGACAGAAATTGACAAGCCCGTGATAAAAAAATATCCGGAAGAATGTCTTACAGTCATGAATCAGGTGTTACAAACAGGTTCATTTCCGAATATTTTGAAAACCGGAAAACTAGTCCTACTAGAGAAGGGTAAACCAAGCCAAAATGAAAATATCTACCGGCCAATATGCATCATAAATGTAATGGGAAATCTACTGAAACAAATGCTGTTAGAAAGACTGAAGGAAGAGATGGAAAGACGAGAAGACCTATCCGAAGAACAATATGGTTTTCGGGAGAAAAGGTCAACAATAAGTGCCCTAGAAAGAGTAATTAACATAACATAAAGTGCTAACGTCAAAGGAAATAGAAAAAGGTGTATCCTTGTAATTATGGATGCCAAAAATGCATCTAATTCTGCTCCTTGAGACGGTATTTTGAAAGAACTTAGACAAAGGCGAATAGCTGCATACCTTTATAATATACTAGCAAGTGATTTGAAAGACATTACCCTGTGTGTGGGAAGCAATTTAAGTATGCAAGTAGGCTGCGGAGTGCCACAAGGCTCCATACTTAGCCCCACCCTGTGGAAAATCTACTATGACGAGGTACTTAAGGTGAAGGTTCCAAGAGGGGTCAAACTTAAAGAATATGCTGACGATATGGGTATTATTATAGTAGAAAAAACAATAGAAACAGTGGAAACAGCAGCCAATGCAGCAATACAAAATGTCATAAGATGGATAGAAGAAAAGAAACTGAGTATAGCTCCACAGAAAACGGAGGTTGTAATTCTATCAGGAGGAAAAACGGCAAAAAATATGTTAGTAAAGGTAGAAATTACAGAAGCAGAAAGTACGGAACACCTCAAGTACCTAGGAATACACATAGATAGAAACATGAGGATGGGACATCATATCAAGGTGATAACAGAAAAATGCACCAAAGCGACTAACAATATAAGTCGAATAATGCCCAACATTGGTGGTTCGAGAGAAAATACTAGGAGAATACTGTCCTCAGTCACGCCGTCCATACTGATGTACGGGTACAGCATATGTAAACGCGCGCTGACAAAGAAAGCTTATAAGAACAAGCTGATTAGTGTACAAAGGAGAACCGCCCTAAGAATAATAGGTGAACACAGAACCACATCCTCAGAAGCAGCCTTAGTTTTAGCTAGAATAACACCTGTAGACCTATTATTAGAAGAAAGAGATAGGATCAGAGACGGAGAAACTCGGACCGCAGCACAAAATATAACAATAGAGAAGTGGCAAGAAAGATGGCGAGCTAACACAAGGAAAGCAGAATGGACAAAATGATTAATTCCGGATATCACCTCATGGATAACTAGACAATGGCGAGAAGTTAACTACTTTCTTATGATAACGAAGGCTTCCACGGACAGAGTCAGTACAGGATATACTTCTTCCCGGTTTGAACCTTGTCAAAGAACTACTAAAAGTTTTCCACTTTTGGTAGTTCTTAGACACGGTCCAATCTCGGAAGAAGCATATTCTGTATTAACTACTTTCCTACCCAAGTGTTACCAGTTCATAGAAGTTTCCAGGCGTACCTAAAACGATTTACACACAGTGACACATCTAGATGCATATACTGCGATAGAAAAGACAATGTGGAACACACGGTTTTTGAGTGTCAAAGGCAGAAGGAAGAAAGGAAGGAAGCCGAGAGAATAGTTGGAACACTGACGCCGCAAAATCTGGAAATCAAGATGCTACAATCCAAAGAATACTGGGATGAAATTGGCAAATTTTTAACCAATATAGTACCAAAAAAAAATCGGAAAGACATGGAGCAAAGAAGGTAAAAACAACTAAGTAACCATCTTAAGAAGGTCCTCTTTGAAGTAATACCCCGAGGGGTAGTTCCGCAGAGGTAGCAGTCTCTGGAGAAGGGGGTAGAGGTTTTGGTCAGTACGAGTCTGACACTCCCTATCCACGTAGATGGGAGCCCATGAGGGGTTTCCCAGCCCTTATAGGAAAAAAAAAACTACTAATACTACTTCACTCATTCTAGAGAATTTCTTTTTGAAATATAAAAATCTATCTTTATTGGAACCCATTCCCTATAGAAAATTTTTGGTAAGTCTTATTTGATATGAAGTGGTGGTAGAAATATACCAGAGAGCTTTACAAGTATAAATGCTTTACCGGTTTCTATTTACAAATTAAAGATCTACCTGTAAGACAAACTTTTTCCTAATTGTGATTTTTTCGATCCCTGGTGTCCCATTTACATAAAAAGTACCCAAATTTTAATGATAAAAAAGACTTCAAATAAATTATTAATATGATTTTGATATTATGTGTTATTTCTGATAATATTCTTTAAGATGTAAATAATATGTGGACCTAAATAAAATCGAACAGTATTTGGGAAGACTGCATTTCCAAAAATAAATTTTACCTTGTCACAAGAAAACAGGGGGTTATGGAAAAAAATAAGTATTGTTTCATGATGGAGGTAGATAGTCCAAATACATTAACCTGCCAGAGTTTGTGTGACAAAATCAGTGTTGGCCAGTGTAACTATTCCAACATTGAATATTTTAAGTTAATATGATAAATCAAAATTAAACAAGTAATCCATATCCATGTGTGTATACTTCTAATGATTAAAAAATATGGTGCTTGTTGTTGTTTGTCATTTTACCATGTTGCGGAGTCTTACTAATGATGAAATATTTTTAAAAAATTGAATTGCGTGCCTAAAACGTGATTTGCAGTAGCTCACATTATTAGGTAATTGTTCGCGAAACACGACCAAGTTAAATTAGAATTAATCGTGTACTGAGCATATTTGCTATTTGTGCAATTGTACCTCTAAAGTGTGTTCTTGTTTTATTTATAAGCATTTGTGCTTTTTTAAATGTACGTGTGCAGGTAAAGAATCTATTTGATATTTTTGTTTCAGAACGCTTAAAGGTCGCCAACATTTACCGGACTACCCACCCTAGATTTTCACGGCACGACCAACCCATACAATACACTTAGGAAAATGTGTTTAGACAAGCATTAAATTGGTTATATGGTATTATATAATAGTGATAAATGTTGCTACGGTTTACACAGCATTGTAAATCACTTTTGAGCTCAATTGCTTAGGTCGATTTAACGAAATATACTGTGTATCCGAATTGATGTGATGACTATAATAGATTTATAAATTGAAATGAACCCGTTAATACTAAAATTATGTAAGAAAAGTGTGTGATTATTGATCCCCACTAAAATGTTAATGTTAAAGGCTGATTGAATTGAAGGAAGGTAAAATATATTTATATGTTTTCTACAATATCAAAATTAGCTTGATATTTATTTGAAATTGTAAATTTTTAAATGAAAATTTTAAAGCTTAGATATATAAAAGAAACGATGTTAAACTGCGGTTTTCAGTTACAATTCGTACTGAAGCATAAAGTAGTCAATTCGTAGATGTTATCATTTTTAAATAATAATTAAAGTTGTGTTTTTATGTTCCAATTACCGTTTAATTCAATTTGTATTGATTATTCATACTTGAATAAACTACTTTACCTAATTTTTATCATAGCAGAAGGTTGTGACTAGTCTATCAAAGAAAACTTCCATTTTTTTTGTAACACATTTGTTTTGTTTCTCTTATATTTGTTATGTGATGTATTGTTTTCAATATATATTTTCTATTGAAAATGCGCTTTAAATTTTTCCTTAGTTTTCCTCAGATAAGTTTGTTTATCTCTGAAATCCCATTATGACTCAAGACAACATTAAAAACCTCGGTGGAAGATCAAATTGCAGTCAGTTCACAAGAAGGAAGTAGTGGAGTACAGGAGGAAGCGATAGAACACGAAGGTTCGCCTAATGACTACATCAAGAACCAATAATAATCACAGTAAAGCTAGCATATTGTTTGAAAAAAGATGTCACCTCCAAAATCACAACGTTAGGTTCGAGTAAATCATGAATCGACAAAAGTCAGAATCACTAAAATTCAAGAATTGTGACCAGTAGTTTATTTTAAAAGACAGTATTAGGTAGTTTGTCACTTCGATCTGGCTTGCACAGAGAAATCAAAAAAACACTGATGTAAGGCCAGATGGAGAGAAAACGTCAAACTGTAAATTAATTATTTGAAGTCGTTTTATTAATGTCTAGACATCGCTAAATTGAACAGTTTCGTATAACATTTTTAGTACAATCAATTCACAAAGCTACCCCAACTATATTGTTGGAGCTCTGCTACTAAAAGAAGGACAATTTGGAAAAATTTCTTCGGCAGCGAATTATAGAGTTCGGAAGTTGCCAAACTGAGCTGCACACGTCTGCTTTGTATGCCTGAAGAATGTTGCTCTTGGGGTGATCAGAGCTATCAGTTCTATCGAACATCTCCCATGATAGGACTTTGCATCAATGGCGTATGTATAAATAACTCATTGTTTAAGTACAAAATATTGATATGCGCGAAAAGTGAAAATCCTGAAAAAGTTGGGTGACTTACTTATTCACTTAAAGATAGGGCAACACCGATAGCGAATGGCTGAAGAAAACTGATGTGAAATTACGAACAGTGTGAAATATTTTAAATACAAAAAAATGTTAAAGTTATCAAACAATTAAGTAGTTGATGGTCAAGAGATATTTGCCAATGATCTTGAGTTATAGTATGGAAATTTTTTAAACAATTTGCTGCTTGCCGGTGAATCATGTCTTTTTTATTTATAGGATCTACATCACAACCCTTAAATAGTTAGGTAGGTATTAGTCTAATAAGGGTAGGGTCCCTCTTGCAAAATTCAGATTGGGATAGTTTTTTTTATAAATATAATATACATTTGGAATGTTCAGTTATCAGAATATAAAAGCGCGCTAGTAAGCCAATTCCGAGAAACAACCTTTAAAAGTTTCAGTCATCGGTCACATACTTGGAAGTTTGCAGAAACACTCATAAGCGAAATAGAACTGTATATTTATGTATAAATTTTTCATGTTTGTAAAGTATGGATTTAATTAGCAACAAAGTATTTCAAAAAATTTGAAAAAAAGAACAATAGGACCGAGGAAGGTTCGATCACAGTCCACGGCAGCAAGGTGAAAGTCTGGTACTCTCAAAAGAGAGTACCAGACACAGACACAGTAAAAATACTGTGTTTCACTTATGAATGTTTCGACGAACTTCCAAGTATGCAGGTTGTAACAAACTCGCTTCTCACTACAGGGATCTCGGAAACGGTAAGAGATATAGCTTCGGTTAAATTGGGACAAAGTTGCACAATTTGGCGATCAGAAATATGCAGTTGAAAAATCAAAAATATCTCTTGCTTTTCTTGAGATTTTTGAAAAAAAGGAAAATTTGGAATTTTGGTTTTTATTATTTCTTAGCGTTATTTAAAGAATAATCGAAAAACTAAATGATCTTTTTTGCTAGCGTTTTCTGTCCTTTTACAAAATAGCATGAAAAGTGTTTTTATTAGACGTTTCGTCTTCTCGCTATCATCATCAAGTACGTTATTTTAAATAGGGACCTACAAATTTTATTGCATTTTTGTATTGCTTTTAAATTTCCGGCTTCATTGATGTATGTAACCAAACGTTTCGTAACTTCAAACCATCATCAAGGAAAAACACTTTTTTTCAGATTAACGTTACTTTATTATTTTTGCATAATTAATAAGTAGCTATTATTAGCATTAAAATTATAAACATTTTATTCGTTGGTAAGAGCACAAGGTAAAGGGACAATAAATAAATTTTAACAAAAAACAACAGACATAATCATATGTAACTAACCACCAAAAATTATGATTAATAACTACGGACAAAGCGACTATGGATACTTAGAATAACAAATAAGAAAGTGACTGTAACATTTCGCTTTCTTATTTTATTACATTTTGGTTATCTATTATTCAAAAAAACAAAATACGTTAATTTGAAAAAAGGTGCTTTTTATTGATGACAGTTTACAATAATGAAACGTTTAGTCATATAAAAATTTGATACATCACTGAAGTCGGAGAATTAAAAGCTATACAAAGATGCAATAAAAATTACATGCCCGTATTTAAAATAACGTACGGAAAAAAACTATTTAGGCTATCTTGTTAAGGATAAAAACCGCCAATAAAAAAGGGTTTTTAGTTTCTTAATTATTCTTAAAATAATGCCAAGAAAAACTAAAAACAAAAATTCAAAATTTTACTTTTCTTCAAAACTCTCAAGAGTGGCCAGAGATATTTTTGATTTATCGACGACATATGACTGGTCGCCACATTGTACAACTTTGCCCTGATTTAACCGATGCTGTATCTCTTACCGTTTTCGAGATCTCTGTAGTGAGAAGCGAATTTGTTACAACCTGTATAAGCGAGGACTGAAAATTTGAAGGCTTGTTTCTCGGAATTGGCTACTTAGTATGCTTTTATGTTCTGAGAACTGAACATCCTATACGTATGTTTTATACAGTCAAACTTCTATAAGTCAAACTTTGATAATTCGAATTTTCGATAACTCGAACAAATTTGGTTTGCATTAGCGTTAAGCGCAAATATTGAATGTAAATTTTACTTGATAACTCGAACTTCTAAAACTCGAATTTCTTGATAACCCTAATAAAATGATTAGCGCTACATTTGATAAGTCGAAGTTTATTACACATATCGAGGGGAAACCCCTATTTGTGTTAGCACGGTGCAATCAAAAGGTGTCATACAATATTTAAAATGCTATTATCGAGGCAGAATCCTAAAAAATCTCCAGAAGATCTTGAAGTAAATAAATCTATTCAAACTGTGGACTTTACATTATTGGGCTGCGTTGATGAAGTAACAAAACCATGGAATATCGACTTTAAAGTAAAAACAATTGCTCATTGTTTTAAAAGAGCCGGTTTTGATTACTATTCTGAATCTGAGGTAGAGGACAGTATTCCATTAATTTTCTTAAATGAAAGTTTTAACAATAGAAGTGAAAAAAAGATACAACTAACACGATAATTATTTGACCATTAGATCTGTTAATTATTATCTTAAAGTACCTGTGTTATCTGCTCACAAAATACGAATCCTTCGGGTACAATTTTGTTCTCGTGGACGACTTGGGGAAAATTGACCTAAAATTGGCAAAAATTAAATTATTTAAAAAATTAAAGAAACATTATACTCAGTAAATACTTTTCAACACAAGAATAGATCAGTTTTATGTAAAAACCTAGTTTTTTGCGAAACACTGAAAGTGAGAATATTTTTCGAAAGCGTGTGTATGAAAAGGAATGTAGTTGTGACGCTTCTGATATGATTATATAAAAGCCTACACCTTAATGTATATTTGGTACAAATTTTATAAAAAACTGTCAACTATTAATAAAATTATCGAAGAAGATAAACTGATGGCCTTTTTTGACCCACCGTGTATTGCTGTTGATCCTTACGGAATTCTAATACTTAATATTTTATTCGTTTATACTTTGATCATATCGAACTGGAAATTTTTCATTACGTTATACATATACACATATCAATTGACTATTTTTACGCAAATTTTGATTATAATCCTATTAACAACAGTACAAAAAATAATAAAAAAACGTTAATACAAATAGTAGAACATTAATTAATTAGACTTATTCAAAAACAATTTGATATGTAATAATAATCATACTCATAAACGTAGGGTTGGCGGAAACAATCTTTAAATTAATAAATAATCCCTTTTGATTCAAATTGAATAGCCTGTAATGATTACCGTGGGCCCTGTCGATATTAGTTTCATGTCAAAGTAGTATATAGGCCATTATTCAGCCACTAACCATGTCGATAATGAAATACTGATTACTATTCAAAATGTATTTGAGCATTTGCATTGCACCACCACAAATGAAATATGGTTTGTTTATCATATTCATTTATTACTAGCTTCTGGTTAATACCACCAAATAATAAAATGAAAAAGAACGCCACACTAATGATTTTTAACCAAAGTGAAATTTTTAATTTTATTAGGGACAATGTCTAGCACTTATCTGACAAGAATCTCATCACCCAAAAAACATCACGATGCTTTATGAAATTTTCTAATAATTGATATTTGCACCTATATTTTAAGAAATTGAAATGCCTATAACTTAGAAAGTTTACCAATAACAGATATACTGGAAATAATAGCAAAAATTTTCTAATATTTTAATTTGTTGGTATAGGCACTGTTTTTTTACTGATTGTAAGTGTTCAAAGCAGTGATAATAGATTCTTACATACGGAATAGGCATAAACCACGTAATTTTTATATCTGGTATAGGAAATACATTGGTGCCTACGGAAAAAAAAACATTCAAAAATTTTATTAAACTCTGAACACAAGTCATCTCATTAATTTAACATATTCGTAAGACTTGAATCTTGAATATTGTAACAAGATGTAGTTATAAAATTTATATGAGTGTTTGTGTAGTGTCAGGAACTCTCTGCAAACATTTGATAATGGAAAGCGGGCGCGAAAATGAATCATTCGGCAGATAAGCGCTCCAGAAGTTTCCGCAAGCAATAATCTTACTGTACGAAGATCCGTTCTAGAAAACCGGAACAGTATACATACGCGCTGGTCTTTCCCTCAGTCAGTTATTCAGATGGTTGAATAGTTAGGTAGTTTGATAGTTAAGTGACTGTAGTGTTACGAAATTAGTTTGAAATAAAGTGTTTACCATTTACGAAGTTCTAATTTTCGAAACGATAACACGCAACAATATTTTACTTGAGCCTTATGTTATTACCATTGGAAAATTAAAAAGTTCTAATAAAAAAGATCGATTAAGAGAGATAACAACCTTTAAAAAGGACAAAGAACGTAAATCCTCGCATAACTGACACGTTTTCCCTCTTTTCTTACGATTGAAAATATATATCTAGGCATGGTTGTTTGAACTATTGTTTTATGCATCATAAATTTTGTCTTTGAAAGGACATAATATATTTATTTTCACTAGTCGCTACAAAATGCCTTCGTCCTGGATATAAATAACAGTTTGTTTTTGTTCGCGCCAACTAAAGCGATTTTTATGTCGAAAGCAAAGGCACCACTGTTGCTTTGCCAAGACCCTTTATTATTTTCTACTAAAGGCAATGAAATAAGGATACTATGTTTAGTATCTGCATGCTTGAAATATTGAAATATACGAGGCTTCTTCATTTTAGGCCCATTTCTTATTAGTCCTAGTATCCAGGAAAGTTAACATAACAGTCCAGTTAACGCTTTTCTTGACTAGTTGTGTTATCAAATAAATTCAATGTCTGAAGTCTTCTAATTCCTTTCATTTTGCGCAAATATATTTTTGATCTAAAGTTCCAAAAAATAGAAAGCCACAAATATTTTGTGAACACCTACTTCTCCTTTCTTTGGGAAAGGTTTTATTAAGGTGGTTCTCGATCATTTTGTACCAAAAAATGTCTTCCTGTTAGTGGTTTTAGAAACCTAAGTTTCTTTTAAAAAAGAAATGAGGCATATGAAAGGAATTAGCGCTGCGAGAAACCCAGAGCTACGACAAGGCAGCTGTTTGTATTGTAGCGTGCGTTATCGGTTCGAACTGATTAACACGTGAATTGAATAATACCCACTTTATTACCAAACTTACCTCGGAACACTACAACTAAATAATTAACTCACCTATTGGCCTTCTAACTATTAACTCACTAACTACACTGGCTTCTGACTGATTCTAACTGACTCGAGGGAAAGCTGACCGCCTTATATAGTTTTGGCCCCCAGGTTCTAGAAGTTTTTGGCAGATAAGGCTTATCGTTTGCCGAAATTTCTGGGACGCTTATCTGCCGTTTGCTTTGCTATCGCGGCCGCTTTTCCCTTATCAGATCTTTCTAGCAACCTTTTTTATGTACTAAATTCTACAATTTACATTTCGTTACAGTATGCTCCAAAGTGTAAAGTTTAATTAAAAGCTTGCTATAATAATGTTGCTATTTGGCAGCGACAGATGGGCTAAAATATCCATCGGATTTTACATTTTTGTTTTTATAAAACAACTTACTTTGAAAGGATAAATTTATTATAACTTGCATAAACTACGAGAAGGAGGGGGAGATAACTAATAGATGGCAATGAATGTTCGCTCTAAACGTAGAGAAAACCTTGTCCTTTAAAGCATTTTAGATTTTGACTAGAAATACATGGTCTACCATAAATACAATTTGTTAATTTGTCAAATAAATGTTTTGTAGTAAAAGTGTCGTGCTATACGTGCCAAAAATGAAAAGCATTTACAACTAACAATAGACCGGTTTTGGCCTTCCTTTCATTAGTATAGTATGGTCCCTGTAAACAGTTCCATGTCTTAGTCAGTCACATAAATACTTGGTATCTATATACAATCGAAATGCGAAATAAACATATTACATTTAACTTTTGTAATCTTGGTTACGTGCCACTGGTTATAATTTTAAGCTATAACCTTTTTCAATTAGCATGTTCCTTGTAAGATACAGTCAAAGTTCATTTACAACTTACTCAATGCAATTCGTATGCTTTATGTATTTTTGAGTATTTTGTGTGTAATGTTTCCAGCGACAGTAGCAGGCTGGTGAGCCAAGGAAGGTAGTAACCAGACGATGGTGTTGGTTGTAAGTATTTTCAACTTTTAGCATTTGCGCCTGTTTCATCACTTAACAATTAATTGACATAAATAAACGCATGTCATGTCAAGTGTGCTTGTATTTAATCGATGTTTCTATGCTTCCAAAAATTGAAATTTGCTTCACTGCCAGTGATCTTTGCGACTTGGTAATATGATTCATCCTGCTTGTAACTTCTTAATGTTTGAAGTTAAACTTTACATCTTTACTTTGCTTCTATTCCTCGATAAAGCTGCTTTTGAAGCAATCAGAGGTACCTGTTCTTTCGCTAGAATACTTGTAAAACAGAGACATTTTGGCAGCCATCCAGCTGAGCTCCAGAGTCTAAGAAATCTCAGCCATAGTGTAACCTGAATTAATTGAAATGATTTTTAAATGGAAACCCAAAAGAACCAATGTGTGCTTTGGGACTGTTTCGATCTTGTTAAGTCTCGTCAATCGCATACCCAAATGGTAAATTTGGTAAAGACTTCGATTCTTAAACTATTTTAATTATTATTATTTTGTTCAAAAAGTTTAAACAATCACTCTACACAGGACTCGTGGTGCATATCAGAAAAAGTATGCTTACGTTCGATATGCCAAAGCGACGAAGTCTACTAAGGTCGAAATCAATTCTCAATCGAAGGAATGTATATTTGGATATTGTTGCGCGTTATCGGTTCGAAAATTAAAATTTCGTGAATTGGAACACTTTATTTCCAAACTGATTTCGGAACACCACAGTTATAATTGACTTAACCATGAGACTATCTGTCTAATTAACTAACCTGACTAACCAACTAACTTACTGAGGGAAAGACGACCGCGTATTTATACTTACCGTTCCGGTTTCTAGAACGGAACTTCGTACAGATAAGACGTATCGCTTGCAAAAATATTAAGAGCCTATCTGCTGCTGCTATATGATTCATTACCGTGGCCGCTTCCCATTATCGAATGGTTGTAGAGAGTTCCTTACCCAATCACTAATACACATTTTATAACTACCCAACCCAGTATATTTAAAAGACAATGAAATATTGCTGCTGTTAGATCGTTTTTAATTTTTTTTTACTTCCTAATTAAAGTATTTTTCAGTATCAAATCCACAAAGCTGGTATAATGAGTTTCCTAACGATGGACAGTCATGCTATAAATTTATTGTTCATACGTTGCACCGTAATTAATGGAGTAATCTGAGCAATTATTTATAGGAATTCTTTACCTAAATTATGGTTTTATTGCGAAGTCTGCGAGATGTGCAAATGAAAGCTAAGGTTTACTTTAAATTTAATTTATATAACTAGTGAATTCGACCTAACTATCCGTGTTCCCCTTAGCTTTAATTGCTTTTGAATTTGCCTTCCCGAGATTCATGTAGGATTATATTGTAATTAATATCTCACCTGATCCCTAATCCCCACATTATTGATGAATGTTTTGCTTTACTTGGAAATAATTTCATATAGATTAGAACAATAATCCCTTAACAAGCTGTTCGACTATTTTTATTTGTATTGGCCCTATCAGTATAAAATTATGCGCATTTTCATTTTCCTGATTTCGCATGAGACCTGCATTAGTGCACTAATCCTATGAGGCCAATAAACAGAACACATCCTAGACTCCAACAGTGCAGCCCTCCAAACCTGTAGCAGCGGATCATAGGTAGCTAAGCTACCAACAGTTGACCTACTGACGCTTAGCAGAAATATTACTCTGACAAACTGGATACTGTATTTCAATGCTCAGACAAATTGTTTAATTTAAACAGTTATCACTTTATCCGATAAATGTACCGGGTGGCCAACTAAGAAAGGACGCCGACTATATCTCAGCAACGAACCATCCCACAGTTTTGAGAAAAAAAATTCAATAGAAAAGTGGGCCAGAAAAATCGCTGGAAAATATTTTTGAGATTCTAAAAAGACCGCTAGGTGGCGCAATACGTGAGGCTAAATAGAAAATTATTTTTTTCGAAATTTTGCTTAATTAAGGTATATTGAAAATGTATGCATTATAATCCTAGAATAGTTTCAATATGTTTTTGTTCTGCACTTTTTCTTCTATCTCTAAAAATAAAGTGGTGGGGAGACATTGAAAATAATTTTTTTTAAATACCATTTACTTCAGCTAGCCTCAATAAAATTTAATAAATTTAGTCTTTATAGAAAGAGTGTTATTTAGTCTATCGAAAGCACTTTTATATGTTTTTATTTTAAAATTATTGTCGTTGCTATAGCGCGTTGTATAAAATGGTAGCAAATTTCGCAGTTTTTCTAAAAAAAATTAAATAAGAAGATATGTCAATTTTAATATCTTAAAATAGAGAATTGAAAGCCCTAGATATCTGTAAAAATCGCAACTCGATATCTTTTATCTAACCGGAGATATTGGCAAATAAAATTTTAGTAACGTAAAAGCTTGATGACGTTGTTTACCATTTAGAATATGAAATCAGAGGAGCTTTAGAATTTGTCTTACAAAATATAAAAATAAGTAATTACCATATCTACAATGACTTAATAGTAGTAACAGTAAATAATGTAAAAAAATTAGCCGAAGAAACAATCTAATATTCAAAAAAGTAAAAAAAAAGACACTGCATTACATTAAAAATGTTAAATTAATATCCTCTATTGACTGGAGCCCTAGAGGTTTAAACTGATTGCAGCCCATCATTTTCATGCAGTGAATCCTCTGACGAATGAACAACACTGCAATTTTAACTTTTACCATTGACCATTCTACCCCTCTAAATATTCTTTCTTACTCTTTCGATCATGCCCTTTCTTTTGTAGGCTTCTTGGCAAAAACAAGGTCTTCTATTCACTTGACAAATAGAAATCAAGGCAAGTGAGATCTGGGACCCTGGATGGCCAAGAAAACTGACTTCCATTTCCTATCTACCTGCCTCGTTGGCCTGGTTTTGAACGGTGGTTCAGCATATCCCCAAGTCATTAGCTATTGTTCTAGCACTTAAATGAGAATTAAATTTCACATATTCTAAAACATTTATAATATTTTGCTCGATGCCACCTCTACATTATCTTCTGAACATAGCAACATGCACATTTCCTGTGGTGCGTATGCGATGTGTCAGTCGAAGGAAAACTCTTTTACTTTGATTACGTTTTTCGGGATACTGCACGCGTAGATTTAGCAGCATCACTTGCATTTTCATGCATTCGAAATAAATGGTTAGTTAGCATTTCAAATGATTCTTCATTTGTTTAAATCTTTTTAATTTTAAAAATTGAAATACAAATCTTGTCCCGTGAAATTAATTTTTTATTTTATAAAGAAATGTAAAAGCGGAAATAACAATTTAGTTAGAAGAGCAGGTAGTAAACACATTTGCAACCTTAAAGATTTGCACTTTTTTTTATTTTATTTTCGCAGTTAACTTTTTTCAAGGGCCACTTTACCAGTTTTGTAGACAAACTATGTGATTATTTATAACTTAAACTTTGTTTGTCAATATCTTCGGTTAGACAAAAGATATCGAGTTGCGGTTTTCACTGAAATTTAGGGCTTTTAATTCTGCATCTGAAGACATCCAAATTGACATATCATTCTATTTAATTTTTTTTAGAAAAACGGCGAAATTTGTTACCATTTTATATTTCGCACTGTAGCAACGACAATAATTTTAAAATAAAAACACGAGAAAGTGTCGTCGATAGACTAAATAGCACTCTTTCTATAAAGACTAAATTTGTTAAATTTTCTTAAGGCTAACTGAAGTAGATGCTGTTTAAAAAAAAATTTTTACGACTTCTCCCCACCACTTTATTTTTAAAGACAGAACTAAAAGTGTAAAGCAAAACAAATCGAAAACATTCTAGGATTATAATGTATGTATTTTCTATATATATTAATTAGGCAAAATTTCGAGAAAATCCTAATTTTCCATTCAGTCTTACCTATAACGCCACCTAGCGGTCATTTTAGAACTTTAAAAATATTTACCAGCGATTTTTCAAGGCCACTTTTCTTATTGAAATTTTTTCCCCAAAGCTGTACAGTGATTCGCTGCTGAGATATAGCCGGCGTCCTTTCTTAGTTGGTCACCCGGTACAAACCTGTTGGTTTGTGCTTAAGTTTAAAGTCAATATTTGATTAATGTTTTAAAATTTTTTACATACTTTACACTACTTTATTAATTCAGGAATAATCGCGCAGTAAACAATTGGCTAGCAAAGCCCTGGTACTGATAAGAAATTTGAACTAGTAATTAATTGTTGTAATTATCTTCATAGGGAAGCATTAAAACAAACCTTTTTGTAAGCAAATTATTTACTTATTCAGCTAAATCCACTCATATATTCTGCAAATATATACGTAAAATAATAATCTGTATTTAATTGCGATTTTCAAAATAATGTCTACTAATTGATGCCTGATTGAAATCGTTTCTAATAAATTCGGAAACATATAAAATGTAAAATTTCTTCAGAAACTCAATCCAAAGCAACTCCACGCTAGAAGTTTCTTTAACGAAATGATTTTAGAACTTTAAAAACCTCATAAAACCCGTTCGAAACCCTAAAGTCTGAAGATAAAATTTAGCTGTAGCTCTAAATTATCAACAGGGATCTTTTAAATAGATTTGATGTTACAGTTGATGTTGGGTTATTAATTAAAATCACCTATTTGGGCGGCTTATAGAAGGCAGAACATAAAAAATAAAATTCTATTCGATTTTTTAAATAAAAGCCAATTCAGCTCAATCCCCACCTAGCAGTGCTCTACTGATTCACAATAAACCCTTTTAACAACAGATATTGTTTTACGGAATTTTTACGAGAAAGTTTGTTTTCTGGGACCTTCCTAAGGAGCAACCAATTTCTTAAGCGCTTGTGTTTCAATTGTTGGCAGTTTTACTACCTGTGATTCACTATGCACGCTTATAGGGCTTCATTACTTGAGTGTAGTTTGCATTCTACTTGCATACGACAGTTGTTGGAGTTGTCCATATTTTCTATATGAATCAATAGCAGGCGGTACTTAGGAGTCACAAGAAGTATATTCGTTGACGGTATTTTATTTATTTATCGTATGGCATTACAGAATTAAAAAATATAGATATAAGAATACGTATTTCCTTTCATAGTTGTATGTCGAGCGACCCCAGTCAGTTGATTGCTACTGGAGTTGCGTCCGCAAAGTCCTTCCAGGTTCCTTCACATTTTCTTTTAGCACAGTCTTGTAAGATGTGGCTTAGCGACTGTTCCGGGGTCCCGCAGTCGCATTATGCACTATCTATCATTCCTCACTTGTCCAGTGTTGCTTTTGTCACGGCATGGTCATTGGCTTATCCGGTTGAGGGAGCACCAGATCTTTCTTGAGAGGTTTATTCCTGGTAGGTAGTGATCGGATCTAGCTTTCCCTCTGTAGCTCGACCGTGGTAGGATATCCATTGAGCTCTCCATTTTTCTTTTAAATTATAGATTTCTAGGGCAAAGTTGTGGTTGTTTTCCCAGATTGACTTTCTTGATCTTAGCCTGGTATGTGGCAGGTTATTCAGTATTTCGTGGATTGGTAAATCTCTGGGGGATAATGAGCTGTTGATCTGGGACCATTCACGCGCTGTCGCTTGTTGGCGTCTTAGGTCGGGGAGGCTATGTTAGCGAGTACTGGCAGCCACGGGATTGATGTAGATTTAAGGGTTCCAGTCCCTGTCATTATTGCTTTATTTAGATGAACATCTATTTTGTTTAGGTGGTTGATCCTGGACCATACGGGAGAGCAGTATTCGGCGACCAGGTACACAAGGAATTGTACCGCATTTTGCAGGGTGTTTGCATCGGATCCCCAGCTCACCTCGGCCAATTTCCTGATTATGGTTTGTTTTGAGCTTTTGTCCTGATAATGCGTGTCTTGATAGTCACGCCTAAGTATTTGGGGCATTGGTTATTGCGTAGTCTTTTGTTCCGAAATATCAGGTTTAATTCTTTGTTCGTCATTCTGTTATTTAGGTGAAATGTGCTACTTTCATTTTCCCAAGGTTTGGGCACAACTTTCACTTCCCATAATATAGTTCTCGCTTTTTTCAGATCCCTGGCAAGTTTCTGCTCTTCGAATGTTTTGCTCTGAGTTACTATCGCTAGGTAGTCGACATAGCTAAACTTTACGGATTTAGTGGCAACTATGTAATTAGTGTACACGTTAAATAAGAGTGGAGCCAACACCTATTCCTGGAGAGGCCGGTTTTTATGGTATAGGATTCACTTGTGGTACCGTTTTCCATTAGTGCTGTGATCTTAGAGCTTAGGATGGTTTGATTTAATTTGTGTAAAAGCCCATCCGTCCAGACAGTATTGTATGCCGTTGTTACGTCAATAAATGCCACTGAGATTTTCATATTCTTTTGGAAGCCTGCTTCTATAAGTCAGGTTAGAGCGAGGACTTGCTCACAGCAGCTTCGTTTTTCTCGAAACCCTGCTTGGTGTTGTGAAGTTATAGAGTCAATTTTTTTATATATTTTGTTGTGCAGAGTCTCTCGAGCATCTTGTAGCAGATGTTTGGCAGTGCGATTAAATGGTATCTCGTTAGGGTCGTCCTTGGGTTTCCCTGGTTTGAGAACTGAAATAGTTCTCGCTACATTAAATTGGTGAGAAACTCTTCCTTCTTGTAAGATTTCGTTGTAAAATTGTAATAGCCATTGTCGTGCTCTCAGTCCTAGGTGTTTAATGAGCTCAGGGAATATGCCATCTATTTCAACGGCTTTCCCGTTTTTGAGAGATTTGACTACCATATCTTATTCCTACTCTATGTTGTATAGAACTTACTTGCCGAAAAATTTGTTAGCATTCGAGTTAGATGTATCAAAATGACACGATTTAAATAAATCGAAACGGGTCTTTGGTTTCCAAACTCTGAAAATGATAAATGTTCAAACTTATGGATCTGTGCATTACTCTAAAAGCTAATATTTAGGCGTCTAGAGAACTTCAAAAATAATTAAACTACAGAAAAAAAAATGTGTTTTGACTGATTCAAGGGTTGATTGTAGAAGTAAAGTGTCATGAATAGACCCGTGGATAGACCTCTCGCATAGGAACTGGCAGGGAAGAACGAGGGCAAGAAAAGAAAGGGCAGGAGCAGAGTAATTTACCCAAAAAATGAAAGAGAAATCTCACCGGGCACACGCTAGTATCAAATATTTATCAACAAATGGGTTGTTGTGTATAAAAATGGTACGAATTACGAAATTTTCTAACATAGCCCAAACATTTAATTTTTTAGGGTAGGTACAGTATACTCACAGGAATATTTAATTGCCAATTTTTCCGAACTATATAAGGGTTGTGCTGTTTATGAAAAGAAAAATATAGCTCGTTGGTAAACAACACCTGGAATTAAAAGTTTTTGTCGACATTACCTGATGCTCCTATAGATTCACAAAAACCCAAAATCTTTGTCACTTTCATCAAAAAAGATCTCTCTAGTGTTAACCATTTCATAACACTTGCACGCATTTCTATTTAAAATATTCAGCACTTCTGGTCACTTTACATTAAATTTCGTCTGTCAATTTTTACGCAAAAAGGCAAATTTTCTCTGATTGTTTTAAAATTAATAATATTATGGCTATGTAATATTTAAAAATAAGTAAAAAGCGCTAAAAACGGTAAAATATATAAATAAAACCGGTTTAAAGTCACAAAAAGTGATAATGATCAACAAATGCTTATTTCTTAACAATTCTCAAATAAAAAAACATTTATGGTGCTTTAAAATCCCTAAGAAAACAAAGCTAGAATGCTAAGATATCAACGACAGTCGTCTAAAGCCCCACATCAACAAAACCGTTCATTTAATCAAATTCTATCAAAAATTAACCTCTAAAATATCAGGAAGACTTAGTTAGAACCCTTATACCAAAGAATCTCATCTGGAGCTTAAATTATTAAAGAAACAAACTCCATGTCATCAAAATTCAAGTTCACTTAGCTAGAGATCGAAATTATCAAACAAATCCATTTAGATGCGTTATAGTACATAATTAAGGGCCTACATTTGGAACGGATTGATCCTTGGTTATATTTGAAACTTGATATACAAATCTTGTCCCTTGAAACAACCAAGAAATTCAGGCATCTTCTTCAAAGCGATCAGTATCTCTGTGTTAGGGTAACTGTTGTGTTTTTTAATCTTTCTTGTTTCAGGGAACAAGATTTCTAAGAGCTAAGAAAGTGATAGAAGCTAAATAATTTGTCCCTGCAAAATTTCAACTTGTAATAATTTTATTTTCAACGGACGGCATTCAAAATTCGTGCGCGTGAATTTCAAATATGTGCAGATTTTGTGAATCGTTATAAAAATTTTTTACATTTTCATCAACCGATTAGACAAAAAAAATAACAAAAAAACCATCAGAATTATATTATGGAATAAGAGATAACTATTCTGGTTAAATAAAAATAATTTAATTATTTTGAAGTATTCTCAGAAGAATTTTTTTAAAAACTTTCAGTTCTTGATGAAGTTTCAAACTTATTAATTTAAAGCGGCGTTAGCATTATTTTTAATTCTACCCAAGCTATTTGTTTTAGCTTTTCTCACCATAAAGCTAGCATTACAGAATTATGAAATAAAGAACTCGTGAAGTAAAGTAGCTAAAAAACATTACAGATAAACGACCTAACATTGTTGTTAAAATATTTCAGGAAAACTCCCGAGTGCCTAATGATAGACATCACTTTTATGGAGCGTTAAGTGACAAATATCGATTTCGTTGAGTTCTAGTTTGGAATTCGTGGATCTCCTCTAAATTGCATAAGTTCTGAAACCGATAAAGGGAAAATTATGTTGCTCCATTACTTCCCGTTTGACCTATGAAGTCGTGAAGATAAAATCTCAATCTTATACCGAAAGTTTTAGTTCTGATGCGAGATTGCATTCGTACGGAAGGAAGAGAAATCGAACTCACTGTTTCAGTAGAAATTCCAAACAATTTAAATGCAGTAGGAAAATTATTTCACTCTGTTATGCCTTTGTCAGTGAATATAGTTTATAAGTCAGCTGAATCAGAAATGCTTTAAAAGAAACTGCAAAGTACATACGTGTATAGACGTAAAGAGAGTCTGTAGTTGTATTTTTAGTTATTTTTAAAGCGTTTTTAATTCACCTGACTGTAAAAGGGAAACATCAAAATTCTTATGAGTTTTAATGATAACTTTTGTATTCATGATTGACAGGTATTTATCTATCTCGTAACAAAATGTAGTTATAAAATTTGTATTAGTGACTGTGTAAGGAACTCTCTAGAAAAATTTGATAATGAGAAGCGGCAGCAATGAATCATACGGCGATAAATGCTCTAGAGTTTTCAGTAAGCGATAAGACTTATCTGTACGAAGTTCCGTTCTAGAAACCGGAACGATACCTATAAATACGCAGCCGTCTTTCTCTGAGTTAGTTAGTTGGCTAATCCGGTTAGTTAATTAGCCAGATAGTCTGATAGTTTGGTAAATTATAAGTGTACCAAAATCAATTTGGAAATAGTGTTATAATTCACGAAGTTTTAATTTTCGGAGAGATAACGCGCAACAATATAAATAGATATTAATAGAATTAAAGTGTCTGTCTGCGATATGTGGTGTCCTTTTATAAACTTATATATTTTTTTCTGTCACCCACATAAATATTTTTAGTATATTTGTTTATCTATAATATTTTGGGGAATGGCTAAAATTATGTTCATGAATAGTGATACACAAAGCAAGAATTTTTGTCTTGCCATATAACTTCTTGTCTTGCCAAATTCTTGGTGGTTTGACTATTGTCTAGCTTTTTCTTATTCTTGCTGTTTCTTTTTCGCAGGAGCAACAAGTAACCAGATTCAGAATTAATTGCGACACAATTAATTTAAAAAAATACAATATTTATCAAATATGTAAAGAAGAAAGAAAATCATAAATTGGAGATGTGGACTCTCAAAATGAAAATTCACCCAAAATAAAAAAAAATCGAAATTAATAAATGAAATTTAAAATTTTTGGAAAATGAAATAAAAAAAATCTTCCCTAATTTTAAGTCCTCAATTCATTCTGAAAATTTCGAGAAAAAAGTTAATATTTAGAGAAAACGCTACAATTAAAAAACATTGTTTTAGTAATGAGTTGGTATTTTTTCCTGGAATCTTATGTCTGAAATTTAAAGTTCAACTTTCAGAATTTAAGTGTAAGCTTAAAATTTTAATTTTACGACCAAAATTTTTAGCTGAACATTTTTTGTAAAAAGTTCAAAAAATTACAAATTGCTAGAAAACACTCAACGTTTAAACATTTCATTTGGACATTTTGAACTTTTTATGGAATTTCTGATTTCTCGAAATTTAATGATTAAATTAATTTCAATTAAAATTTTACCTTCAGAGTCAAGGTTTTTCAAGGCTACACTCAAAATTTAGATTTTGTTTTTGAAATTGTGATAGTATGCAGTAAAAATGATTATTCAGAAATTTTTTAGAAAAAAAATTAAATAACAAAATTTAAAGGAAGATTAGCACTTCTGGAAAAATAATTTCTTTTGTAAAATTCAAAAGACTAAGAAAATTAAAAATGTAAGGTCAGAAATGTTGCGTTGAAACTGGAACTTTCAATATTTTCAATTTAATATTTATTTATTATTTTTATTTTTTAAAAAAGTATAAACTTCCTCAAATTCTCAGTTTTTAATTTTAACTTAATGCAACGTTTTTGCTTAATTTTTTATTTCAGAGTCGATTCTTTTGACATTAACTTTAAATTTTGGAGTTTGTTTTCAAAATTTCTTCAAAAAAATAATGTTACCCGAAGTTTAGAATTCAAGTTCGAACTCTTGAGAGTAAAATTCCAAGTTTGAATAATCAGTCGACATTGACCTGAAAAAGGTGGAAAAAAAATTGCGGTAATAGTCAAAATGTTTAAGAAAAATCCAGTCAAAGTCAAAACTTTGTGGTGAAAATTCTAATTTCGATAAAAAATTGAAATATCGAAATAAAAATTAAAATTTAGAAAATAAAATTAAACAGTCAAGGAAACGGTCAAAATTTCTGAAAAAAAAGTCAAATTTTAAGGAAAAATTAAAAAACGTCGAATAAGTTCGTTCTCACAATGACATTATTTAGATATCCGATACCTAATCAGTGTCATTTTGAAAAGGAAAATTAGCTTTAGACTTTTTACTTTTAAATTTGATGTTTTCTGGAACATCAATTTTTTTTAAATTTTAATTTGAGAATGGCGCCAGAATTTATTACTTGTAAAGGAATTTTGTGTTTAAAAAGGTTTAAATACAGTATTCTAGAGCTTTTTTCAAGAAAATTTTAAAAAAAGGAAAATATCTTGCTTCTTGCTAATTCTTTGGCAAGAAATCTTGCTCCTGCTGAAAGAGCTTCTTATCTTGTCTTAATTTTGCTTACAAACGTGTCTTGATGTTCTTGCAGCAAGAAGAAGACAAGAACAAAAAAAAACAAGACAACAACAAGAAATCTATGAAACACTATTCATGAAATTTTGGCCAAAATGTATATGGGGCAAATTTTAGGCTATTTCCTTAGTAGAATTAGCTACATTAGCAACTATTTGAAATCAAATGTCATGAAAAACAGTTTGCCACTTGTCACAAATATCCGAAGAACAATGATAACGATTATATGTATAATCTATAGATTTTATATATAATCTATAAAATGCTAAGTACCTATTTAAATAATTCATAAAATATCGGGTTATTTAAATGCAAAATGCAAAAAAGCAAATTATTATTAGGAGTTAAGAAGTAAAAGTCATGGCCAGATCCAATTAGTGCGGGGCCCGATTAGATTTTTCTTTGCGGGGTCCTCTATTTTTTTTAGTTTTTGTTTTGGCTGAGTAGCTAGCAGAAATAAAATAATGTTTGTGCTGTTATCGAGTTTATATGTAAAACAAAACAAATCGAACTCTCTCAATTTAACACACCATGAAAGTGCATAAACTGTTTGTAACTTTGGATAGCTGATTATATAAAGTTTCATTTCTGTTTCCATTGTTTTAAATAGTATTTTGGATGGTTTTGTTTTAACACCTTTTATACGTAATATTTAGGAACATACCCTAGCTAATCATAGGCGTAGCTAGAATAGGGCAAAGTAGGGCCTTTGGCCCATTCTAGTTCATGCAGCAAATCGAAAATTCATGTATTAAACTGGGGGACAAAAAATTTTCTTTCCAGCTTCAAAATTCATTCTTTGTTTAAAATATATTTTCGAATTTAGACTTTTATACCAAATTTCCTATTTTTTTTTTTTACAAAATTTGTTGCAATGTTGTTGCATTTATTTAAAAAAATTCACTTATTTTAATAAACAGGACTTTATGAAAATTTTAAATTTTTTGTCGCTTCGTAGTTTTTTCTGAAATTTTGCCATTTCTGGAAATTTGATTTTTTCTGAAAATTTCGACTTTTTTATTTCAGCAAATTTCAGGTTGTTTATTAAAATTTACCTTGTCCTTGAAATTTGATTAATTCACTGATAAAGAAAATGTTTTTTTGAAATTTAAAATTTTTGTAAGGAATTTACGAAAATTTTTTTTAGAAGTTTCAACAAGTTTCACAATTTCGACGTGTATCCAAATATTGGACATTTTTTGACGCCACATGGCCCATGGTGGGGCGTCTGCCTTCCCCTGACTCTAGCAGTCAAGAGAAAATAAATATTCACCCAAGAAATTTCGATTTTTTTTTAATTTTGTTTTTTTTCCTAAAATTTGCTTTTCTATTAATTTTGTTAAAATCTGACTTTTTGAAAAATTTCAAATTTTTACCGGAAGATTAAACGCTTTTTCTCAAAATTTAGACCTTTTTCGCAAAATTTCGATCAATTTCTTATAATTTCGTCTTTTTCTCAGAGTTAAGATCATTATTTTCAAAATTTCGACCTTTTTCCTTAAATCTGACTTTTCTGGAACATTTTGTTGTTTTTGTCTATTTCAAAGTTTTTTGGAAATTTTCCTTTTATCAAACTTCGATAATTATTCGACCATTCCAAAAATTTGGAATCTAATGTTTTGTAAATGTCAACTGGTTTCTTTTTCATGAAGTTTCGAATTTTATCTCAATATTCGATATTTAATATTTTCTTGGTAAATTAGTCTTTTTTTTAAAGCTTTTCCTTTTTCTCTTAAAATAGTTTTTTTTTCTAAAATTTGTCTTTCCCTAAGAATTGAAACTTTTCGAAATTTCGATTTTACTGTCAAAATTCAAAAATTCTATTTTTTGAACTTTTGTGTCAAAAATCGTTTATTTATTTCAAAAGTCCTTAATTTTCATTAATATTTGCCTTTTCCAACAAATTTCCAATTTTATCTCTAAATGTGATATTTTGTGGTTCTGAAAATATTTTTTCTCTAAATTACATCGGAACTCTAATAAAAATTAAAAAAAATATTTTTGAGGATTTAAAAAAAACGATTCTCCTATAAATTTAGCATCATTACTAAATTGTAAATTAAAATTAAATTTTCAGAACAATGGAATTGGAAAATGCGATTTTTTTCTCAAAATTCGCCTTTTTCACAAAATTAGACCATTGAATGTTTTAACTTTTTTCAAATTTTGGACATTTTTCGAGCTTAGATTAGTTAGGTTTTTATTTTTAATATTATTTATTGAAAACTCCGACTTTTCCAAATTTTTTCTTAAAATTACTAACTTATTTTCAAAATTCTAGTTTTGATCTTAAAATTGGAATTTCTCTTAGAAAGCTGAAATATTTTCTAGAAGTGCGATCTTTTTTTCTTAATTTTTTTAAATTGTACGTTTGCTTCAAAAATCGTGTCTTTCTCGAAGTCCATTTTGTTAATTGTGCGGTTTTGCCTAATTTCTTTTTTAAATTTGATTCTCAGTAATTTCAAATTATTGTTCGAAATTCATCTAATTTTGAAAATTTTTGATTGTTATTTTAAAATTCAATATATTTTTTCTGGATATCTCTATTTAAAATTGATTCTTTTTAAAAATTTCTACTTTTTCACAAAAATTGTTTATTTTTTAAATTTTGTTACAAATTTTAAGAAAAATCTAAATCTGAGAACAATATTCTTAGAAAATTTTGAGAAAAAGATTTCTTCTTAATTTCACGAATATGTTAACATTTAAATAAAGAAAACATTCTGACATAAATATCTTTAAAAGTTGCAATATTTTTGCATCTTAATTTAAGTTGTTATGGAAATTGCCACTTTTTTCACAAGAATCGATCTTTTTCTCTTTGTCTCTTTTCGAGATTTCCACTATTTCACTTTTTTATCGTCAAAAGCAATTTGCTTTAAATTTCAAAAAATAACTTTTGGTGGTGATGCAGGGTCTCTTCAAGTGCGGGGCTTGATTGGGCCCTCAATTCCGGGCTTGGTGAAATAAAATTCGACATTATTTCCAGCCGAGGGTAGAAGTTTTCCT
Organism: Dastarcus helophoroides; assembly: GCA_028583605.1. Taxonomy (NCBI): domain Eukaryota; kingdom Metazoa; phylum Arthropoda; class Insecta; order Coleoptera; family Bothrideridae; genus Dastarcus; species Dastarcus helophoroides. The sequence continues at coordinate 52,656,326 of CM053325.1, read as the reverse complement.
TCGTATTAGCTCTTAGTTAAACGTGTTTGCCTTCGTTGGCCAATCATGATCAAGCTAGACAATGAGATGCTTACTTTTAGTATCGGTTTTTTCTTAAACTCATTTTATGTAGTGTGTTGTTTCCAAAATAAAATTCTATCCATTGATATTTCAGCAATGTAGTCGGAAATTTGAAAATGATACGCTGTCGAAATTAATTTGAATTTTCCAATAGCCGAAATTGGTCAAATAACTAAAACTAACATATGTACTGTAACTAATTTCTCTGTTATGATTTTATTTATTAAAGTGTTAAAGATGTCAAAATCCTTCTCATAAGTGATAAGATCATTTTGTTATACCTACAATTCACGCAGAGAAAGTCACGGCGATTCGCTAGGTTGCTAGTCAGTTTACAAATAAAAATTTAAAAATTTATCTCATTAGCTAAATAATCGGGTATCTAGCCAGAGGCCCCTTGATGATTTCTTTAAAAAATTCGCTTATACATACATAGATCTGCAAAAATGAAAAAGAGAATTTGATACAAATTAAAACAGCCCTAATTAGCACCTTTGTCATTGCTTTCTAAAGGAATCTCATTTTTATAAAAAGTCCATGAAAATTAAATTAATCTTGCTTTTGACCTCTCTAGAAAAGATAAAATACATATACATTCGCATCTCAATTGGAACCTTAATTGGGCATGATTACTAATAAAGCTACCTAAAAATGTTTTTAGGGTTATTTTTGGTAGCTTTCAGGAACATTGTAAATGTCAGTGAACTCAAATATATTTTTAGTCCTTCGGTTTCAATTGCTTTTCATGATAAAGGTATTCGGGAATACTGAGCCGAGCTCCCACTGCGCTGAGCAAAATGTATTTTTGCTTTAAACAATTTCGTTTAGATACAGCTCAGGTAAGCTACGAAATGATCACGGGGGAAGGAACATAGTGCGGATATTGGGTGGAAAATGTGGTAATGGTCACGTTACATTTACGCTTTAAAATGATAGGTTAAGGCTATTAGGTTGTCACATTCAATCATACGACTATAATTTGTTGATATGTATTGCTATTTCATTAACGGAAATGCCACAGAGCTTTAATTACCGTACTTCCTGTTATGGAATAGATCAAAGAATAGAGCCAGTGTTTTGAAAATTTACTATTCCAGTAAATTATGTTTTTATTGTGGCTGGGTGAAAACATAGCTTATATTGCATCGTTCAGCTGACAAAGTATATTTCTAATGCGTAATGGCCACTAATAAGGTGCAAGTTTCGATTTAAGCTTTCTCTTCCTTTTTTGACATTTTTTGAAATTTGGAACCTGATCTAAAACTTTCAATTTTTTTTAAATTAATTAATAAGATACTGAAAACCAAAATGTTTCAGGTCAATGACCTCGTCGTAAATTTATGGTAATGTTTATCCTTTGATTGCTGCGATAATAATGCAGGTGAATGTTTGGGGTTCAATTTATTGACTCTACACTAGAATAACTCATTTTAGATATTTTCTTCGGTATATTATGAAACAGGGATTTATTTTCAAATATGTCCAATATTCTGACCTATCTCTCTCTCTCTGTCTGTCTGTCTCTCTCTCTCTCTCTCTCTCTCTCTCTCTCTCTCTCTCTCTCTCTCTCTCTCTCTCTCTCTCTCTCTCTCTCTCTCTCTCTCTCTCTCTCTCTCTCTCTCTCTCTCTCTCTCTCTCTCTCTCTCTCTCTCTCTCTCTCTCTCTCTCTCTCTCTCTCTCTCTCTCTCTCTCTCTCTCTCTCTCTCTCTCTCTCTCTCTCTCTCTCTCTCTCTCTCTCTCTCTCTCTCTCTCTCTCTCTCTCTCTCTCTATTTGCTAGTGTAGGTTCGAACTACACTACAAGCATGATGAAAATTCATATTTTATTAATAGAACTAGCCCTCTTTTAGTTCACACCTTTAATTACACTGGTGAACAAAATTGAAGTCTTGTCATGTCATATCATTTTTTTTGTTTTTTTTTAATAGTGTTAGTTGTTGTCATTTAAATTAAGCAGCTTTGAAATTTTCATCACCCGCGACATTTGTTTGTTAAATTGTTTAAAAAATGGTGAATCTTCAGAAATATAACATGAAAAATGTACATTAAATCTTGGTTTTTCTAGATTATTTAGCTTTTCATTGGGTTTTTGCATCATTGCAATGTCAGCATGAAACTTCTATCAGTTCTTATCACTTCGTGCCCCCAGAACACCCTAATTCGTAGGAATAAAGTCAAGATCTGTGTCTAAAAAATGAATCAAACTCCCATAATGCAACTCAAAGTTTTATATCCCAATAAAAGTTTTTTAACCTAATATCTATATATGTCACTCTTGTGGCAAATCAAAAAAATGTCAATTAAATTCTTAAAGCATCTTCATGCTGATTTTTTCAAAACATTTAATTTTTCTTTAAACTACGAGTCTCTTATTAATTTTCTTAGTTTGAAGTTCTACTACTACTACTGCTTCACTCATTCTGGTAATTTCTTTTTGAAATTTATAACGCCTTTTTTAAGGGGACCAATCCCCTCTAGAACATTTTTAATTTAATATAAAGTTGGTAGTATAAAAATACCAGAGGGCTTTACAAGTGTAAGTGTTTTACAGTTTTTTATTTACAAATTAAAGGGTAGGACAAACTTTTTCATAATTGTGATTTTTTTCGATCCCTTGTACCCCATTTACATAAAAAGTACCCAAATTTCAATGATAAAAAGACTTTAAATGCAAAATTCATATAATCATCACGTTATGTTTTATTTCTGGTAATATTTTTGAAGATGTTAATAATATATAATGGTAAATAAAAAGGAACAGCATTTGGAAAGATTTCATTTCTAAAAATAATTTTTTTTTTCACAAAAAAACTGGGGATGATGAAAAAAAATTAAGTACCGTTTCATGACGGGGGTAGTCCAAACACAATTACTACTTCCCAGAGTTCGCGTGACAAAATCAGCGGTGACCAGTGTTACTAGTTAAGTTTGTAAGACTAAACATATTATTGCCAAGAATGTCGGCAGTCTCCATAGGTGAATATTTTTTTTTAACCTAGATTTATAATAATAAATATTATTATTATTTCTAAAATTAACTTTGCAAGAGCTCAAAATTTTAAGTTGGTTTTCGAAATTAACTTGGACATTTCAAATTTGATCTAGAATTTTTAATTTAATATTGCAGTTTTGACTTTTTCTCCCAAATTTATTTCTGAAAATGTTCTCCTGCAGATTTTGAATTTTTCGAAGTTGACAACATTTGCCTCAGGCGCTATTATATGATGTGACAAACCTGTTTGCAGGAGTCACAACTGGTTTTATGTAAAAGATATGCTTGTGGTAATGATGAATATGATGATCTTGTGCAGGTTGTAAAAAAATTGGGCAATGATGGGGACTGCCGATAGAACTAAATATTTAAAACTATGATATAACAGTTGTTTTTTGTGAGTTTTCAAATTGTTATATCAAAAATAGAAATTTCTTAAATTGTAAATAAAAATTATTATTTCTAGTTTCTATAACATTTATATTTGTACCCAATCTAATCTTTGTTTATTATGCCTTTGTCTGTGGACTGCGAGATTTCTGTTTTAATCTCGTACGCCACATAATCAAATACAATTTAAACAATGCATAGTACATACACTTTTTATGTAGCCATTTTAATTTATATATTGTAGGCGGAAGGATAAGTTATCAAGCGAGTTAAACATTTAATTCGATAAGAGGATATGGGGCAAGAATATATAAGGTGATTCTAAAAGTAGTACCATGAATTCCGGATCATATTTTGGAGCCTAAAATGGGACTAAAAGTCTATATAAACATATGTCGTAACACGCTTCGTTTCCGAGTTACAGGGTATGTAAGGTTACTTCCTGATTATAGTTTTTTATTAATAATTGTGAAACATGTTCAGATAATTAAATGAAATAGAATTAACTTTAAAAATTTAAAGGTATCAAAACAATGTTACCTTCATCTATCTGTTAACAAGTGTTTTAAAGGCACCTTCAAAGAAATAGTGTACTTCACAACATGAAAATGATACATATGAAAAGGATACATTAAACTGCAGTCATGAAAAAAACCTTTAAATTTTTGTTAATTGATTTCTCCTAAAACTCTTCTTCGTGCTTGAAGTAAACTAAGTAAGGTTTAAACAGTTTTCGTCTATTCTTAAAAAAAAATCAATTGCCCCACAATTATCTTCTTGAAGTTTCTAATTTATTAGATTTCAATTACCTTCTTTATAATCAATGTCTGGTCCAATAACAAAGTTTTACCTCAGTCTATTTCTGTATAAATAAACAGCTACTGCTATATAATATAAAGTTGCTCATCGTTTTTTTTTATAATTTTCATCTGCACGAGATTCCCTCTCAAATAAATATGAATTTCATAATCTAAATAACCTCAAAAATGAACAGTTTAAAAATGTAAACAAAAACAATAATAAGTTCGTAGCAACCAGAAAGCAAAAGTCACTGGCCAGGATATGTGCAGAGACGTTCAATTGTAGTTTCGCGCAAGGCGTGTCTTTACTATCTATGCCTTTATTTGTATTAATTTCTTACGCAGCATTCCAAATTAACACCTGCCGGCCTGCCCAAAATTTTTGTGTCTTTTATTTATTTATTTAATTCCGTGGCGGTATCAGCTGCGTGGCTATTAGCCGTTGATAAATTCTCATTACAATTTCCCTGGTAAGTTTATTTCTTTCCAGCGTGGTTTTATCGTTTTTGAGACATTATCCCAACGTTGGAGGGATATTTATTAGGTGCCTTTTGTTTTCATGTAGCGTGCAGTCAATGAGTATATGACGTATGGTTAGATGGTACGAATATGTGAGGTGTGTGTGTCCAATTCTTAGGGGTGTTATCTGTATTTCCTCATGTCTTGAAAAACCTGCAGGGAGTTGTAGTGGCAAGACATTTTCTTTAATTTCACGTAACTGAGAGGTTGTGCGTTCCCAATCTTCTTGCCATAGTTGATTTACGGAATTTTCGACAAGAAGCTTTATATCATTGATAGTGACTGAAATGTTGTCAAAATCTCCTCTAGCATCACATTTTGCAGTGCAATCAGCAGCTTCGTTTCCATAAATTCCTAGGTGTGACGGTACCCAGGCAAATAACACATGTTTTCCACTTTCATCTATTTCTTGTACGGGGCACAGAATTTTATAAATCATGAAATTTTCTGTGTAGGGGTCTTATATCGCTATTAGGGAACCGTATGAGTCTGTGCAAATAATAAATCGTAAGGAGTCAGACGACATAATAATAAAGAATAGAGCCTGCCATATAGAATAGAGTTTAGCGGTAGAAAACTGGCATATCATTGTAACGTCCAATTGTGACTGTTATTATTAAGGTAAATTGCGCTACCAACACCTTCGTCTCTCTTAGATCCGTCAGTATATATAAATAACGCTTCTTTGAATTCAGCTTATAGATTCAAAAATAGAGACTTAAAGATATCATTTGGTACTGTACCTTTTTTATATTTTATGCAGTCAGTTCGAATGCAAGGTAAGGAGATTCTGCATGTAGGTGTTTCATATGTTGCTAGTGGTATGACAGGCGGAAGTTGTAAATGTGCAACATGTATCGATTCATTAAAACGTACCGCTACAGGTCTGCTGTTCATCGGTCGAGATTTAAAATTTGCTACAATTTCCGAATCTGGTAGAAAGTCTCTTGAGTTTGGATATGCTTCAAGCGTTAATAATTTAATTCCGTAATTCAGAAAGAAACATCTTCTTCTTAAATGCAGCAATATAGATAGTTTTTGCTCGCGGAGGGAAAAGAAATAATAATGATCAAATTAAAACACAATTTAAACAATCATAGTATACATACTTTCCACAATTTACCTTAAATTTTACTGGCGTATGGATCGGTTATCAAACGAATTAAGGTTCGCGTTCGCAAGGGTGTGTGACTTTATGCGTAGAATGGTGGTCTGTTGCGTGGTAGGCTGGAGTTCTAACCCTGCTACGAGTCACTCGATTTTTTTATTATATTACGCGAGCTACTCACACTAACAAAACAATACTGTTAATATTAGAGCATGGTGACAACGCAAATTGGAGTAATGGTAACGCCAAATCATATATTTTTCCTCTGCCAAAATAGTTCGACGAGCCTAAAGAAGTTTTTACTTTAAAAATCTATAAGTGACCTAGGGTCAAGTAGGGTACTTGTAAGACCGGTGCAAATAAAAACAGCCTATTTACTGCTAAAACATCTATGATAAGTTCAAATTAATAGAAATTATGCACTGTGATGTTTAGTTTAGTTAGGAAAATGTTGCCCCAGGTAATCCACTAAATGGGGGAAATTGGAAACAAAGTAATGGGATAATTGTGAACATTAATTAATGGGCAGGTAATAAGACTTTCTTCTTTTTCTTCTTCTTCTTAGTATAGGCCTGCTGCCCTGTTTGCCCATATTTTGCCTGTAGGTATTGTCTTGCGAGTTCGATGTCCATCTCGTTGATGGTCTTCCAGGTGGTCAGTTCCTATTGGGTATTTGAGTCATTACCCTCTTTGCAAGTCTGTTGTTGTTCATTCTTTGGACGTGGTTTTTCCAGAAACAGCGTCTTGATCTGCATCATCTGAACACGTGTGTGGCCTTTTATGGCTCGTAAGGTTTTCATTTTTGTTGTTCGTAAGATTTTCTTTGTCTTAACTGTTTCGCCACTTGTTTCTGCTGCGTAAGTTATTATGGGCCTTACGCAAGTTTTGTATATCCCTACTTTGCTTGAAATACAAAACTTGTCCGCTGAAACCAAGAAAGATTTAAAAACACAACAAACGTTGCTTGGCTGTCAAAACGCGTTAGAGCAACGTTTGTTGTGTTTTTTAATCCTTCTTGGTTTCAGGAGACAAGTTCTGCATTTCAGTTTTTAAAGAAAACCAAGAACCAGTCCGTTCCACCAAACTTACGTTGCTTTCCATTCTGATGTATTTGTTTCGCCATATTGCATCTCGTAAGCATCCCGATATTTTTGAGGCTTTAAATGCCTGTGTGCGGACTTTAGTGTGTAAATTTCTGTAGCTGGATATTACAATGCCTAGATAGTTGAAATTTCTGATTTGGTTGATAGTGATGTCATCTACTGCTAGTTTACATCTCATCAGGTCCTTTGCGGTTACCAGTGATTGCATTGTTTAAGTTCATATTTTCATATTAAAAGCCGCTGCTGTCGTTTTTAATTGGAATAATAAACGTTGTAGGTCTTCTTCGTTTTTCTCCCTAAGAACTATGTCATCAGCATAACAGATTATTTGCATTTTGTCGCTTTTGCTACTGTATCCAATGTTTGTTTCCTTCACCTTGATTACAATTTCGTCTATTATTACATTTAATAAGGTGGAGCTTAAGCTGTGTCCTTGCCCGATGCCTATGAATGTGCTGTTAATTTCTTTGATAACGTTGGTAATGTTTTTGTTTATTTTTTGGATGCTAGCGTGTTTATTACGTCCGTCAGTCAGACTCCGTCAAATGCGGATTTAAAGTCAACAAAGTTGAAGAATAATGGCTTTTCGTACTCTATGGCTTTTTTATCAGTTGCCTCGAAAGCCTTGTTGTTCTTTGCTTGGTTTTAGTTGTTGGGTGATTATTGTGGACATTATTCTTGAGTGTAGCTTCAAGACTTAACTCAAAAGTCATATTCCTCTATAGTTTGAGGGGTCATGTTTAGTGCCCTTCTTGAAGATGGGTGTTGTGATACTTGTCCGCCACGTGTTTGCTATGATTTCGGATTGTTAGATTTAAAAAAAAGTACGGTCAGCTGGTTTGCCAGGTTCTCTCCTCCGTATTTTATCTCGGTTATAAGGTCTATGCCTAGTGACTTCCGATTTTTTGGTTTCTTTATCTGTTTTATGACATCATCTGTGGTAATGATCATGTCATTGTCATTGTTTAGATTGTTTTTTGGTACCTCTACCGATGTTTCAGCATTTGTCTCATCTAGGTTCCTAAAGTGTCTTACCTACTCTCTTTTTGAGATTGTGTTTATTTCCACATGTTCGTTTACAGGTTCTTTTTCTATTACATAACATGTCTTACATCTTCTTCTGACTACCATATAGGTCGTATTCCATATCACTAGAAAATGTTGCCCAATAATCTTTTTTTAGATTCGCAATTTCGTTGTTGGTTTCTTGTTTGTATTTCTCATAGCTTTGCGGTGTCTGGCTGTTGCGGTGTTCAATGAACTGTTGTTTCTTTTCTGTTTAGCTATTGTTTTAACCTCTTTAATAAACCAAGGCTTCATTTTTCTTTTAGCGTTAATGTTCTTCTGTCTTGATCCTACTGCTCCTTCTGTGCTATGTAAGGTGTTAATCTTTATGTTTTTTCATTTCCATTTTCCTGCATTGTCTTCTTTTGATATTGGGTAAGACTCTGTTCTTTTGATCAACCTTTTTTTGTATAGGTCCTTGATTGTATCGTTTAAAAAGGATTCGATGTTGAATTTTGTCATCATTTCTGTTGACTTTATCTCTTTTCTATACGCAATATTGCTCCAAAGCACCAGATTGTGATCGAATCCTATATTTGCTGATGTTAGTGATCTGACGTCCAGAATCTGTGTGCGGTGTAGGTACGCGCCCGTTTGTTATAAAATAGTCTAATATGGATTCCTACCCTCTTAAGTTGGACCACGTGTGTTTATATTTCCATTTGTGTGTGAAGTAATCGTTGTTAATTCTTAGTTTATTTTGAGCGCACATTGTTATTAGGTATTCCTCATTGTTGTTCATTACATATTCATTGAGATAATGCATCACTCCAGGTATAACTTGATTCCTACTGCGGGAATTTAGGTCTCCTACAACGAACAGCATTTCGTTGTGGGGGATGCTGTCAACAACGTTGTGGAGCTGGTCAAAGAAGGTAATCCTCTCTTCCAAAGGTTTGCTAATGTTTGGTGCATAGCAGCTTGTGAGATGTATGGTTTTAGTGTTAAACTTAAGTGTGACCTTTAGAATACTTTTATTTATATAGTCGATGTCATCAACGTTGTCCTCGAATCTCTCGTGTATTAAAACCTCCACGCCAGCCTTGGCTGAGAGTTTCGCCTCTGGTATGGTGGACATACCGAGTTACCATGTTCTGCTGTTTTAAAATTGGCTTTTTTCATTTTCTTTTTTGTAAATTTCCTTGTATTTTATTTTTTACTTATTGTTTCTTTGTTCCTGAAGAAGCCCCTACGATTATGTGCGAAACGTCGAACACTTTTAGTAGTTCTTTGACACGGTGCAATCCCGGAAGAAGTATATTTTGTACTTGGCTTGTTTGTCTTTAACCTTTCCACTGTAGATTAGTATATAGTTCCGATACTTGATTGTTCCTTTTCCCTTTCGGTTTGTTTCTGACAGACAGCAGATGTCAATACGGTGTGCATTCATCTTCGTGATGACTTCTTGACCTTTGCTAGTACATGATAAGATGTTCTAGCATCCAAGTCGTATTGTGGTCTTTTTTCACCTTTGCTTAGTCCTTTTTTTCGCCGACTCGTTCTTAGGTGTATTTCGTCCGGGTTTAGAGGCTAAAATATGGCTAGGAGCTTGTTTATCTTTTTTACGACGGGTGAGCTGCTAACCCATCCCATCAACCCTTCTCCTTTATTTGCGCTTGGGACCGGCAACATCAGCACTGAGCTACTTAATTCACCCAGCAGGCGAACTTTTTTTCAAAAGCCAAAATTTTTTAAAATATTAAAGGACGTTTGAATCTCGAGAATTACTTCTGCTGATGTTATCTAAGGTTCTGCATTCACTGAAATTTGTCCTATAGATGCTAAACATTTTGCAAAGAATAAATTTAACCCTATTTTATTTACAAAAATACAGAAAACAAAATATGATGCCTGACATCGCTTTCCAAACAGAAGGTTATAAATGATATTATTTTCATGAGTCTAGTTTATATGAACTAGTAAAGGCAATTGCTCTAATGACACATAACACATCCAGAATGGCTATTCTCAATAACGCCAATATTTTAACCTGTTATAATAAGCAAAGGGCTAATTGCAAACTGAATTTTCTGCAGAAATCCCTCAAAATCTCCATATTTGACAACACAAATTGACCCAAAACTTAATAATTATTAACTGTACCACTCATTTAGATGCCCTAATTTAACTTTAAATAAAAATATATGGAGCTACAAACTTTCAAAATCGTTTAGAGATACCCCACTTGACTCTATTTGAAAACCAGAATTAAACTGATACATTTCTTTTAACTGAACCAGAACTTAAACCTAGAAGATAAAAACGGCAATTTAAAACTCTAATGTAACGTTCCAGTTCTGAAAAGCAAATCTACCGAGTCGAATTCATAGGCCAAAATCAGTCACTAAGAGAAAGAAACACCAACATCGAATTTTTCCTGTGGTTTTGTGATGGTTGATATGAGTTTTCTTCTGGTATACTTTTTAACTTTTTAAAGTTGTATATTTTTTAAATGATAAAATTAACCTAAACAACACTACATACGGAAATGTTAGCTGCATTAACAATATTTTCGAGTCGATACAACTATGCTACCGTCTCAAATTACAGTGAAGTCTCGAAGTAACAAATTTTCATATTGTGGTAGACAAAAGCGCTGAAGCTTTCGTAAAACGAAGGCGGGCGCTTTAAATTGTGTTTATATCTCGACTGATATTTTTGAAGTGAATTTCCCTACAGGTAAACTTGAAAATATGTGCATGCAGAATATGCGCTATCTATTACTCAGGAACGTTAGGTAAACTTGTTTTCCAAGGAAATGTTTCAACTTATTCGGATAAAAGCGAAGGCATATATTAAATTATCGAAGGGAGTTCTGTTTAACGGGCAGACAATTTTAAAGAGCATGGTCTAATAGTCCAATGTTAAAGGATGCACATTGTACCACTATTTGATGCAAAAATTTTCACTTGTAATAAATTTGGAAATTGATAAATAAACATCAAAATATTTTTGAATTACCAGTTTATTAATATCCATTGAAAATAGTCCATCTTCTTATCCTTTCAGTAATATTTGTCTAATACTAGTGAATTTACAAATGTCATAGATTATTTATTAATGTCTATATTAACACTAAGTTGGTAATAAGAGAAACCAAAAGCGAGTGCCCTACTGGTGGAATTCCAAAATTGACGACCAAAGGAGGAAGTGTATACAAGCTAGACGCAAGGTGACCAGAATGAAAAAGAGGAGTAACCAGAAACCGGCGTTGGAAATGGCCATAGAAGAATATAAAGGGCAAAAACGTGATCTGAGGAAAACAATAAAGTAATCTAAAAAGAAACACTGGGGAAAGCTGTCTGATGAACTAGACAACGACATCTGGGGCGCAGGTTACCGTTTTTTTTAATTGCAGGGGAAAAATGTATTTAAAGACACCACACTTTGTGGCGAGTTGGGCTTACACCATCTAAAAAACCCCCGCTTTCGTCACTATCTATTAATATATCTATCTACTAATTTTGAAATGCATGTATCCATAACTCTCCCATTGTTCTCTCTAGACCCCAAAGATTATACATTTTTGAAATCTACTCAAAAAAAATCCAAAACTCTAAGAAAATATAGGGTGTCCTATTTAAAGAAAACAGTATGAAAATGATGAAATACATCCGTCTGAATATATTTATTGACGTATTTTTGGATCTTGCCTATAAATGGCAATCTAAAAAATTATTTAAAGTAGTTTTCACTTAAGCGCACTGAATTTTTGCTTCATGTAATGGTCCTAATGACTGTTGGTAATTTTCTTCTATATATGAGGATTATTGTAAAATTTATTTAAAGCACTTCGGCACTCTTTCTTGCAAGTCGAAAAAAGAGAACAAATCGAAATTCTACTCCTAATAACCAATACTACGTTCAGCAGTTTTCAAACAATTTTGAAGTCAAAGGTAACAAGGGTCATTTATTCTAATACCCCTAATTGTTAATTTAAAAATCTGTCCTCCTAAATTAGTTTTTATCCATGTAATTTAATTAGAAAAGCACCCAAACATCCTAAGGTCAGGGGAAGCTTAATGATGTCTTGTAAAGCAGTAGCTGCAGGATATTTTGACTATTTCATCTAAGCCCGTGTTAAGTTCATCTATTAGGACTGTGCAGGTCCGATTAAAATGTTATTCCTGTTGAAATAATCTCATAGGCCATAGGATTATGTTCGAAAATCTAATTTTAAACATAATGGAATAACTTCATTAAAACCCTTCCTGATTATTTTGTTCCGACCTAACTGACTAATTTATTTTAAACATTGTTATGGAAAACAAATTCGGCAAAATGGCTTCCGAAATATAGGCGATTAAATTAAATCACCTAAAAGATCTCTCGTGACAGACAAAGTTTTAATTATCCGTTTATAATAGTTTAGTTTAAAAGGCGCTCTCGTTAGGATATTTGGCACCCGTTTAAGGTAAAATAGAAAGACACACTTTTTGGCACTTACTTATTTTGATATTTTGCACTTTTTTTATGAAAACAATAGTCAGTGTGGTCATAAAACAACACAAATTTTTAATCAGCAAAACCCACAATTAGATCTAGGTTTCTTAACTTATTTGTAGTCACGGGCCACTTTTAAAATTAAAATCTCAAAACTACCACGGACCCAATTCCATAAACGTAGACAGGATTTTGATTAAGGGGAGGCAATAATCAATTTAAAAAATTAATGAGCCCAAAAAAAGAAGAAAACCAGTAAACCACCCTGCTAAGTATGTGTCATTTAACTACATGGACTGGACGAATCAGAAGTTCTAGATTAAAGTCGAAATTTGAAAACAAAGCCGAACTTTGGGAAAAACACAATCAAATATAAAATAAAAAGCAAACCTTTGTACCACTTTGTAGAAAGTTTCTCCCAGTATTTTCGCTTCGTTTAAATTCTGACATACATAAAATTTTCAAAAAATTATTTTTTTGGAATTTCGTAAAAATATTTTCAGAATTTTTAATTTTTATTAAAAGTTAAGTCCATTTTCAAAAAAAAATATTGAAAAAAGGTCGACATTTAGAGAAAATCCAAATTTTTGGTAAAACTTTCCATAAAGATAAGACATTAAAATTTGAGTTGTAAGTCGAAATTTTGATAATAAGAAGAATTTTGAGAAATTGGTCTAACATTTTTAGAACGCTAAATTAAAAAGAAATCAGAAAAAACCAAATGTTAATTAAAAAATAGGCACTTTTGGAGACTGCCGACAGAAGTGACAACTTAAAACTAGGAAATATATATTGTAGTTTGAACCCACACTAGTAAAATAGTCAGAGTATTGGAAATATCGGAAAATAAATTTTGTCAAACTGACCTACCTTTTTATGTTTGCGGTTTGGATACTTGTATCGTGTGTCTTGTATCTGATATTTAGTGAAATACACTTTAATATTTATGCTTCAATGTTAACAGGAGAAGATACTTTTAACATTAGTAGCGTATGTTGATGACGTGAGATGGTCACACGTAATAGTCACGCTAAACCACAAGTTTACCTCTAATCCAAAATAGCCCAACTCGCCTAAAGAAATTTTCCATTCAAAAATTGATATAATAAAAATAAACGATTTTTTAAAAAACATCTTTGAAATTTCTGGAAAAAGACATTTCTGGAAAATATTTTGGGAGAAAAAGTGAATTTTTAGTATAACGTACTTATTACTTATATTATTAAATGCGAGTGGGAACTACATCATACCAAGCTTCCTCCTCTTTCTATCTTGCCAATCGTCGTCTCTCATATACCTATTTTGCATTGCTTGAGTCACTATTTTGCATTGCTTGAGTCACTCCTTCGCTTCATGTGAATTTCGGTCTTTCTCTTTTTTTTTTTTCGTGTATGGAGTTTCCCTTGCAATATTTTAGACGGTCACCGTTCCATCTGCCATTTTTCTTAAATGTCCGTACCAATTTATACTCCTTCCTTCTATTATATCCAAGATATTGACTGATATAACCCTCATTTCTTTTTAAATGTATTCCTCTCTTATCCTTTCTGTTTTTGTCACACCACAGCTGCGTCTCCAAAAGTCCATCTCAACGACCTTTAACTTTCCTTCATTCTTCTTTGATATTTTCCAGACCTCTGAACTATATAGTGCAATACTCTCGACTACCGTTTTGTAAATTGTTCTTTTCACATTTTTTGTTGTATCTTTATTTCATATAATTGAATGTAACTGTCTTATTGAAACTCTAACTTTCGCTATTTTCTGCCTAATTTCCTCCCCACTTCCTCCTTTATTAGAAATATTTGTTCGTAGATATTTGTACCTTTTACAACACTTTATTATACAAGGTGGACCATAAGTAATGGTACACAGAGCAATAGTGGATTTTTCGAATAAAAATAATGTGATTTAGCTACATTTACCTTATACCAAAAGTTGATATTAACAGAGATACAGAGTGTCAAAGTTGAAAAACAAATTCGTTTTTTTTGTATAACTATGGAATCAATTGTAATATAGGCACGAAACTTGGAACAAAAGGGGTTTCTTAAGGTCAACAAACTCTAATTTGCTAACATATTACCAATAGCTGATAGGGGGCGCTACCTGCGCTATCCTGCATAATTCTAAATCATCATAATTTTTTGTGCACCCACGTATATTAATTTTAAATAGGTTATTTTGTTTCTCTATATAGTTTACGTAAAAAATGTGTACATTCTAAAAGTTGATACGAGCAACCGTTTCCAAGATATTTGCCTTTAAAGCTTGACGTGCCTTGGTTTTAATTTACCAAGATATTAAATTTTAGAAGTAGACTTGAAAAAAAAAAGTAATCATAAGACAGCTTTGAAACTAATTAATGTCAAATATTGCTTTGCTAATAATATTTTTACCTAAATTTTTAAAATCTGAATAAAGAAAATCCAAAAAATTAAGACGTTATTTATTTTCTAACATAGAGATGTGAGATATGATGTCTAAGTCCCACAAGAAATTGTCTGTGTGGTCAAAGCAGATATTAAAAAATGAATTTTAATAATAAACAGCCGTATTTTTAATTGTTTAGCAATCCCTTTATATGAAAAAAGTCATTTCCTACATACTTATTTTTGAAAATAGATTTTGTTTTGGTACTTTTCTTAAATTTGCTTCAGAAATTTAAAAAATATGTCTAATAATAATGTTCAGGTAAGTAGCATTTATATTACAACTATTTTAAAGTCAGTTTTATTACTTTTATTTTGAAACCTACTGCGAAAAATTCACATTTACATAACTTGAAATAAACGTACTGCAAACTTTGAAGGCAAATAGTCTTGAAAACGGTTGCTTGTATCAACATTTAGAAAGTATACCTTTCTTACATAAAAAATGTAGGTAAATAAAAAAGTCTTATTTAAAATAATTGTACATGAAGGCACAAAAAAGTTATGATGCTTTAGAATAATACAAGGTAGCGCAGGTGACGTTCCCTATGAGATAATGGTAATCTGTTAGCAAATTAGAATTTCTTGACGAAAGAAACCCCCCTATGTCAAATTTCTTTTTTATAGTGAAATATCTTCATCAGCTATGCGAAAAAAATCAACATTTTTTTTCAACTTTGGCGCCCTGTATCTCTGTTAATATCAACTTTTGATTTAAGGTAAATGTGGCTAAGTCACGTTATTTTTAGACAAAAAATTCTACTTTTGCTCTATGTACCATTACTTATGGTCCACTCTGTACTTTCATCATCCATCTTCAAATCTTTTTCCCGTTCCTCCGACTACCATATACTCGATTTTATCAAAGTTTAATTTGCAAGCCCCATTTCACATATTCCTCATTCAGTTTCCCTAGCATGTAGAATGCGTCGTCTTCATCTTCGGCGAATATAACCTGGTCGTCATGTATAAAGTCTTAATGTAGAAAAAAGAAAACGATTTTCTAAAAAACTTTAGTTTAATATAAAATCCTCACCATTTGAAAAAATCTTCAAAATAATCGAAAATTTGAAAAAAAGTCAAACTTTACAAAGATCGAATATTGTGAAAAAATCACAATTTTCAGAAATTTTGTCTTAAGAGAAATTTTGAGTAAACGGTCCTGAAATCATAATGCATCTCATTTTTCAATTTTCAAAAATATTTGTCTTGAAGATATTTTGAGGAAAAAGTTCTGGAATCATGGTACATCTTATTTTGGGATAATACTCAGAATTTCGGAAAACAAGGCAAAATTTGAGAAACATGCCAATTGAAATTTGTGGATGGTTAAATCTAAAAATGTCAAAGTTTTTTGAAAAAGTCAAGTACTAAGATAAATGGCGGAATTCCCAAAAACGGCTAGTTTTGAAAAAAAAGTTCAAAAAGTAAGATTTTTAAAATAAAGTTGTTTCGAAAAAGATGATTTTGAGCAAAAAGAACATTTTGAGAAAAAATCAATAGGATAAAAGGTCAAAATTTCGAGAGAATTACGAATTTCTAAAAAAAATCGACATGTCCAGAAATATTAAATATCAAATTTTAATATACATAAACTCAAAATTGCTAGGAAAGGGCAAACTTTAAAAAGACAATCAAAATTTCTGAGAAGTTATATTTTAAAAGATGGAAATGTTCAGAAAAAGCTTAATGTTAAAATAAACTAACGAATATCTAAAAAATGGCAGTTTCGCGAAAATTTACAAAATTTCAAGAAAAAAATATAAATTTTTTAGAGAAGGTCAAGCTTTAAGGAGAAAAAAGAAATTTGCAAGTAAAGTCTAAATAAAAAAAAAACAAATTGCAAAAACAGTTGAACTTTTGAGAAAAGGAAGAATTTCGAGAAAAAAATGAAATTTTAATACAAAAAATGAATTAAAATTCTGCACAGAAAGTCAAATTTTGAAAAAATAATCAACTTTTAAAAGAAAATTTGAAATTTCCAAACACATTTAGAATCTTTTCTTTTTGGAAAAATATCAAAATTGCTAGAAAAGAAGAATTGCGTGTTAAAAACTCATAAAAATTTCGAAAAAAAATCGGAATCTTCAGAAAAAGGTCGACATTTTTAGAAAAAAATTCGTAATTTGAAGAAAAAAATTCGAAATTTTGCATAAATTTAAAATTTAAAAAATATCTGGCAATTTTAGGAAAAACTCGAAATTTCAGAAAAGTTATCAATTTCAAGAAAGATCTGAAAAATTCTTGGCTGAATATTTTCTCACGACTGCCTGAATCAAGAGCGAGCTAAGCTCTTCGCTCTCCTCCATAACGTAATAAAATGTCCAATATTGAAATAAACGACGAAATTTTAAGAAACAAGTTAGAACTTTCAGAAAGTTTGCTTTATTGAAAAAAAAATTTACGACGTTTTTTTACAAATATTCAAAATTTTTAAAAAATATTTCTTAAAATTTATAGAAAATTACTATTCTTAAAATTTTTACTTTTTTATTAAATGATCGGTCAAATTTTGAGGAAGATAAATTTTGATAAACAGGCTGAAATTTGAGAGAAAATATATAGTTCTTAACATAAATTCAACATATTCACAAAGAATTTTGAATAAAGGGAAAATTTCGAAAAATAAAATGGACGAATTTTAAAATGAAAAATTCAAAATTTTTGAGAAGCCAGATTTCAATAAAAAAAAAGTCTAATAAAATTGATATTTTAAAAGCAAAATACAAATTGTGTAAAAAAGGAGAAATTTCCAGAAAGTAATCAAAATTTCGACAAGGTAAAGATGAATTTTGAAAACAAAATTAATAAACATGTCTAAAAAAGGCATTCCTGTTTAGAAGAATTTCGAAGAGTTGAAGGAAAAGAACACAAGAGAATTTAAAAATAGGATGAAATAAACTACTGTATTATAATTATCATCTTGGGGTTCGTAGACCCCTGTAAGGTTACAAAGAAACCTGACTAAGATAAACATATTCACGGAAAATACATTTGGCATCTAGTGGCCAAGTTTAAGAAGACCAGATCTGTAGATAATAGAAAGCGACACCTTGAAAGAAACTAGACGGTAAAGGTAGTGATTCTTGGTCATGTTGCTTTAAATTTCAGAGTCAGCTGCCAGCTATATCCGGATTTGGTATCTGGATTTGCAAAATTTTGAAACATCATAAATTACTACCACACCAAAATATTCTATAACAGGAATTCCATGAATATGAGCCTGACTGCCGACTGCAGTTTTGAGAAATAATCAATAAATCAAACAATCTTGATTTGATTTTTAATATCTGCTCCTCAGACAAATGTCCTTTTCTGTTAATCGCACCGCGAATCGTCACAATTGTCGTTATTAGTCCGATTCTAACCCAAGGATATTTTATGAGCCGAATATTTCCTTTTTTACCAGGTAATCTTATCTTATTAAAAATTAAATTGGAAATAATATGTATGAAAATAAGGAAATAATGAAAACATGGAAAAAATATTTTCAGGACTTATTAAGAGCGGATGAATAAAATATACAAGAAAATTACAAATTAGAAACAAGAACGGTTGTACATGAAGAAGAAACTGAAGAAGAGATCGGTGTAGAAGAAGTTGAAGGGGTTATACGAGATACAAAGATAGGAAAATTAGCTGAGTACGACAACATTACGCCGGAAATGTTACAAAGTGTGGAAGAACAAGGGACAATAGTGATAACAGAAATATTCAGGAAAGCACGGTTAGAAGGAAATGTGCCAAAGGACTGGAGTATGGACATTAATGTACAAATATTGAAGAAGGGGGCAAAAGGCTATGTACACATTATGGAGGAATCACCCTGCTGAGTATGGTGACAAAAATCTACGAACGAATAATAGAGAAAAGGTTAAAAACGGCGATATAAAAACAGATTTAAGAATCACAAAGTGATTTTAGAAAAGGCAGAGGCACCCAGTATCACATCTTTACAATGAAGCAAATAATAGAAAGAGGAACAGCTGCCAATAGAGAAATTTACATGGCTTTCGTGGATTTAGAAAAGGCTTTTGATAGAGTATCAAGACAGATTACATATGTGAAAAATTCTGGAGAAGAGCGGAGTAGGTAAGAATTTAATAAGAGCCAGGCAAAGTGTATATACAGGGTGAGTGACTAAGCGGGAATCGGTTTTTGGTAGGCGTATCGTTCAAAATATCGAAAAATGTTTTTAGTAAAAGTTGTTTGAAATAAAGTTCTTCACAACCTAAAATTTTTGCCAAATATGGCGGCCTTCCGGTTGCACCGGAAATGAACACAACTTTCTTATTTTAAAAAGAACATCCTATATATTTTTACATTTTTGGATTTCTTCTTAAAAATGAATATGAATTTATTAAGACAACATAGGCCCTTAGTTGAACCGTTTTCGCCTTATTTAATTTTTTTGGTTAAATTTGACGATTTCGGAGCTTGACGCCATTAACGATATTTTCCAAACGCAATGACTCAGAGTTCTGTGGCATACAGTTTTGGATTCAGAAAGAAATGGAGTATTTGTTGACGTCTTTGCTGTTAGCAAGATTTCTAAAATTTCTTTACATCCGTCGACTCAATTCTTCAATTGTTCAAACATGCATAACTTAATTTTTTCAAATAGAACCACCTATCTTGGATTATCTTATCAGATGCGAAATTAAATTACCTTTTCTTGGTACCAGGTATTGTTACTTCCGTCCAATAATTTTGGAGAAATATAGAATTTTGTAAAAATTTTAATTAATTTCGTGTTATCGCGTTAGACCTGGATGTCGCGGTTTTGTTTCGTCTCGTTTGTCCGGCAATAACTGACAGTTCATCTCACTGTTGTCGCGAGGTCTTGGTATTAGTACTGAAAGACAATGTTTTCTCAAGAAGAATTGGTCGATATGGTTTACGTCTTGGGCAGTGCTGACAGAAATCCGTTTCTTGCCTCAAGAATTTATGTCCAACGCTTGCCGATCGGAGACATCCAAATTCAGCGGCATTCGCTAAATTGAGAGAGAGGTTTGAGCAAACTGGTAGTACGAAATACGAGAAAAAGGAGCGTAGAAAACCAACGACGCATAAAGAAAACCAAGTTTTAGTAGGGCTGCTGTTGTCCAAGATCAGCATTTAAGTACCAGAATAATAAGCACGGAATTACAAATAAGTCAAACCTCGGTTTTACGAATCTTGCGTAAAAATAAGTTTCATACGTATCGTGTCCAGCTAGTACAGGAACTCAATCAAGCTGATTTTAACAACCGAATGCAGTTTTGTGAGTGGGTGTTACGAAAACTACAAGAACAAAATGACTTTTTGGACAATGTACTATTTACCGGCGAATGTACATTTCATAAGAATGGCTTCGTGGGAAGACACAACATCCATTACTACCACACTGAAAATCCTCATTGGATAAGGCCCTTAGACCATCAGCATAGGTGGTCTCTGAATGTTTGGGGTGGTGTCATAGGAAGATTTGTTGTCGGACCACACTTCTTCAATGAACATTTGGCTGCCAACAATTACTTGCATTTTTTGCAAAATCAATTGGTCAAAATGATAAACAATTTGCCTCTTGCTGTCGTGCGGCAAATGTAGTTTCAACATGATGGGGCACCGGCACATTATGAAAGGGATGTAAGGCAGTTCCTCAATACACAATTCCCTAACAAGTGGATAGGAAGAGGGGGTCCAGCGGCATGGCCCGCAAGATCACCGGATTTAACTAAGCCAGAATTTTTCTTGTGGGGTCATGTTAAGCAAGTTGTGTATCAGGAACCACCAACTACCCGAGAAGACATGATGGACCGGGTTCGTGTTGCTTTCCAAAATATTAATGAAAACGTCTTGGTGGATGTCAACAATTCTTTGCTACAGAGATTGCGCATTTGCCATCGTGAAACTGGTGGTTATATTGAATATTTAATTTAATATTATTATTACCATTGTTTATGTATTCTTCTTAATATTTGTTGCCGATTTGTTTATTGTTTCTTTAATGCTTTACACTGAAATCGAATGATGATTTTCAGTATCGTGGTGTATCCTTTCCTTCTCATGAAACGGTTCTTAAAAAATGTTTGTATATTCGTCGGTAAATAGTACAATGTCCGAAACGGTCATTTTGTTCCTGCAGATTATGTAACGTCCATTCACACAACTGCATCGATTGTTAGTCAGCTTGATTGAGTTCTTGCACTAGCTAGGTGTGATACGGATGTTTTTACACAACAATCATGAAACCGATTTTTGGTTTATTTGTAATGTCACACGTATTCTTCTGGTTCTTAAGTGCGGATATTGGACAGCAGCAGCCACTACTGAAACTTGGTTTTCTTCATGCACCGTTGGTTTTCTACGCTCCTTTTTCTCGTATTCTGTACTTCCAGTTAGCTACAACATGAAGAATGCCACTAAATTTGAACATCTCTGGTCGACAAACCGTTGGGCATACCTGCATGTTACAAACTTGAATAAAATTGTTTATGTTTTTGAATTTTAATTATTTTAATTCATAATTAATATTTGGGCCATTGGGTTTGCCTTACTATAACAATTGACCTAGTTTTCAAAAAATAATTTTCTTTAAAAAATGTAAGGTGTAAACCACATCAACCGATTCTTGTTCGAAAAACATTTTCTGTAATTTGCAGGACAAACGAGACGAAACAAAACCGCGACATCCGGGGCTAACGCGATAATACCAAATTAATTAAAATGTTTACAAAATTCTAAAGTTCTCAAAAATTATTGAACGGAGGTGGCAATACCTAGTACCAAAAAAAGGTAATTTAATTTTGCATCCGATAAGATAATCCAATATAGGCGGTTCTCTTTGAAAAAATTAAGTTATGCATGTTTGAACAACTGAAGAATTTAGTCGACGGATGTGAAGAAATTTAAGAAATCTTGCCAACAACAAAGACGTAAGCAAATACTCCATTTCTTTCTGAATCCAAAACCGTATGCCACACAACTCTGAATCGTTGCGTTTGGAAAATATCATTAATGGCGTCAAGCTCCGAAATCGTCAAATTTAACCAAAAAAATTAAATTACGCGAAAAGGGTTTAACCAAGGGCCTATCTCATCCCTCTAAATTTATATTTATTTTTAACAAGGAATCTAAAAATGTAAAAATACATAAGGTGTTCTATTTAAAATAAGAAAGTTGTCTTCATTTCCGGTGCAACCGGAAGGCCGCCATATTTGGCAACAATTTTAAGTTGTGGAGAACTTTATTTCGAACAACTTTTATTTGAATCATTTTTCGATATTTTGAACGATACGCCTACCAAATACCGATTCCCGCTTAGTGACTCACCCTGTAAAGAAAATAAAAATTACATTAGAACGGATAACACGCAATTAGAGGAATTTGTAGCAAATAATGGTTTGAGACAAAGCAAAGTTTTAAATCCAACATTGTTCATTATAATAATAAATGAAAAATAAAAAAGGAACACGACGTAGAACGCAAAAGATGCAAGTTGGATATAGAAAACTTAAAGCAGCAGAAGTGACCGAATGTTTATTAGCCGATAAACTTATGATATGCGCAATGAACGAGAAAAAGCTGCAAGAGAACTTAAACATATGGCGAAAAGAATTGGAAAAAAGAAACATGAAAATAAATACAAGCAAAACAATGGAATGACGAAGTAGTAAAAGTTTCAAAAAAACCCAACATGGAATAAAAAGAAGCAAAGAAAGTAGCAAAAAACAAGAGGAAATGGGCTAAAGTTGTATATCAAATAAGATAATATGAGGTACCTTTACATCTATTAGCGGTAGAAAAGGTTTACTTGGGGAGATATACCTAGATTTTCTAAAAAACAACAATAATCTAGCTTTGACTAGCATTTTGTAGAATAACTCTAAGACTAGTTGATGTTTCGGCAAGATGGATATCTTCACACTAGGCCCTTGATCAGTATCTTGATCAAAGATTTCTGGATCAGAGTGGGATGGAAGAAGAGACTACATTGAATGTCCGTCACAATCGCTGGATTTGTCTTCTTTAGACTTTTTCTTGTAGGATCGTAAATCGACTCAAAAAGTCTCAACGAAATAAAAAAAAATATTTGGAAATGTTGACACATTCCTAATAGTAATTTCATAGTATAAAAACTAATATTTATAGAAAAATTTAACTTCTTTTTTAAAGTAAATGTACGATGTGGCGCAAAAAAAAAACTAAAACAAACATGTTCAAAGAATCTGCGAACATTTCATTTTCACTGATTAATAACCCTTAAGTAAACAGGCAGCTGCCGTTCTTACTTAATTAAAAATTATGAGAAAAACTTGTATAAAGAGCTTCATGAATCATCTCCCACACCGCAATTAACTTGGCCAAGTTACAATTAATTGCCTCTCTTGTAAAGCAATGTGGTTCTAAACAGTCGAATTATTAAAAGAATACCATTTTTCGTGGGCAAGCAGCAAGAAAGTATTTTTGTAAGTATAAATGCCCTACTTTCCTTTGAGCGGCAACCAGCAATTAATTCGTGTTTCCGTGGAGTGTTAATTACTGCAGCATTTATTGAAACATGAAATTTCGGCGGTTTTCAAATTTTAGTTTCAGGCTAACATTTAATAAAAGCGAAACATTTTTCCTACATATAATATTTTAAACACTTGTGCTATAAGAAATTATCTAAAAAAAGTTACCGTAATATTTATTGCATTTTATTCGCCGATCTACGCTGCGATGAACTGATTATGGCATTTTATTCAAGAAATAAGAAGGACTAAGAAGTGCTTTGTCTAGAGCTTTTACTCCAGTCTTGAGCTTCTTATTTGTCACTTGGTCTTCTCCGGGAGCCTTTCGGTTTCTCATGTCTTTCAGTGTTAACCTCAATACTTGTTGGTTAATTTCGGGGATCTCTTCGAAGCCGACGTTTTGGATCATTCGGCCCTTATTCTCATTGAGACGGTATGGCTCTGGTGTTGACTGGCTGTACAATTTCCGATAGAAGTTTTCGATAATAGTGTAACGCAATGTAAATAGATGGAATAGAATTTAGAATAGAATTGTAGAATTTGGTAAATAAAAAAAGTTTCTAGAAGGATTTGATAAGGGGAAAGCGGACGCGATAACGAAACAAACGGCAGATAAGCGTTTCAGGAATTTCGGTAAACGATAAGCCTTATCTGCCGAAAAGTTCTAGAAGCTGGGAGCCAAAACTATAAAAGGCGGTCGGCTTTCCCTCAAGTAAGTCAGTTAAAGTCAGTTAGAGTCAGTGTAATTACTGAGTTAGTAGAAGTCAATAATAAGTGAGTTAATTGTCAATTGTGGTGATCCAAATTTAGTTTAGTAATAAAATGGGTATTATTTTCAATTCACGTGTGAATCCATTCGAACCGTTAAGCCCGTAACAATAGCAACGATTTCACCTTTCTCTGATACTACTCTGCCCTGTTTATTTTTCATCTTGTATATGAGCGCATTCCCTTTAGCCCATTGGGATCGAAGGATTCTCATGTTCATATCATCTTCAAGGATTCTTGGATTTTTCTCACCTTGTGTGCCCTCAAGTCTCTACGAATCGCTCTCTTTACTATTTTGTCTAGTTGGCGGTATTGAGGTGCGTTATGATCCTTAACTCTGTGCTCTTCCAATAGTTTTATGGTGTCAGCCGTAAGCTTTGTGTTTCTGTGTTTTCCAAATGTGCAGACTTTCTTGGTTGCCACTCGGATACCTTTGACTAATTTGTCTATCAGTTCATTTAATTTTAGGTTCTTTAATACGTTCCTCGGTTCCTGCCTTTGTTCGACTTGTTTGCTGAATTTCTTCTGCTTTTTTTCTAAGTCAGTCTTTGTTGGTCTTAGCTTCTTTTTAATCTGTTTCTTTCCTTCCAGTTGGGTGTCGACACATATTTTAGTTCTTACAAGCCTATGGTAACTTCTCCTTATTCTCCTCAACAAATGCCTGGAGAAAGGAAGAATTCCCCATGCATGGAGAAACTCTAAGGTCACCATCCTCTTTAAAATAGGTGATCCATTGAACATCGAAAAACTGCCAGCCTTTTCTCGGTACTATACAAGCTCTTAACCGGAATAATCACCAACCGTCTCAACAATAAACTCGATTTTTAGCAGCACGATCGATCGTATCCAAGCAGTTCGCACACTGATAGAGAAATGCACTAAATACAATGTTCCTCTCCATCTGGCATTCGTCGATTACCAAAAAGCATTCGACCTTATAGAAATCTGGGCAATCTTGCATGCAATGAACGCTGCAATTACTCGAGATACTCAGACCTCATCAGAAACATCTATGACCACCCCACTCTCCACATCAAAGTTGAAAAAGACTTAGTCACCGGGAGTGTACCCATTAAAAGAGGAGTCACACAAGGCGATACTATTACGCAGAAGCTGTTTACGCTCGCCCTACAACATGTCTTTAAACATCTGACATGGCAACAGAAAGGAGTCAATATCGACGGAAACTTTCTGAGTCACCTACTCTTCGCTGATGACATCATCTTAATGAGCACCGGCGCAAATAAACTTAAAGATATGTTAAGAGAGTTGAAAGAAGTTTCCAAGACCATGGGACTGAGGATGAACCTTTAAAAAACCAATGTCATGAGTTCAGACAACATTCAGGATACGCTCGACAATCACACGCTTGAAGTGGTTAAAGAACACGTATACCTTGGTAATTAGCATAGTAGAAAACTGATACAAACAAACAGGGATTAGTTCAACGCATCCTTTGCTAATTAACTACATTATAACAACAAAAAACAATAGCAGTTATGTATATATCAACTTGGAAAGGGTTAAGAACAATTATCATAAAAATCTATCAAGCATTGTGTTCTAGAACGTTTTCTTAAGTAGAGAGAGACCAACCGACAGAAACATGTCACATTTTATCTTATCTGTTCGGACCTAGAAGGTGAAATTTTAAGTAGACAAAAATGAAGTTGGAAGAAAACAGTCAAAAAAAAATATAAAATTAATAACTTTTGAGGTCTACTTGTCTGTCAAAATTTACAGCCTCAATTCTTAGTTCAATTCATTACTAACCAGTTTGATTTGTTGACTAAACTTAAACCTTCGACTTTGTTTCTAAAATGCTGGGTATGCGCTGCGAGTATTTAAACTGGCAATTTTAGACAACATTGAGATTTTGAGTTGAAAATTGAAAAATAATTTGAAATAGAAACCAGCAAGAATCAACACTTAGATAAAAATTCGAAGTTTTTTAAAATATACAAAACTTTAAATTCCAAGATTCAGCATTAATTTTTTAACGTAACGTTTTTTTGAACTTCAAACCGAATTTAAAAGATGCGTTAAAATTTAAAGGTGAAAATTGAATTTATAAGTCAAAACAAAAACAGAAGAGCAGAACAGAAGAATATACAACATTTCATTCAATTTTGGTTTTTTCGTGTAAATGTTGAAACGTTAGGTACTAAAGTTTTAACTTTAAAATGAAATTTGTAAGAAGAAGGAAATGTCAAGCAAACACTCCAAATTTTTAAAACAATATTGAATTTTTTCCCTTTTGAAAATGTAAGTATCAGTTTTAAATTTTTGACTTACAGTCGACAAATATCGAGTAAACACTCAAAATTTTTAAAACAATATTGAAAATTTTCCCTTTTGAAAATGTAAGTATCAGTATTAAATTTTTGACTCACAGTCGAATTTGAAATGTAAAATAAAAGTTTCAAGAAAAAATTTAGGAATTTCGGTTATATCTGCATTTTTGAAAAAAAAAACAAGTTTTATAGTGGAAATTTCAAGATGAAAACTAAAAATTGCAGTAACAATTGGAAAGGCAAATTTGACATATATAAAAATTGGATTTTATAATCAAATATTTTAAAAAATCATAAGTTTCGGTTTCAATTGAAATTTTTTAAGGAACAAGTTAAAATTTGGGGATGAAAATTAAAATCTCCAGACTAAGAACAAATAACATTAAAACAAAACCTTAAAATGTTTTTAAAAAATTTTGAAAATTTATAAGTTGCATTTTAAGTTGACAATTAAAATAAAAAAAACTGAAGAACTTTGCCAAAAGATCTATTTTTGAAAATAATCGAAATACCTGTTTACTAATTCCTCAACCTAGTAACCTGACATGGCTTCGTTGATTTACGTGACAATAGT
Source organism: Dastarcus helophoroides (assembly GCA_028583605.1). Lineage (NCBI taxonomy): Eukaryota > Metazoa > Arthropoda > Insecta > Coleoptera > Bothrideridae > Dastarcus > Dastarcus helophoroides. The sequence continues at coordinate 52,629,285 of CM053325.1, read as the reverse complement.
TGACAAGTGTAATTTTTGTGGATTGAGTTTGGTTTAAATTACTTAGAACTAATTATTAAAATGGGCCTTGCTACAGAAAAGAATTTAGAAAATTGTTCTCAAGACATTTTAAATGTCACTCTAGAAGCGTCTTCGTGCATATTTAAAGTTCAACTTTGTCTAATTGACAGTGATGGTTGCTACGTGGTAAAGAAACGTATTTAAGCAATGAAGCGCCACTTTACTAAACGATGTTGAATTTAGTAAAGTAGCACATAAAGTGTCAAAATGCGAAAAGATTCCATATACGTCATATTATAAAAGAAAGTTGGCTTTTTGACCATATCTAGTGCTTCAGTCTACAATCGGTCAAAAATCCCTAAAGAATGGTGGTGACAACATCTATCAATCAAAAGTACATAAGTATTAACCGCAATCTACATAGATCGGTGCATTTACCTCCTAAAACAATTCCGTCGGAGCTAGACCTCTTCCACCTATTTTAACTTTACCGTTGCAGTCAAAGATTTAACAGATCTAATTAGATAGGGTTGAATATTCTGGGCTTCTTTTTGTATTACGTTGACTTCTCTCGGGTAAGCTTTGTTGGCTAAATTTAATTTCATTTTAGATTGCTTCTAATCCTGAACGTTGGAAGTTTAGAAAATGACACCAAGCTCATATTTTATAGAAGACGCGTCGCGTAAGGTATGCTTCCATTATAGAAATAACTATGTAAAGAATGGCATATTATTACGAAACGTATTCGCCTGACTTGGTCATTAAAATTTTGAAATGCACCACCAAGCTACGTTCATTAAAATTCATTAGTTTAAGTGACTGGCGCACATAAAAGCATCAGTTACCTAAATTAATAAATTCGAAATATTGCTTGTTGTCAAATAGACGACTCGATAACAAGCCTGTTCATTATTTGCTAACACGTAGGTACTTATTTTTGAATTTCATAACAATTGTCTCGGCGCATCGCCACAGTATCATTTTGCTAATTTATGAAATTTCAAACATTCCAACATTAAAATCGAGATCCCTGTGTTCAATTTGGTCAAGTGCCTGTCGTATAAATGGATAACAGAAAATCCCTTGGTGCTGCAAATCGAATTAGTGTACGTTCCCGCGTTTAGCGCTTAATTGGTGGAATCATAAATAATTAATTTCTCTTTCTAGCTGAATCTATGTAGTTATACAATTAATATACCAGCTTGCTCTTCAGTTGATCGATGTATCGTGCTTGCCTGGTGCTTGCGGTAACTAAAATGTCCTCTATGTTCCTTAATTAATCATTACTCATAATATGCACATCAAAGTTTGGACAGAGAAGCAGGTAGAACTTACTTACCATCGGCAATATTGATCCACGTTGGTTAGATTGCACATTGATTGTCATAAATGGAACGCAAATTGAATCTTCGACAAATAGCTCCCGGAGCAGGCCATGTTTATGCAGTATTACTTTATTAATAAACCAACTACCGCAGTTGCTTTTCCACATTATTACGTTTACCTATGTGAACTGTCAGATTCGTTGTAAATCAGTTTAAAGTGCAGAGAAGTCATTTTGGTTCAAGGATGTTCTAATTAAATAATCGATCACCTCTGTCTTTACTTTGCAGAACCCTTTAATATCCCCTTAATAACATACATTAACGTAGATCAATTATTTAATAGAACAGTCTGTATGCCTGAGTTCGTTAACGAAGTAACACATTAACGGCTTGTTTAGCTCATTAGTAGGTAAATACTTTTTCTTGTATAGCAACCAATAAAAGTATGTGGAAATGCGTTCTTCTGGATTCCAATTCATCATGGAACTATTTAAAATGTGAAATTGTTCGTCAGCTATTTACAACAAAAATCAAGACAGAAGAACACGACAACTCATTGTGTTAACCATACAGAAGGGAAATTTCTCTGAGGTGAAAATGGAATATAAACAACTAAAATCAAGAAAGGATAATTTAATATGACAATTATTCCTGGGGCGAAATAACTCCTCTTAAGGGAAAGTCAACCTTAGCAGCTTTATACAGATTGTTTCATAAGTAAACTGTTTGAATAATACTTTGTCGGCGCAGTTTCCGAAATTGATTTTTCTTTGTTTTGCTTTAAGATATAGATATAATATAAATATATGAATATATTATCAAAATTCCCATCTACCCTTTTGGGTGTAGGGAGTATTCTATTTAAGAATATTACAATTTGCCAAAGCAATTATTTGTACACAAATCTTGCCCGTTTCTTTTTGTCCAATGCCAATTTTCTTGCCTCACTCCATGACAGGCCCTTTTCCTTTAGTACATTTCCAGCTACATTATTCCAGTTTCCAAGAAGTCTTCCTCTTCGTCTATTTGCGTGTATTCAGACTTCCCAGATTCGTCTCACCTGTCTTTCGCCCTGCATTCTTCTCAGGTGGCCCCACCATTTTAACTTACTTCTCTCTATAGTGGTTACAACGGGTTCGATTTCTAGCTCTTGTCCGATGTCTTCATTTCGCTTTCGGTCTTTTCTCGTTATCCCTAGTACTCTACGGTGATATTTCATTTCCACCGCTTGTAATTTTCTTTTTTGTACTTTAGAAAGTACCCATGATTCGCTTCCAAAAGTAAGTATTGATCGAAATATTGTTTACTGATCGAAATATTGTTTTACAGACTGACATTTTTGTCTTCTTTGATACTTCTTTCTTGTCCAAAAAGGTCTTGTTTAGAGCATAATACAGCCTTGCTATTGATGAAATTCTTTTATTTATTTCCGTTTCACTTGTTCTTTATCGTTTATTGTCACTCCTGAATATTTAAATTCTCGAACTTGTTCTAATTTTTGGGGTTCTGTTTTAACATTTATATCTTTATTCTGGTTTCAGATGACTATTATCTTCGTTCTTACTAAATTAATTTTCATATTGAATTATTTCAGGGCTTTGTGCCAGATATTTAAATTTCTTTGTAGATCTTCTATGAAGCCAAATATCACAACTTGTGATTGCGTTTGCAGGCGACCTTGTGATTCACAAGGTCACCTGCAAACGCACATTACTGGTGTCATTTTCAGGTGGTCCAATTTCACTTCCTTTACTCTGTGTCTTGTTTTCTTTTCTATGTCGTTCATCATTATTATAAACAGTAAGGGGCTTAACACTCCTCCTTGTTTTAAATCATCTCGTGTATCAAAAGTTGGGGATTTGCCATTTCTACATTTTACCTAATTTTGTGTATTCCTATATACACTTTTTATTGCTTTCATTAGCTTTGAGTCTACGTTTCTTCTTTTCAGGCTTTTCCATTTTTCTAGATATTCTGTCAAAAGCTTTTCCAAGATCGATAAATGCCATATATACTTCCGAATTTTGCTGTAGGGTTTTGTATATCAACTCTTTAATTGTAAACATGTGAACTTGTATGCTATGCCCTTTCCCAAAATCTCTCTGATTATCTAGTATTCTTCATCCACTTCTATTCGTAAGCTGCTTTCCAATGTTATTTCATATATTTTCCCTATCACGTTTAGGAGTGTTATATATATATATATATATATATATATATATATGTATGTAGTTCCTACATTCCATGAGATCTTCATCGGCAAAATGACTCCCATTTCCCAGTCTTTAAGGACGGTCTCTTCTGAGAGCTGTTAGTGTTAATTGCATACCATATACACCTAGATATTTAATTATTTCAGGTGTGATTTCATCCTGTTCTGCTGCATTTCCTAGTTTCATATTTCCAGTTGCTTCTTTAATCTCATCTTTATTTCTTTACTTTAAAATTCTTCTTGGTGTTCTCTCATTGTTGTTGTAATTTCCATAATGTTGTCATCAGTTTTTATTGGGTTTAGCAAATTTTTAAAATATTATTTTCATCTCTCCATTTTATGGTGGAACGGACTGGTCCTTGGTTATCTCCAAAAATGATAATACAAAACTTGTCAGCTATATCCCCAGTATTTCTCTGAAGATGACAGCTTGGCTGTCAAAACGCGTTAGAGTAACGTTTGTTGTGTTTTTTAATCTTTCTTGGTTTCAGGGGACAAGTTCTGTACTTCTCCATTTTATAATAGTCATCAGTTACTGGCTCTCCTTTTATGGATTTGGTGTTAGTTATTGTACATAAACTTTTTGTTCTTAGATTTTTCATTATCCTGTAAAAAAGTTTTTGATTTTTTGTCTTCCACTTTATTTTCAAAATCTTCCCAAGATTGTTTCTTCGCCTTAGTTATTAGTTTTTTTAACTTCTTCTTTCTGTCTTTGGTAAACAGCATAATCTTCTTCTTTTTTCTTAGATAAGTAAGTTTTCCATTTTTTTTTTCTTATTTTTAACTTATACTTTTATTTTTTTGTTCCACCATGTCGTTTGTTTCTTGTTTTCACCTTGTCTACTTGTGCCACATGTTCTTCTTGCTGCGTCTTGAATTATGTCCTTAAATATTTGCCAGATGCTGGCCTGTTATTTTTTTAATTTTTTCATCAACATAAGCTATATACTTGTTTGCAAGTTTCTTTATTATTATGTTGTATTTTAAAAATTGAAATACAAATCTTGTCCCTTGAAACCAAGAAAGATTAGAAAACACAACAAAGGTAGCTCTAACGCGTTTCGATAGCCAAGCTATCATCCATCTTTAGAGAGATAGCTTGGTTATCGAAACGCGTTAGAGCAACTTTTGTTGTATTTTCTAATATTTCCTGATTTTAGGGGACCAAGATTTGTATTTCAATTTTTGAAGATAACCAAGGACCAGTCCGTTGCACAAAAAAAAAAAATATATAGTCTCTCATTGGTTTTCCTGCCCTGCTAACTACCTTCCCAGTGATTTTGTGGATTTATTTGGGTTGGAAGAATGTATTTGCAATAATTAGCTCATTTTCGTTACACAGGTTACAGGTCGATTAATTTTCTACCATTTTTGTTTTTGTTACTTTCTTCTTTTTTTCCTATAACTTCCATGGTAGTGCCATCTTTTGTTACCACTCTAGCATTTATATCGCCGACGATAATTAAGTGCCCTTACTATTTTCTACTGATATTGTCATATCCTCCCAACATTTTTCTTTTTCTTCAGCTTTTTTACCTTCATTCGGGCCATATGCAACAATGACCGTTTTCACGTTTGTATCCTGTTTTATTTCAATTATAAGTATTTATTTTGAAACATAGTTCCATTTCGATACCTTTTTTGCACATTTTGGACTTAAAAGGCATCCTACACCGGCCGTTTGCTCTATATTCTTTGTCTACTTCGCTATATATTAGTAAATACTTACTATCTACCAAAATGGTTCCTTGTCCCTTTTCTTTGTTTCTGTAATTTCCAAAACATCAATTTCTGCTTTAATACATTCTTGTACTAGTTCTATTCCTTTATCGTTTAGTCTCCTAATATTTCATGTTACCAAGTTCCAGTAGCTCTTTTTTTTATATTTCTAAAGTCTTAAACCAATTTCATGCCTTGTCGTCATCATATTTTCATTTTTGATTTGTCTTTTTATTAGTTTTTTGAATCTCTCAATTCTATAGGTGTCTTTTCTTTTGTGTCCCATCGCCATTCCTTATCGTTAACAGTGATCTTTTGGTATTCAATTTTGACGTGTTTTTCTTTCTTCTTCTCTTTTTTTGCAATATCACGGATAAGTTTGTGTAGATCTCTGTCCTTCTTTGTCAAATCATTTGAAATGTATACTTTTGCTTCTTCAAAGGCTCCTAAGCGATATTTGTCCTTCCATGGATTCATCTTCTCCTCAAGTGAGTTCATTTCGCCTCCATACATATTTTTACCTATCTTGTATGCCTTTACAATATTTGCTTCTACTTTCGTGTTACTTTCAATCCATGAATTTATTTGGTCACGAAGGCTCCGATCATTCTCTGTTTTGAACTCTATTCCGCAAAGTATAATGCTGTTTTTCTTCTGATTTTTTTCCATTTGTTCTTATTTGAAGGCTTTACCATTTTTGGCCAATAAGGTCACGCAAAATATAATATGAATTTTCCTAAAAATTTATTAAAGAACCATAGAAACTTAATGCTGCTTTTAATTTAGCAGCTAAAAATTATTAATAAAAAGTAAAATCAGTGAGATTTGAGTTTTTGGCATTTATGAAACACAGTCAGGCCTGTAACCAAAGGGGTCTGGGGGGTGCCTCCTCCGCCCACAAATTAAACAGTTCTTGATGTGTGTGAGATACGTAGATTTCTCCAACGAAGAAATGCCCAAATTGAAAGAGGGTTTTTAGAATTTGTTCCTATTACATTGGAATTTATGTTTATCAGACCTATCAAAGTTATCCCTCATTCGCAACGCCGTTGGTGTTATAAAGGAAGTCTGTGCTTTTTTCGGGATGAGTGCCAAGCGTGAAAGCTGAAGAAGCTGAAAGAATTCTTGCTATCAGAAACGCCGATAATAAAGCATTTAACACTGCAGACATTGTGCGAAACTCGTTGGTGTGAGAGGCACGAGGCTGTTATGGTTTTTAAAGATATGTAGGTGCCTCTTTGTTTGAGTTTTAAGAAATTGAATGATTCAAAGTTAATAATGTTGTTACACAGTGTTGAAATCTTTTCTTTTGTAGTAACTGTGTATGTTATGTCAAAAACACTGCAAAATACACAGTAAAATCTTGTAGGCGCTCTAACTTTCGTTCGCGATATATTAGGAGTCCTGAAAAACATGCAGCATGACGTCCAAGCGGAATTCACAACAGTATATGCTGATGCTGTAAACACATCACAGCGTCTTATGGGCCCTGCCCAATTGCCGAGGATCACTAAAACACAAAATCATCGGCCTAATGTAAGTGTAAATGATCCCGAAAAATACTTTCGGCTCGCGATTTATATTCCCTTCCTCGATGACCGGATTCAATCTATAGAGGAAAGATTCAGAGCGGCCGATGAAAATTTAAAAAGCTTGTGTTTGTGATTGCCCAATGCATGCTCTTCTATGTTGTTTGAAGACGTTAAACCTGCCTTTGAGCTCTACAGGGAAAATTTATTTTAAGACAGCAGTGATTTGTGGAAAGCAGTGGAGATTGTGGCACCAAAAATGGCAGGGAGTGCCCGAAAAGGTAAAATCGAAAACGGCCAAAATGAGTTTGCCGCATGCTGCCTGGTTTCCTATGTTGCAGATACTACTTGAAATGTTAGCAGTCATTCCAGTAGCAACCTCTTCTGTTGAGCGGACATTCTTCTGTCTTCGAAACCTAAGGACATATCTTCGAAATTCAACCGGTCAGGATCATCTAACAGGGTTAGCCTTAATGTCGATCCATTGGGAGTAATGGATGGAAATTGAGGACATCGAAATCTTTCAATGTTTCAGAAACAAACCGGAAAACAGAAGAGTTAGACTCTAGAATTGTTTTTAGTGTATTTTTAAATATTTTAGTATACTTGTATACAATAATATTAATAGTAAGTAGTATTGGACCATGGCTTCTTACCTCTAACTTAAATGCAAACAATTACTAGGTAGTTTTAGTAGAAGGGTTACACTGGAGTGGATATGAAGTTCACCAATTACGGCATGTGGTAAGTACGCATGTTATTTTCACATTCAAAATTTTACCATAGAATCTGTCAAAATGACGTATTTACTAAAGACAATATTTAAAATGAATACTCTTACTGCAAGAATCAATAAACTTCGTCCTAATTGATATTTCTAAAGCTTCAAGTTGAATATCCAGGATATGTTTAACTTAGAAATCAAATGGTAAACTGAAATACAAATCTCGTTCCCTGCTCCAAGAAAGGTTAAAAAACACAATAAAGGTTGCTCTAACTCGTTTTGATAACTAAGCTATCAGCTTCAAAGAGATGTGAAAGTGTTTTTTATCTTACTTGGTTTCAGGGGACAAGATTTGTATTTTAATTTTTGAAGATAACCAAGGACCAGTCCGTTCCGCCAAATCAAATAGTAAATGTCTATGAATTTTGTTACGATAAATTTATGACGTTTCAATAACACATGGACACTTGATATAAAATAAATTAGAAAATTTAAATGTTATATTAAAAATTATTGATTTGTTAAAGCGTATTTTTTTTTTTGATGGATCGTAATTGTAGGAAATGTTCGCTGTACAACTCGAGCTGATTGTCCATACCGCACTCGACAATTGAGGTACTCCGCCAATGAAGTCGCGCTCAAATTTGGTTCTCGTGAGCTGCGAACACCATACCGGCTCTTGTACGAACAACTATTGCCGGAGTGTTTTGTGACTTGTTAGCAACGGACTAAAATATTGGGGTAACGTATATTTTGGGATCTGAAATTGAGTCGAGAAGCAGGCATTCTCGACCGATTTCTAAAAAAAATCTGGAATGTTATTTATAGACATGATGCAGCATGCTGAAAGAATACGAGCTTGTCCTCATTAGAGAAGCTCTCTAATCGCATAGTAGCAGATCGTAGGTAACCGAACTACCAACACTTGACCGACTGACATCTAACAAAAACCGATCTTACCGGAAATCTCTTCAAAAAAGGATTAGTGGTTAAATTATTTAAAAACGAAAAAAGTATGCAAGATGCCATTAAAAATGGCGAAAATTTCTTTGATATTGTCAAATAGCAATTAAAGAAGAAACGTGCAAAAGGCCCTTGCATGTGTCAGGTTGAGAGTCGAGCAACCCAGATCCATGATCGTCATCTTGAGCGATAACAAGAATTAATCTATAATATAAAAATGAATCGCAAAATGTGTTGGTAAGCGCATAACTCAACAACGCCTGAACCAATTTGGCCAAATCTTTTTTTAAAATGTTCGTTGAAGTTCAAGGATGGTTTTTACAGCGAGAAAAATTAGAATTATTGCTGGAAAACCCCTAAAAATAGCCCTTTTCTTTTTCCCATACAAATGATTTGTAACTAAAACGTAGTCAATTTGAGCTTTATTGCTATGGCATAAAGTTCATATTAAATTACAAGCACTCACTGTTGTCGAAGCAATGTAGGTGTGTTCCTAACGTCAAAGATCATATCTATCAAAACAATGTGCGTGTGTGCGTTGGAGCACAGAATACATAGTTGGAGGAGTTTAATGTCGCGTTCCGAAACTCGCGTTTCTTTTGTATTAGTTTCGGCACGCGAGATAAAATGCATCAGTTTCCACGTCATTACATCAGTCAAACAAAAATCGCGTTACCACCCAGGGGCAATCATTAAGTGTTTGTGGTATTAATCTAGAAAACCCATGTTTCTCACATGGTCAATTGTATGTTGCCTGTTCCCGTGTTGGAAAACCATCAGATTTGTTTATCTATGCGCCAGGTAATCAAACAAAAAACATCGTATACCACAGAGCACTACAATGATAATAATAATAATTATAATTCACATGATTAACAATAAAGCGATTACTTATTTTTAAATCCTTATATATGTTTTATTTAATTATTTTTTATTCACAACGCCCTATCACCAGGGTGACGGTTCTGTTCAGGAGAATTTTTTAAAATACGTAGGCACAAAAACTGCCACATTACAAATCTTTTTGACAGGACGAAGTCTGTCGGGTCAGTTATCTATATATATAAAAATGAAACCCGTTTTCCGTTGTCACGACATCACATAAAAACGGCTTGACCGATTTGGCTAATTTTGGTCTTGAATTATTCGTGGAAGTCCAGGGGAGGTTCTTACGGAGAGATAATTTTAAAAAAATCTTGATAAAGTGTAAAATCAACATCTTTATACTCCCATATACAAACAGTTTGTACTAATACTTAAAAGCCAATTTGAACCTTAATACCATACAGTAAAGTTCAAGTAGGTATTAGTGAAGCGATTTCGGGAAGGCAAAACAATCGAAGACAAACAAAGTGACCTTAGTTCTGTCAAACACATTCAATGTCATCATATGTCATTTCATTTTAGCAGCGATAATTATTCTGTTTAAATAAGTTTAAAATCCCCGGTCGAAGACGGGGCGAGCAGCTAGTTACAAGATAAAGATTCTAAATCAGAAAAAACCAAACTAAATATTTCTTAAACACTACTTGTTACTATAAAAGTCATTACATTTTTAAACGTGTAATTCACCTTTTATCGTAATAACCTAAAATTGCATTTTGCATAAATAAAAATATCTGACAATAATTTTGTTTTTCAACGATATCATCAGAAAATTTGGTAGAAATGATTTAATTTGGTCTATTGACTATTCAATGTAGTAAATGGTACGGAACCCTAATTGTTCGAGCCCGATTCGCTCTTGGCTAAAATTTTTTGGCATTTTTTGGTTACCTTTATAACGGGCGTTTACACTTGACACTTTATTCCGGATATTTCTCTCTGACATAAATATATTTAATATATTTTCTCTCTGATATAAGTTTCAACTATCCTGAGAGAAGCTATCTCCTCCCAGCTATGTAGATAAGTCCATGATAGGTTCTTTCAGGATAGGGAGAAATGTATGGTAAAAAATGTCTAATCTAAATATAACCTAACTACATTTAATCGTACAAAAAATCACATTCATCCTTGTTTAATAGTCCACATAGTAACCAACTTCAGCGTGTTATCAAGATTCCACCTAAGGCTTCATTAGAAATCCTGTTTGCGTTAGAAATTGTTTATCCTTGATTAGTCTTCTCACGTAACAATAATTACCCCTTTACTCGACGGGGTTAACAAACTGGCAATGACATAGCATACAACACATATTTAATCCATCGCCTTAAATAGGGTGAGTCTCGAACAACTTCCCAGGCTAATTTTACTTTCAGGTTATTATCCTTCTCTAACTGTCGCTAAAGGATTTTAGTTTCACAAGATGTCAGCCACTACGACGGAGATTAACTCTGCCACCCTTTATCGTATATATTCCAAAGCTTTTAAGGCCGTGATTAGTAATGTTAAATGCAATATTCTTATAATGTTTTAAACAATATAAGTAACACAAAATATAGTTGAATACTTCTGCTGAAAAGCGCACTCTCATGAATCAAACGAAAAGCACAAATTATTGGTAAAACCAAAAGTGTACCGGGTGGCCAACTAAGAAAGGGCGCAGGCTATATCTTAGCAACGAATCACTTTACAGCTTTGGGGAAAAATTTTCAACAGGAAAAGTTGCCCTGAAATATCGCTGGAAAATATTTTTGAAGTTCTAAAATGACCGCTAGGTGGGGTAATAGGTAAGGCTGAATATAAAATTAGGATTTTCTCGAAATTTTGCCCAATTAAGGTATATGGAAAATATATGCATTGTAATCCTAGAGTATTTTCGATTTGTTTTGCCTTACACTTTTTGTTCTGTCTTTAAAAATAAAGTGGTGGGGAGGTATCGAAAAATTTTTTTTTTAAATACCATTTATTTCAGTTAGCCTTAAGGAAATTTAACAAATTTAGTCTTTATAGAAAGGGTGCTATTTAGTCTATCGACGGCACTTTCACGTGTTTTTATTTTAAAATTATTGTCGCTGCTACAGTGCGTTATATAAATCGGTAACAAATTTCACCGTTTTTCTCAAAAAAATTAAATAGAATAATATGTCAATTTGGATATCTCAAAATAGAGAATTAAAAGTTCTAAATATCAGTAAAAATCGCAACTCGATATCTTTTGTCTAACCGAAGAACAAAGTTTAAGTTATAAATAATCACATAGTTTGTCTACAAAACTGGTAAAGTGACCCTTGAAAAAAGTTCACTGCGAAAATGAAATAAAAAACTGCAAATCTTTAGGGTTGCAAATGTGTTTACCTGCTCTTCCAACTGAATTGTTATGTCCGCTTATACATTTCTTTATAAAATAAAAAATTGGTTTCAGGGGACAAGATTTGTATTTCAATTTTTAAAATTAAAAGATTTAAACAAATGAAGAAGCATTTGACCGCTAACTAACCATTTATTTCGTATGCATGAAAATGCAAGTGATGCTGCTAAATCTGTGCGTGCAGGATCCCCAAAAACGTAATCAAAGTGAAAGAGTTTTCCTTCGACTGATACATCGCATACGCACCACAGGAAATGTGCATGTTGCTATGTTCAGAAGATAATGTAGAGGTGGCATCGAGCAAAATATTATAAATGTTCTAGAATATGTGAAATTTAATTCTCATTTAAGTGCTAGAACAGCCTAATGACTTGGGGATATGCTAAATCACCGTTCAAAATCAGGCCCACGTGGCAGGTAGGTAGGAAGTGGAAGTCAGTTTTCTTGGCCATTCAGGTCCCCAGATCTGACTTGCCTTGATTTTTATTTGTCAGGCGAATAGAAGACCTTGTTTTTGCCAACAAGCCTACAAAAGAAAGGGCATGATCGAAAGAATAAGAAACAATATTTAGAGGGGTAGAATGGTCAATGGTAAAAGTTAAAATTGCAGTGTTGTTCATTCGTCAGGGGATTCACTGCATGAAAATGATGGTCTGCAATCAGTTTAAACATCTAGGGCTTCAGTCAATAGATGATATTAATTTAACATTTTTAATGTAATGCAGTGCCTTTTTTTTACTTTTTTAAATATTAGATTGTTTCTATGATTAATTTTTTTTACATTATTCACTGTTATTACTATTAGATCATTGTAGGTATGTTAATTACTTATTTTTATACTGTGTAAGACAAATTCTAAACCTCCTCTGATTTCGTATTCTAAATGGTAAACAACGTCATCAAGCTTTTAGGTTACTGAAATTTTATTTGCCAATATCTCCGGTTAGATAAAAGATATCGAATTGCATTTTCGTTGATATCTAGGGCTTTTAATTCTCTATTTTAAAATATCAAAATTGACATATCTTTCTATTTAATTTATTTTCGAAAAACGGCGAGATTTGTTACCATTTTATATAACGCGCTGTAGCAACGACAATAATTTTAAAATAAAAACATATGAAAGTGCTTTCGATAGACTAAATAACACTTTCTACAGAGACTAAATTTGTTAAATTTTATTAAGGCTAACTGAAGTAAATGGAATTTAAAAAAAAAATTTTCGATGTCTCCCCACCACTTTATTTTTAGAGATAGAAGAAAGAGTGTAGAACAAAAATATTTTGAAACTACTTTAAGATTACAATGCATGCATTTTAAATATACCTTAAATAAGCAAAATTTTGTGAAAATCCTAATTTTCTATTAACTTCACCTATTACGCCACCTAGCGGTCATTTTAGAACTTCAAAAATATTTTCCAGCGATTTCTCAGGGCCACGTTTTTCATTGAAATTTTTTTGTTAAAACTATGGGATGGTTCGTTGCTGAGATATAGCCGGAGTCCTTTCTTAGTTGGCCACCCGGTACATTGGTTTTACAGTTTAAAATGTTCCCAGAAAAGCAGAAGGCTCGCCAAGATCAGCACAAACTTACCATATGCCATATAGCATTTCCCGTATGTGGCCACTTTTGATGTAGCGTGTGTAGTTTTGGTTTTGTCGACGATTTCATATACATTTTTATTGTTAACAGAGTTTTGTTTCATTCTATCCTATGATAAAGATATGAGAATTTCCCATTCAGTATAAAAATGTGTTATGATTAGAGAAATTACGTTGAAAAATATGATTTGAGTAATTTAGTCATCATTGCACAAATAAATTTTCAAAATTGAATTCTACTTAATTTACCCTCGTATATCAATATTAAAAATACAACATTCAATAGGCTATAATGCAGTAATGTTTAAATCGACAATTTATCTGTAAGTAAATGAAATACCTCACTTTAAGATAACGAACATTGCATTAACTTTTATGATACTCCCTTACGTGAGAATAGCAGATAAGCATTGGTAATTTAAAAATCAGTTGCTTCCATAAATTTTCGTGGCAGCTTGCTCCGTAATAAAAAAATGGAGCACATATTTTCATACTTTGAGACAAATTTAACCAAGGACCCTCAATTTTTGTATCAGCATTTAATATATTCACATAGAGAATTGGAGAATTTTATCGGCAATCTTTCATTTATCTTCCGTAAGGGTAGGGAAATTTAAATGAAAATGAGTCATATTTTACCACCGTTTTGCTGTGTTTTTGAGTTCTTGGGAAAATGAGACTATTATGCCTTATCAAGTGACAGAAAACATTACCTTTGTTTTAGACCAAGTTATCCCTTGGATGATTCCAAAATTAAAAGCAGTTTGCATAAAATTAGAAGAAAAGCAGTGGTATTGCATAAAAAGTCAATTTTAAAAAGCATCCCAATAATTCTAAATAGGGACATTTTGAGCGTATTAGTTAAACAAGTTTAATTTGTGAGTTAGTCACTTTAAGTGGGAATATTTTTAGATTAGCTACGTATGACATTTGTCACTCCACTGGCAAAGTTTGAACTGCCCTAGTTCGTTATTGGTTTTTTGTCGATCTCTCAGTTGTTAGGGTGGTCTGGATTAAGTCAAATTTGCAACTAAAGCGTAATAGAGTTTCTCCAAGTATGAGAATAAAAGCAGCTGATGCATACGGAATGTTATCAATTACATATTTGTTGGCATTTCAAGCAGATTAATAAATAAATCTATTAGTTGAAATCGTGAAAATGCTGATTTAAGCGCTAAAAAATTTAAAAAATATTTGGTGTTGCCCAGAGTTGACTGGCCATGGAGCAAATTGATTAAAGGTGGGATGAATTTTTCTTTTTTAAAAGATAGGAGGGCCACCGCCACTAAAATATCCGAGTTGGTTTCAGATTCCAATCCAGACCTGTTTTTGCCTCCTTTTTCTTTTTTTTTATACGTATAAAGTAACAGTAAGGATATCTTTCATAACATTTATTACGGACGACTAGTAGTAGTAAATTATCAGAGGAAACTTAACACGAAGTTATGATTCTAATAGAAATCGAGAGTAATCAGAGTGCTTTGCTAATTACATCTCTTGAAACGGAAAATGAAACCCGTTAAATGTTCGTTAGTAACCCAATACGACAATTGCTTTTGACGCCGCAATGTCCATTTTTCCATGGCACAAAATAATTCTGCTACTTATGAGCTACCAATTAATTGTCTATTACGTATTATTAAAGTCAATTTTCCACATTCAGGAAATGACAGAAAACGTGTTTAGTTTCGTGAAGCCAAACTTGTTGTGAGTTATTATTTACACTCATCTTACATTTAATTAAGATTGCCTATTACGAAGTTGAAAAAAATTAATGACAATAAAAATGGTTATAAACGGAAACTGAGCTCTTCCGTTGGATGTCACATTTATACGTAAGAGAGATCAAATAAAACTAAAATTACACTTGAAACTGACGTTCATATTGCCATTACTCATTTAATTTTTCCCAGAGCTTTTTCAGTATACAGCGCATTTATAATAAAAGTAACAAAGATATAGTCTTAACCAAGTATTATTGATAAAAATACCATGACATGTCGATTAAAATTTCAAATTCACACATTTTGGCCTATATAATAAGTCAGTTTCACCTCTGAAAAGTATTACGAAATTTGTTATTTTAAATACAGCACGATGCATATTTACACAGATTTGGATAGACAATAAAATGGGGATTTTATAACACCTCACGTAAGTTTTTCTTTGTGAATAGTAAAAGTAGTAGAAAAAAAAACAACCAATTTTTAATAAATGACGATTATAAACAACATTACTTTTCTTTAGCTCAGTAAAAAATTCAAAACATATTTTTAGAACTTAACAAAAACATGTTTTTTTTTAAATTTAAGAAACACCCCGGAAGGTATTTACTAATATTAGTATCTAATCAAAAGAGATGGTCAATGAGTAAATTTGTTTTATCTTAACTTAACTATGCTTGAAATCTTAAAACTAAAGTTCTACTCACTAGAATACCTTAGGATCTATGTAACTTAATTACACTAAACTAGAGTGTAACACAAAACCGCACAAGCTCTACTTTTTCGCCAACGCAACGCGACAGTTATTGACTAGCTCAAAAGGATTGAGTCTTCTTGTCATAATGGTGTTATCAGGGAGCTAGATCGCCACTCACATGTTGATGGAATCGTTATTCGTGACTCCTTGCAAGCCTGGTAATAGTCTGGTCAACGATTTCCACCCGAAGCTCTCGGTGAAGATCACTATTTCTGATGTACCAAGGTGCATTAACAATGTTTCCCAATACTTTATTTTGAAATCTCTGTATGGTTAGGATATTACTTTTGCTGGTTTATCCCTAGAGCTGCAAGTTATAAGTCTACACTGGTTTGAGGATTTGTTTATACAAAAGTATTTTGTTAAATGTTGATAGGCTGGAGTGCCTACCAAGTAACCAGTACCTTTGCGTTTAACTAATCTCAAGCACTTCCTCCTTTTTTTTTAACATGGATCTTCGAGCAAAGTCTTGCATTTAGTGTAATGCCTAGATATTTAGCTCCATTAGTATAAGGAATAGGTGCATTATTTATGTTAATTGGTATTTGTTGGTTATTTTTGTTTGTGAAATAAATGTAAACACATTTGTACTCATTCAATTTAATATCCCATTTTTTTTTGTTCAATTGTGTATTTGATAAACTGTAGTTTGCAGTTTATTTGCGGCTTCTTCGTGGCTTTTTTTTACTGCTAGATAGCGATATCTTCTGCAAATGTAGCTATAGTGTCTTGCTTCGAGTATGGTATATCACTAGTGTAGATCAGGTACAAGATAGGTTCTAAAACACGCCCTTGTGGCACTCCTGTTCCGATTTCTTTTAATTCAGTGTATGCTTCTTCTTGTTTTATTTTGAAGGCTCTGTCTAAAATGTAGGATTCCAATCATTCTGGGTATTTGTATGAGAGTAGCGTATTAAACTTATATTTTAATTCATCATGCCAGACTTGGTAAAAGGCTTGTGTAACATCAAGAAGGATAGCTAAACAAACTTTTTTGTTTTCCAATGCCTTTTTAATTACATCTGTAATTCTATGTACCTGGTCTATTGTTGAATGGCTCTCTCTAAAGCCAATCTGATGGCTTGGTAGAAGGTTTTTCTCTTCAATAATGGGTTTCAGCTTTCTCAAAAATATTTTTTTAAATAGTGTCGATAGTGTAGGCAGTAGAAAGATTGGTTTATAGGATGAAACATTGTGAGGTGTTTTGCCTGGTTTATGAATCATGATGAGATGACTTCAGCTGCTTTCCAAATCTTAGGGACATTCCTTAGTCCAAATGAGGCATTAAAAAGATGTGAAATTTTTATTATGGGTTTCTTTGGGGGTTGTTTTAACACTTTACCGGTAATTAAATCAATGCCAGGAGCTTTCTTAGGATTTATGTTGGTTTTTATTTCGATTCTATTTCCTTCGGGGATGTTAGTTTAATGTTTATGTTATCTTTGTCAGGTGAATATCAGTTTGGCAATTCTTTTTCTTTCTTTGGTTAAAAGGTATTTTCAAGATGTTCTGCAAACATATTGGTTTTCTCAATATTGTTTCTAGCTTAACTTCCACCTGCATTCCCGATTGATGTATTCTGCACTATCGGCCTTGACTGGTATCATATCTGGACTGGTTCTTCCTGAGTTTGCTTTTTTCTGAGATTAAGTCTCTTATTTCTTTGGAATAATTGTTTGCCTTTGCCCTTTAAATGATGGAAGGAGTATTACTTTAAGCTGCTTGCTGAAAAGGGGTAACAATCATTTTCACTTCCTCATCCAACTTTTCAGTTTTTTTAATGGTATGTTTAGATTAATGACATTTTTAAGATCTAATTTGAAGCTTTGCCAATCTGTTCGCCTGTTTTTTAATTTCAAGGCGTTTTTTTTTGAATAATAGTATCTCTAGGAGTTAAAAGAAGGGGAGAGTGATCTGAGTTTATATTCCATGCATCATCGACCTAAATGTAGTTTGCTGAAATATTTCGCACTATATAGAAATCTATTAAAACAGAAATTCTCTTTCTATCTGTGGGCCAATAAGCTGGCTTGCCAGTTGAATGTGCCTCACATTTGAAGTGCCTCATTGCTTTCAGCATTTTGTTTGCCTTTTACTGTTGTTAGCCTAGATCCCCAATGAACGGTGTTAGCATTGAAATCACCTCGAATGATGAATCTAGGACCTTTGCTGTTGAAGAAGTAGATGTATTGCTCCTTTTGCGTGGTGTGTCTTGGAAGACAATATACGAATGTGACCATGACATCATGTGTTTTGGTTTTGATCATTACCGAAGTTGCCTGAAATTCTTCAGTCCTGAGCCCCATTTCTTGATGATGCATAATTCCTTCTCTTATTATCACTGCACTAACTTCCCTAGTTGCGTTTTGGGAATGAATGGTGTAATACACTTTATATCCCTTAAATCTTTTAAAGGACTCATTAGTGAAGTAGGTCCC
This sequence comes from Dastarcus helophoroides, assembly GCA_028583605.1. Lineage (NCBI taxonomy): Eukaryota > Metazoa > Arthropoda > Insecta > Coleoptera > Bothrideridae > Dastarcus > Dastarcus helophoroides. The sequence continues at coordinate 52,611,037 of CM053325.1, read as the reverse complement.
TGAGATAAGACATATGTCTATGTTTTCCATATTTACGACTGCTGCGATTCTTGTTGATGCTGCAGCAATCCATTAGCAATTCAGTTTATTATTCTTAGGTTATTACATATTACAGATCCTTTGCTGCTATAATCCATCTTAGTGATTACGTTAATCCATTTTATTTAACTTTACTTGTTAGAGAGTGTTGTTAATGGATGTATCTTGCTTAATGTTTTCTCTTTTTTCATTTCTGCTAGCTACCACATGGCTGAAGGGTTTGGATTTAGCAACTGTATTATCTCTAATTTCAGTCTTTTTTTGTATTAGTCGCAGGGACTGTTTAGGCAAGTTCTGCTTTTGCATTGTTTTATTTTTAATTTTTTGCATTTCCTTGGCTACTTCACATTCTCTGTAATTAGTAGAATGTCCTTCGCCGTAGTTTACGCATTTTGGTTTATCGTCTTTCGGTTTATTGCAGTTTATCGTGTTTACCGGTGCACTTAACACATCGTGGTTCTTTTGCTCAGTAACTTTGTGTGTGTCCATATGATTAGCTCCGCTTACATTGTGGTATTAGATTTGATTTTTTAAGTGGAGCTATTTCTATGTATATATGTATAATTTTTTTAATTCCATAGATTCTCTCGATACTTTCATCATATTGAAATTCGAGCATGGACTTACTTAATGGTTGTTTGATTTTATGATTTAATTTTGGAATCGCCGCAATGATCCTTGCCTTTTTAAGTCCTTAATTATGCCTCCAGGATGATAGGAGTGATGTAGTTTGTAGGCCATTACTTTAATTGATCTATTTTGTTTATTTTCGTAGGAATTCCATTTATATTTTTGTTCATTGAGGATCTTCCTAAACTTAAATACACAATTTCACTTTCTACATTGATTTTTATATTCTTATTTTTAATCACTTTAATTTGAAAGTCCTGAATTGCATCTTTCACCAGTGCGTGAAAGTGATTAAACTTTTCAATCCCATTCACATATTATTGGAGGGGGTTTACACATTTTCTTTACTTTTTTTACTCCTTTGAAGACATTGCGCCCAGGTTGTGGTGGTGTAAGAGAAGTATCCATGTTCTTTTTTTTACGATTCTTTAGTCGTATCCACCCAGTTTCTTTAACGAGTTCTTCTTAGTCGGTTTGATATTTAGCTTCATTATACTGTACATTATGAACACATTTCATAAGGATTTTTTTGTAGCTTTTCCATACGTTGCTGCATTATATTCATCTTTTTATAAAATCTATGTTTTTGGATCCCAGCATCTATCCATGCATTATACAAGGTGGTTCTAAAAGTAGTACCACACACGCTTCGCAACTATTAATTAAAAACTATAATCAGGAACTAACCTTCAACACCCTGTAACTCGGAAACAAATCATTTTACGACACATATTTATATACACTTTTCGTCTTGTTTTGGGCTTTTAAATACGATCCATAATTTATTGTACTACTTTTAGAATCACCTTGTATAACTGCTGATTATTTTAAGATTTTACATAATTTTCTTGAAATAATTCTTTAGTCATTTACCTCAAATCCATTGTTTTTTATTTATTTATTTGGATGGGGAGATAACTTAACGGCCTTTACCATGGCCGCCGGATATCACTCGCCGAGTATAATATTGTAACGCAATGTAAATAGGTGGAATAGGATTTAGAATAGAATTGTAGAATTTAGTAAATGAAAAAAGTTTCTAGAAGGTTCTGATAAGGGGAAAGCGGCCGCGATAACGAAACAGACGCCAGATGGGCGTTCCAGAAGTTTCGGCATTCGATAAGCCTTATCTACCGAAATTTCTGGAAGCCGGCGGCCAAAACTATAAAAAGCCGGTCAGCTTTCCCTCGAGTCAGTCAGTTAGAAGCAAGTGCAATAAGTTGGTTAGCAATTAGTAAATAATTAATGAGTTACTGTTCAGTTGAGGTATGCCGAGTTAATTCAGTAATAAAGTGGGTATAATCTATCACGTGTATCAATTCGAACCGATAACGCACGTAACATTTGGTGTCAGAAGCGAGATTATTCGTGGGTTGTGCTTTATTACTCGAAAAAAAATTCGTGCCAGGTGCGGTAGTTGACTTTATCTCGGACGTTTTAAACTGTTAAATAGTTATACGAGGCGCGTCAAATAAATTCGTGAACATTCAAATACGCTTTATGGATACGAGATTAAAATCGGCCAAAATGGAACAACAAATGCAAGCGTTATTAGCAATGTTTAAAGAACAATCAGAGGAAAGACGACAAGAAAAAGAACAAAAGGAAGAACGAAGATGACATTGAAGAGTCTACGAATGACCCTGATCTGGCGAACATAAACACCAACATGAAGGAGATTTGGGCTGCTGCGTTGGATTAGTGGAACCGACTTATGACATTTCCAAGAATTTACTAGTGGCGAGATCCGTGGTTAAAGCATCTCAGAAGGTAACTGTGAGAGATGCCAACGTGTTCCCAACAGCACGCTCAATCAAAAAGGGTAGCACTCTGGCAGTCTGTACCCCGGTAGCCTCAATAAGCTCCTTGGGAGAAAATTGTGCGCCAGTACAGGAAACGAAGATTAAGCAAGTCAAGTTGGAAGTGGACTTGAAACACTTGTCCAAGGAAGAAGTAGTTCTGGCTAGGTCATTTCTAAAGAAAAACCACGGCGTTTTTACCGATGGAGACCGAAATCTAGGAAGGACCGACGTAGTTCGACACAAAATCAACACCGGCGATGCAACACCTATTCGTCAACTCCCTAGAAGATTACCGGTGGCCAAGCAAGAGAAAGTCGCGGGACTGGTTAAGAAGATGATGAAGGATGGAGTCATCGAGGAGTCCAATAGTCCATGGTCTTCCCCTGTAGTCTTGGTTACAAAGAAGGACGGGTCAACAAGATTCTGTGTCGACTACCGGAAACTAAACGACGTCACTAAAAAGGACAGCTACCCCTTGCCAAGAATTGATGACACCCTAACGACCTTGTCTGGGTCCACCTGGTTTTCAACTTTGGACTTGAAAAGTGGATATTGGCAAGTGAGCATAGACCCCGATGACAAAGAAAAGACGGCCTTTTCATCTGGGAGTGGATTATATCAGTTCACGGTTATGCCTTTTCGACTATGCAACGCACCGGCTACTTTCGAACGTCTAATGGAACTAGTACTTCGAGGACTTACTTGGAAAACCTGCTTGGTTTACCTAGATGACGTCATGGTGATGAGCAAGAGCTTTAAAGAACATTTGGAAAATCTTCAAGAAGTTTTCGACAGATTAAAGCAAGCCAACTTAAAGCTGAATCCAAAGAAGTGCTCTTTGTTCCAAAGGAAAGTAGAATTTTTGGATCACACTGTATCAGCCGCAGGAGTTGAAACAAATATCAGCAAGACTCAAGCAATTCGTGACTGGCCAAGACCCAAAGACAAACATGAACTGAGGAGTTTCTTGGGGCTGTGTACCTATTACAGAAGATTTGTGGAAGGTTTCGCCAACATCGCTGCGCCGTTGCATCAACTAACGGAAGGAAGAAGGCCGTACGTCTGGACTCCAGACTGTGATACCGCTTTCCGAAAATTGAAGTCCGCCTTGTGTACGAGCCCTATCTTGGCTTATCCTCAGCGAGATGGAAAATTCGTATTGGACACTGATGCCAGCAACGTCGGCATTGGGGTTGTGCTGTCCCAAGTTCAAGGCGGTGAAGAAAGAGTCATCGAATATTACAGCAAGATCCTGACGAAGCCAGAGAGGAACTATTGCACCAACAGGAAGGAACTTCTTGCGATAGTGAAGGCCGTGGAACACTTCCACAAGTACTTGTATGGGCAAGAATTGCTCATCAGGACAGACCATTCGGCACTTTCTTGGTTACTCCGAATGAAGAACGCGGAGGGACAGACGGCTAGATAGTTAGAAAGGCTTCAGCAGTATCACTTCAAGGTGCATCATAGACCGGGTCGACAGCATAACAACGCTGACGCTTTGTCCAGAAGACCTTGTGGTGATTGCAAACACTGCAAACGAGTTGAGGACCATGAGGACATGGTGGATATAAGGGTCACTTCTGTCCAGCCAGAAGACGAATGGACTGTTGAAGGCCTTCGGAAGCTACAGAGGAGCGACGCTGATATCGGACCCATATTGGAATGGAAAGAAGCTGGAGACAGACCGGAATGGCAAGAGCTTTCCGACAGAAGTCCAGCTCTTAAGAATTTGTGGGCTCAATGGAAATCCCTCCAGGTCGAGGACGGGGTACTGAAGAGAGCATGGGAAAGCGCTGATGGAAAGCGTGTCATCTTGCAGTTGGTGGTGCCTCAGGAGAAGATTCCACAGGTCTTGTGGGAGGTGCACAATGGAACTTCTGGTGGACACCTAGGGATGAACAAGACCCTGGAGAAGGTTCGAAAACGGTTCTATTGGGTCAACTGCAGGGAGGACGTCGAGCGTTGGTGTCGGAAATGTGTCACCTGTGCTGCATCCAAGGGTCCCCGTACGAGAACCAAAGGGGCCCTGAAGCAATATAATGTGGGAGCTCCATTTGAAAGAATTGCAATCGATGTGGCAGGACCATTCCCAGTTTCAGACGGTGGAAACAAGTACATCCTGGTGGCCATGGATTATTTCAGTAAATGGCCTGAAGCTTATGCCATCCCGAACCAGGAAGCCACCACAGTCGCAAGGGTTCTTGTGGACAACTTCATCTGTCGATTTGGTGTTCCCTTGGAACTACACTCGGACCAGGGAAGGAACTTTGAATCGGGGGTTTTCCAAGAGGTGTGTCGTCTTCTTGGAATAAGGAAAACTCGAACAACACCTCTTCATCCACAGTCTGACGGAATGGTGGAGAGATTTAACAGGACCTTAGAGGAACATCTTTCGAAGGTCGTTTCCAAACATCAGACCGACTGGGACCGACATCTACCACTGTTTCTGATGGCCTATCGTGCGGCAACTCATGAAACTACAAGTCAGACTCCGGCAAAAGTGATCTTCGGGAGGGAACTGCGGCTTCCGTGTGACTTGGTGTTTGGATCACCAAGGGAGATCCCCAGGGAAACGATGGGTTTCGTAGATGACTTGAGGGAAGCGATATTGGAGACGCATGCCCTGGTGCGAACGAAGATCAACTTGGCGACGGACCGGATGAAGGCCAGGTATGACGTGAATGCCAATCATGGTGGTTTCACTGAGGGCGAATTGGTATGGCTATACAACCCTCAGCGAAAGAAAGGAGTTTCGCCAAAGTTTACGCCATCTTGGGAAGGGCCGTACAAAGTGCTGAAGAGAATCAACGACTTGGTATACAGGGTCCAGCGTAGCTCCAGGAGTAAAATGAAAGTGGTGCACATAAACAGACTATGCAAATTTAGTGGCGAAGTGACTGATTGGAACTGATCGGGACGATCATTGCTAAGGGGGAGGCAGTGTAACGCAATGTAAATAGGTGAAATAGGATTTAGAATAGAATTGTAGAATTTAGTAAATGAAAAAAGTTTCTAGAAGGTTCTGATAAGGGGAAAGCGGCCGCGATAACGAAACAGACGCCAGATGGGCGTTCCAGAAGTTTCGGCATTCGATAAGCCTTATCTGCCGAAATTTCTGGAAGCCGGCGGCCAAAACTATAAAAAGCCGGTCAGCTTTCCCTCGAGTCAGTCAGTTAGAAGCAAGTGCAATAAGTTGGTTAGCAATTAGTAAATAATTAGTGAGTTACTGTTCAGTTGAAGTATGCCGAGTTAATTCAGTAATAAAGTGGGTATAATCTATCACGTGTATCAATTCGAACCGATAACGCACGTAACAATATCTTTATCATTTTAATTTGCAGGCAAGAAGAATGCAACCTAGACTACAAATTCATGCAGCCCTCCAGGCGGGTATAGTGAATCATAGGTAGCTGAACTACCAACAGTTGAAACACTGCCACCTAGCGAAGCGGTTGCTCTCTAGGAGAGTTCCCAGAAGACAAGGATTCTATAATGCACAGACCAATAGGTTTGAACATTTATTAGATTCGAAGTTTGGAAACCAAATACCGGTTTCGATCTTGTTAGATCTCGTCAGTTTGGTATATCCAACTCGAATGCTAATAAATGTTCCGACAAGTAAGTACTAAAACATTCACAGGCGTCAAGCGAGTGAATCTTTAGTACTACCACCTATTAGCCCATAGAGAAACTATGGCCATCGCCAACAATGTCGTATGCAAGAAGAATGCAACCTAGACTACAAATTCATGCAGCCCTCCAGGCGGGTATAGTGAATCATAGGTAGCTGAACTACCAACAGTTGAAACACTGCCACCTAGCGAAGCGGTTGCTCTCTAGGAGAGTTCCCAGAAGACAAGGATTCTATAATGCACAGACCAATAGGTTTGAACATTTATTAGATTTTAATTTGCGATAAAAGCTCAAAAGAAAAAAAAATGCCATTATTTTCTCAGAATTTATTTAACTCAGAACATAATTTACTACGCCACTGTAAAACCATTTAGAAAACAAGAAAAATAAGTTAAGGTTTTTTTTTGCATCGCACTACAAATAAAGAAGTTGCAGCAGATTTAAGAAAATGTTCGTCTTACTTCCATTTGACCCCTTGGTTACGCATAGTTTGGGTGGAATTTTATGAAAACGGGCCTTAAGGGTCATTCACAGTTGTAATGGAAAATTAAAATCACTTTTCGGTAGTCTGAAAGTAGAACGAACAGACAAGTCGGGTATTTACCAAATTTCCTGTAAAGATTGTGATCAAAAGTATATCGGGCAAACTAGACAATTACTTAACATTCGACTGATGGAGTACTTGGCCCATTTGAAGTACGGAAAAACGGAGAAGCTACCTTTTTTTAGTAAAATATAAACAAGCCAATATTTAACGGTTTTCTCAATGTTATGTTAATGAATATAGAATTCCGCACAACTTTGCCAATGTGACCGATTTTCTGTCTCCACTAATAACGAAAGTACCCATACTATCCCACTTCTAATGGAACACACCGTATTTTCTTAGAAAAGAAGGTTACCACAGCGGTTCGAAAGAATGCGGACATTATTCAAAGGCAACATAATTCCGCGCTTATGATCAAGAAAAATGAAACATTTAAAACTCTTCAACTGTTTGAGGAACTTTCCATTGTTAGAGAATAACGCCGAAGACATTTCAGTTCAAAGTTGCTTTCGTGCTTCTATAAATTGTATTTGTTTGCCGCTATTGTAGTGAACTGTTTGGAGCTTAACATGCAGTCGAAAAGTAGAAGATATTTCAGTCTTTTCTATTTATCTTACTCAGAACTTCTCTTTATTGTTTCTTTCTGAACAATAAAAATTACAGGGAATTCTAAGTGGTATCGTAAAAGTGTCGGCTTTGAAAACACGAAAGTATTTTACGTAGTCTGTTGCTTCGATATGTAATACATTAGTAATAAGCAGGTTATTAAATATGAAAGCTATTTTTACAATTTAAAATTTTCTACGAGCTCAAAGTTTTAACTTTTATTTTATTAATCTCAAATACCTTTTATTTTTATAATATTTGCTTTGTAAAAAAATTCACAATGAAGTATAAGCCCGTTTTTAATGTATTTAAGATACTATATCCAGCTCCGCAGGTAGAGGGAGCAAAGGAGACAAATGCCCTGGTCCCGCGCTTTATGGGGCCCCGGTAATCATGAATCTCTTTTTCTCAAAATTTCTGGGTAAAACTTAAGTTTCTTTACGTAATTTTGAATATTTAGTCGAAATTTAGCCCCTTTTATTATCGAAAATTCCATTTGTTTTAAAAAACTAGAAAATTCTAAATTTATAATTTTTTTGAAAATATTTTCAGTTTAAACTTAAAATGTGTTTTTGTTTAATGCCTGCCATTTAAAACGTCAGATTATTTTAATCAGATTTTTTCTGAAAAATGCAAATCTTTCAAATATCAAATTTACAAAAATTACATTCGAGAGTCAAAATTTTAAAGCAAGTGCGACATTTTCAAAAATAAATTGAAATTTTGAAAAATTTTCGATATTTTGGAAAGAAGTAAAAGCTTTCAGAAAAGTCAAAATTTTGATGAGAAAGGATCGAGATTTTTAAAAAAGTAGATTCTGAAATAAGATTGGAAATTTCAAAAAAGTCTAAAAAGCCAGAATTTTAAAAGAAAATTAAATTTTTCAAAAGGGGAATTTTTCAAATAATAGTCAAATATGCTTGTCAGATGTCGAACTTTCAATAAATGTGGAAATTTTTAAAGAAAAATCTAATATTTCAAATAAGTCGAAATTTTTAAAAAGCTAGAATTTTTCAAATAGGATTCAAATTTATACAGACAGATTCTTAACAAAAAAATTATTTTCTGAAAAGGTAAAATAAAACAGTCGAGTTACAAAAATTCGGAAATTCAAGAAGTCGAAATTTTGAAAGAAGTCCAATTTTTCAAAAAAAGTTTCAATTTTAGAAAAAGGTCGAAGTTCAAATAAAAATTAAAACTTCGATGAACAGTCTTAATTTTTATGACAAAATGTCAAAATTATTAAAAGAGATAGTGGAAATTCTGAAAAAAGATTTAAAAATGCTAAAATGGAATTAATTTTTAAAATATCCCAATTTTGAAAAATGACGAAATTTTCGGAAAAATTGAAATTTTTTAAATAAGTGATACTTTTAGCACAACGAGTTTAGAAGTGTTTTATAAGTGCTGGTCTAAATTTGGGCGATCCACCCCCAATCCAGAAAATTCAGAAAGTGTTAAATTTACATAAAAATTGTACCTTCGAGAAAAGTTAAATTTTTGAAAAAGGAAAAACAAAATATTTAAAAAGTCAAAATTTTAAAAGATAATCAAAACCTTAAAAGATAGAAGTTTAAAAAAGTTCGAAATCTTCAGAAAAGGTCAAAATTTTCAACAATGGAAAAATTTAAAATAAAACTGAAATTTTACAAAAAAGTGTAAATTAGCAATTCGAAGTTTGGAAAGAGCCAAACATTTTAAGGAAAATTGAAATATTTAAAGTTGAGCTAAAACTTCGAAAAAAGCTGAACAAAGGTAAATTTTTGGAAAAGAAAAAAACAAAATTTTCGGGCGGTCAAAATTTAAAAAATAATCAAACTTTTGAACAAAGGTGGGAAATTAAAATAAAATCGAAATGATCGAATTTACGAAAAACAAAGATTTCAGAATCGAAATTTCGTGTCAAACATTTCAAATAAATTAGAAATTTTCAGAAAGCCAACATTTTCAACAACGGCAAAATTAAAATAAAAATTGAATTTTACAAAAAAAGTACAAATTAACAAGTCAAAGTTTTGGAAAATTGTTAAGGAATTTTAAAGAAAATCAAAATGTTCAAAATTGGGCAGAAAGTTCGAAAAAAGGACAAAATTTTGAAATTTTTGCTTTAAAGTATCCAGGTAATCAAAAAAAGTAGAACTTTTGAAAATAAGTCACAATTTAAAAAAGTTTACATTTTTAATAAAAATCGAATTTTCAAAAGATCGCACATTTAGGGTTCCATAATCATTACTACAGTAAACAGTCAATAGATCAAATTAAATCATTTTTACCTTTTTTTTTGACTTTGAAATTTTGTCCAAATTTTCTTGTGGTATAGTCAAAAAATAAAAAAAAAATTATTTCAGATATACTAACTTTTTTATACAATCAATCCAAATGTTTATAAAACTGATAAATGTGTTGATAATGCCTCAGGTAAAAAGCATTCATTCTCAATAAGTCGAAGACTAATACAATCTATGGAATCGCCTCGGCTCGCCTCGGATCGCCTCGGATCGCCTTAAATAGTTCGATTCTAACTGCGATTGCTGCGTTGCATGCAATTTAATTAACTAGTTCTAACTCCGAAAATATGCATCTAAGTGAAATAATGTAAAAAACAAACTTGATCTTGATTCTATCCTTTAGGAAAATTAAGTTTTCTATTTAAAAAAAATCAAAGCTTTGACTTGAAAAACATTATACTACTATATGGTTCATAAAATATTTTTTTTCTCAACAAGTATTACGATATCGAAAAAACCTGCAGATTTCCGATAATCTATGACCCAAAAGCTACTAACTCTAGTAAAATCTAAATTTTATCTTTAAAAACATACAAAAACAGGGGGGGGTCATTTCCGACACATTTTGAGCTGAATCTTTAAGACTACTGGTCCGAAAATTATTAAAAAAAAATATTTTATGATCCTTAGCGGTAATTCATTCAAATAATAATTCTCACGATACATTAATTAAAACTTAATTTTTCGGAGCTCAAATTAACCCCCTTTTATTATAAAATATTTTCTTTTTCTAATCGTTGGTTGGCGGTGTTTGGGTGGATCATCGGGAACTTACGCTGTGTAAAATTTCAAATTTCTACGTGAAAACTTCTCTGCGGCTGACACGAGAGTGAAATTATAAAAGTTTCGTTTTTTCCTTTTAAGGTATGGAACCTGAAAATAATAAACCTTTCAAAAAAGTGAAAGTTTTCTAAAAAGGCTAAGATCGAATACTCATAACCCGCAACTTATCACATCTGTCAGTCTGCCTTTTAGCTAATATTTTTAGAATAATTAGGTACTCGAGAATCAAAATGACCTAAGAAACTATATAAGTTGTCAGGTTCATTAACTGCAATTAAAATAGAGGTTTAATTATTTGAAGAAAAAAAAATATTTATCAGTTTTTAGACTGTGAAATTTATAACGATTTGTTGAAGGAGAATCTAGTTTTTTAATTTTATTCTAGATTGTTCTAATTAATTAGGAAACCTACAGTTGTGTTGCAAATTTTTGTTGTTTATGTTATTCTGAGATTTCTGTTTAACTTCCTTAACGGTTTGATTGATGGAAAATGTAATGAAATTTGCAGAAGGAGTTAGTTTGTCACGTAAAACTCTTCTTTCCACCCCCTACACATTTTCTCTCTCAAATCTTGTTTACAGCAACAAATTTTAATCTCAAGTTACTCATGCTTTATTAATAAAACTATACTTTAGTCAAATATTACCTGCCCACATAACTGAAAAAAAAGAACGGAGTTGGTGATGTTAATGCAAAGAGAATTTAAATAACTTTTGCACTAATGTAATGAATGTAATTAAATTAGTCTTCTTGTAAATCGAAATTGTGGGCTTTGCTCTGATAAATAAAAGACTGTTGCGGTTCGAAAACTAAAACTTCGCGAATTGTAACACTTTGTTTCCAAACTGATTTCGAAACACTACAATTAAAATTCACCTAACTATCAGATTATCTGGCTAACTAACTAACTTGACTAAGCAACTGACTAATTCAGGGAAAGACGGCCATGTATTTATAGATACCGTTATGGTTTCTAAAACGGAACTTCGTACAGATAAGTCTTATCGCTTTCGGAAACATCTAGAGCGCTTATCAGCCGTATGATTCATTATCGCAGCGGCTTCCCATTATCAAATTTTTCTAAAGAGTTCCTTGCTAATACAAATTTTAAAACTACATTTTTTTACAATACACTATGACCCAACTCTCTGAAGATGATATCTTGGCTATTAAAACGCATTAGAGCAGCCTTTGTTGTGTTTTTTTAGTCTTTCTTGGTTTCAGGGGACAAGATTTGTTTTTCAATTTTTGAAGATAACCAAGGACCAACCGTTGCGCCAAAGAAAACAAAGCCAATATAAAACGACAAATATTCTCTTGGTTCTCAAGCAATTTATAGAACGTATTTCATAAATCCATTGCCCCATAAATTGCCAAAAGTTTGTGTTACATTATAGAAAGATAATATTTTCATAGCAAAGTCCATTCCTAATGCCCAAACCAGTAGCGGATGATCTTACCTGAAAACTCAACGACTGAGGTCTCTACAGAATTGGCTATGCACGTAATATAACTATCCTGCTTTAAGGTAAACACAAAGGAGTACTCTTCAAGTTAATGCAAGACACCCTAAATGCAGTCGAGAAATGGTGTAAAAAATTTTCCCTAACAGTAAACCCTGTAAAAACGGAAATGGTTCTTTTCACGAATAAGAGGAAATTAGCACGACTCATATTTCCTAAACTCATGGGAACCCAACTCTGTTTGTCAAATCGACTGAAATAAAACTTGACAGCAAACTGAGCTGGAAGTAACACATTGAAAACGAATTGACCAAAGTCTGCAAGACCTTCTGCCAATGCCGTGGGGCCATCGGAGGTTATCTCCTAAGATGACTTTTTGACTATACACGGCAGTCATTAGACCAATTGTGATCTACGGAGTTATATTTTGGTGACCAAAGACAAAGTGCATCACTATGAAACAAAAGCTAAGTCACATCCATAGCTAGAGTGTCTGGCAGTAATAGGAGCAATGAAATCCATTTCAACATCAGCAATAGAGGCGATTTTGTATCAGCCATCTCTCGATATATTTCTTGAGGGAACGGAACAGGCTTCCGCTCTCCGTTTGCGAGCAGGAGGAATGTAGAGACGGCAGGCAAAATGGTGGGTCAGCGGCGCCTAATGGAGGGGGCGCTCCAAAAGGCATCCATTCTGGGTGCGCCGATGGACCATCTACCAGTGAAATATTACTTTACAAAATCCTGCCGTATAAAAATGGATGAACTACAGGCAAGGATACCAGACGTAAGTATATACACGGATGGATCGAAAACAAATACGGCCACTGGAGCAGAAATCTTCTCGGAAGACTTGAACCTAACTGTATGTATTAAGTTAGATAAATACTTAACAGTCTTCCAAGCAAAGATGTTGAAAATTTTATATACTGCCTAACAAATCACGCAGCTAAACATTGCAGAAAAACATATCCAAATAAAGAAGGTCAGCCAGGTAGATCTTAAGGCTCTGAGGAATGTGAAAACAAACCCAGTACTAGTATGGAACTGCTACCTAGCTTTAGAACGCCTATCACAGAAGAATGCAATTGATCTAATATGGATCAAAGGATATTCGGAAAAGAGGGAAACGAACGCGCTAACAAACTGGTGAGGAAGGGTTCGGAGGCAAAATTCGTTGGATCAGAACCAACCCTTGCCCTGGCTAGATCAACCGTAAAATCCCACCTTAACGATGAAAACCATCGTAAACAAAAAGCTCAATGGGGATAAATAAGAACATACCGACAGACTCACGCTTTCATTAGAATGCCGTACAGAGAAAGGGAAAAACTGTGCCTACAAATTTCAAGAAATAATCGCAGGAAACCTGAAGGGATTTGGACAGGTAACTGTTGATTAAACAAATACCTTGACAGAATGGAAATTATAAATAACCCGAGTTTTAGGGGGTATTTAAAAGAAGATGAGGGTGTAGATCACGTGATGTGCCACTGCCCGGCACTAGCATCAATCAGAGGATCGAGGCTGGAGGACTTATAGCCTAGTGTTTGCGAGATGCGCATCCAAAGGACGTTCTTCAGTTTTTCAAATGGGTTCGGTGCCTGAATGAATGAACAAGAACACCTCAATCACGAAAAGGGTGGCCCAAGTGCTGGCCTAAACTCTAGGCAACTCATCTTGAATCCAGAATGCAAAAACCAATAGGTTTGACATTTATTAGATTTACAGTTTGAAAATCAATATCCGGTTTTGATTCTATTAGATCTCGTTGGTTTGGCATACCCAACTTAAATATTGTATACATTTAGAGATTAATGACCTTCGTCCATGAGATTTCTAAGTAACGCGCCACCTGTCAGTCTCTAAAAAACACTGTGGAATAGCTCCAACAAGCGTTTTGCGTGCATATAATAAAATGTCAAACCTATTGGTATGTGCAACAGAAATAGAGTGTTTTGGCTTTCTTAGAGTAAGCGTTTCTACTAAACGCCAATTAAGCTGCCTAACTATGATCCACTATCATTTTAGAGGGTTTTATTATTGCAGTTTAGGTCGTACTTTTTTTGGCGGGAAAGTATCATATTAAGAGAATGCAAGAATACGATCAATAACATAATAAATCAAAGTTTAAGGATACAGATGGAAAATCATTGGATACAGCAAAAGCGTTGATTATTCAATCAACAACTAAAGCAACAGGCCCTGACCCATCTTATCCAAGTAATAGGAAGCGAGAAGAAGTTTATAAGACCTGAAGATCAGCTGCTGTTACAGGAGTTTAGCTAGATTATTGTTGAAGAGAAAATAATCGATCTATATTACCAGAACTAATAAGGTTTTATTCTGAAGGTAAGAAAAAGAGGATTTAGTTACGTCATTCAATCTTTTAGGGTATCGTACCTTAAAAGAAAAAAAAACGAAACCCTTATAATTCAACTCTCCTGCCGTCCGCGTGTTGGCATTATTTACTATGATGCAGAGGTTACAGAGTATCAGTGCTCTGAAACGTAGTAAGAAATGGTAAGCAAGAAACTCTAAAATGATAATGGCATTCTTTACTAGGAGACAGAGCTCAAAAGCTAAATGTGGTCTGAATCGCATAGACCAGCGTTTTCCATAGTTTTTTTGGCTCGGTTATTCTAATGCTTTCCCTTCGTAACTCACCAAAAACTGCCTTAAATGTTCGTTTTCTTCTAAAAATTTGGACATTTTGACATTAAAAGTATACATTTCGTATTTTCTTTTAGTCATTATTTAATTTTATTTTCCTAAAATTTGATCCTCAAAATTCCGAGTTGAAATTTCAAAGTTCCACCTATTTCTCTTTAATCTTAAAACTGAGTTTCTCTTAAAATTTCGATATTATTCTGAAAATTTTTCAAATACAGTTAGTTTTTAAGATTATTGTAAACAGTCGATGTTGAAATGGAGAATTTTTTTCTCAATCTTTGGGTTAAAATTTTGCCATATATTTTAAATTTCAAAATGTCAAGAAAAAATGTAAAATGTTGGTAAAACTTTTGAGAGAAGCAAGAATTGGTAAAGCTTTTCAAAATATTTCCAATTTTAACTTTCACATTTTGATATTTATTCTAAAAATATTTTTTTGTATGTCCATTTAAACTAAAAATTTTTGTCCACATTAATATTAATTATTTACAAACTTTTAATAAAAATTAAGATTTTTTTCAAACCTAAGATATCGACTATAAATATATAAATTTGGAATTTTTTTCTTAAAATTTAGAAATCAAAAATTATAATTGGGTTTCTTTCTAACATTTTTTATAATTTCTCCCAAAATTTTGATTCTCAATTAAAAAGACGATGAAAATTTTAAAATACGAGCTTAGGCCTAACAGTTTAGCTTTTTTATTGTGACTCCAATAGAAATTTTAAGAAGAAGTACGAAATCAAATAGGTCAACAATTTTTGAAAAGGTCAAAAATTTGAAATAAGTATATTAATAAATAAATAATATAATAATAAAGTAACAAAAATATAGAAAAATGCCAACATTAAAAAAAATTAAAATTTAAAGTGCAAATTTTGAAAATAAAAAAGGAAATTTTTGAATGTTTAAGTTTCAGTAAAGTAAAAAAATTCAATGGGCATTTTTTGAAAAGTCATTTCTTTTTAATTTGAAAGTTTCAAAAAAGCGAAATATTTTAAAAAAGTAACAATTTTGAAGATTTGAGATTTGCAGTCGATCGAAATCTAAAGTTAAAATTTTCAAAAATAAGTCGCAAACTTAAAAAAAAGAACGAGATATTTGCAAAAATTTTAGTTATATATTATAAATGCCGAAATATCCAACTCAATTTCTGAAATATCTAACAGGATTTATTGTTATTTTTTAGTATTATAAAGACGTAATTACAAAAATGTCTTGGAAAAACAGATGCGTATAACATTGTTGTGAATCAGACAATGTCGACCATTCACGTAAACACATCTACTGCAACGTTTCCCAAACTTTTTTTGTCACAACCCACGTTATTTTTATGCTTTTCTTTCTTCTTAAAACTTCATTTATATTTCTCTAAATTTTGACTACGTTTTGAGATTATAAGTCAAAATTTCTTTATTTTCTTGTAGAATTTTTAATTTTCCTATCTCAAAATTTCGACTTTGATCCCAAAACTTGCCTTGAAATCCAGAGTTGAAATTTTAAAGTTCGACTTATTACTTTTTAATCTTGAGACTGGATATTTCCACCATGCTGGGTTTCTTTTAAATTTTCAGTACTTTTTTGAAATTTTTTCGGGTAAACTTAATATTTTATATTTGTATAAAATTCGACGTTAAATAGATACTAAATTTTCTCAAAATTTTAAAGATAAAGTGGTTATTTTAAAATGTCAAAATTTTCAGAGAAGGTTCTTTGAGAAACGCTTAAATTCTGAGCGTCAAACTTTTGAAAAAACCCCGAAAATTCCAAAAAAAAGTTTATGATGTACAAAAAAGGTCTGAATTAAACAAGTAGCAAATTGTTAAGTCATTTTTGTACATTTTGAGAAATCCAAAATGTACAAAAAAAGTCAGAATTTTCTACTTAAATATTCAAAAAATCAAAATTTTGAAATATTGATTTTTTAAAATTAAACTAACCAAAAGAAATTTAGGAAGAAGTAAAAGATTTGAAGTTACAAATTTGAGAAAAAGTCGAAATGTTGATTGAAATGGAAATTTGAAGAAAATGGAAATTTTAAATGTCAATTTTTTTAATAAATCGATATTTATAAAAAGGTTTAAATTTCGATAAAAAGGCAAATATTTGAAATGGACATTTTTAAAAAAAGTGAATATTTGGAAATAATGTCAATTTTGAAATGTCGAAATTTTAAGACGCGAAAATTTTCAAAATGTCGAAATTTTCAAATAAAGTGTTAATTTTCATAAAAATCGAACTCTTTGCTCATTTGACATCTGTGTTCTAGTGAAGAATGTCATTCTATAATGCATAATGCACAGATCAATAGGTTTGAACATTTATTAGATTCGAAGTTTGGAAACCAAATACCGGTTTCGATCTTGTTAGATCTCGTCAGTTTGGTATATCCAACTCGAATGCTAATAAATGTTCCGACAAGTAAGCACTAAAACAATCACAGGCGTCAAGCGAGTGACTCTTTAGTACTACCACATATTGGCCCATAGAGAAACTATGGCCATCGCCAACAATGTCGTATGCAAGAAGAATGCAACCTAGACTACAAATTCATGCAGCCCCCTCCAGGCGTGTATAGTGAATCATAGGTAGCTGAACTACCAACAGTTGAAACACTGCCACCTAGCGAAGCGGTTGCTCTCTAGGAGAGTTCCCAGAAGACAAGGATTCTATGATTCACTATACACCTATGATTCACTATACACGCCTGGAGGGGGCTTCATGAATTTGTAGTCTAGGTTGCATTTTTCTTGCATAAGAATGTCATTATTATTTTAGCATTTCTTACTTACCATTTCTTCCTACGTTTCAAAGCACTGATGCTCTGTATCATAGTAAACAATGCCAATACGCTCCCCGTCCATCTGTCACAAAAAGGTTTTCTTCGAAAACTATGTAAGGAGGAATTTAAAATTTTGCACTGCGTCAATTTCCGATGACCCACACAAATACCGCCAACCAACAATTAGAAAAAGACAATATTTTATAATAAAATGAGGATTGATTTGGTAACCGAAAAATCAATTTTTAGTTAAGCTATCATCTGAGATATTTAAAAAAGCTATCTATAAGAATCCTAAAATATTTTTTTTTATAATTTTGACAATTTTAAAAAAATACAACTCAAAATGTTTAAGAAATACTGTTTCCCCTGAGCTTCTGGGTTTCTATAGATAAAATTTAGATTCTAATAATGTTTAAGAGTGCATTTTAATGAAAAATATCCACCTTAAATAACTTTTTAGATCGTTATTTCTAGGAAAAACCGAAACACAAGCCAATAAGCATACTTAGGGAAACATATTTTCTTATATTTATATTAAGTGTAATTGCCATTCCTACACCTCCAGGCCAACCCCTTCCATTTTTTTAAATATATTTTCGTAAAGTTTTGGATTCCCTTCGAATAGTGGACTAGCGTTTTATGAATTTTTGTTTTTAAATAACAGAATAAAAGAGAGGTCAAATCAGGTGACCTAAGAGGCCACTCCATCGTGGCACCTCTTCTGGCTATCTCCCTCCGGATATTCACGTACAGGTAGACTTAAACGTGCCTTATCATAAATCTTCGGATAGATTTTCCTGATTCTTCAGTGTTATAAGTATTTCTAGTTTGCTGGCTCTCGAAAACAACTTGCCCTAAAACGTCCAAGTTCATAGCTTCGTCGCAGTATACTGATTCTGGTTTGCATACTTTATTAGCCACCAAACCATAGATCCTATTTCCATACATTTTTACACCAATTCTGTTTAATTCCGTTACATACTTTTATGTCTTACTTTTTTCCAGGGGGGAGCAGAATTAAAAAAATTAGCCGCAGGTCCTTCATTACTTCAATCCGCTCTTGGATACTACAAACCGTTATAATGATGTAAAAATGAATTAGTAATTTTAAAATATATTAAATCTGTTTACTCTTGACCCCAAGTATAATGCATTTTTGGAATTTGCAAATTGACAAATGCAAAGTCCCACCAAATTATTTGTATCTTTTTCCTGAAACCAGATGTTGATTTTATATTTGGTACGTAGTAGAACTTATAAAGCTACTTTGCACAACTTTCATAAATTAAAAAACCTTACCGAGTGGGGAATTTACGACTGTACATTTTGATAAAATCAAACAGGGATAATTTTTACCTCAAATGGAACACCCTATCTTTTCTTAATCTGTCCTGTGCCAATTTAAATTATCTTTCAACTGATACAGGCTTTATGCTGGTTTGTACAGGATATACTTCTTCCGAAATTGGACCGTGTCAAAAAACTACTAAAACTGTTCAACGTTTCGCCCACCATCGTAGGTGGCTTCTTCAGGAGCAGAGAAAAGAAACAATAAAGGAAAAGAGAAATATAAGGGAATATGCAAAAATGAAAAGGCCAATTTCAAAACATCAGAACACGGTAACTCAGTATGTCCCCCATACCAGAGGCGAAACTCTTCTGAATTGAAAATTGGGACAAAGGATAGGAAAGTTTAGACAGAAGAGCACGGTAGCTCAGTATGTACACACCTGTACACACCATTAGAAAAAAAGGATAAAATTTTATCTTTGGGAGATGGAAGGAGCTGTTGGATCTTTGAGGATGATGAAAAAATGGGTTTGATGTTACGTTTTCTCAATAATTTTCCGATTTGATCTGTTACTCCGTGAATATAAGGAAGAAAGGCTTTAGAATAAATTATTGAATTTTATGAAGGACGGAGGGTAGGATGAAGATGTCGTTTAATGACAGTTTCAATGTGCGATTTGTAGCCATTCTTGCGGAGGTTGAAACGGATTTTGTTCAGCTCGTCTAAAAAATTAATCGGTTGTGAAATTGCTACAGCTCGTGAAACCAGTAAATTTATGACAGAATGCTTTTGGGAAGGGTGATGACGGGATTCTGCATGCAAATAACGATTAGTGTGGGTGGGTTTTCTATAAACGGAATAAGAAACGCGACCGTTTGGTAAACGGGTGACCAGTACGTCAAGAAAAGGAAGATAACCGTTGTTTTCGATTTCCATAGTAAAGCTAATGGAAGAATGTAAACTGTTTAGATGTTCCAAAAAGAAATTTAGTGAATCCTTGCCATGTGGTCATACAATAAATGTGTCATTACATAACGAAGCCAAACCTTGGGTTTTAAATCCGCAGCTTCCAACGCAGTGTTTTCAAAAGATTCCATGAAAATATTTGCTACGACTGGGAATAAGGGAAAACCTATTGGGGTGCCGGAGACTTGTTTATAGAAGCTGCCATTGAGAGAAAAATAAGTTGATATGTGGCACATTTCAGTTAAGTCAGCTAGAGAATCTGCATTCTCTTTGCCTGAAAGTAATTGACGCATTATCGTCATGGAGTCGGAAACTGGAACATTAGTGAATAGTGAAGTGACGTCAAAACTTACCAGTATGTCATTAAGGCCTAGGGTTCATTCGGACAATAATTCGACAAAGTGTTTAGAATTTAGTACGTGTGATGAATTGTTTCCGGTATATAACTTGAGGATGTTAGATAAATATTTCGAGACATTGTAGGTAGGTAAATTTATCGTGCTCACAATGGGCCTAACAGGAATATTGGGTTTGTGAATTTTGGGGAGACCATAAAGATGAGGTGGTTTGGATTCTCTCGGAACAAGATGTCTGCGAGTGTCTGCGGAAAAATTTGAGGATTTTAGCTTGGACGAGGAAGAGAAATATAGGATCCGTCATTCAACAGAGTGTTAATTTTGGATACATACTCGGAATTATCCAAGATGACAGTTGCATTACCTTTATCAGCCGAGAGAACAGTGATTGAAGAATCTGTTTCTCTTCTGTCTAAACTTTCTTATCCTTTGTACCAATTCTCAATTCAGAAGAAGAGTTTTGCCTCTGGTATGGTGGACATACTGAGTTCCCGTGCTCTGATGTTTTGAAATTGGCCTTTTCATTCTTTTATTTTTGCATATTCCCTTATATTTCTCTGTTCATTTATTGTTTCTTTTCTTTGTTCCTGAAGAAACCCCCTACGGTTGCGGGCGAAACGTCGAACACTTTTAGTAGTTTTTTGACACGGTACAATCCCGGAAGAAGTATATCCTGTACTGACTCTGGCCGTGGAAACCTTCGTCATCATATTTATGGTGGTTTTTTTTACAACTTTCATAAATAATTACAATTTTAACTCTTATTTATTTATTTTTTAAAGCAGCAGCAATATCTAATTAATGGACAATCTTTAAAAATAACTGAAGCTCTGCTTATTACCGCCGAAGTTTTCTGTTCGGATACATAAAATATGAGACTGCTTAAGCAATTTAGCTTAATAACTTTCATATCCAATAATTGTGGCCACGAGACTACAAGTTTCCAGCCTACACGTCTGGTCAAAAGATGCCAAGATTTCCCAAAGGAACAGGTAATTACCGAAGTTTATTATGTCTTTCTTAATTCTCTATTTTCCCATTCTCCTAATCTATATTTGGACGCTCTCAAGGCTTTGAGTATTTCTTTTTTATAAAGCTGTAGGCGTAAGACATAATATTTTACTTTTGATATAAGTATTTAAACGCTTCGTCTTCCCCATCATTCGACGCTTAAATACTGTTCCTGTATTTTTCTGTTCTCCATGAATCTTCAAGTTGATTTAATTTTCCCCACTGATCATCTTGTTTTTTATTGAAGCTTTTGAATTGAAACTCTAATAAGAGCGGTACACTTTTAAATTATTTTATTAAAATTGGGGAAACACTGTGATGAGAAAATTTTTCATAAGCGAGTCAAAAACTGAAAATAAAATTATGTAGCCAATATTAATATTTATTTAAAAAACTTTAAATGAATGTTTTTTATTTTTATTTAAATAAAAACGCTTTTATAAGAGTCGAAATTTTGGAGAGTCGCTTGTTCAAAAAGGTCAGAACTTCTAGAAAAATTTAAAATTTTGAAAAAAGATTATTATTTTCAGAAAAAATCAGTTTAAACAAAGTTTGAGATTTGAATCAAAATTTTCGAAATGCCAAAATTTTTAAAAGGCATAAATTTTTAATAAAGTCAATTCAAGATTTTTTGAGTAATAGGGGACTACAATAAAGTAAAAACTGTCAAAATAAATAAAAATTTTGAGAAAAATTTGAAATTTTGGAAAAAACGGTAAATTAAGAAAAAAGGAAATTTAGAAACTTCAAAATATTCAAAAAAAGTCCAAGTTTCTAACAAGGGTCAGAATATTAACAAGGGACGAAATTTTTAAGGCAAAAATTTTATAAAATTTTTAAAAACCAAAATTTACAAAAAAAATAAAAATGTTAAAAAAAGGAAAAATTAAAAAACACGAACCTTCAGAAAAATGAACATTTCGAGAAAATGTTGAAATTTTTAAATAAGTCAAAAGTAATAAATATAAAACTTTCGTCTTTTACTTGAAATTTAGCCTTTTTAATACTCCAACTTTTTTAAAAATTATGGCTTTCGAAAGCAGTGTTTGTAAATTTTTAAAGAAAGGAAAATTAAAAAACACGAAACTTCAAAAAAAGGAACATTTCGAGAAAATGTTGAAATTTTTAAATAAGTCAAAAGTAATAAATATAAAACTTTCGTCCTTGACTTGAAATTTTGCCTTTTTAATAACCCAACTTTTTTGAAAATTATGGCTTTCGAAAGCAGTGTTTGTAAATTTTTAAAGAAACGAATATTTAACAATACTAAAGTTTTTCACTTAGTTCAAATATTCAAAACGCATCGCATTTTTAAATTAAAAACCTAAAAAAACCGAAATATAAAAAAGGTGGGAATATTGAAACCTTAAAATTCTTTTAAAAAAGTCGACATTTTCAAAAAGGGCCCATATAGAAAAATGTTTAGAAAGATGCAAAATTTTTGAAAAGTAAAATTTCTAAAAAATTTTAAAAAAGGTCAAATTTTTAAAGTAGAATTTTGCAGAAAGTAACAATTATGTCAAATTTCAAAAGATCAAATTTTGATAAGGTTCAAAACCTTTAAAAAAATTTGCTTCTAAAAATAAGCAAAATGTTTAAAAATCTCGAATTTTGAGGAAATCCGATATACCTAAAAAACGAAAGAAATGCCCTCTGGAAACCAAAGAAAAAAAGACATTTTTAAATAAGTTAAAATTAAAAAAAAGTAAAGTTTTCAACTTATTTTTGAAATTTTGATTGTTTTAAACTTAACGATTTCTTCTCGAAATCGAACTTCTTGGGCAATTTTGAGGCAAGCAGATGCAATGTTCAAAGTGGAATGTGGAAAGTTCTGAGCTGTAAATTTTAAATATTTTCCAAAAAATATAGTTTTCTTAAAAAATTCAAAACTTTAAAATAAGTTAAACTTTAAATATCTTAAAAACGTTGCCAACACATTCTGAGAAAAGGTTGAAATTTTAAAACTTTGAAAAGGTCGAAATTTTGAGAAAAGTCAAAAGGTCTAGATTTAAAAAAACTTACAATAAAAGGTAAAATAAAAAAAATGCTGAATTTAAATATTTAAAATGATTGAAGTCCGAAAAGTCGAAATTTAAAAACCTAGATTTTGTGAAAAATTCAAAATTTTCGAAAAAAGGTCCAAATTTACAAGTTAACATTTCAAGAAAAAGTCGAAATTTTCAAAAAAGTCAAGGTTTTAGAAAAGATGTCAAATAAAAAAGTGACAATTTAGAAAACAAAATGGAAACTGGGAAAATGGAATTTAAGAAAAGTTGTAATTTTTCCAAAACAAATCTTAGTTTCCAAAAAAGTAGTTGGGCAGTTATGGGAACTTCCGACAGAAGTGAAAACCTAAAACTATGATATAACAGTGTTTTTTTTATTTTTTAATAAGACCACTTTAACACACAATGAAATGTAATTGGGCGCGAATCCCAGTGACGTGGTCGACTCACGTACTTTTACTATTATGCTTCGATCAGTAGCATCAATCAATTGAAAAATCATTGCACCATACCTCTATACAACTTGAATATTAATTATCTTAGTTGGTTGCTTAATACTTACAATAAATAAATTTGTGTTTTTATACTTGTTCATGTTAATGAAGTTTACTTATTCAAAGCTTATTGTTTGGCTGCTTATCTTAATTTAAATTGTTAATTTCGAGCGCATTTCTACTGCAAAATAAATTTTATATTCGCACAAAAAATTCAAACAACTTTTTTGTCATTAAAGTTTCCCAAACAAGGTAGTGGTTGCTTTAAAAATTAAAACGGTTTCCTTCTAACGAATCTTAGAAAGTCTAACTTCATCCAAGAAACTAGCTTGGGGTTATTTTAACTCTGTTAACTCTTCAAGATCGAATTAAGTGTCCGTGAACAGTTTATGTTGATTTTACAGTTTTAAGAACCGAGCCCACTCAATGTTTATTGTGCAATTCCCATTTCACCACGTCTTTGAGGTTCATTTAGCACAAGGGAACTTCTATTGCATTTAGTGAGTTGCTTACATACATCTAAATTAAAGAAGCCTAAGAAAGCGCATGTCCTCTAAATTGATTAGAGTTCTAGTTGCAATGAAAATTAAATTTTCATTTAATTCATAGTCAATTTATTTAAATTATAAAAGACAAACGACAGCTTATCCCTAATAGATTAAAATGTATCTTTAGCAACTCTATATCTAAAGGGAGCCTCTGTCAAAATTTTATTCGTTTTTATCGCGTATTTGGAAGGCTTAATAATGACAGCAAATGAAACAGAAGGTTATTTGACTTTTTACAGGAGGGACAAATCAACCCATAACTCCCTCTACGAGAGCCCTCCTGATTCACAACAAACTCTCTCAATAAACATTGTTTCGGCTTCTTCGCAGCTCCACAGGCAGGTTATAATCACAGTCACTCAGTAAATGCAGATGGCAAGACATACCTTGAAGTAAAAAATGGAATTCGTTTTTACCATTTTCAACAAAAATTGCTATTCCAGAGAATTACAAAATTTTCACAATTATTTCAAACTGTCAAAACTCTTAGAAATACTAACTCATAGGTATATTTAACAGAATTGTCACAAAAAGCATCTCCGATCTACTTACATCTATTTACATTGTTTTTTTTAATTAATTGATTTGACGAACAGGAAAACAGAAATGCTAAAAAAAAAGGCCTAAAAGTGTACGATATACAAGTCTTATTAACCTGACAAAAACTGAAGCAGGAACTTTATAAAATAAACGACGAAGAACAAGGCACCAACAAAATGAATGTGCAATGCTGAAACATTTGGATTGTTAGGTTAAATTGGCATTTGTGAAAAATCTGTCAACGACGGAATTTCCTATAATAGACATTTAATTTCCATTGTTGTTAGTGTGAACTTGCAGGGAGACTCAGAATTGGTGGTGTCTGAAAAAAAGAAAATTTATCAGTAAGCACTTGTTGTTTGAAATATTTTCGTCAGCATCCCTTTCCCTCATAAACTCACAAATCTCAAAATGTTTGTAATAGTAATCGAAATATAATTTTTCATTTTTTTCAATGTCGTTACTTTCAATGCTTGTAGCGAATAAACCAAAAGTCGTAGTCTTATTTTCTTTACAGATTCAGATTCTACGTGTCCATATCTATAAAATAAGGAATCTTGAACATTAATTCGATAATTTTCTCAGAATTTTTAATTTTTTGAAAGAATAACCCAACCTTTTAACATTTAAAAATTTGTATTGTGTAAATTATGAGTTTAACTAACATGCTCTAAGTAATTTCAACTAAGTTCAAATTTTCCATCAGAAATGTCATAGGTGCCACCGTTTTTTTGTAAGTTTCAAAGCTTATATCGTTCAGACTCCAAACCAAAAGTCGGAGCTCCATTTTTTTGGAAAATTCGCATTCTAGGGTAAGTGGGTTGTGGCTATATTAACCCGCCGATAGGCGCGCGCGGTCTCTCAGACCGCACTTATATTTATTATTTTATCGCTATATTATATTAAGCGTTGATCTGTGTGTAACATTTACCAATAGAAAAATTAGAATTAGGGTCACGTGGGCAGGAATTTTGTGCGGACATCTCCTCCGACCGCGCGGCAGGTGGGCGTCGGCGAGTTACGGCAGGCTCGAGAGGACGGGGTCTTTTGCCCCGCGTGGGATTTTTACGGGGCCGAGTGGAGTATTTTGGAAAATATTCGCGTTTTTGTGGGGAAAATCGCGAGGGGCGGAGTCCGACGGAGAAACGTCAAAATTGACGGCAAGGGAAATCGTTTCGATCTGAGGCGGAAAGGGCCGATGGCGAAAGAGAGAGCGTGGGGCCCCGCGATCGTACGATGAAAGATATTAACGTTAAAAATATTAATTTTGAACAAGTGTCACAAAAGGCGTCGGGTGTATTTATTTCTATAAAAAAAAATAATTTTATACGATATTTTTAGACAGCGTTTACGATAAACGAGGTTTATTTACGTTCGTCGTGTCGAAAATAAAGAAATGCGACGGCGAATGTAGCGGTGACGGACGAATTTTAAAGGTTAGAATGGGGCCTCCGCGTTTCCGACGGAGATTGCGGCGTTTGGAAGATTTTAGGTAAATCCGGCAGCCGCGCGCGCTCTCGCCGATGCCGATTAAATATCTAAAAATTATTCATTTTTGACAGCAAACCGAAATTTTGAAAAGACGCCGAGATTTTCGAAGCCGAATGTGCAATGATGTGGGACCAGAAAGGTTACGGAAAGCTTTAAAGGATGTGTATCAGGTTAAATCAAATGAAATTTATGGAAATGGTGCCGGAAAATTCGTTGAAAATGTAAAATTAGATAGTCACAAAGTGACGCCTTTGCGGCTACGAAAATGCAGCAATTTTGTATCATCGAATTATGGTGTTTAATGGGAAAAATGTGAGAAAATTGATCCAAATCAGTTTGTAAAATGTGTCGGAAAGTTTAAAGGTCGGTACTTTTCGCTGAAAATTAAAAATGTTCTTTTATTATTTGAGGTTATGCGATGACGCTTTCTACATTTAAGGCGTAAAATCAAGTGGAAATAAGTTTTATGTGTATAAATAAGCTGGATAATTTGGCAAGAAAGGACAACGCGCAGGTATTTATCTTAAAACGAGTAAATGTGGCCGATGGCCCATATATTTGTAGTGTCGCGCAAAAACCCAAATTTTGCTGTACATTTGTAGACTATACGACATACAAATTTGAATTTAACGCGCCGATTATCGAAATTTCAATTGGAGGACACCGCGGCGGGCGACTTTTACAGTTTTAAAACTATCTGCCGACATATACGAGGAACGATCAAAGAGATTTGTGTCAAAACCGTCTCAGTCGAAAGAATCGGAGCATTTTTCGTGAATTCACAATTTCTCTCCATCATCATTAAGTCTTTTTAACAAGTATGTATCGACAATTTAGTATATTTTTATTAAAATTTCATCATTTTTTAGTGTAACTACATTCCTGTCTGTTTTGTCCGACGTTTTTCGAAGGACTTTCTTGATAAAAGTTAACTTGATAGATATTAATCGACAAAAGCAGCAAAGTAAGTTATTCTCATCTAAAGCAGGCCCATAAATAAGGTAAGTACATTTAAGTTTTAAAAAAATTAAAATTTCATCATTTTTTAGTGTAACTACATTCCTGTCTGTTTTGTCCGACGTTTTTCGAAGGACTTTCTTGATAAAAGTTAACCTGATAGATATTAATCGACAAAAGCAGCAAAGTGAGTTACTCTGATCTTAAGCAGGCCCATAAATAAGGTAAGTACATTTAAGTTTTAAAAAAATAAAAAAAACAGGCAACATTGAAATTAAAACCCAGACCCACAAATTAAAATAAAAGATCAACATTTAGAAAAAATAAATTTAAGTTTTTACAAACATTTCAATGTTGTAGCTAGCTTTCAACAGGCCCTGTGCAAAATGATTTCTTAAGGTCCAGAAACGAAATGTTGCACCAGAAAATATTTTAGACGATAAAAAAAAGCTATGTGTTTTGAATTATTTTTATCACCCAAAAATAGTAGTTGCACCTGCTGCAGCTGCTTTTAGATGTTAAATGAAACAAAAACACTTAAAATCTCGAGAAAGTTCAAAAAGGAAGATAGATTTATTCTACAAATATTAATTTTTATAGTGTATTTAAAATTGCTCTAAGGCCTTTCGAAGAAATATACTTCTTCCAGGATGGGACAATGACAAGAAACTAATAAAAATGTTGGATGTTACGGTTGCCAACGTAGCGGGATTCTTCAGGAATAAGGGGAAAAAGGAATTTCAAAACTGCACGGGTATTCAGTACGTTAATCCAACCACATATGAAACTTTTCTGAAATGAGTATACAAGTGATACAAAATGGGACAGAAAGAAAACAAATGATGGTTTTCTTAGAATTTCAACCTTAATTTTAAAGGCGCAAAATATTTTTCTTGATATTTCGGAAAAAAATTTAAACTATAGAATTAAAATTTATATATTTTTTTGAAAATGTATTGCTTTTATTTAAAATATAGATAAATATATATAGGAAGAATATAGAAATTTTAAATCGAAATATCATTTTTGAACACTCGACATTCGGAATTTTAAAGAAAGATTATAATTGTTGCAAGATTAATTAAAACGATCTAGATTTTATGCTTTGTTAAGTGTTACTTTAACGAAAAGATTGAAATTTTAAATAAAAATTTAAAATTTTGTAAAAAAGTTGTCAGCTTAAAACTCAAATAAAGAGCTAATTTTTTTCAAGATCATGTTTTACCATTTCATTCTAAAACTAACGCGAAAAGAAAAACCTGAAAAAATTTAAACATTTAGGAGCAACCAATTTCTTTTGGTTTTCTTTCGAATGAGTTTCCGTCAAATAGATTGGAAGTTACAATTATTTCCTGAAATTATTTAATTTTCCATACTCTGATATTTTTACTAATATCATTCAATTCCATAGAATATATTGAAACGGGCTACGGAGGTTCTCACAGTCGAAAATGTAAAAAATATACCGCTAAGATTGGATTGTCAAAAAATTACTAAAAATATTCGACGTTGAGCTGTCATTGTAGGGGGCTTCTTCAAGAATGAGAGAAAAAAACAAGTAAAAGTCACAGAATTTTAAAGCTTCGAAAACATAAAAAAACAGATAAGATTGAAATTTAGACTCGGAAATTTTAATATAAAAGTTAAAATTTATAACAAATATTTTCAACCGGCGGGTCCTTTCGCTAATATGAAAAAAGAAAACGGAATTGAAGTCATAAACCTCATACAGTTCTTCAAGAAAAAACAGCAAATCTAGAAGTTAAACTAATAACCTAGAATTTTGAAATTAACATATTAATAAAATGGAAAATCAATAAATTTGAAGGTCTTAGAAAAAAAATTAGATGAGAACTTTTAAAAAGCAATGGCAAAATAGAAAAATAATTTAACTTTTTAAAACAAACATTATTTTTTATTTTAAATTTAGAACAAAACACTTAAAATTTCGAGACATGTTGAAAAAACTAAATATTAATTAAAATTTTCTGAAAATTCGTTTTCATTGAAAATTTTCTAAAAATTAAAAAATGGTAAAACGTCAAGTTTTAATTAGCAGTTTTAAGGCAGACAGCAAGTTAAAGGTGATTATTAAAAGATTAAATTTACTTTACCGATATTACTACATTTTACAGAATACGTTGAAATGCCTATAAAGCCTTTTACAACCAGAACAGTAAAGAATATAATCTTTCTAGGATTAGCGGACTTTTTCAGGGATAATGGTAAAAAGAAATTAGTACGCTAATCGTACCAGATTCGAAACCCTTCCGAAATGAAAGTTTTACAAAAAGGGACAGAAAGAAAGAAAAAGACTTTTTTACTCAACATTTTAACCTTAATTTATCTTCATATTTCGGGGAAAAAATTGAACAATCAAATTGAAATTTATAGCTTTAATTTTTGAAAATTATAAATATAAAGTTGAAATTTTTATTATAATTTTGCATTTTAAGTATAAAATATCAAATTTAGATTTTAGAATGAATAGAAATTTTTAAATTTTCAAAAAATAAACGTGAAAATATATTCTCAAGGTTTTAGGAGGAAAATAAAACAGAAAAAATTTTAAAATTTAAATTTAAAGAAAACTTTTTCACATTTTAACAATGAAATAATATTTAATTTCCAAATTTGAAACAAAATAAAAAAATTGAAATGAAAAAAAAAAATTTCTGAAAATTTCAAGTTTTTACTTGGAACTATGAGAAAAATAAAAATGTCAAAATATGTATGGAAAGGTTAGAGCAATTTTAAATTGAAAGTCAGAATTTAAAAGAAAAAATGAAAAAAATCATTTTATAGATTACCTTAAAACGGTTACAAAGGCTTCCGTAGCCAGGATCAATAATTATTTTTTCTTTTAGGATTGCATTGTGTTAAGAAAACACAACAGGGATAAAAAAAGCCATTTGAAATCAAAAGATGGTGCTAACCCCCTACTGTGAAACTTTCGAAGTGAAAGTGGCATGAAATGGGACACAAGAAAACTGTATCAGAAGGACGAAAACCTACTCATCATCATCAAAAGAAGACGAGTATAGGAAAATTTAGCTCTTAATTACTATTTTTAGGAAATTAATATTTCGATCGAAGAATGAAAATTTCGATTTTATTTCGAAATTTCTCTCTTCAAAATATCGAGTTTCTACCCGAAATTTTGAGTTATCTTTGACGAAATTTCACATAGAATTTCAACCCTTACGTTAAAATTTTGACGTTTGTGGATAATTTAATACCAGTTCCGAAAATAAAGAAGGACCTGAAATATTGTCCAAATTATATAAAGCAAGATTTAAAAACGTAAACGTAACCTTTTACGAAAGACGAATTATTAGAAACCAACTCGAAATTTATAAGAAAATAGACGAAAGCAGTATTCGAATAATTGATTGTTGATAATTAAATATCAGTTTCAAAAATAGAAAAAAAAGAGCATGAAATTTTGTCAAAATTATATAAAGTAAGATTTAAGATCGTAAACGCAAAATTTTACAAAAGACGAATTATTAGAGACCAACTCGAGATTAATAAAAAATAGATAGAAAAAATATTCAAATAATTTTGATCAATTGTCATGTTTTTATCAGAATTTTTATTTATTTTTAAATTGCCATTTGTGAACTACCTATTTAAAATTCTTATTCTAAACTCAAACTTTTGAAGAAAAAAAAGTAGCAATTCGAAAGATTAAATTAAAAGAAAAAGTTAAAATTCAAAAAATATTTTTAAAATTTGATGGCAACAAGCTAGACACTGGCATTGCCTTTAAAATTTTCAGAAAAGTAAAAACGTTAGATTTTAAGTTGTGTATAAAAATTGAAATTGGAAAAAAAATTGAATTTTGGAATTGCAGTTTAGGTTTTCAAAAAAAAAGGTTAAAATTTCTGAAAAAACCAAAATTTAAAGTATAAAATTCAGGAAAAAAATTCAACATTTAAAATATAATAATATGCATAAATAATTGTTAATTATTATTTATTAAGATATAAATAAGGAATATATGAAACAAATTTAATGCTACAGAAATGTTAAAATGCGAAACGGGCTTGAAGAACTTGAAAGTATCGAAGAATTAATCTAAACAAAAACTTTTCAATAAAATAAAAATTGAAATTTACAAATAGTATATATTTGGAATTTATTGTTAATTTAAGAGATTAAAATATAAATATAAAAATAAAAAGGTAAAATATGTTTCAAAAAAAAAATCATCTTAATAAGAGGAAAAATATTAAGATATAAATGGTAAACAATTTGGACATGCCGTGGCCGAAGGCCACAGTCGTGTCCTTTAAATAAAGATCAACGTTCAGCACTTAATTCGCGATTCGCGAGCAATAAATAATAATTTCACAACGTCTATAGACAAATTCAAAATTAAAAACTATGCGTAATTTTTAAGTTAAATTCTAGAAATCGCATTAAATATAATTTCGAGGCTAAAATTTAGGTTTCAAAAAAGGCTAAAATTTCGAAGAAAAAGTCGAAATTCCTGTTTGACAAAAACGTAATTTTTAAAATAAAGCACTAGATTTCTAATATAAAATGAAAAGTTATAAAAATTACAATCTTAAAAACCCAAAAAAACTGTCAGGAAAAGTCAACATTTCTGGGAAAAATCGAAATAATATATAGTTAAAAGGCTCAATTTTGGTAAAAAATTTATAAAGTTTCATAGAAAATTAACCTATTTTAAACATGTATGAAAGTGAAAATTTCGAGAAAAGTAAGTTTTAAAAATATCTAAATTATTTAAATAAAAAACTTCGAGAATATTCAAAACTACAATTTTGAAAATTAAAATTCAAAAGAATTCGATATTTTCGAAAAAGACAGACTTTTTAAAAATGTTGGTATTTTCAAAAAAGTGGAAATTTTAAATGGTCGAAATTTACTTAGAAATTCGAAATTGCCAAAAGTCGAAATTTCGAGAAATAGTTGATCTTTTAATGCAAACAATTTCAAAAAATGCTAAAAATTTAAAAATAGTGACTATTTTGAAATGTTAAAATTTTAGAAAGGTCAGAAATGTCAAAAACTCAAAATCATTTATAATTGTAAGGACAAAATTTCCAAAAACCTGTTTTTCAGAAAAATCTAAATTATTTTCAGAAATGATAACATTTCGCAGAAAAAGCGAAGTATTTAAAAGTTTAACTTCTAAAAAAAATCCAAAATTTTTCAAAATTATAGAAAAATTAAAATCACAAAAAGGTAAAACTAGAGAAACTTAAATATTTGAAAAAAATGGAAAAGACCAAAAAAAATCGAGAAAATTTTGAAGGTATCGAAGTTTACAGAATATAAGTAAAATATTAAAAATAGAAGGAATTTTGAAAGAGGTAGTTTAAAAAACAGTGTAAATTATGGAAGAAATGGAAATTTAAAAAAAAAGTGAAATTATTCAATTGCAGTTTCACAAAAAGTCGAAATTATTAATAAATTTAGAGATTTTTAAACAAAATGTTCTGAGATTTCGGAAAACCAATTCCTTAAATAGGATATTGCAATTTTCATCCAAGAAAATATCAACATTGTCAAACAGGTCAATATATTTTTTAAAAATTTGTAATTTAAAAAATATCGGATTTTTCGAATGGAGCAAAATTTTGAGAAAACGAGAAAGTCGGCATTTAAAAATTAAAAATGCGAAATTTTCCAAAACTATTGAATTTTTAAAACATCCGAAATTTTGAAAATTAATAACTTGAAATTTCCAGAAAAGTCTAAATTTTAAAACAAACATTTTTAGAAGACCAAATTTTCTCAATTTTTCAAAAAAGATTTGTAAAAACTGACATCTTGAAAAAATGTCAAAACTTCAAGAAAAAGTCTAGATGCTGAGGTCACTGTTTTGAGAAAAATTCGAAATTTTCATAATCATGTAAACTCTAAAAAAGTGGAAATTCTAAAATGTGGAATTTTTAAAAAAGTTGAAATTGATAGTATAAATTTCAGGAGAAAAACGAAATTGTGATATTTTACAAAAAAAAGGCAAAATGTAAAAACAGTGGAAACTTTGAAATGTCGAGATTTTCAAAAGGTTAACATTTTTAAATGGTGAAAACCTGAGACACTCTGGAAATTTTTAATTTAAATATTTAACTTTAAACAAAATAATAATATTTTAAGGTTTAGACTCAAAGTCTTATAAAAAGAGTTAAAATTAGAAAACAACGCTAAATTTAATAAAATAAATTAAGGTTTAAGGTTTTAACCAAAATTTTGCAAGTAAATTTGAAATCATGAAAAAAAACCGAAATTTTAGAAATAATGTCGAAATTTTAAGATTTAGTCGAGTTTTGTTAACCTTATCGATGTGTGGTATTAGTTTATTAAATTGATTATTGTTATTTCAAATATTGGTTAATAAATTATATTTTAAGATGAAGTTGAATTTTTTAGATATACATGTTTAACGCCAAAATTTTAGAAAAACCCAATTAAAAAAGAAGTTTTCAACTTTCAATTCTAATAAGAGAACATGTTAAAAAATTCCTGTTTAAGTGTCTCCTCTCAATTTAAAATTCTGTTATTTTATTCAGATATGTGCAAATGAAATCCTAACCCATAAAAAATATTGAATTCCACAAATTAGAAATTTATATTTTACAGATACATATTTATTTCAACAATAAAATGGTTTTCTTAAGTTACATTCATTTTATTTAACTTTATTGTATTGGTTTATTAAATTATTATTATTATTATTCTTACATTTTCCGAATAATACATAAATAACTATTTGGACAATGTCGTTTCCATTCCAATTTTCATCCAAATCCTATAGAAGACGAAGCGTCCCTTCTCTCGCATATAAATCTATGTTCTTAACGGGTCTATAAGTTTATAACTCCAAAACATTCTGACAACGATCAAGCCACCCCCACAACTTCCCCTACCGCGTCCCTAGCAACCGATCCCATCAAAATCAGATAAAATACGGAGCGTCCCTTCTCATATGATCAAAACGAGTCTATGTCTCCGAAAAATTCTATGACGACGTCAATTAAGCCACGCCCTCAACTTCCCCCATCGCGTCGCTAACAGCTGATCGCACGTCGTTTCCACGCAATTACCGAACGATCCGCTCGCAGCGCGTGATCCACCTAAAGATAATGATCCACTTAGAGATAGTGACCCATCCGCCTCGGCGGATGATACACCCGACTAGTCGTCGCTATATTATATTAAGCGTTGATGTGTGTGTAACATTTACCAATGGAAAAATTAGAATTAGGGTCACGTGGGGCGGAATTTTGTGCGGACATCTCCTCCGACCGCGCGGTAGGTGGGTGTCGGCGAGTTACGGCAGGCTCGAGAGGACGGGGTCTTTTGCTCCGCGTGGGATTTTTACGGGGCCGAGCGGAGTATTTTGGAAAATATTCGCGTTTTTGTGGGGAAAATCGCGAGGGGCGGAGTCCGACGGAGAAACGTCAAAATTGACGGCAAGGGAAATTGTTTCGATCGGAGGCGGAAAGGGCCGATGGCGTCCGTCGTCGGATAAGGTTCGCCGAGAGCGTGGGGCCCTGCGATCGTACGATGAAAGATATTCACGTTAAAAATATTAATTTTGAACAAGTGTCACAAAAGGCGTCGGGTGTATTTATTTCTATAAAAAAAAAGAATTTTATACGATATTTTTAGATAGCGTTTACGATAAACGAAGATTATTTAGGTTCGGCGTAAAGAAATGCGACGGCGAATGTAGCGAAAGTAGGTGACGGATGAATTTTAAAGATTAGAATGGGGCCTCCTCTATTCCGACGGAGATTGCGGCGTTTGGAGGATTTCGGGTAAATCCGGCAGCCTCGCGCTTTCGCCGATCCCGATTAAATATCTAAAAATTATTCATTTTTGACAGCAAACCGAAATTTTGAAACGATACCGAGATTTTCGAAGCCAAATGTGCAAAGATGTGGGACCAGAAAGGTTACGGAAAGCTTTAAAGGAAGCTTATAAGAGTGAATCGGATGGAATTTATAAAAATAGTGCAGGAAAATTCGTTGAAAATGTGAAATTAGAAAGTCAAAAAGTGACGCGTTTGCGGCTGCGAAAATACAGCAATTTCGTATCATCGAATGATGCTGTTTAATGGGAAAAATGTGAGAAAATTGATCCGAATTAGTTTGTAAAATGTGTCGGAAAGTTTAAAGGTCGATACTTTCCGCTGAAAATTAAAAATGTTCTTCTTTTATTATTTGAGGTTATGTGATGACGCTTTCTACATTTAAGGCGCTAAAATCAAGTGGAAATAAGTTTTATGTGTATAAATAAGCTGGATAATTTAGCAAGAAAGGACAACGAGCAGGTATTTATCTTAAAACAAGTAAATGTGTGGCGATAGCTCATATATTTGTAGTGTCGCGCAAAACCAAGTTTTGATTACATTTGTAGACGATACGACGAACAAATTTGAATTTAAAGCGCCGATTATCGAAATTCCTATTGGAGGATACCGCGGCGGGCAGTTTCAAAACTATCTGCCGACATATACGAGGAACGATCAAAGAGATTTGTGTCAAACCGTCTCAGTCGAAAGAATCTGAGCATTTCGGCCTTTCGTGGATTCACAGTTTTTCTCCATCATCATGAAGTCTTTTTAAGAGGTATGTATCGACAGTTTAGTATATTTTTATTAAAATTTCATCAATTTTTAGTGTAACTACATTCCCGTCTGTTTTGTCCGACGTTTTTCAAAGGGTTTTCTTGATGATAGTTAGATATTAATCGACAAAAGCTGCAAAGAAAGTTATTCTCATCTTAGGCGGGCCCATAAATAAGGTAAGTGCATTTAAGTTTTAAAAAACAACGGAGAACATGGAATATAAAACCTAAACCCACAAATTTAAATACAAGATCAACATTAAAAAAAAAATATTTTCAAGTTTTTACAAACATTTCAATGTCGTAGCTAGCTTTCAACGGGCCCTATGCAAAATGTTAACTTTAGGCCCAGAAACGAAATGTTGCACCAGAAAATATTTTTGATGATAAAAAAAACGCTATGTGCTGTGAATTATTTTTATCGCCCAAAAATAGAGGACATCATAGTAGTTGCACCTGCTGCAGCTGCTTTTAGATGTTAAATGAAACAAAACACTTGAAATCTTGAGAAAATTAAAAAAGGAAGATAGATTTATTTTACAAATGTCATTAATTTTTATAGTACCTTAAAGTTGCCTTAAAACCTTTTACAAAAATATTCTTCTTCCAGGATTAGACAACGAAAAGAAAATATTAAAAATATTGGACGTTGCGGTTGCCATCGAAGCGGGCTTCTTCAAGAATAATGGAAAAAAGGAATTTCAAAAATGCACGGGTATTCAGTACGTTAATCCAACCACATATGAAAATCTTCTGAAATGAGTATACAAGTGATACAAAATGGGATAGAAAGAAAACGAATGATGGTTTATTTAGAATTTCAGCCTTAATTTGAAAGGTGCAAAATATTTATCTTGATATTTCGAGAAAATATTTATACTATACAATTATAAACATTTTTTTATTTTAAATTTAGACCAAAACAAAAAATTTCGAGACATGTTGAAAAAAACTAAGTATTAATTAAAATTTTATAAAAATTTGTTTTCATTGAAAATTTTCGAAAAATTAAAAAATGGTAAAACGTCAAGTTTTAATTAGCAGTTTTAAGGCAGACATCAAGTTAAATTATTAAAAGATTAAATTCATTTTACCGATATTACATTTTACAGAATACTTTGAAATGCCTATAAAGCCTTTTACAACCGGAACAGTAAAAAATATGATCTTTTTAGGATTGGCGGACTTCTTCAGTGATAATGGTAAAAAGAAATTAGTACTTTAATCGTACCAGATTTGAAACCCTTCCTAAATGAAAAGTTTTACAAAAAGGGACAGAAAGAAAGAAAAAGACTTTTTTACTCAAAATTTGAACCTTAATTTATCTTCATATTTCGGGGAAAAAATTGAACAATCAAATTAAAATTTATAGCTTTAATTTTTGAAAATTATAAATATAAAGTTGAAATTTTTATTAGAATTTTGAATTTTAAGTATAAAATATTAAATTTAGATTTTAGAATGAATAGAAATTTTTAAATTTACAAAAAATAAACGTGCAAATATATTCTCAAGGTTTTAGGAGGAAAATAAAACAGAAAAAATTTTAAAAATTTAAATTTAAAGAAAACTTTTTCACATTTTAACAATGAAATAATATTTAATTTCGAAATTTGAAACAAAATAAAAAAATTGAAATGAAAAAAAAAAAAAATTCTGAAAATTTCAAGTTTTTACTTGGAACTATGAGAAAAAATAAAAATGTCAAGATATGTATGGAAAGGTTAGAGCAATTTTAAGTTGAAAGTCAGAATTTAAAAGAAAAAATAAAAAAAAATCATTTTATAGATTACCTTAAAACGGTTACAAAGGCTTCCGTAGCCAGGATCAATAATTATTTTTTCTTTTAGGATTGCATTGCGTTAAGAAAACACAACAGGGATAAAAAAAGCCATTTCAAATCAAAAGATGGCGCTAACCCCTTACTGTGAAACTTTCGAAGTGAAAGTGGCACCAAATGGGACACAAGAAAACTGTATCAGAAGGACGAAAACCTATTGATCATCATCAAAAGAAGACGAGTATAGAAAAATTTAGCTCTTAATTACTATTTTTAGGAAATTAATATTTCGATCGAAGAATGAAAATTTCGATTTTATTTCGAAATTTCTCTCTTCAAAATATCGAGTTTCTTACCGAAATTTTGAGTTATCTTTGACGAAATTTAACATAGAATTTCAACCACTTACGTTAAAATTTTGACCTTTGTGGATAATTTAATACCAGTTCCGAAAATAAAGAAGGACCTGAAATATTGTCCAAATTATATAAAGCAAGATTTAAAAACGTAAACGTAACCTTTTACGAAAGACGAATTATTAGAAACCAACTCAAAATTTATAAGAAAATAGACGAAAGCAGTATTCGAATAATTGATTGTTAATAATTAAATATCAGTTTCAAAAATAGAAAGAAAAGAAGGACATGAAATTTTGTCAAAATTATATAAAGTAAGATTTAAGATCGTAAACGCAAAATTTTACAAAAGACGAATTATTAGAGACCAACTCGAGGTTAATAAAAAATAGATAGAAAAAATATTCAAATAATTTTGATCAATTGTCATGTTTTTCTCAGAATTTTTATTTATTTTTAAATTGCGATTTGTGAACTACCTATTTAAAATTCTTATTCTAAACTCAAACTTTTGAAGAAAAAAAAGTAGCAATTCGAAAGACTAAATTAAAAGAAGAAATTAAAATTTAAAAAATATTTTTAAAATTTGATGGCAACAAGCTAGACACTGGCATTGCCTTTAAAATTTTCAGAAAAGTAAAAACGTTAGATTTTAAGTTTGGTATAAAAATCGAAATTGGAAAAAATAATCGAATTTTGGGATTGCAGTTTAGGTTTTCAAAAAAAAATATAAATTTCTGAAAAAAGCCAAAATTTCAAGTATAAACTTATATTTTTAGAAAGGCGTAAAAATGTGACCTAAAAGTTTAAAATTCAGGAAAAAAATTTCAAAATTTAGAAAAATATAATATGCATAAATAATTGTTAATTATTATTTATTAAAGAAGAAATGTTAAAATGCGGAACGGGCTTGGAGAACTTGAAAGTATCGAAGAATTAATCTAAACAAAAAACCTTTCAATAAATTAAAAATAGTATATATTTGGAATTTATTGTTAATTTAAGAGATTAAAATATAAATCTAAAAATAAAAAGGTAAAATATGTTTCAAAAAAAAATCATCTTAATAAGAGGAAAAATATTAAGATATAAATGATAAAGAATTTGGACTTGCCGTGGCCGAAGGCCACAGTCATGTCCTTTAAATAAAGATCAACGTTCCGCATTTAATTCGCGATTCGCGAGCAACAAATAATAATTTCGCAACGTCAATAGACAAATTAAAAATTAAAAACTATGCGCAGTTTTTAACTTAAATTCTAGAAATTGCATTAAATATAATTTTGCGGCTAAAATTTAGGTTTCAAAAAGGCTAAAATTTCGAAGAAAAAGTCGAAATTCCTGTTTGACAAAAACGTAATTTTTAAAATAAAGCACTAGATTTCTAATATAAAATGAAAAGTTATAAAAATAACAATCTTAAAAACCCAAAAAAACTGTCAGGAAAAATCAGCATTTTTGGGAAAAATCGAAATAATATTGTAACGCAATGTAAATAGATAAAATAGGATTTAGAATAGAATTGTAGAATTTAGTAAATAAAAAAAAAATTTCTAGAAGGGTCTGATAAGGGGAAAGCGGCCGCGATAACGAAACAAAGGGCA
Source organism: Dastarcus helophoroides (assembly GCA_028583605.1). Classification (NCBI taxonomy): domain Eukaryota; kingdom Metazoa; phylum Arthropoda; class Insecta; order Coleoptera; family Bothrideridae; genus Dastarcus; species Dastarcus helophoroides. The sequence continues at coordinate 52,571,775 of CM053325.1, read as the reverse complement.
GATAAGCGTTCCAGAAATTTCGGCAGACGATAAGCGTTGTCTACCAAAAAGTTCTAGAAGCCGGGGGCCAAAACTATAAAAAGGCGGTCAGCTTTTCCTCGAGTTAGAATCAGTGTAATTAGCGAGTTAGTAGAAGTCAATAATAAGTGAGTTAATTGTCAATTGTGGTGATCCAAGTTAAGTTGAGTAATAAAGTGGGTCTTATTCGATAAGTGTAATCAATTCGAACCGATAAGCCCGTAACAATATGTAGTTAAAAGGCTTAATTTTGGTAAAAAATTATAAAGTTTCATAAGAAATTAACCTATTTTAAACATGTATGAAAGTGAAAATTTCGAGAAAAGTAAGTTTTAAAAATATCTAAATTATTTAAATAAAAAACTTCGAGAATATTTAAAACTACAATTTTGAAAATAAAATTCAAAAGAATTCGATATTTTGGAAAAAGACAGACTTTTTAAAAATGTTGGTATTTTCAAAAAAGTGGAAATTTTAAATCTTCGAAATTTACTTAGATATTCGAAATTGGCAAAAGTCGAAATTTCGAGAAATAGTTGATCTTTTAATGCAAAAAATTTCAATAAATACTTAAAATTTAAAAATAGTAACTATTTTGAAATGTTGAAATTTTAGAAAGGTCAGAATTGTCAAAAACTCAAAATCATTTATAATTGCAAAGACAAAATTTCCAAAAACCTGTGTTTTTCAGAAAAATCTAAATTATTTTTAGGAATGATAACATTTCGCAGAAAAAGCTAAATATTTAAAAGTTTAACTTCTAGAAAAAATCCAAAATTTTTCAAAATTATAAAAAAATTGAAATCACAAAAAGGTAAAACTAGAGAAACTTACATATTTTAAAAAAAATGAAAAAGACCAAAAAAAATCGAGAAAATTTTGAAGGTATCGAAGTTTACAGAAATAGGTAAAATATTAAAAATAGAAGGAATTTTGAAAGAGGTAGTTTAAAAAACAGTGTAAATTCTGGAAGAAATGGAAAATTAAAAAAAGTGAAATTATTCAACTGTAGTTTCACAAAAAGTCGAAATTATTAATAAATTTAGAGATTTTTAAACAAAATGTTCTGAGATTTTGGAAAACCAATTCCTTAAATAGCATATTGCAATTTTTATCCAAGAAAATATCAACATTTTCAAACAGGTCAATATATTTTTAAAAAATTTGTAATTTAAAAAATATCGGATTTTTCGAATGGAGCAAAATTTTGAGAAAACGGCAAAGTAGGCATTTAAAATAACAATTTAAAAATTGAAAATGCGAAATTTTCCAAAACTATTGAATTTTTAAAACATCCGAAATTTTGAAAATTAATAACTTGAAATTTCCAGAAAAGTCTAAATTTAAAAACAAACATTTTTAGAAGACCAAATTTTCTCAAATTTTCAAAGAAGATTTGTAAAAACTGACATTTTGAAAAAATGTCAAGACTTCAAGAAAAAGTCGAGATGCTGAGGTCACTGTTTTGAGAAAAATTCGAAATTTTCATAATCATGTAAACTCTAAAAAAGTGGAAATTCTAAAATGTGGAATTTTTAAAAAAGTTGAAATTGATAGTATAAATTTCAGGAGAAAGACGAAATTGTGATGTTTTACAAAAAAGGCAAAATGTAAAAACAGTGGAAACTTTGAAATGTCGAAATTTTCAAAAGGTTAACATTTTTAAATGGTGAAAACCTGAGACACTGGAAATTTTTAATTTAAATATTTAACTTTAAAAAAAATAATAATATTTTAAAGGTTAGACTCAAAGTCTTATAAAAAGAGTTAAAATTAAACAACGCTATATTTAATAAAATAAATTAAGGTTTAAAGTTTTAACCAAAATTTTGCAAGTAAATTTGAAATCATGAAAAAAAAACGAAATTTTAGAAATAATGTCGAAATTTTAAGATTTAGTCGAGTTTTGTTAACCTTATCGATGTGTGGTATTAGTTTATTAAATTGATTATTGTTATTTCAAATATTGGTTAATAAATTATATTTTAAGATGAAGTTGAATTTTTTAGATATACATGTTTAACGCCAAAATTTTAGAAAAACCCAATTAAAAAAGAAGTTTTCAACTTTCAATTCTAATAAGAGACCATGTTAAAAAATTCCTGTTTAAGTGTCTCCTCTCAATTTAAAATTCTGTTATTTTATTCAGATATGTGCAAATGAAATCCTAACCCATAAAAAATATTGAATTCCACAAATTAGAAATTTATATTTTACAGATACATATTTATTTCAACAATAAAATGGTTTTCTTAAGTTACATTCATTTTATTTAACTTTATTGTATTGGTTTATTAAATTATTATTATTATTATTCTTACATTTTCCGAATAATACATAAATAACTATTTGGACAATGTCGTTTCCATTCCAATTTTCATCCAAATCCTATAGAAGACGAAGCGTCCCTTCTCTCGCATATAAATCTATGTTCTTAACGGGGCTATAAGTTTATAACTCCAAAACATTCTATGACAACGAATCAAGCCACGCCCACAACTTCCCCTACCGCGTCCCTAGCAACCGATCCCATCAAAATAAGATAAAATACGGAGCGTCCCTTCTCATATGATCAAAACGAGTCTATGTCTCCGAAAAATTCTATGACGACGTCAATTAAGCCACGGCCTCAACTTCCCCCATCGCGTCGCTAACAGCTGATCGCACGTCGTTTCCACGCAATTACCGAACGATCCGCTCGCAGCGCGTGATCCACCTACAGATAATGATCCACTTAGAGATAGTGACCCATCCGCCTCGGCGGATGATACACCCGACTAGTCGCTATATTATATTAAGCGTTGATGTGTGTGTAACATTTACCAATGGAAAAATTAGAATTAGGGTCACGTGGGGCGGAATTTTGTGCGGACATCTCCTCCGACCGCGCGGTAGGTGGGTGTCGGCGAGTTACGGCAGGCTCGAGAGGACGGGGTCTTTTGCCCCGCGTGGGATTTTTACGGGGCCGAGCGGAGTATTTTGGAAAATATTCGCGTTTTTGTGGGGAAAATCGCGAGGGGCGGAGTCCGACGGAGAAACGTCAAAATTGACGGCAAGGGAAATTGTTTCGATCGGAGGCGGAAAGGGCCGAAAGAGAGAGCGTGGGGCCCTGCGATCGTACGATGAAAGATATTCACGTTAAAAATATTAATTTTGAACAAGTGTCACAAAAGGCGTCGGGTGTATTTATTTCTATAAAAAAAAAAGAATTTTATACGATATTTTTAGACAGCGTTTACGATAAACGAGGATTATTTAGGTTCGGCGTAAAGAAATGCGACGGCGAATGTAGCGAAAGTAGGTGACGGATGAATTTTAAAGATTAGAATGGGGCCTCCTCTATTCCGACGGAGATTGCGGCGTTTGGAGGATTTCGGGTAAATCCGGCAGCCTCGCGCTTTCGCCGATCCCGATTAAATATCTAAAAATTATTCATTTTTGACAGCAAACCGAAATTTTGAAACGATACCGAGATTTTCGAAGCCAAATGTGCAAAGATGTGGGACCAGAAAGGTTACGGAAAGCTTTAAAGGAAGCTTATAAGAGTGAATCGGATGGAATTTATAAAAATAGTGCCGGAAAATTCGTTGAAAATGTGAAATTAGAAAGTCAAAAAGTGACGCGTTTGCGGCTGCGAAAATACAGCAATTTCCTATCATCGAATGATGCTGTTTAATGGGAAAAATGTGAGAAAATTGATCTGAATTGGTTTGTAAAATGTGTCGGAAAGTTTAAAGGTCGATACTTTCCGCTGAAAATTAAAAATGTTCTTCTTTTATTATTTGAGGTTATGTGATGACGGTTTCTACATTTAAGGCGCAAAATCAAGTGGAAATAAGTTTTATGTGTATAAATAAGCTGGATAATTTAGCAAGAAAGGACAACTAGCAGGTATTTATCTTAAAACAAGTAAATGTGTGCCGATAGCTCATATATTTGTAGTGTCGCGAAAAAACCCAATTTTGATGTACATTTGTAGACGATACGACGAACAAATTTGAATTTAAAGCGCCGATTATCGAAATTCCTATTGGAGGATACCGCGGCGGGCAGTTTCAAAATTATCTGCCGACATATACGAGGAACGTTCAAAGAGATTTGTGTCAAACCGTCTCAGCCGAAAGAATCTGAGCATTTCGGCCTTTCGTGGATTCACAGTTTTTCTCCATCATCATGAAGTCTTTTTAACAGGTATGTATCGACAGTTTAGTATATTTTTATTAAAATTTCATCAATTTTTAGTGTAACTACATTCCCGTCTGTTTTGTCCGACGTTTTTCAAAGGGTTTTCTTGATGATAGTTAGATATTAATCGACAAAAGCTGCAAAGAAAGTTATTCTCATCTTAGGCGGGCCCATAAATAAGGTAAGTGCATTTAAGTTTTAAAAAACAACGGAGAACATTGAATATAAAACCTAAACCCACAAATTTAAATGTAAGATCAACATTTAAAAAAAATATTTTCAAGTTTTTACAAACATTTCAATGTCGTAGCTAGCTTTCAACGGGCCCTGTGCAAAATGTTAACTTTAGGCCCAGAAACGAAATGTTGCACCAGAAAATATTTTTGATGATAAAAAAACGCCATGTGCTGTGAATTATTTTTATCGCCCAAAAATAGAGGACATCATAGTAGTTGCACCTGCTGCAGCTGCTTTTGGATGTTAAATGAAACAAAAACACTTGAAATGTTGAGAAAGTTAAAAAAGGAAGATAGATTTATTTTACAAATTCATTAATTTTTATAGTATACTTAAAGTTGCCTTAAAACCGTTTACAAAAATATTTTTCTTCCAGGATTAGACAGTGAAAAGAAAATATTAAAAATATTGGACGTTGCGTTTGCCATCGAAGCGGGCTTCTTCAAGAATAATGGAAAAAAGGAATTTCAAAAATGCACGGGTATTCAGTACGTTAATCCAACCACATATGAAAATCTTCTGAAATGAGTATACAAGTGATACAAAATGGGATAGAAAGAAAACGAATGATGGTTTATTTAAAATTTCAGCCCTAATTTGAAAGGTGCAAAATATTTATCTTGATATTTCGAGAAAAAATTTATACTATACAATTATCAACATTTTTTTTTTAAATTTAGACCAAAACAAAAAATTTCGAGACATGTTAAAAAAAACTAAATAATAATTAAAATTTTCTGAAAATTTCTTTTCATTGAAAATTTTCGAAAAATTAAAAAATGGTAAAACGTCAAGTTTTAATTAGCAGTTTTAAGGCAGACATCAAGTTAAATTATTAAAAGATTAAATTCATTTTACCGATATTACATTTTACAGAATACTTTGAAATGCCTATAAAGCCTTTTACAACCGGAACAGTAAAAAATATGATCTTTTTAGGATTGGCGGACTTCTTCAGTGATAATGGTAAAAAGAAATTAGTACTTTAATCGTACCAGATTTGAAACCCTTCCTAAATGAAAATTTTACAAAAAGGGACAGAAAGAAAGAAAAAGACTTTTTTACTCAAAATTTGAACCTTAATTTATCTTCATATTTCGGGGAAAAAATTGAACAATCAAATTAAAATTTATAGCTTTAATTTTTGAAAATTATAAATATAAAGTTGAAATTTTTATTAGAATTTTGAATTTTAAGTATAAAATATTAAATTTAGAATTTAGAATAAATAGAAATTTTTAAATTTTCAAAAAATAAACGTGAAAATATATTCTTAAGGTTTTAGGAGGAAAAAAAAAGACAAAATTTTAAAATTTAGATTCAGACTTAAATAGAAGGTTTTAAATTTAAAGGAAACTTTTTCACATTTTAACAATGAAATAATATTTAATTTCCAAATTTGAAATAAAAACAAAATAAAAAAAAATTGAAATGAAAAAAAAAATAAAAATTTCTAAAAATTTCAAGTTTTTACTTGAAACTATGAGAAAAATAAAAATATCAAGATAAATATGGAAAGGTTAGAGCAATTTTGAGTTGAAAGTCAAAATTTAAAAGAAAAAATGAAAAAAATCATTTTATAGATTACCTTAAAACGGTTACAAAAGATTTCGCAGCCAGGAATAAAAAAAGCCATTTCGAATCAAAAGATGGAGCTAACTCCCTACTGTGAAACTTTCGAAGTGAAAGTGGCACCAAATGGGACACAAGAAAACTAGCAGAAGGACGAAAACCTATTGATCATCATCAAAAGAAGACGAGTATAGAAAAATTTAGCTCTTAATTACTATTTTTAGGAAATTAATATTTCGATCGAAGAATGAAAATTTCGATTTTATTTCGAAATTTCTCTCTTCAAAATATCGAGTTTCTTACCGAAATTTTGAGTTATCTTTGACGAAATGTAACATAGAATTTCAACCCGTTAAAATTTTGACCTTTATGGATAATTTAATACCAGTTCCGAAAATAAAGGACATGAAATATTGTCCAAATTATATAAAGCAAGATTTAAAAACATAACCTTTTACGAAAGACGAATTATTAGAAACCAACTCAAAATTTATAAGAAAATAGACGAAAGCAATATTCGAATAATTGATTGTTAATAATTAAATATCAGTTTCAAAAATAGAAAGAAAAGAAGGACATGAAATTCTGTCAAAATTATATAAAGTAAGATTTAAGATCGTAAACGCAAAATTTTACAAAAGACGAATTATTAGAGACCAACTCGAGGTTAATTAATAAAAAACAGATAGAAAAAATATTCAAATAATTTTGATCAATTGTCATGTTTTTCTCAGAATTTTTATTTATTTTTAAATTGCGATTTGTGAACTACCTATTTAAAATTCTTATTCTAAACTCAAACTTTTGAAGAAAAAAAAGTAGCAATTCGAAAGACTAAATTAAAAGAAGAAATCAAAATTTAAAAATTATTTTTAAAATTTGATGGCAACAAGCTAGACACTGGCATTGCCTTTAAAATTTTCAGAAAAGTAAAAACGTTAGATTTTAAGTTTGGTATAAAAATCGAAATTGGAAAAAATAATCGAATTTTGGGATTGCAGTTTAGGTTTTCAAAAAAAATATAAATTTCTGAAAAAAGCCAAAATTTCAAGTATAAACTTATATTTTTAGAAAGGCGTAAAAATGTGACCTAAAAGTTTAAAATTCAGGAAAAAATTTCAAAATTTAGAAAAATATAATATGCATAAATAATTGTTAATTATTATTTATTAAAGAAGAAATGTTAAAATGCGGAACGGGCTTGGAGAACTTGAAAGTATCGAAGAATTAATCTAAACAAAAAACCTTTCAATAAATTAAAAATAGTATATATTTGGAATTTATTGTTAATTTAAGAGATTAAAATATAAATCTAAAAATAAAAAGGTAAAATATGTTTCAAAAAAAAATCATCTTAATAAGAGGAAAAATATTAAGATATAAATGATAAAGAATTTGGACTTGCCGTGGCCGAAGGCCACAGTCAGTGTCCTTTAAATAAAGATCAACGTTCCGCATTTAATTCGCGATTCGCGAGCAACAAATAATAATTTCGCAACGTCAATAGACAAATTAAAAATTAAAAACTATGCGCAGTTTTTAACTTAAATTCTAGAAATTGCATTAAATATAATTTTGCGGCTAAAATTTAGGTTTCAAAAAGGCTAAAATTTCGAAGAAAAAGTCGAAATTCCTGTTTGACAAAAACGTAATTTTTAAAATAAAGCACTAGATTTCTAATATAAAATGAAAAGTTATAAAAATAACAATCTTAAAAACCCAAAAAAACTGTCAGGAAAAATCAGCATTTTTGGGAAAAATCGAAATAATATTGTAACGCAATGTAAATAGATAAAATAGGATTTAGAATAGAATTGTAGAATTTAGTAAATAAAAAAAAAATTTCTAGAAGGGTCTGATAAGGGGAAAGCGGCCGCGATAACGAAACAAAGGGCAGATAAGCGTTCCAGAAATTTCGGCAGACGATAAGCGTTGTCTACCAAAAAGTTCTAGAAGCCGGGGGCCAAAACTATAAAAAGGCGGTCAGCTTTTCCTCGAGTTAGAATCAGTGTAATTAGCGAGTTAGTAGAAGTCAATAATAAGTGAGTTAATTGTCAATTGTGGTGATCCAAGTTAAGTTGAGTAATAAAGTGGGTCTTATTCGATAAGTGTAATCAATTCGAACCGATAAGCCCGTAACAATATGTAGTTAAAAGGCTTAATTTTGGTAAAAAATTATAAAGTTTCATAAGAAATTAACCTATTTTAAACATGTATGAAAGTGAAAATTTCGAGAAAAGTAAGTTTTAAAAATATCTAAATTATTTAAATAAAAAACTTCGAGAATATTTAAAACTACAATTTTGAAAATAAAATTCAAAAGAATTCGATATTTTGGAAAAAGACAGACTTTTTAAAAATGTTGGTATTTTCAAAAAAGTGGAAATTTTAAATCTTCGAAATTTACTTAGATATTCGAAATTGGCAAAAGTCGAAATTTCGAGAAATAGTTGATCTTTTAATGCAAAAAATTTCAATAAATACTTAAAATTTAAAAATAGTAACTATTTTGAAATGTTGAAATTTTAGAAAGGTCAGAATTGTCAAAAACTCAAAATCATTTATAATTGCAAAGACAAAATTTCCAAAAACCTGTGTTTTTCAGAAAAATCTAAATTATTTTTAGGAATGATAACATTTCGCAGAAAAAGCTAAATATTTAAAAGTTTAACTTCTAGAAAAAATCCAAAATTTTTCAAAATTATAAAAAAATTGAAATCACAAAAAGGTAAAACTAGAGAAACTTACATATTTTAAAAAAAATGAAAAAGACCAAAAAAAATCGAGAAAATTTTGAAGGTATCGAAGTTTACAGAAATAGGTAAAATATTAAAAATAGAAGGAATTTTGAAAGAGGTAGTTTAAAAAACAGTGTAAATTCTGGAAGAAATGGAAAATTAAAAAAAGTGAAATTATTCAACTGTAGTTTCACAAAAAGTCGAAATTATTAATAAATTTAGAGATTTTTAAACAAAATGTTCTGAGATTTTGGAAAACCAATTCCTTAAATAGCATATTGCAATTTTTATCCAAGAAAATATCAACATTTTCAAACAGGTCAATATATTTTTAAAAAATTTGTAATTTAAAAAATATCGGATTTTTCGAATGGAGCAAAATTTTGAGAAAACGGCAAAGTAGGCATTTAAAATAACAATTTAAAAATTGAAAATGCGAAATTTTCCAAAACTATTGAATTTTTAAAACATCCGAAATTTTGAAAATTAATAACTTGAAATTTCCAGAAAAGTCTAAATTTAAAAACAAACATTTTTAGAAGACCAAATTTTCTCAATTTTTCAAAAAAGATTTGTAAAAACTGACATTTTGAAAAAATGTCAAAACTTCAAGAAAAAGTCGAGATGCTGAGGTCACTGTTTTGAGAAAAATTCGAAATTTTCATAATCATGTAAACTCTAAAAAAGTGGAAATTCTAAAATGTGGAATTTTTAAAAAAGTTGAAATTGATAGTATAAATTTCAGGAGAAAGACGAAATTGTGATGTTTTACAAAAAAAGGCAAAATGTAAAAACAGTGGAAACTTTGAAATGTCGAAATTTTCAAAGGGTTAACATTTTTAAATGGTGAAAACCTGAGACACTGGAATTTTTAATTTTAAATATTTAACTTTAAAAAAAATAATATTTTAAGGTTTAGACTCAAAGTCTTATAAAAAGAGTTAAAATTAAACAACGCTATATTTAATAAAATAAATTAAGGTTTAAAGTTTTAACCAAAATTTTGCAAGTAAATTTGAAATCATGAAAAAAAAACGAAATTTTAGAAATAATGTCGAAATTTTAAGATTTAGTCGAGTTTTGTTAACCTTATCGATGTGTGGTATTAGTTTATTAAATTGATTATTGTTATTTCAAATATTGGTTAATAAATTATATTTTAAGATGAAGTTGAATTTTTTAGATATACATGTTTAACGCCAAAATTTTAGAAAAACCCAATTAAAAAAGAAGTTTTCAACTTTCAATTCTAATAAGAGACCATGTTAAAAAATTCCTGTTTAAGTGTCTCCTCTCAATTTAAAATTCTGTTATTTTATTCAGATATGTGCAAATGAAATCCTAACCCATAAAAAATATTGAATTCCACAAATTAGAAATTTATATTTTACAGATACATATTTATTTCAACAATAAAATGGTTTTCTTAAGTTACATTCATTTTATTTAACTTTATTGTATTGGTTTATTAAATTATTATTATTATTATTCTTACATTTTCCGAATAATACATAAATAACTATTTGGACAATGTCGTTTCCATTCCAATTTTCATCCAAATCCTATAGAAGACGAAGCGTCCCTTCTCTCGCATATAAATCTATGTTCTTAACGGGGCTATAAGTTTATAACTCCAAAACATTCTATGACAACAATCAAGCCACGCCCACAACTTCCCCTACCGCGTCCCTAGCACCCGATCCCATCAAAATAAGATAAAATACGGAGCGTCCCTTCTCATATGATCAAAACGAGTCTATGTCTCCGAAAAATTCTATGACGACGTCAATTAAGCCACGGCCTCAACTTCCCCCATCGCGTCGCTAACAGCTGATCGCACGTCGTTTCCACGCAATTACCGAACGATCCGCTCGCAGCGCGTGATCCACCTACAGATAATGATCCACTTAGAGATAGTGACCCATCCGCCTCGGCGGATGATACACCCGACTAGTCGCTATATTATATTAAGCGTTGATGTGTGTGTAACATTTACCAATGGAAAAATTAGAATTAGGGTCACGTGGGGCGGAATTTTGTGCGGACATCTCCTCCGACCGCGCGGTAGGTGGGTGTCGGCGAGTTACGGCAGGCTCGAGAGGACGTGGTCTTTTGCCCCGCGTGGGATTTTTACGGGGCCGAGCGGAGTATTTTGGAAAATATTCGCGTTTTTGTGGGAAAAATCGCGAGGGGCGGAGTCCGACGGAGAAACGTCAAAATTGACGGCAAGGGAAATTGTTTCGATCGGAGGCGGAAAGGGCCGAAAGAGAGAGCGTGGGGCCCTGCGATCGTACGATGAAAGATATTCACGTTAAAAATATTAATTTTGAACAAGTGTCACAAAAGGCGTAGGGTGTATTTATTTCTATAAAAAAAAAAGAATTTTATACGATATTTTTAGATAGCGTTTACGATAAACGAAGATTATTTAGGTTCGGCGTAAAGAAATGCGACGGCGAATGTAGCGAAAGTAGGTGACGGATGAATTTTAAAGATTAGAATGGGGCCTCCTCTATTCCGACGGAGATTGCGGCGTTTGGAGGATTTCGGGTAAATCCGGCAGCCTCGCGGTTTCGCCGATCCCGATTAAATAAGCAAACCGAAATTTTGAAACGATACCGAGATTTTCGAAGCCAAATGTGCAAAGATGTGGGACCAGAAAGGTTACGGAAAGCTTTAAAGGAAGCTTATAAGAGTGAATCGGATGGAATTTATAAAAATAGTGCCGGAAAATTCGTTGAAAATGTGAAATTAGAAAGTCAAAAAGTGACGCGTTTGCGGCTGCGAAAATACAGCAATTTCCTATCATCGAATGATGCTGTTTAATGGGAAAAATGTGAGAAAATTGATCTGAATTGGTTTGTAAAATGTGTCGGAAAGTTTAAAGGTCGATACTTTCCGCTGAAAATTAAAAATGCTATTCTTTTATTATTTGAGGTTATGTGATGACGGTTTCTACATTTAAGGCGCAAAATCAAGTGGAAATAAGTTTTATGTGTATAAATAAGCTGGATAATTTAGCAAGAAAGGACAACTAGCAGGTATTTATCTTAAAACAAGTAAATGTGTGCCGATAGCTCATATATTTGTAGTGTCGCGAAAAAACCCAATTTTGATGTACATTTGTAGACGATACGACGAACAAATTTGAATTTAAAGCGCCGATTATCGAAATTCCTATTGGAGGATACCGCGGCGGGCAGTTTCAAAATTATCTGCCGACATATACGAGGAACGTTCAAAGAGATTTGTGTCAAACCGTCTCAGCCGAAAGAATCTGAGCATTTCGGCCTTTCGTGGATTCACAGTTTTTCTCCATCATCATGAAGTCTTTTTAAGAGGTATGTATCGACAGTTTAGTATATTTTTATTAAAATTTCATCAATTTTTAGTGTAACTACATTCCCGTCTGTTTTGTCCGACGTTTTTCAAAGGTTTTTCTTGATGATAGTTAGATATTAATCGACAAAAGCTGCAAAGAAAGTTATTCTCATCTTAGGCGGGCCCATAAATAAGGTAAGTGCATTTAAGTTTTAAAAAACAACGGAGAACATTGAATATAAAACCTAAACCCACAAATTTAAATATAAGATCAACATTAAAAAAAAAAATATTTTCAAGTTTTTACAAACATTTCAATGTCGTAGCTAGCTTTCAACGGGCCCTATGCAAAATGTTAACTTTAGGCCCAGAAACGAAATGTTGCACCAGAAAATATTTTTGATGATAAAAAAAACGCTATGTGCTGTGAATTATTTTTATCGCCCAAAAATAGAGGACATCATAGTAGATGCACCTGCTGCAGCTGCTTTTAGATGTTAAATGAAACAAAACACTTGAAATCTTGAGAAAATTAAAAAAGGAAGATAGATTTATTTTACAAATGTCATTAATTTTTATAGTACACTTAAAGTTGCCTTAAAACCTTTTACAAAAATATTCTTCTTCCAGGATTAGACAACGAAAAGAAAATATTAAAAATATTGGACGTTGCGGTTGCCATCGAAGCGGGCTTCTTCAAGAATAATGGAAAAAAGGAATTTCAAAAATGCACGGGTATTCAGTACGTTAATCCAACCACATATGAAAATCTTCTGAAATGAGTATACAAGTGATACAAAATGGGATAGAAAGAAAACGAATGATGGTTTATTTAGAATTTCAGCCTTAATTTGAAAGGTGCAAAATATTTATCTTGATATTTCGAGAAAATATTTATACTATACAATTATCAACATTTTTTTATTTTAAATTTACACCAAAACAAAAAATTTCGAGACATGTTGAAAAAAACTAAGTATTTATTAAAATTTTATAAAAATTTGTTTTCATTGAAAATTTTCGAAAAATTAAAAAATGGTAAAACGTCAAGTTTTAATTAGCAGTTTTAAGGCAGACACCAAGTTAAATTATTAAAAGATTAAATTCATTTTACCGATATTATTACATTTTACAGAATACTTTGAAATGCCTATAAAGCCTTTTACAACCGGAACAGTAAAAAATATGATCTTTTTAGGATTGGCGGACTTCTTCAGTGATAATGGTAAAAAGAAATTAGTACTTTAATCGTACCAGATTTGAAACCCTTCCTAAATGAAAATTTTACAAAAAGGGACAGAAAGAAAGAAAAAGACTTTTTTACTCAAAATTTGAACCTTAATTTATCTTCATATTTCGGGGAAAAAATTGAACAATCAAATTAAAATTTATAGCTTTAATTTTTGAAAATTATAAATATAAAGTTGAAATTTTTATTAGAATTTTGCATTTTAAGTATAAAATATTAAATTTAGAATTTAGAATAAATAGAAATTTTTAAATTTTCAAAAAATAAACGTGAAAATATATTCTTAAAGTTTTAGGAGGAAAAAAAAAGAAAAAATTTTAAAATTTAGATTCAGACTTAAATAGAAGGTTTTAAATTTAAAAGAAACTTTTTCACATTTTAACAATGAAATAATATTTAATTTCCAAATTTGAAATAAAAACAAAATAAAAAAAAATTGAAATGAAAAAAAAATAAAAATTTCTAAAAATTTCAAGTTTTTACTTGAAACTATGAGAAAAATAAAAATATCAAGATAAATATGGAAAGGTTAGAGCAATTTTGAGTTGAAAGTCAAAATTTAAAAGAAAAAATGAAAAAAATCATTTTATAGATTACCTTAAAACGGTTACAAAAGATTTCGCAGCCAGGATCAATAATTTTTTTTTTCTTTTAGGATTGTATTGTGTTAAGAAAACACAACAGAAATAAAAAAAGCCATTTCGAATCAAAAGATGGAGCTAACTCCCTACTGTGAAACTTTCGAAGTGAAAGTGGCACCAAATGGGACACAAGAAAACTAGCAGAAGGACGAAAACCTATTGATCATCATCAAAAGAAGACGAGTATAGAAAAATTTAGCTCTTAATTACTATTTTTAGGAAATTAATATTTCGATCGAAGAATGAAAATTTCGATTTTATTTCGAAATTTCTCTCTTCAAAATATCGAGTTTCTTACCGAAATTTTGAGTTATCTTTGACGAAATGTAACATAGAATTTCAACCCGTTAAAATTTTGACCTTTATGGATAATTTAATACCAGTTCCGAAAATAAAGGACATGAAATATTGTCCAAATTATATAAAGCAAGATTTAAAAACATAACCTTTTACGAAAGACGAATTATTAGAAACCAACTCAAAATTTATAAGAAAATAGACGAAAGCAATATTCGAATAATTGATTGTTAATAATTAAATATCAGTTTCAAAAATAGAAAGAAAAGAAGGACATGAAATTCTGTCAAAATTATATAAAGTAAGATTTAAGATCGTAAACGCAAAATTTTACAAAAGACGAATTATTAGAGACCAACTCGAGGTTAATTAATAAAAAACAGATAGAAAAAATATTCAAATAATTTTGATCAATTGTCATGTTTTTCTCAGAATTTTTATTTATTTTTAAATTGCGATTTGTGAACTACCTATTTAAAATTCTTATTCTAAACTCAAACTTTTGAAGAAAAAAAAGTAGCAATTCGAAAGACTAAATTAAAAGAAGAAATTAAAATTTAAAAAATATTTTTAAAATTTGATGGCAACAAGCTAGACACTGGCATTGCCTTTAAAATTTTCAGAAAAGTAAAAACGTTAGATTTTAAGTTTGGTATAAAAATCGAAATTGGAAAAAATAATCGAATTTTGGGATTGCAGTTTAGGTTTTCAAAAAAAATATAAATTTCTGAAAAAAGCCAAAATTTCAAGTATAAACTTATATTTTTAGAAAGGCGTAAAAATGTGACCTAAAAGTTTAAAATTCAGGAAAAAATTTCAAAATTTAGAAAAATATAATATGCATAAATAATTGTTAATTATTATTTATTAAAGAAGAAATGTTAAAATGCGAAACGGGCTTGGAGAACTTGAAAGTATCGAAGAATTAATCTAAACAAAAAACCTTTCAATAAATTAAAAATAGTATATATTTGGAATTTATTGTTAATTTAAGAGATTAAAATATAAATCTAAAAATAAAAAGGTAAAATATGTTTCAAAAAAAAATCATCCTAATAAGAGGAAAAATATTAAGATATAAATGATAAAGAATTTGGACTTGCCGTGGCCGAAGGCCACAGTCGTGTCCTTTAAATAAAGATCAACGTTCCGCATTTAATTCGCGATTCGCGAGCAACAAATAATAATTTCGCAACGTCAATAGACAAATTAAAAATTAAAAACTATGCGCAGTTTTTAACTTAAATTCTAGAAATTGCATTAAATATAATTTTGCGGCTAAAATTTAGGTTTCAAAAAGGCTAAAATTTCGAAGAAAAAGTCGAAATTCCTGTTTGACAAAAAAGTAATTTTTAAAATAAAGCACTAGATTTCTAATATAAAATGAAAAGTTATAAAAATAACAATCTTAAAAACCCAAAAAAACTGTCAGGAAAAATCAGCATTTTTGGGAAAAATCGAAATAATATTGTAACGCAATGTAAATAGATAAAATAGGATTTAGAATAGAATTGTAGAATTTAGTAAATAAAAAAAAAGTTTCTAGAAGGGTCTGATAAGGGGAAAGCGGCCGCGATAACGAAACAAAGGGCAGATAAGCGTTCCAGAAATTTCGGCAGACGATAAGCGTTGTCTACCGAAAAGTTCTAGAAGCCGGGGGCCAAAACTATAAAAAGGCGGTCAGCTTTCCCTCGAGTTAGAATCAGTGTAATTAGCGAGTTAGTAGAAGTCAATAATAAGTGAGTTAATTGTCAATTGTGGTGATCCAAGTTAAGTTGAGTAATAAAGTGGGTCTTATTCGATAAGTGTAATCAATTCGAACCGATAAGCCCGTAACAATATGTAGTTAAAAGGCTTAATTTTGGCAAAAAATTATAAAGTTTTATAAGAAATTAACCTACTTTAAACATGTATGAAAGTGAAAATTTCGAGAAAAGTGAGTTTTAAAAATATCTAAATTATTTAAATAAAAAACTTCGAGAATATTTAAAACTACAATTTTGAAAATAAAATTCAAAATAATTCGATATTTTCGAAAAAGACAGACTTTTTAAAAATGTTGGTATTTTCAAAAAAGTGGAAATTTTAAATCTTCGAAATTTACTTAGATATTCGAAATTGGCAAAAGTCGAAATTTCGAGAAATAGTTGATCTTTTAATGCAAAAAATTTCAATAAATGCTTAAAATTTAAAAATAGTAACTATTTTGAAATGTTGAAATTTTAGAAAGGTCAGAATTGTCAAAAACTCAAAATCATTTATAATTGCAAAGACAAAATTTCCAAAAACCTGTGTTTTTCAGAAAAATCTAAATTATTTTTAGGAATGATAACATTTCGCAGAAAAAGCTAAATATTTAAAAGTTTAACTTCTAGAAAAAATCCAAAATTTTTCAAAATTATAAAAAAATTGAAATCACAAAAAGGTAAAACTAGAGAAACTTACATATTTTAAAAAAAATGAAAAAGACCAAAAAAAATCGAGAAAATTTTGAAGGTATCGAAGTTTACAGAAATAGGTAAAATATTAAAAATAGAAGGAATTTTGAAAGAGGTAGTTTAAAAAACAGTGTAAATTCTGGAAGAAATGGAAAATTAAAAAAAGTGAAATTATTCAACTGTAGTTTCACAAAAAGTCGAAATTATTAATAAATTTAGAGATTTTTAAACAAAATGTTCTGAGATTTTGGAAAACCAATTCCTTAAATAGCATATTGCAATTTTTATCCAAGAAAATATCAACATTTTCAAACAGGTCAATATATTTTTAAAAAATTTGTAATTTAAAAAATATCGGATTTTTCGAATGGAGCAAAATTTTGAGAAAACGGCAAAGTAGGTATTTAAAATAACAATTTAAAAATTGAAAATGCTAAATTTTCCAAAAGTATTGAATTTTTAAAACATCCGAAATTTTGAAAATTAATAACTTGAAATTTCCAGAAAAGTCTAAATTTTAAAACAAACATTTTTAGAAGACCAAATTTTCTCTATTTTTCCAAAAAGATTTGTAAAAACTGACATTTTGAAAAAATGTCAAAACTTCAAGAAAAAGTCGAGATGCTGAGGTCACTGTTTTGAGAAAAATTTGAAATTTTGATAATCATGTGAACTCTAAAAAAGTGGAAATTTTAAAATGTGGAATTTTTAAAAAAGTTGAAATTGATAGTCAAAATTTCAGGAGAAAGACGAAATTGTGATGTTTTACAAAAAAAGGCAAAATGTAAAAACAGTGGAAACTTTGAAATGTCGAAATTTTCAAAAGCTTAAAATTTTTAAATTGTGAAAACCTGAGACACTCTAGAAATTTTGAATTTAAATATTTAACTTTAAGAAAAATAATAATATTTTAAGGTTTAGACTCACAGTCTTATAAACAGGGTTAAAATTAGAAAACAACGCTAAATTTAATAAAATAAATTAAGGTTTAAGGTGTTAACCAAAATTTTGCAAGTAAATTTGAAATTATGAAAAAAAACCGAAATTTTAGAAATAATGTCGAAATTTTAAGATTTAGTCGAGTTTTGTTAACCTTATCAATGTGTTGTATTAGTTTATTAAATTGATTATTTCTATTTCAAATTTTGGTTAATAAATTATATTTTAAGATGAAGTTGAATTTTTTAGATATACATGTTTAACGCCAAAATTTTAGAAAAGCCCAATTAAAAAAGAAGTTTTCAACTTTCAATTCTAATAAGAGAACATGTTAAAAAATTCCTGTTTAAGTGTCTCCTCTCAATTTAAAATTCTGTTATTTTATTCAGATATGTGCAAATGAAATCCTAACCCATAAAAAATATTGAATTCCACAAATTAGAAATTTATATTTTACAGATACATATTTATTTCAACAATAAAATGGTTTTCTTAAGTTACAGTCATTTTATTTAACTTTATTGTATTGGTTTATTAAATTATTATTATTATTATTCTTACATTTTCCGAATAATACATAAATAACTATTTGGACAATGTCGTTTCCATTCCAATTTTCATCCAAATCCTATAGAAGACGAAGCGTCCCTTCTCTCGCATATAAATCTATGTTCTTAACGGGTCTATAAGTTTATAACTCCAAAACATTCTATAACAACGATCAAGCCACGCCCACAACTTCCCCTACCGCGTCCAACCGATCCCATCAAAATAAGATAAAATACGGAGCGTCCCTTCTCATATGATCAAAACGAGTCTATGTCTCCGAAAAATTCTATGACGACGTCAATTAAGCCACGCCCACAACTTCCCCCATCGCGTCGCTAACAGCTGATCGCACGTCGTTTCCACGCAATTACCGAACGATCCGCTCGCAGCGCGTGATCCACCTACAGATAATGATTCACTTAGAGATAGTGACCCATCCGCCTCGGCGGATGATACACCCGACTAGTTTTGTCATTATAGTTCCAGATATAAATTGACTTTTGCTTGGAAATAAGGCTGTCGAGGATAATTTCAAACAAGTATGGTTCAAATAAAACCTATTTTTGGACCTCAACCCTTTAATATATTATTATTGGAAATTTAGTTCCGTATATCGTACAATAATTTGGCCTTTGTATTTGACTAAATTTTTTGTTTATAGGTTAAAGCTATGCATGATTTGTAATTTAATTTTATTAACAAATATACCAAGATACCATATTTCATCATAGAACCAAAAAAGGTTAATAAATAACTTTATTTATAGATGCGGTCTCTGAGACCGCGCGCGCCCCTTCATGTTACAAAGTATGGCGCGCCTACTCTAGGGTTAAAAAAGTTTTGATCATTAACAAAAGATAATTTAATAACGTGACGGCTGAAAGTAGGACTTACTGCAGAAATTAAAAGGCTTAAGATTTCTGTACTTAAAGATAGAAAATAAGGCAAGTGCCTGCCAGAGAAGGCCAGATTTAAAAAAATCATTTTAGTGCAGTTTTCCAGTTGTGACCACCAATCATCTAGTTGTAGCCAGGACCTGAATCAGTTGTAGCCATTCTTATTGAAAAAAAGGCAAAATACATTTTTAATAGACATATAATTATTTGAAAAAACAAGAACAATAAACAACAGGATATTCTAACAACACAAAACGTAGAATATTTATAAATATATAAACAAAAAAGACGAAAGTATAAATAAAGTGATAAAAATTTATTTACTACAAAACAGATTTTATTTCTGAAAATGCGTAAACAACCCTTGTGTTATTAGAGAGTAGTTCATTAATTTTTAATTTGATATCCTGCCTACTGAACCAAAGAAGATTTGATAGATCCAGTGGTCTAAAAAACTCTTAATAATTGCACAACAGTAGTATTCGCAACACTCCTTTTGCACAATCTTGTGACAAAGGATCCGATTCCTAAAGCACCATTCTCTTCCGCATTTTCTCCTCTGATGGATACTATTTCAGCACTGGATTCTTTAGTAGGGTTGTTTCTTATGTCCTTTCAAGTTAATTTTGCTTTTCAGGGACTGGATGATAAGTGGGCAGAATCCTGATGTTTCAATAATTTTAATTTCTTTCCCATTTTTACGTGGCTAGGAGCAGTAAATTAGGAAAAGTCAAATATCAACATTCCTTCTTCTACATTTATCGTGTCAAAACGCTGTTGAATGGAGCTCTGGCCGGTTAAAAGTTTCCTTAACCATCGTCATATTATTTGCAGTTCTAAAAACCTCTCTTCTTCGCCCTATTGGTATCTCGCGTGTTAACAATTTATGAATGCCTCTGACTTAAAATTATCTATTTGTTCTTGCAAGAATTTTAAAGTGTGAGATATTACTATTATGGTTGTCTGGCGATTATGTTAGGATTAGACTTGATCATAGTTACACTTACTAGAGTCTGGAGCATTGTGGGCAAATAAGTAGATTAGATTAGATTAGATCATATATGGTCGTTTCGTGTTTCTTTTCGTGTACCCCTCAAATCGATCTAAGAAGATCTTTTGTGCATACCCTGATCTATGTAGTTCCCAGGTTCAAACTCAAAAGTTTATTATGGAGTTGGGATTGACTTTTTCGATATATGAAGGATCTAAGGACGCCCAACTGAGTTGGACGTCGTGGAAGCGTATGGCACTTGACATAGGTCTGTTTCAGCTTGACCCATTTTCTTAAGGTGGTACCTCATAGGGCAATCTCCTGTTAAGAGGCTGGTTAGTATCCTCAATTTGGATTTGCTAAGTTCTAAGTAGACCTTTGTCTTTTCAAGCGTTCCAGATATGAATCTTTTGGCCTGTCGTAGTCCTGGATATGATCTCCAGTGGGAAAATTCTTGACTTTGCTTTCCGTCCTTTAACCTCATTGTTGATTTGACATTTAAAAAAACCAAAGGCCGGTTCAGGTCCAAGAAATGACGATGCAGATCCTTCGCTAACGTGTTGGTCAGCAGCTTCAATTTTTTGTATTCCTTTTTGCCCTGGCACCCAGTTAAGGTTGATCCTGTTGTGTTTAGCCAGTTGTTTTAGAGTTTGTTGACAGTCCCAAACTGATTTATAATTGACAATTTGACTGACAGAGTAAATAGAGATTTTTGTTCCTGTTAGGTTTATTCGAAGACACTCAAAGGCGCAGATTTATATTGCATATATTTCAGTTTGAACGACAGTTGGGTCTTTTCCCTAAGGCTTTAGGGAATCTGCAGTTAGGGCCATAAATTTCCACTCCAGTTCCATGTGCTGTCTTTGATCCATCTGTAAACCAGGTACTGATAAGCGTCAGTGTGGCTACCTAAGTACACTTCAAAGAAATGATCAAATTCGTACCTGGGTTGAATATATTCAGCCGATCTTGCTAAAATCACAGTGCTACATTCCTTGAAGATTCCCATGTGACCGGCAAAGTCTCTTTCTTTAAGTTATTTTAATTGCAGTAATCTTGAGCCTCCTTTGATAGCCTCTCTCTTTACAAAAAATAGAAAGAAGTTAGACCTAGCATTACCTTAATTGATGCTGTTGGGCAGATTTTCATTGCGCCTGTTATGTCCAGACATGCGTACCGTTGAACTATGTTCAATTAAAATTAAAATTCAAATCCTTAGAGAGATCTTTCTAAAGATGATAGTAGCTTGACTATCAAAACGCGTTAGAGCAACCTTTGTTGTGTTTTCTAATCTTTCTTGGTTTCAGAGAACAAGATTTGTATCTTAATGTTTGAAGATAACCAAGGACCAGTCTTTACCATTATTTTTGACCACCATACTAAAGAAGCGTTATTAGAAGTGTAATTATCATACTATATGACCAGTAGATCATTTTTGGCTTCAGATCTCAAGTTTTGCTAAATAATCTGCGGCATGTCTAGAACGCTGTCGTGGCTCGCTTGATTATTTAAGTCAAATGAGGATTCCAGGCGAGCTTTTGGTGTAGGACTATTCCTAGATATTTAATCCCACTTAAGAAGCTGGACTCCATTCATAGTAGGAGCTGTTAGATTTAGCTTCCTTCTCTTGGTGAAAGGAATTATTATTGTTTTATTTGAGTTTACACTTAACCCTTGTTTTGAACACTAGTTGTCAATGATGTTTAGGACTTCCTGCATTAAATCGGATAGGATTTTATCGTTTTTGACCCTGACAAAGACAGTAATATCATCAAAAATTGAAATACATATATTTTCCCTGAAACCAAAAAAGATTTAAAAACACAACAAAGGTTGCTCTAACGCAGTTCGATTGCCAAGCTATTATCTTCAGAGAGATACTGAAACGAAAAGCGGTAAAGCAACTTTGGTTCGTTTGTTAATCTGTCTTGGTTTCAGGAGACAAGATGTGTATTTCAAATCAAGAACCAGTCCGTTGCACCAAAAAAGCACTATCATCTGCATAACCTATTGTTTCAACGTCAAATAAGTAAAAGCCACAAGTACGTAATTCGGATTTAGGGGAAGGTAGCCTAATTTGGACCAATTTTATATATTTTAGTATATAGAGATATATAAGAAGTGTCACTAAGAGTTAAGTAGTAGAAAAGAAACTTACTAAGTGTACTCTCAAAACAATGGAATTTATTGAATTGTAAAAACATTAATAACACTAAAAAATAAATTAAAAAAATTGTGTCATCGGTTCAAAAAAGGAAACCGGTTTGCTAAATTGGGCCGCCACTTTCCTAAATTGGACCATTTTTTTTTTAACGTCAATTGCAACAAAACAGCCTTTTTGTTTCAGCACTAACTCCAACACATCGAGTATGTATCCAAGTGTATTGTGTCATTTCGTCTTCCTTGTTGTCTTCACACAATACCCAAAACCATGATCCACCAGTTTCTTTATTATGTTTCTGCATCTTGTTTTAGTTTGGTAAAGTTTTCTTTTTTAATTTTTGTTTTATCTGCGATTTGTAAGGGCTACTGATTATCTCCACCGCTTTTTGGGCTATTTATGCACTACGCGAAGACGAAGGGCCTGAGTATGGATTTTTCTTTACTCGCGGTGATATTTTTTCAAGACATCCCTTAAATTGTTTGTTCTTGTTCGGTATGTTATCACTACTATCTTCTTCATCCTCGCTGATAGAAGTTGTAACAGACTTTCCAGAAGTTTGCAAAATATCAGCTTGTGCAAATTGGTCATCTGTAAATACATGCCTATCCACCGGCCAAATACCAGAAGCACTCTATCTAATTCCCACGGTGGCCGCTCTTCTATGTATATGCTTCATTAAGTAATTTTGATATTTGCGTTTAATATATTTTATCCCCTTCATATAAGCGAAGGAACGTTCTCTGAGCTTGTGTAAAATAAATCTGCAGAGGACCAAAAAATTCCATGTCCAAAGGCTGCAAACGGTGAGTGGTACGACCAGGTAGTTGAAGTAATAGGATTTCGTTCTTCTTAGCAAAATTCACTGTGTTGTATGGCCATCAAGCTTTAGGAGAACTTTATTATCTACATTGCAGTTAACATGCTTTTGAAAATGTTTCAGCCACTCAACAAAGAGATCTGAGTTAATGAATTCTGTGTCCGAAATCGTAACAATACTGGCCGGAGGTGCTCCTATTTTAAGTTCAGGGTGATATTTTTTCTCTTAAAAATTATCATTTTTGTGGTATATATAAACCAACAGCACTAACTGCACATACCATGGTTGTATTAACACCATGTTCACCACTTGTTAGACTTCCTACCTAGTGCTTTCCTATACGAGCAACTATTTTTGGGAGACCCTTTTGCGCAGTCGTAAACCCAGATTCATCCACGTTAAATATAGTGTCGGATGTAAAGTTTTGCTCATTGATAATTCGTTCAAGGAGATCAGAAAAATGATTTACATTTTCTCTGTTAAAGCCTCTGGCTCTCGCCATTGAGGTTTCTTCGGGCTTCTGGAGAGAAAGAGGGGGATTTCGTTTCAAAAATGCGTAGAACCATTTCTTACCAGCAATTTTTTTATTTCTATTGAAAATATGTGGTAAGCCATAATTTTCTGCAACATCAAAAGCTAATTTTCAGACCTCCCTAATTGTTAAACCAAAAAAGGATTCTTCAAGCCAAAGGATATGCTCACAAATAATTCTTTCCATATCTGTAGAAAATACCGGATGTCTACCAAATGCTTTAACTTTATTACGAACGGAGTTTTTTCATCAGCATGTCTCTTGACAGTTGCCTTGGGAACTCCATACACATGACTGCATTCATTCAAACCGTAATCACCATTTTTGTATGCAGCTATAGCTAACAATAAATCATTTTTAGATCAAAGTCCATATTGTCCTCTTTTTGACATCGTAACCCTGAAAATATTTCTTCAATTTTAATTTGATTATAAAAAAAATGTCGTTGCCGAAATTGGACCAGTCCAATTTAGGCAACTATTTTCAGTCCAATTTGAGCAACTTGAATATTGTTCAGAAATCGAGATCTAACATCACCTCTCAAAATTCAACTTTAAATTGTAGATAAATAACAAAGCTTTGAAATAATACCAAAAGACCTGTAATTACTTACTGTTAAATGTGTTAATGGCTTTCATTCTTACGTCGAAATAACTAATGTTTTACTTAGTTAAACAAATAACTCTTCTATCAAGGTAACCAAGAGGCGCTTTTTCCTCAATACGATTGCATTAACCTAGTCTACACATACGCATAACAAGACGCCTATCCGAAATTGCACAGCAGTTTTTGATTATCATAGTGGTCCAATTTAGGCGATGTCCCAAATTAGGCTACCTTCCTCTAACTGCCAAAGAAAAGCCTTGCCGCATTAAAATCGCTCATAAGGCAGAAGGGATGTCTTTGTTTTATAGGATCCTTCCTTCAAGATCAGTTAACCACCTTCGGATAACTTTTGCCATACCTTCATTAAGTAAAAGAAAGAGAAAGCAACATCTAACGGCTGCATAATTCAACTGAATATAACAAGCCTTCTCTGGTAACCGGAAAACCTCTGGCAGCACAGTCAAAATCCAATTTACCAATTTTTCTTTAACCACTGGTCCCAAGGATCAGTGAGACCAGTGGGGCTGGTCCCACTGGTCACAAGGATCCATCTTGCGATAGCCATCTAAAGTTTTTCCTTCTAATCTATTTAGGTTCTTGTTACATTAAAGTTTTTACAAACGATGGCCACAGGTATGTTTTTCTCCCTTATGGCTTTTATTGTATATGACACCTTTTGAATATTGAAATAATTTTCGTGAAAACATGATGTTTTGTGCAAATATCAAAAATATTTAAGTCTGTCTAACGTGATGTACTTACCACTTACCATTTCAATTTATTATGTAGCTATAACTGGTTTTTGAGCTCTGCTTGTAACCATCAAAAGACCACATTTGGAACAATTAAAGTTTTTGATGTTCCATTGGTAACCATTCTTATTTTAAACATTTGGAAGATAAATCTTTCAGAAAAACATTAAAATCTCATAATATGTTTACTAACTAACTGAATAAAACATATTGCAATTACAACAGTGATTTATAGATGGTAAACAGTAAATTATGTCAGATATAGAATTAATTTGTTTTCAGTTTTTTTGCAGGATTTGCAATAACTTAAACAAAACAAAGTAACTGCTTTTCCCCCTACTTTTTGATTAAAAATATGAAGCCGAGCTCGTAGTTATTTAGAAAGTTGAAAAATAATTTATACCAAGTAAAGAGTGAAGACGTTAATTGCATAAATAAAATATGACGTTGCTTTATATCTTGAAAGTCAACAGCTGTAAAGTGATTGCAAAAAAGCAAAGGCGCGAAATGCTCGCCTGGCGTTAATTGAATTTTGAAAGTAGGAAAATTAAATCCACACAAAAAGAAAACTAAAAATACCTACTACATCTAATGAAACTTAAACTGGGGTCATTCTTTTAAGGTATCCCAACTAAAACTAAATAGCTAATGAGGAATTGTTTAATTAAAAATTAAATCAAATTCAAACCGTAAGGAACGTACAGTGTGGTATTTATACTTTATAGTTATAAGAACAATGACTGAAACGTGACTTAGTCAATGTTTTCTAATTACTACCAATGCAATTGTTGGTTTAGTTACTTTCAAATAATTAATTAACTCTCACATTGAGCAGGTAGGCAAAACATTGAGGGTGGCAGGAAATTTGCACTTTTCTTATGACGCACCCACATGAATTCAGATGGAGCACATAACATCAGTCTTTGTCAAGGACCCTTTGTCCCCGAATTGTCTTGTCATCAACATTCGGTCCTATCGGATCCTACGTCCTTCAATATTCATATATGTTGGTCCCTAAAATTAGATTGATATTACTGGTCTCAGCCGGTTGTGTTATTTACTTTGGAGATTGATATTGCGTTTGATGTTATTTGTTTTGCTGCGGTTTAACTATTACATCCAGGCATTACTTGCGATAAATATTTTCATCAAAGATTGCCATATTCAACACGTCTTGTTATGTATGTATTATGGCAGAAAGCTACAGGTGAATTTTTCATTGGTTTAAAATTCATTACATAGTCAAGTTTTGTATTTATAGGGCTAGGAAACTTTATGAGCTTTAGAACATAATAAAGCTTGTAGTTATCTTAAAGTAGTAAACTAACAAAGCTGAATAGCTTAAGGGTAACTCATGTTTTATTATTGGTTTAAAGGACGGTTAGGTAGTATGTAAGATGTCGTCAGCATATGTAGGGAAATTTATAGCTAGAGCTTTCTGGGCCTTTTTATATTTTCGGCCACATGTGTAACAAAGCTTATTTTACAATGATAAAGTACCTATTTTTGATATATTTTTTTAATGCATGGAGTCGTTTAGATATTCTATAAACTTCTTGGTAAAGTTGTGTTAATTCCATTTATTTTTTAATGACCTTTTCTTCTCCAGTTGCTTCTTCTACAAATCCAGATTTTGGTTTCCCTTTTAACATTGGAAATGTTTATGTTGAGATATGGGGTGAAGTTTCGGGTTTTCGTTCAAGCTTGAAGAACAAGGTGTCGGTCGGTCGGACATACTCGGATCGCCAGTCGAGCGCTCTCGGCGTCGAGAGGCCGCATAAGAACTATGAGAGAATGTTAAGTTTACAGTTCACCGCAGTGCACCATATTCGTTTAATCCAGTGACGTTTCATTGGATAAGGCTATCAGCTATGGATATTAAGAGTATGAAAAATAGCGAAAAGTGTAAGACATATTGAGAGCGTAAAAAACGTTTACGAGAGATTGAAAATAGAGAATCTAGTGAGTTAAGTACGAAAACACCGCTAACAAAAACTGAATGAACACTGTAGGCGGTATTGTGAGCATGTAAAGATGCGCAAACTTAAAGGCCCTTTAATGAGGGGTTATAATTCCATTATTATGCTGTAAACTCTTACCCTAAATCCAATTCACGTACTGTCTTGAAGTACTCAGTAAACGAATGTGGTAAAATATCTGCACTTATAATTTTTAGGGCTCAAATAAATGTAAATTACTTTTACAATAAAGTTGACAAATTTTTGCTTGTAGATTAATTATATTTTAATATTTCATTGTTTTCGCTTTGTATTAAAATATTTCTTTCAAGAGCCATGAGCATAGATGCCTTAATATTATTTTGATTTAAATTATTTCGTAGTCTATTTGGTTATACGAGTATATTTCAATTTAAAAAATAATCTTTCAGAAGAAACTTGGCTAATGAAAACTGTAAATTTAGAAAAGATAAACATTGCAAAAATAACCTTAAAAATAGAAAAAAGTCGAAAGGAAAATATTTGAATATTCAAGTTTTCACTGGAAATCTCAGGTCGAATACTAAGGTCGAAAATAAAAAAAAATAGTTAAATAAGGCCAAAATTTTGAATTCAGAAAAGTTGCGAGAAAAATAGTAAAAAAATAGACAATTTTAGGAAAATATTCCAGGATTTCAAAAAATTCATAATGTTCTAAAATTTCAAAACATAGGTCAACATTTTGAGGTTAAAGATAAAACTTTGCAACTAAATCAAAATCATTTGAAAAAAATTAAAATATTTCATTCAAAGTCAAGATTTTAAATAAATGACTTGTGTTCTTAAAAAAAAGAGTCTTGATTAAATTTAAAACCTTCAAAATATAAAATTAAAGCTTTAACACTGGTTGAAACCTTTATTGTAAGAGTAGAAAGTAAAGTTTAAATTTTGGGATTTTAAAATTTGAGGAAACCCACCACTCATGATTTAATAAAAAAGGGGGTTTTAAATTTCGAAAAAAAAGTTGACGTTTCAAAATTTCTATAAAACATTCTGAGTTTTCGATTTTATATATTTATAATTTAAAGAATTTTTTAGGCTGAGGTCAAAATTTCGAAAATAAGTCAAAATCTTTAGAAATATTTAGAATTTATTATTTAACATAAAAATTTTAAACAAAACATAAATATTTATTGACAGTTCAATTAAAATAAATGACATTTTGAAAGGTTGAGGAATTTTGTGAAAAGTCATAATTTCAAGAAAATACGCTATATTTATTTTTTTAATGCAACAACTTGGGTTAGACTCGCAAGACTGATGTTCAAATTTTGAATTCGTTTGAAATCCGAAGTTTTAGGAAAAAACACAAAAATTGCAAGTTTGATGTAAAAATTTAAAAAAGTCGAAATTGTGGAAAAAATTTATTAAATTTCGGAAAAGTCCAAAATTTGTGTTTATAATTATTTTGAAGCATAAACGCATAATTTTGTAAAGAAGAGTAAAAATTTGGAGAGAGTACTCCAAATCTATTTTTGACAAGTTTTCGACATTTTGAGTTTCGTTCAAATGAAAAAGTCAATAAGTTGACGATGAAAATTTTTTAGGAACGTAAATCCCAAAGAAATTATCAGTGATTGACAACTGCAAGATTTTAATACATTTAAATTGCTATCATAACAAACCTTCTGATGGAAAATTCTCATTTTTTGGATGTAGAATGGAAATTGTTACTGCTCTATACTGTCTGTTTTATAAATTTGTGTATCTTAGTAATTCAAATCATCGTAAAAACGTGAAAGAAAATAGATTTCTGACGGATTTTCTTTAGATTAGAAAATTTTAACCTCCCTGGATAAATAAGACGTCAAAATTACCCTTGAGGGATCAACCAAAATAATCAATAAGTAATCGAGTGCCGGGTTCGCTACGTTCTCTTCTGAAAAAAAAGTAGAGCACACTTGATACATTTGAACATCCGATAAAACTGTAACTGACATAAATTGAAATGTATTATTATTAAACGGCGCGAGTATAATTAAATACCATATATGTTGCTAATTTAAAGCCGCTTCCCATTTTCGTTTTTAGATTCAAGTGTTCAGTTCATTACGACAAGCGTATTTTTGATATTAAGAAATTTCATTATCTTTGCGATTCTGTGGAGGGAGATTCAAGTGACGTTATTGAATCATTGTCAGTATCAGCTAATTATTATTATTAATTAATTATGCAAGATCGCTTTAAAATAAAAAAACAGGTCCAACTGTCCTAAACATTTTTTAATTCACAAAAACCACACAACCCGGTTTAAGACAACTAATTAACTGTATTAAAGGTTTTAGAGCTTTCGGCAAAAAAAGGGAAATAATTTTATTTATTCCTATAATAGCCGAAAAATTAAATGATCATGCAAAGCGAAAATGGCAATCAGTACAACCAGTACAGCTCTAGTTTTAATTAGAAATAGGTGCAGTAACTTTAAACAATGTCCAGCGTTGTTAAATCCAGGGTGTCGAGCAAACATCATTACTTCAGCATTAGTTAAAAAATTGTAATTTTCTTTAAAAGAGTTTGAAGTAATGTACCATATGGATCAAATCACATCTAAACGAATTCACGTGTGATCTGGAATAAGATAAACAAAATCACAGAACCAACCTCAATTTTTAAGATTGATAAATTTGCCATTCAACTGCCCTCTAATGTTTTTTTCGATGATCCTGATTTCAATGCGAAATAATCTAAATAGATTCATTAACTGAAACAAGTTTATTTTGGGAGTAATTAGAAATTCCATTGAAATTTGAAAAAATTAACTTCATTTTCAAGAAAACAAATTGGTTTGAATGCAGCTGGTCATTTAAAAGTCCATTCAAAGGAACAAAAATATGACATGCAATTCGCCCAATCAATAATACAAGAAGATTTCCGTTCCGTTACCAATTTATCCTATTGTACTGTCAAGTAAGATCACCAAAATGTACAGAATGATAAAAAGGGTATCTATATGACACCGATTTTCAACGAGTTTTATGGCATCAGCAAAGAAGGACTTATTTAAACTTTCTGTTTAATAATGGTAACTTACGGCACCACTTGTGCACCCTTTTTTGCAGCCCGTTTCTTAAAATAGCAAAAGAAGCTAAAGAACAATTCCCATTAGAAAGTAAAATAATCAGTCGCAATTTTTATATGAACGACTTATCAACAGATTTGATCTCAGCTAAAAGTGTTAGTAATTTTATTCAGCTATATTTGTGTCCTAGTGTAAACGGGCAAGGGAATTTAGTCTCAGATACCTGAGATTTCTATTATGAAATAAATCTCTAATCTAAACGCACTCTTAGGGTTAATTCATCTGATCATTAAAATGCTAAACTTATAATACAATATATAGGTCCTTTTTATTTTCAGAGATATCGGCTGTGGAAATGTTAACTAAAAGAGTCTGTATATTATTTAAAATTTTGTTTGGATCAATTCTAATTTCAGTACTACTGAGTAATAATGTAAGATCCCCGTAATTATAAGTCTATTCTTAAGCTTTAAGCTTAAGCTGTAATTTTGATCATTTCTTGCAATTGGTTTGCTATTTATCATATTATTAGGATTTTATTGAAGCTGCAAGACTTCAAGCGGGCTGGAATGTTCCGATTTCTTTATAAATTCTTTACCTACTAAGGGATTGTCGACCTCTTACTTCTAAATCTTGGCCCTGTGATAAGTAGATCATATATCTTGTTTGTAAGCGGTAGCTAACTGACTTCAATATAGAGTAGTCAATAGACCATAAACAGGAAACATATTTTTTAACCACTGTGTAGTATGAGGTGCCGTTCAGGACATAATAATTTTTTATGAATATTTAATAAATCAAACAATTTATATTAAATTTGAAATTATATATTATTTCTTTCTTGCAGTATATTTAATTTCAATGAATATGGATATTTTAATCTTCTGTTAAAAATTTTATATAAATATTCTTAAATATCTCTTATAAAGATTTTATGTGATTTCAAAAATATTTATATAAAGTGTGATATATCAAACCACCGTAGCGGGCGCTAGAAGCGCTGGAACTTAAATTAAGGTTTGAAACTTTTTTTATTTTATTATTTATTTATTTATTATTATTTTGTTATTATTATTATTATTATTATTATTATTATTATTATTATTATTATTATTATTATTAGCAGCATGCTGTCACTTTTTATGTCAGATTTTAGTGCTATTGATAAATATATAAATATAATCAAGATTCAGGTGGCGACAACGAAAAATAAAATTGATATATAAATAATACCATACTCCATGCCCGATTCGTGCGGCTACTATCGCCTCTCACGGTCGTTTCATGTTTCACAGTTTATATAAATATTTTTAAAACCACATAAAACTTTCATATAAAATATTTAAATAGATTTATGTAAAATTTCTATCAGGAGAATATAAATATTCATTTTTACAGAAATGAAGTATATTTCAAGAACGAAACAATATATAATTTAAAATTTTACATATATTGTTTGATTTATTAAATATTCATGAAAAATAATTATGTTGTGAACGGCGCCTCATAGTGTACTGGTCCTTCGAATATTTAACAACAATCAATTTAAATACCCGAATAGTGATCGGCATCGGCAGTTCAGATTTCTAGCCCAATATTCGGAATGCAGTAGGCCCGTCTAAAAATGTTTGGAAGGTGTTATCGGAAAATCAATTTTGGCGAACTATAAAGTACTTCTCCCTTATAGTCCGAAACTTTTTGAAAAAGAGCATCTTGTAATCTGAATAATTACATATAAAAATGATGAGATAAAATCTATACTTAAGATTATACAATATTAAACTTCACGAATTAAGCAACAACAAAATAATAATAATAAATAACACAAGGTTTATTACAGAATTAACGTAATACGTATTGTTGTAAATCAATACATATTTTATATAATTATTATTATTTACTACTTCGAAGATACATAGATAATTGTCGTGGTGAATTACAAGGGATGTCGGATAAAACAAGGGTCTTCGTCATTAAGATTCTAGCCTTAATAATCTAAATAAATAAAGGTTTCAAATTTTAACACGATCGGTAAAGAGGTTATGAAATGATTAATTAAATTATTTTTTATAACAACTTTGAAAGTCTGCAATTCGAAAAGTAAACATTTTTTATTAATTTTTTTTCGTAATTCGTATTTATTTATCATTCCGAATCAACTGCCAACGTTGTCTTTGAAATTTGTAAATACCCTGTATAACCCTGTATGTTAAATAAAGTGTTAATTATGTTTCTATTTGGTGTTATCATTTCCAATGTCTCCGTTGGTTGCAAGGATTGCGAAATCTGTGAATTTTTTCACAATTGACAATCCTTTTTAGATCGCCCCAAGCAACTTTTGCATTGGATCTAAATTTGTCCGTGGCTGTTTGTGACTCAACACTAGTGCTGCCCAGTGGCGGCTGGTGACTTTTTAACAGGGGGTACGCAGATGCAAAAAATATTAATAGTTAAGAGTTTAGGTGACTCCGATGCCGTAGCAAGGTATTAAATTTAGGAAAAACAAAAGTGGTATAAAAGGTGTGATATTTAATAGTATTTTTATGAATTAAATTTAATTACCATCTTATAACCTCCAAAATATTTTCGGGTTATCATCTCTAAATTATATTCATTGAGTACAACAAAAAAAAACATTATCGACATTTCTGAGCCTCTTTAAAGCATTCTGTACGGTTGCACCTCCCTACCGCTTTACGTTACTTAATTAAATTTATTTGCTTTCATAGGAATAACATTATATCATTTTTTAATGAAAACTACATTGGAAGATAAAATGTATTTTATTACAAAGTTGTAATTAAACTATACAAAAACACAAAAAAAATATTTTTTATAAATAAAATCCGCTCTACGACCTTTCAAAGAAATGAAGTGTTCTATTACTTTTTCATCAAATTTGTCTATCTCCTGCACCATATTTTTGTTAATAGACATCATCGCTAAAGCATTTAAACCATCATTGTTCATAGTATTGCGTAAGGAACTTTTATTCTTTTAAGCATCGAAAAACAGCGTTCTGAATCTGCAGTTGTCAATGGTGTTGTTAAAATTATATTTAATAATTTTACCGTTTCAGAAAATGTTTCAGTCAAATTATTTTCTGACATAAATGACAATAAATTAACGGCACCAATAATATCAACATAATCCGGTCTTGAATAAATAACTGTCAGTTCTGTTTTCAATCGAGGCGCAGATACGTGTGGATCAGGAGAAGTCACAGCTTCGAAAATACTAACTGGAAAAGTAACTGCAAATCTTTTAAATAGTTGATTGTTAAATAGTTCAGCAGCTAGAATGTGTCCATGGTACGAAAATCACTCCTTCATTTGTGTTATAATTACGTCGCAGATTTCTTTGGCGTACACACTTTTTTTAAAATGATCATCACTTATTTTCCTTCTTCTAGTTGAAAGTTTGTATTGACGCGTTTCTCAATGTCTTCCGTTTCATTTCTAATGGTAGAAATGGTGTTTTCAAAATTAACTATGTCTTTTTGCAGCTGCATGCTGTCTTTATTTCTCGACTGAATTTGATTATAAAGAACGTCGACGTGTGGAAGAATTTTGTAAAACAACATCAACCAAAACATAAATTCTGTGTCTTTTAAAGCTCGTCTGAAGCCGGAAGCTTTATTTAAAGTTGCACCATTTGTATATCGTTCTTCTACTTTTTCAAATACTTCATTAGCTCTTCCCGGTTTTCATACACAGTATTTACTGTTCTAATATTATAATTCCACCGAGTTCCTGCCACATTGGGCAATCTCTGTTTGACAATTTCTTCTAAGACATTACATGCATTAGACGAATTTAAAAAAAAGCAGGAATAGCGCCGATAGGTTATAAAAAAATACACGAACTTTGGAATGTTGCGATGCTGCTTTCTGCACTATAAGATTAAGCTGGTGAGCATAACAGTGAACATAATGGGCATAAGGATATTTTGAATTAATTTGAGTCTGCACTCCATTTATAGAGCCACTCATAAAATTTGCACCCTCGTAAGTTTGTGTAATTAATTTGTGAGGTGTCCAGTTCTTCTTCGATACATTCTGTTATGCCTTTGGCAGATTTGTCTTTAAGTCTTTTAAATCCCCAAAAGTTCTCATAAACTGTACTATTACGTACATATCTAAATGTCAATACCAACTGACACCAATTAGTTACGTCTGTAGTTTCGTCACATTGAATCTCTAATTTGTTTACTGATTTCATCTCTGCAAACCGCCAGTATAGAATCTAATATTTCATTTTGTATGGTTTTTGATGTTCCATGAAAAACGGTTGCACTTTTTAAATGTTCTTGAAGGGTGTCATCTAATTCAGCGGAAAAATGGACAAGTTCCCTAAATATTTCACGATTTTTTTATTGTTCACTTTCATCATGATCTCTAAGTGCTAGTTCGAATGCGCTGCAAAGTTTTATGCAGGAAATAGTTCATTTTAAAATATTACGATTTTTTTCTAACTTTCTTATTATATTTCATTATATGTTGCCTATGAGCAGAATTAAGTTCAGCTATAATATTGACTTTTCCAAGTAAAACGACCGCTGTGCAAGCATTAATATGACTATACGACCCCTCATGTTTTTTAATTCTGACTGAAAGATGAGTTAAATAGTTAAATCTTTTATTCCAGTTCTAGCCCAAGTTAAATCTGACGGTGAAGACCCCGATGGATTGTAAAATAACACACACGGAAAACAGTACAGCAAATTCGTTACCTCGCAACCACATATCCAGTAATTCTTCCTGTAGGTATTCGTAGAAAAGTGCCTTGTAAACGCTCTTTTTTCAGATTTTTTTTCACACTTCTGTTCTAGTTTTAACATTAGCAAAGGCCTACCTAGTTCTTTTATTTTTGCTTTTTCATCCAGTGGAAGTTTATTAAAATCTTTTTTTAATAAAAAACTAATACTGTTCATTTTAAGCAAAGAATTAAATCTTAAATCTAAAGGAAAATACTGAAACTGAAAAACATGCACTTCAAATTTTTACGCGTATTGTTAATGTCATCATTAGTAGTGGGTGTTTATTCAGCGACTATTTTCCCTATAATTAGAACGAAATCAACAAATTATTAATTAGACCCTAGAATGGGTACTGCTATCTCTTTGTGAATAGCGGCACTATTAGCAGTTAGGCCTGTAAACGGCAGAATTGGTAATCGCCATAAAGAAAGGTTGTAATCGCAATCAGATTAGCCGGCACCTACGCATCTAGCAACATAAACCGTAAATACACACTCCAAACTCTGTCTCGCACTCACCATTTGGCAATAGCGCATAAGCGGGGTGCGGCGTTCCACGGGCTAGCTTTAACGTGGTGTTCTGTGGTTTATTTCTTCGTATCCCGTTGAAGCCTCTGATAGGCATCACACGACAACCACGCTAGGTGCATAATTCTGCGCGCACCAACGTATTTCAATTTTCTCATAATATATAATATAATGGAATATAACGTTTGCGTACTTTATTTCAAGTCACTCATAAGTATTAGTTAATTAGTATATCATTACTTTGTGCTTAAAAATAAGATAAATCCAAATATTTTACAATAGAAAAGAATAGATCGCTCATTTCACGAGGAGCGCGCGCTCTCGCGCTCTTTAAGACCAGCCGCCACTGGTGCTGCCATAACTTTTAATCATCGATATGATCATTGGAAAATTGTACTTTTGTGATATAAGGATTTTGGACGACTAACAAAAAGAGAAGTTCTAGTTTAAAACCTATTGCCAAAGCCAAAATCGATCATTTTAAATTACACTGGGGAACAATTTGAAACATAATTTTTGTTGATTTCGTTTTTTGAGCTTTTTTAGAGTTAAATATGCATGATGATTTCAAAACAGTCGAAAGTTTTCTCCTATCACATTTAGTTTTTCCTCTACACCTTATGTGGTAATCCTAGTCTCGATCAAGAAAAAGTACATTTTTGCAAGTTTTTTGAAATGTATTTAGTGATGATGGAATTTTATAATGCCACAACATGAAAAGTTTAATAGAAGTGTCGAGTATTTTTGCCTAAAGCGCAACTAAGTGGCCTTTTTTATCGGTAACTCAAAGTGAAGACTGACGTGTGTCTTTCAAAATGGAAATTTATTTGCTGAAGTCCTAATAGGTCACTCTGTTTGCGTAGACAATATGAAGACATAAAGAGAGTGACAGATTTGTTGCCATATCACATACACCAATGGATTATCTGTATTGCCCTTCCTGGTTTTTGCTTAGCCAACAACGCAAATATATCAAAGACTTCTGGTTTTTGTGTATGTAAAACAACAGAACTCGTAAGGAACATTGGATGCAGGGCTCCCAAAATGTAAATTGAAACCTGGTGATTTAAACATTCTACACCAACCACCTATCGACAGAAAGAATCTGATGTTTCATCTCTGTATATAAAACTGAGCCTCATGAACCAATTTGTTAAAGCTATGCCAATTGAAGCATATTGTTTCAAGTTACTACTATGGCATTTCCTAGACTATCAATTGGAAAGATTAAGGCCAGTGTGTTTGGTGGTCCACAGATTCCGTGGTTCACTAAAAATGAACCTTTATTCACTAGACGATTCTAAAGGGACCCTGTTGCTTCTCGTGTTTCAACAATGGCAGCGGCATACCGTTGCTCTACCGTTGATATCAAGTGAGCATTTCGCCAAACAGTTCTGATTCTTAACTATTAAACGTTATTATGAGAGAGAGATTCAAATCGATACTCAGTATCGATTTGAATCTCAATGCAGATGACGTCGATGCATCTTTTGCTAATCTTTTTAGATTAGTGCGCTTGAAAATGCCAGTTCTGCTGGCGAAGTACGTATCGCGTAATTATTTATTTAATTGTCGATGTGGTAAAGGGGTGAAACCTTCTTTGGACTTAATCACAAGCCACAGTGTTTTGTTCAGTGCTTTAGTTTATTAACGATTAAAAACCAACAGATTTTCTGTTAGCTCTGATTCGTTTAGCTTTCTTTGTTTAAAATTTATTTCTCTGCAAAAAAGAGTCCATCATCATTTGCAGAGAAACAAATTCCATATCCCCTTTGAATAAAACGGATTATTTCCCAATCAGTTTTTTGTGTAATAAAATTTGGGGGTTGCTTTGTCAAATTTCCACTTAGTTTTTAAAACTGCGAACCTTAAAATTTGTTTTTTTGAACTTAAAAATTTAGCCACATTTTCTATTTTTAATTTTTTGAAATGTCTTTTTTTTTCTTAAAATTGATTTCTTAAATTTTTAGTCAGTTTTTTCTGGATATATTTTTTAGAAATTTCGACCTCTTTCTCGACCTAAGACACTTTTTTCAGTGGTAAAACATAAAATTGAAAATCTCTTAGAACTTCACATCATGATAGTTGACAAAAAATAGATTAGTTTATTTTACACATAACAGGAAAAAATAAAATATAGAAGACCAAAATTAGATGTGAAAAATTTTTAAGCAAATTATGCATGTATAAAAACAATACATACTGTAAAAAAAGATTGTAGCACTGGACCTCCATGTTTCGCTCTCATTTGAGCTCGTCAGCAGTGTATAATAAGGAAAGGAAACAATAAGGGAGCAAGAAGTACCTAAATATAGTTATTTGAAATCCATAGAAATTTTTAACATAAATAGACATTTCATCAATAATTTGCGGTGGTAAGAATTTTATTATTTAAAGCATGATCTACAAGAAACATCTACTCCGAGGGTTAATAACCCTTCCAGCATTGAACTACACTTGTAGGTCGAACTTACATGCTCTTGGTGGTTACTAGAGACCGGATTTTAGGCACAATCAAATAAGGTAAAAAGGTCAGCAAAAACGAACAGTTAACAAAGGCATTAAAAAGGCAAAATACTCCAAAAAAGACATTAATAGGTCAAAACCACAGTTAACAAGAATATTACTTTTTTTCAAATTACAAATTAAATATCTCTCAATATTTTCGGCAGTAAAATTTGTGCTTCTTTACGGCAATAAATACTTGTAATTTAAAATCAGCATTTCCCAAACTTTTTTGCTATTTCCCGGTAATTGTTATGCTTCTTCTTCGTGACTCACTAAAATATTTCTTAACTATCTTGAAACTTCGTTTTTTCTTTGAAAATGTTGACCACATTTGTAGGCTAGAAGTCAAAATTTCGCCTTTTCTTTGTAAGATTTGATCAATCTTAAAACTGGATTTTTTTCTCCAGGCTGAGTTTTTCTTAAAATTTCCGCACTTTCTGAAACTTTTTCGAGTACTTCTAATTCGTTGTATTGTTCTAAAAAGTCAATGTTAATAGAGAGACTTTTTTCTCGAAAGTTTGGTTAAAATCAGTAAAATATGTAGAATGTTCAATCATAGCTTAGACACACGAATTGGTAAAGCTTTTCAAATAATTTCCAATTTACCCTTTCAATTTTTGATGTCTAATCTAATTTCTTTCTAAAGATTTCGACTTTAAAAATCGTAAAGTACTTTTCCAGATTTTTTCGTTAGTTAAGTTTAAAATAGAATTTTCTTTTTATGTTTCTTCACCACAAATGTTTAATTTTTTTTCGGAACTCTGCTCTAAACTCAAACTAGTCCTTTTCCTAAAGCCAATTTTAGCTAGAACTTTTCTCAATATTGAAATTGATTGACATTGATTCTCTACAAATCTTTAGTAAATATTGAAAAATGTTTAAACCTAAAATATCTACTTTAAAATAGAAATTATGACTTTTTACTTAAAATTCACAAATTGGAAGTTATAATTGGTTTTTTTCTAGAATTTTTCATAATTTCTTCATCATAGTAGACTCTTATTGGTAAGTAGCAATATTATTAATTTTATTTAACGTTTCTACGCCCTAAAAAATTAAATATTTTCAAACTGGGTCTCAAAAATTTTTATTAAAAATGGAAATTTCAAATTAGAAGTTTGGCGGAAAGAACTGGTCCTTGATTATTTTCTAAAATTGAAATACAGAACTTGTCCCCTGAAACCAAGAAAGATTAAAAAACCCACCAAAGGTTGCTCTAACGCATTTCGACAGCCAAGCATGTTTCTCTCAGAAGATGACAACTTGGCTGTCGAAACGCGTTAGAGCAACCTTTGTTGTGGTTTTTAATGTTTCTTCGTTTCAGGGGACAAGTTCTGTATTTCAATTTTTTAAAATAGGAGCTTAAAACGTGGAATTTTAACATTTTCAATATGAGTCCAATATTTCAATTCATATCAGCACTCTAAATTTAAATATTCAATTCTTAATTCCTGCGAGTTTAAGCCAGCAATTTTGAAAAAAATATCTAAATTTGAAATTTTCAAAAAATTAATACTTTTTAAAGTGGAAGCTCTCAATAAAACCATAGTTTTAAAAAAGCCCGAATTTTAATAAAAAATCGAGATTGTCCAAATTAGTCAAAATTTTGAAAAAGAGTAGAAGTTTTGATAAAAGTGTAAATTTTAAAAACAGAATTAGGCATTTTAAAGTGCTAAAAAAGTCAAAAGGTTTAAATTTTTTAAAAATGTTGAAATTTGGAAAACGTTAAAATTCTGAAAATGTCGGACTTTTCAGAAAAAAGACGAAATTTCCAAAAAAAAGCTAGTAATATACAATAAGTCAAAATAAAAAAAATATAATTTTTTAAGTCGATAATTGCAAAAAGTAAATTTTGAGAATGCCAACCAAATGTACAAAAAAAGTTGAATTCATCTGCGTAAATTTTCAAAAAACTTGAAATTTTGAAAGTGAAATTTTGATTAAAATTAAAATTTGATAATAAAACAAAATCTTTGACGTAGAAATGTTGATTTTATAAAATCTACAAAAAGAGTCAACATTTTGAGAAACACTATAGAATTCTGAGTCAAAATTTTGAGAAAATGGATTTTGATAAAAATGGAAACTTGTAAAAAGTAGAAGTTTTGGAAAGTCAATTTTATTTAATAAATCAATATCTATAAAAGTGCCAAATTTTCGATAAAAAGGCGACAATTTAAAATCAAAATTTTCACAAAATATAGATGTAATTAAAATTTTCAAATGACAAAATTTCGAAAAATCCTAATTTGCATAAAAATTAAAAATAGGATCAGAAAGTTAACATTTCTAGAAAAAAAAGCACACCTTTTGAAAAAATTTAAAAAAATTTCAAAAGCTTACAGAAAAAGTCGAGATTTTGAGTCAAACTATGAAATTTTCAAAAATAAAGTAAAAACTTCTAGGAAAGGTCAAAATTTTGGGTCAACATTTTTAAAATAAGTAAAATAAAATGTTTAAAGAAAATCTGAAATTTTGAAAAAGATC
The DNA here is from genome assembly GCA_028583605.1 of Dastarcus helophoroides. NCBI lineage: Eukaryota > Metazoa > Arthropoda > Insecta > Coleoptera > Bothrideridae > Dastarcus > Dastarcus helophoroides. Next base: position 52,531,537 of record CM053325.1, on the reverse strand, counting down.
AACATTTTTAAAATAAGTAAAAAAATTGCAAAAAAGTGAAAATTTTGAAATGAGTGTAGATTCTCCCAAAATGAGCAAATTTTGAGAAATAGCTAACATTTTGGAAAAAAATAGAAATTTTGAAAGGAAGTGTAGATAAAGGAAAGTTTTAAATGTCGAAGTTTCAAAGAAGTTGAAATTTTCAACAAAAAAAAATAACTCTAAACACGTCAAAATTTTCTAAAAAGTCGTTTTATTTGAAATAGGAAATTTTCAAAAAAGTGGAATTCTTTAAAAAAATGCTATAGTTTTTTTAAAAAGATTAAAGCTTTCAGTCAGCCAGAATTTTCAAAAAAAGTAAAATGATTTTGAAATAGGTTGGGGTTTGCATTCGATCATAAATTTAAAAAAAAAACAGAATATTCAAAAACAGAAAAAAAATGAAATTTTTGCTAAACTGTCAAATGTAAAAGAGTGGATATTTTCAGCAACAAAAAATCTAAATGTAGAAAAAAATCCTTTCAGAAACAGGTCATATTTTTTAGGAGTATAAGAATTTTCTGAGAAAAAATACAAGTAATCTAAATTTATTAACAAAAATTAAATAAAATCAATATTATTTCTTAAAAATGTTCTTGCTTTTCACTTGTAAGGTAATAAAAGACACAGAAATTTTATCAATAGTAGGTAAAATTTTTAAGGGGCTGGATGGGTCATAAGAGTAATTGTTATAAAATTACATTACTTGGAAATTTATTTATGGAGCTTCCTCTTGTTATTATGATGGGAGTTATTACTTTATTTTATCAAGTACATATATTTTTTTTTAATGGAACGCACCGGTCCTTGGTTATCTTCATAAATCGAAATACAAATCTTGTCCCCTAAAACCAAGAAAGATTAAAAAACACAACAACGGTTGCTTTAACGCGTTTCGACAGCCAAGCTATCATCTTCAGAGAGATACTGATCTCTCTAAAGATGATATGATAGCTTGGTTGTCGAAACGCGTTAAAGCAAACGTTGTTGTTTTTTAACATTTCTTGGTTTCAGGGGACAAGATACATATTTCTGCTTAAATTCTTCAAAAGTTATTGAATATTTACTTGGAAAACGCATAGAAAAGGATAAATAGGCACGAACATATTTGAAAATAGGTGCAAATTACGTAGAAAAAGGCAGAGAAACCAGCGAAATTGAAATTTAGGCAGAAACACATGAAAAACGACAAAAAGGGTGAAAAAGTAGGATCATAGGATTTTGCATAAAATGATGTTTTTAGTGATAACTGGTCAGAAATGTTAAATAAATTGAATAAACATAAGGTTTATGACCAATAAACGTGTGCCATGAATAATAATGATTATAATTGTTGAAAAAAAATATTTTATGGAAAAATAGGTGCTTGTTATTCAAGGCTTTTTGACCCATTTACTATTTTTTTTTCAAATTGACTTAGCTGATAAAATGCAGATCATTGTTACATTGTTTCATTTAAAAATTGAGATACAAATATTGTCCCCTGAAACCAAGAAAGATTAAAAAACACAAGGAGCAATCCGTCCCACCAAAATTATTTCATTTAGATGAATATTTTCGAAGTTAGCACTAGTTTATGAAATTGGATATTGACGACGTGATAAACTGCTGTGTTAATCAACTTATTGCAAATTGCTAATGAATGTTTTTTATTCACGCATTATCAACCCAGTTATTAGTTCCATAAATATTTAAAATGACTTTGGAGAAAAGTGTATATACCTGAAAATAACCACTTTTTTTAATTTTCAATTATCCCAGAACTTGTCCCCTGAACCCAAGAAAAATTAAAAAACACAACAAAGGTTGCTCTAACGCGTTTCGACAGCCAAGCTGTCATCTTCAGAGAGAGTTTCTCTCTGTTGTGTTTTTTAATTTTTCTTGGTTTCAGGGGACAAGTTCTGTGTTTCAATTTTTGAAGATAACCAAGGACCAGTCCGTTACATCAAAAATTCAATTATCCCGACAGAAAATTCAGATAAAAGTTTAAATTCAGTAAGCAAACATGATGTAATTTAATCTACTGACTGTTCACTGTAGTAATTGTTGCAAAACCTCAATTGTGCAAGCCTGAATTGGCTGAATTTTTTCTTGTGGTGTTGTGAACTTGGTATTTAACTAATAAAATGGGCTCTTTGTTTGCAAAAGTTTATCATACCCTAAACTCCATTTTGTTCAGGTATACATAAATGTAAATGATGTGGATTTTCCCACACTTCTATTTAAGACTGAAAACGTATTCAGGTAACGTTAAATATCTGACAAACTAACAATAGAAACAATCCTCGTATTTATGCAGATCATCCGTCTTAGAATACTTAACTTTAAGAGAAGTCTACACGCACACCTGAAGTATTAGTCATGGGCAAGTCTCCCCCAATAATATACACAAAATATTTCTAGAGAATTAGGTTACTTACAAAATAATAATAGGTCTATGCACGTTACGCTTACTGATAGATATTTCAACATTATGCAGTTTGTTACAATTTTTGTTTTCATTAATAACACTGGTCAACAAAACTGAAATTTTGTTATGTCACGATATTTGTTTGTTAAATGTTTGAAAAATGATGGATCTCCAGAAATATAACATAAAAAATATACATTAGGAATTTAAAATCTTTGGTTTTCTAGATTATTTAGCTTTTAATTGGTCCCTCTTGATCAAGCTGTAGTAGTCAGTCTTGAGTTTAATCTGCCCTGATAAAGTTTTTCCATCATTGGAATGTCCGCATGAAACTTTTATCAGATCTTATCACTTAAAGCCCCCCAGAGCCCCCCGATTCGTAGGAATAAAGTCAAGATATTTGTCTAAAAAATGAATCCTGATCCCTATATTGCAACCCAAAATTTCATACTCCAATAAAAGTTTTTGATCCAAATATCTTTAGATGTCACTCTTATGGTAAACAAAAAATGTCCAATTAAATTTTGGAAACATTTTCATGCTGATTTTTTCAAGATATTTAATTTCTCAAGACTTTTATTAATTGTCTTAATTTGAAGTTCTACCACTAGGGAGTCATATGAATTTTGGTGGAACGGACTGGTCCTTGGTTATCTCAAAAATACAAATCTTGTATTGAAAAAATTGAAATACAAAACTAGGTTGCTCTAATGCGTTTCGATAGCCAAGCTATCATCTTTAGAGAGATAATATCTCTCTAACATCTTCAAAGAGATAATATCTCTCTGAAGATTATAGCTTGGCTATCGAAGCGCGTTAGACCAACCTTGTGGTTTTAATCTTTCTTGGTTTCAGGGAATGAGTTTTGTATTTCAATTTTTTATGTCACATGAACTTCTTTTGTGTTTTTAGTGTTTTAGTGTGTAATAGTATTAGTTGTTGTCATTTAAAATAGGTAGTTTTGACATTTTTATCAACCACAACATTTGTTTGTTAAATGTTTGAAAAATGATGGATCTCCAGAAATATAACATAAAAAATGGACATCAGGAACTTATAATCTTTATATTTGTAGATTATTTAGCTTTTAATTGGCCCTTCTTGATCAAGCAGAAGTAATCAGTGAACACCCTTAAGTTTAATCTGCCCTAATAAAATGTTTCCATTATTGGAATAACCGCATGAAACTTTTATCAGTTCTTATCACTTAAAGTCAAGATATGTGTCTAAAAAAATGTAACTTAATGTTTTATACTCCAATAAAACTTTTTAACCAAATATCTTTAGATGTCACTTATGGTAAGCTAAAAAATTTCCAGTTACATTTTTAAAGCATCTTTATGCTGATTTTTGCAAAATATTTAATTTGTCTTTAAACAACGTGTCTTTAATTAATTTTTTTAATTTGAGGTCCCACTACTACTATTACTTCACTCCTTCTGAGGAATTTCTCTTTGAAATACAAAAATCAATTTTCATTGCGACCCATCCCTCCTAGAAAATGTTTGGCTAGCCTAATTTGATATGAAGTGGTAACAGAAATATACCAGAGAGCTTTACAAGTGTAAATGCTTTACAGTTTTATTTACAAATTAAAGATCTACGTGTGGACCAAACTTTTTCCTAATTGTGATTTTTTCGATCACTGGTGTCCCATTCACATAAGAAATACCCAAATTCTAATGATAAAAAGACTTCAAATGAAAAATTAATATGATCCTGATATTATGTTTTATTTCTGATAAAAATATTTAGGATATAAATAATATATAGACCTAAATAAAAACGAGCAGTATTTGGGAAGACTACATTTTCAAAAATAAATTTCACCCTGTCACAAGAAAACTGGGGGTGACGGCAAAAAATAAGTACGGTATCATGATGGGTATAGGTAGTCCAATTACAATTACCTACCAGAGTTGACCAGTGTAATTATTGCTTTTTAGGGGTTATATTTTTATTATTAAAAGCTATTACATCGCCTGTTATGATTCATTTTTTTTAATCATTATTACCTTATTTGGCCCACTTTGTCTTATTTACCATGTCATATATTAATTAAATTAAACAAAAATGTACTGAATTCAAAAATGTTAAAACTCAATATGGTGTCCATAAGAAATAATAAAGTTGACATAACTTCATGGAAGATAGTTTATTCCAGAAAAAAATAACGTACAAACGTACACTAATGAAAAGGTCTTACACAACAACTAATTACGGCTTTTGATTTTTTTGACCGATTTCAAATAAACAAGTTACAGCTGGTTATTAAATAAGGCGATCTTCAGTTTTTTCTAAATAACATCAAGACGAATTGAAATTTAATTGCTTCTTCAGTGGAATATTGTTAGCCATTCAATTATGCACTACTTTGCCTATCTAATTTTCCTTGTATCTAATCGTTTGCGAGATCCCTGTACTGGAAATCAAAATTGGTTCACCCAGCACACTTGTTATTTCTTATTTGTTGTGTTCTGAAAATGTCCAGGAATCGTAATTATTATTAAAAGTAATTTGTTTATAATAAAAGGTTCTGTTTGAAAATGTACTTTATATGTGGATATATTTCGTTTATTGATTCGGCGAAAGCCTTTTAGCCTCTGACAGTTTAATTATTGATCAGTTACTACTGGCTTCTAGAAATCAGGCATGATCATTTATATTTTAAAATGCCAACAGTTTATAACATAAAAAAGAAAACCTATAAAGTTGAAAAGTTTGCGACAATCTGACGCAGTTATCTTAAAGCGATTGTTATTGGCAGCGAAGCTCAACTTATTGAATTATGCATGCAAATTTAAGCAGCGCAAATTTTCAAGCGCCTCGATAATATATAATGCGAAAAGCTATACCTATTTTTCAATGTAAATTTCTTCAAAAGTCCATTAAATATTGACAATATTAAGGAAATTTCCGAGATCTTGAATCCCCTGAAAGAATTATGCACAAACTGAGTTTTCTGAATTCAATAATCTCTGCAACACCAAATCGCATCCTCTTAGCTCTATCAAAAAGCTAATTAAATCATAATTATACTGATGACAGAATGATCTGTCATTGACATGGAAATGTCAATGAACTGTCTGTAAAGTTCATGGAATAGTTATGGAATATAATTAACGTCACAACACAAGCAATGATATGCAAAAAATCAACCGAATAAATACCTATTAATAATGGAAACGATTGACCAAATAGTTTAAATTTTATGGCACAATAGCCTACTTAAATTTCCCTCTACTACTGAACGATTAGTCTGTCACTGTAATTTTTGTGGGGATCTTAGCGTCTTTTTGTCCGTTTCTGCTGCACTCTCGCCACTTCTGCAGTAAACGGTAATTACCCGTCTACAAATACAATTTGCAGGATGTACACTTTTGCTTTTGGCAACAATTGTTTTCTCCACGACGGAAGGTTGTCTAGTTGGGAAGCTAAATCGTTGGGAATGTGCGTTTCTAGGATCTTTATTTCCTGAAATATCAAGCTATCTCTTTCACAATCGCTGATTTTTTAAGGAAATTTGGTTATATTTGCTTTTAGTTACTTTCGAAAATATCACTTAAATAAAATAAACTTCACTTGGTTCAGACGGTTAAAGACTAAGCTCTACATGAAAACTTAATATTCCTATCTCGCTTTAATTCAGAGCATTAATTCCAATGTTAGATTTAATTGAACGTTTTCGCCAATAAAGCGAGAAATACGGTCACTAAATAATGAAATTTGAATTGATTTAAAACGTGAATAGAGTCATTATTAATTTTATTAGTATTCGGAGAAAGATTAAAACTCGATTGCAATTCATAATAAAACATAAGTTTTCATTTTTATTACCCATAATCTTTACTAAATGTAAGTCTGGAATTAGGATATTATTAAACCAGAAAAATATTTTACATTTTGTCCTATTTGTTGAGTGGAAACGATATTTGACATCTCGTATTATTAGTATTGATACATTACGAGGCGCTATTGGCAAAACAAAATTATGCCTGAAAACTAAATTACAAGGTGCTTGTAGAATTTAACTAGAGGCAGGAATAACGAAATTAACGAAAGAAACAATTTATCTTCTGATCAATGTTGTTAAATTTTTAAAAATTCTAGCTTTTGATAGTCGACGCCATAGAAAAATAGGGGAACTTACAAATAAATTTACAAAAATCCTTACTGGCAACAAGATTATACAGTGTGACCTATCGAAAATGTAGCCTAGGTTATAATTGCCAGGATTTTTTTTTTAATGGGACGGACTGGTCTTTGGTTACCTTTAAAAATCGAAATACAAATCTTGTCCCCTTCCTTGGTTTCAGGGGATAAGATTTGTATTTCAATTTTAGGAAAAAATATTGTCGAAAAAAAGCTGAAACAAGTCGTCATCCTGAAATATTTTTAAAAAGGGAATAAAAGTCAAACTGTACATCATTAAAAAGGTTTTATCTCTTTCTTTAAATTTGGTAAATTTGTTCAAAATTACGAAGTCTTGAAATTTCATTATTACATTTCTCCAAAAAAAAAAAATGAAAATTTATTCGATTTTATTAGAAATGCAGGGATTTTTGTTATTTTTTTGTCGTTTTTACAATCGCACACTCACAGAATTATTTCGGATTGTTTGTAACAATTTTTTTTTACTTTTAATGAAAGTAATTTAATTTAGGCATTTTTCGAGAAACTTCTTATTGAAATTTTGAGACTTGATGGCTTTTAAATTAATTGATCAAATTTTGAACCAAGCGCCAGTGTATAGAGAATAAAAATGCCTTCTTAGTGACATATCCTCTTTGAAAAATTTTGGAAATAACAGCCTCTCATAAGAGGCTATGATTTTTGCTTCTAAAGTTATCTCCATTACAAACAAAATCTACCTGCTTCAGCATTATTTCGACAAGATCATTTGCTGGTCATTATAACACACGGTACGTTTACGATGGGACACACTGTACGTATATTTTTATTCCGTCCGTAAATTCCGAAGTAGATATAAATTATGGTAACGAAGGCTTCCACGGCCAGAGTCAATACAGGATATACTTTCTCCGGGATTGGACCGTGCCAAGAAACTAAAAGTGTTCAACGTTTCGCCCACTATCGTAGGGGGCTTCTCCTTCAGGAACAAAGAAAAAAAACAATAAATAAAAGAGAAATATAAGAAAATATGCAAAAATAAAAGAATGAAAAGGTCAATTTGTCTCTTTTATTTATTGTTTCTTTTCAATAATTAAAAAGGGAAAATATAAGGGAATAGGCAAAAATGAAAAGGCCAATTTCAAAACATCAGAGCACGGTAACCCAGTATGTCCACCATACCAAAGGCAAAACTCTTCTAAATTGAAAATTGATGCAAGGATAAGAAAGCTTAGACAGAAGAGCACGGTAACTCAGTATGTCCACCATACCAGAGACGAAACTCTTCTAAAAATAAATTAGTATAATTTAGAACAAAGTATTTTAAATGTGCACGTCGCAACTTGATTTTATAGCATTAACTTGTTTACACTTTTTTTTAAGAAAGTTAAATTATAACATGAAAATCATGATTTTAAACTCAATACTTCACCCTCAACATTTGTACTTTTCTTTCAAAGTTTGTGAGAATCTTGACTTTAGTACTAAAACTGTAAAGAAAGTTTTTAAATATCGATTCAAGATTTTGGAAGGTAAATTGAAGGATAGATCTTAAAGTCGGAAAACGGAATCCATGTGGTGTGAGGACAAATCGGACGCGTCCCAGGTCGCGAATATGGAAATGGAAATACTACGGTCATAAGAAAGCATGTTCAGGGGAGGCTTTAGGGATTATCGGGTGTAACAACCCAATTGATAACCTAAAAAACACTCCGCGGACCAATTTTCCCTGTCCAAGCTATTGAACCGTGGCTAATCGCCTGCATTAGGGTAAACGATTCCAAAAGGCTTATAAAGAACTTCATAATAGCGTGCTCTATTGCTGTTGTGGTGATGTCCCACAAGCAATGGGTTGTGAGAATCTTGGAAACCCGGATCAAGTGATGATATCACAATAAAAAATCTCCCGATTCCCATGGTATAGTGCGCGCGAAGTGGATGTAAGATCAGGAGGAATCCTGATCGCTAGCAACTAACCTTGAAGCACCTGGCGCACCTTGTTGTAATTCGTATGTAAGAGGCACTGTACACGACGACCTTTATTTCCTCCGTAATTTGTGAGGCTAAAAATGAAAACTAAAAAACCTGAAGAACAACCGACAACAGAAGGAGAAGGGAGCTCTGAAAAGAAGAACCCATCCAAAAAACTATCAGGTGCAGTTAGAAGAAAGCTGAAAAAGAATCGACGACTTTAAATTTAAGAAACTGGAAAACTCGTTAAAAAACGGAGTGGAAGAAAGAAAGAACAAACCCAGAAATGGCTACCGGAAACCAACCGGGACTCAGCAAAATCACACCGGTAACTGTAGAGACAGCTACTGAGATCAAAGGCTCAAGATTTCTCTATCAGAAGGCAGTACACCCTCAAGTCCCACACAGCCGAGGAAAAAGAGCAACACGTCATGGATGCCTCCATCCTACACGTCAGCTGGGAAGGATATTTAATTAGCCATACTGCCAGAACGATATCTAGGAATCAATATAAGCGAAGAGCAAGGAAACCTTTTTAAGAAAACTCTTATCAAAGAGCTGAGGAAAATGACTGAATAACTTCTTCCAAATTTCTCCGGAGTAAATTACAAAGTGTGTTTTTTTGCGCCGACCAAGCCAGTAAGGAATGGTTGGAGTAGATTCTCTCAGAAACCTTAACAAATACGAAACTTACCATGGTGGGTGCAAAGGACGTACCAAAATCAACAACATTCTTGGGACGGATTCCAGAACAAAAAGTAGATCCAAAAATGATCTTCAAGAGGCGAGCGTATCAAAGTCCAGAACCCCATACAGATAAATGGACAGAAAACCCAATAGCAAAGGGTAGCAACTAATTCTGTTTATGAACAAAAGTTTATTGGAGACAATTCGGAGACTACAAGGTAGACCCTACTTAAATCTTTCTCATGCAATCTTTAGGTCGATCGGAAGTTAGAAGACAGGGCAACAAGAGAAACCTGAGGAAATAAAGGTTATTAAACAAGGGGCCGAAAAGAAATTTACTGCACCAATTGCAGGGCAAAACCTCCAGAACTAAGGTAGGTAAATTTACAGCACTAGAGATAAATCTACATCACTGGAAAGCAGCTACATCTGCCTCAGAGAGGAGATATGTATGTATGAACAATGTAGATATGGTACATTAACTATGGGTTTACAAGCGACTGGCATTTAATTAGTCCGTCATCGGACCACTTATGAGCTTGTGTATCAATAGAGAGGAATCCCAATACGTGGGAACTCAGTACGAAAGACCTAGTAGTGGTAAAGATGACAATAAACATGGAAGAGTAAAAATGGGATTTCGTGATGGGATCAGCCTACCCTCCATATGGCCAACCAGGACAACCGCGAAGAGCGAAAGTAAGAACAATAGTGCAGCAGTGCGCAGAAGAAAACATACAGCTAGTGCTCTGTTATGATGCACACTCAGTGCTTGATATTCGTAATACCAAAACTCGCCCGGCTTTGCGCATTCACTTTGTGACGTCACCAACAGAGTGGAATTCAAAATTGTCCACTGCTTAGGATAGGGAAGTTGGTTTGGATTGCAAATAAATTCTAAAATAAAGTATAATGGAATTTTTTATTTTATATATTGCACATGTAAAAATCTAATAAAAGAAGCCAAACAAATAATGTTCATGAAAAATACACCTTTAGTCTATTCAATAACTTAAATTTGATAATGTAATAAACGAGTTAACACGTTCCTTAAGTTTGTTTACATAAATATATTATGTATAATACATTATATTATGTAACTAGCTATCTAGTCTTCGTGGCAAGTAGGTTTTAAAATCTGTGATTTTACTGAAACCGCAGATATTGTGATTATAGAGAAAATAATAAATCAAGAGAAATATGGAAGTTTGGATAAACAAATGTATAGGTCCGAGATTCTCAAACTTGTTTTTTCTAAGAAACAGTTTGTAACTTTTGCAATTGTTTATTTTGTAGGTGCATCTAATTATTTATTTCGTAGGACCTCTAGTTAAAAGAATATTTTTTTATAATGTCAAAATTTCGATATTTCTTTTAAATTTTTGATTTATGGATACAAAAAATATTGAGTTTTCCTCTAAATTTATAAAAAAATTAAATTGAAAAAACAATCAGCATATCATTTTGACATTTCCCTCAGATCTTCGGTTTATACACAAAATTGATTTTTTTTTTCAAATTTTCGAAAAAAGCAAAATGATTATTTTATCATTGTATTATTATCTTTCAAGGAAGATGGTAAATTTTCAGGTTTGTTTCTTGGAAATTTTGACTTCACTTTCAAATTTTCGATTTTTTTCTAAACAGTTCTTCTTTAAACCACAAATTAAAAGTATAAACTCGGAATTTTAATAAAAAAATTTTAAAATAATAACTTTCTCGATAAATAGTCGAAACAGTTTCTTGGCCAACTGATAAATAGAACAAAAGATATTTTGCAGCAATTAGTATTAGTAGATAACTTAAAACGCAACCTTTTATTTTACTTTTCGAGATGAAATTCGAATATTGATTCATAACTAAGATTAGGATTTTAAGTAAAAAGGATATCGTTTATTATTAAGAATATCATTTTTTAGACAAATTATAATAAAATATATCTGTATGAGGTAATAAAAAAATCGCATAAAATGAATACTTTTTAATATTTCCTCATTTAAAATATATTTTGCCTTCTACTAACATAAAATGCATATCATGGAGCTTTTAAGGCAAATTTATTTCTCATACTCCATACCTGCAGTTGCTGACACATGTTTTACACACCCCCAAGTCCCCAGATGTCAATGAATCATCTTGAAATTTAAATATACAATGTTCGAATTGCTGTTCACCTACAATCACCGTAAAATCATTAAGTTCAAATATAACATTTATTAAGACACATTATAGTTTTTTAACTTCTTGTATAAAGGATCAGAATCTAAATATATGCCATTGTTAGATGCTATTAATATTTAAAATCGATGGTAATCCCAATTAAAATGTGTTCCCGGTGCAATAGCAAAGACAATATGAAATAAATTTAATACTCTTGTTTCCAAAAGTCATATATATTATAAGGTTTTGGATGCAGTTTCACAAATGTTTACAGGACAACCCAGAAGAGAAAATAATTTTGTTAATACATTAAATCCTCAACAAACAGATTCATTAAAATTTGTATAAGATTGGTGTATGTCGAAAGAAGCTTTTCAGCTTATACAAAAATATGATGATGACACAAATTTACTGTTGAAAACTAAAATAATATTTAATTATCAAATGGTATTCTATGTCATAAACAAAAAATAAATGTCTTCTAAATTTGAATGATAGGTCACACTTTTTGTATATTTACTTTGGAAAAAAATTATCTCTTATAGTTGAATGCGTAATACAAATTTTTTCTCTCTGCATTCTCTCAGTTAATTGCTAAATTACTATTTATTAATATTTGAACGACGAATATCAATATTTAAATAAAAAATCACTACCAAACTATTACTGTAGCAATTAAAAATATAAATACAAAAATATTACGTAGCAATTTTAAGTATTTTTCTTTTTCCTGGAGTAAGTTTTCTTATTGGCTGATTTATTTTTTTTTTATTCTAAAATACAATCGAGACCTAAAAAATAATCAATCAACTTTTGAACTATTTAAAATGAGATTTTCCAAATTTTTTTTTTTTCATTTAATTAATTCTTGATTTTCTAGAGAAAAAATGCTCTCCAGTTGTTGCAGTTGAAATAGAAAGTCGTTAGGTGGTTTACGTAAACTACCTTTACTTAAGTGATCAACCCAGGGGTAAGTGAAAACGTTTTTTGAGGATTCGATGCTGGGGTCCTCCAATTTGTTACATATAAAGCCAGCCCATCATATGCAAGTTCATGAAGTTCTTCTAGGGTGCAACCTTCTTCTTCACTGCATTGCTCTATGTTACTGCTTGTACTTTCAGTGCCATTTACAATAAATGGAGCATTTTTTACCAAATTTTTGAATTATTTTACCGGTAAGCGGTAAATCTGGAGGGTCATCGACTTCCACATTGGAAAAATCTAAATATGCACCCTCATTTTGATCGGGAGTGTATGAACGCAGGCGATTTTTGAATTCGAGGGCATTTGGATGATCATGTAGTCCACTCTTTGCTCTAATAACTCCAAAAAAGTTTTCAAGAACGTCCTGGTTCAGTCGCCTTGTTAAAATGAATTGTGCCCCAAATCTGCGTTGTAGGTCTGGAAACAGTAATTGGAGGGAATGGTTTGACATGAGTATACCTGTAATTTGTAATTTATTGAACCATATAATATTTCATTATTTAAATAAAATAAATAGTTCACCTGTTTGAAATGGAAGTAATGTTTTTCTTCCTTTCACTCTAAGATTTAGTATCAGTTGGGTCATTTGGTCTAAAATTTGATTTTGTTCCTCCATCGATAAACCAAATGCCCTATTTTTTGTTCTGGCATCACTTGAAGGAACGCTAACATTAAAAGTATCGAACCAATCATTTACCTGAAATCATCAATATGTACATGAAATATACGATTAACAAATTTATTTTTCACTAACCAATTTGAAAAATTCTGAACACTCCATCCAATTAGAAATAGGAGGAAGATAGCCCAGAGTGCCACATCTGCTTATAGCTTTCGATACTGTGTGCGAAAAGAGCTTGGTTGCAAATTTAACTCTTTGTCTTTGCGCTCCAGTAACGTTAAGCATTTCTTTTGTCAGTTTATGTGTTATAATTAAATCTGAAGCAGCAGCAACTGTGGCATCAAGTACTGTCTCTACGATAGATTTATTAATTTCTTTTTCGTTAATAATGAACCCCTGCGGTACATTGGCAAAAACATAAATATTTTTATTATTTGCGGGATTAGCGAAATATGACTTGGAATATGTGATTCCAAGCTTATTGAAAAATCCCCTGTTTCCTCCTCCTAAATCTCCCGTGACAGCAACCACGTGGAAACCTAATAAAAAAACATACATAATTTTAAATACATAGCGTCTTAAGTAACATTCTACCAGATTCCTCTACAAATTTAACTATATCCAAAAAAACTTCAGATGTCATTTTGGTGTCATAATCATAAAAGATCGGCTGCTTCCATGACCTAAATATGCCAGTCAACATTGCCACCTGAACATAAGAGAATGGCTTCAAAGTCTCATCTTCCGCTCGGTCGTACATATATTGTTTTCTCAATTTGATTTCCTCAAATAATATAGTACAAATCCTGTACGCCTTAGTGAAATTGGAAGAATCAACCAGGTTAAAAATATTCCTTAGGATGCCTGGTTGAATTTTGATTTTTCTAAGCCAGGCTCTTAATGTGGTTACAGCCGGATATGAATAACCTTTTTTCAACATTAATCTATATGCTCTAGGTCCAGCGGAGTATAATACAACAGCATTTAATATTTCAGAGGTAGACCACCTCATGCACTTATTAGAATTTTTTAATTTTGTTATTTGATTTTGTGAAAACACCTTTTCCATTCCCAACTGTTTCACGCAACCCCTTTTTACTATTATTTAATTCCTCTCGAAGTTTTGTCATCTCAAGCTCTATTTCAAGCATATTTACATCCGTTTGTACCCCGCATATATATACATAATTATTGAAATATTATTTTTTTTATATTTATGAACAAAATACCATTTATTAGTTTGATGCAGAGATCCGCCTTCATTACTAGTAGACGCAGCATAATTTTCATCACAATCTTTTTGCTCGTGATCACAAGTTACAACGGTTGTACTAAAATCAAAATCCATTACTTATAGGGTTAGTTTTATTAATGGATAGCCGCTATTTTTGTCTTAATCTTTGACAGATTCAAATAATTAAGAAACTGCTCTTTTACGGTTTTTTATGTTGACTTCACTCCTGCAAATAAATTGGTAGTAGCGTTAAAAATATATAGGCTACACAAAAAAGTTCGACTTTTTAAATAAACACTCTGTATATTTTTGCCAATTTAACCGACGCTGTATCTCTTACTATTTTCAAGATCTCTGAAGTGAAAAGCGTATTTGTTACAACCTGTATGGTTGAATGGTTTGAAATGTGAATGTCCATGCGAACTCGTGAATTATTTTTTTGTGTTTTGTTTTTTTTTCGTATTTCATTTAATTGAAAACCAGTAAAACCGTCACGTTCATATTGTTTTTTTTTCGTCTTCTTAACTATGTATTTATTCGATTTTTTCATTTAAATTTAGTCTAGCAATCTTTACTATTCAAAATAACTCAAATGATAGATGCGGAAAACAAGAGTTTTACACCTTCAACTAATGCACGTTTTTATCTAATAGTCTACAACATATGAACAATGTTTCCCCTAAATTTTAAATCAACAGGAGTAAAACTCTAGAAAAAAGAGCCTTTGGAATTTCAACCGACCGGTAGCGTCATAGTATATGGAGATTGCAAGGATAAAACGAGTCTGTTCTTTTTTGAATACTTACTTAAATTGATATCAATATATAATTTTTCACGAAAGCCAAATTTTTTCAGCATGTAACGTTTGAACTCGAAACTTTTCCAAAAATTTTAACTTAAATCTCAAAATTTTGTTATTTTTTGTGTATATGTATATGAATATTCTCCCAATATCATAACTTTCTTTTTTTTTCAGTTTAAACTGTTTTCTGCAATTTCGGCTTCTAATTCCACAACAAAATTTTTAGAGTTTTTTACCAACAAGAAAAAAATTTAGAAATGAAGTATTCCTTTAGATTTTTCAGTTTTAATATTTCGTTTTCTTAAAATTTTAACTGTAATGTATCAGAATTCTAATTTTAAATTCTGGGTTTGAACTCAAAATTTTTATATCCAACCTTAAAATTTTAAATGAAAATTCAATATTTTTATTTTGTAGGGTTCAATTTTTTCTGTTTTTGTCTAAATAATTTTGATGTAACTTTTTTCTCTAAATTTTAACTCTGATCCAACTTTTTTATTTCCATTTTTTTAATTTATATTTTCGAAATTTAGATTAAAAATGTACAGCTTAAACAAAAAGTTTTAAATTTATTAATTTTATTTAATATTTCTACTACCTAGTTTGGAAATATCGATGTCCAGTTCTACAACCTTTTTTATATTTTCATAATTTACCATAAAAACAAAATTTTCTTCATATTTAATTTTGGGTTTGTATTTTTCATTTTTTCCTATTCTATGTTGAATAAACTAACCTATTTCTTGTCAACTGTCATGAGGTGACGTTTTAAATAAATTTAGATATCACGTAGTCATATTTCAAAAACTGTTTTAGAATATTGTCAATAATCAATAAAAATTTAAATATTTCTAAACTGGGTCGTAGAAATGTTAAATAAAATTAATAAACGTGATGTTTTCGACCAATAAGAGTCCATCATGAAAAATAAAAAGTTTTAATTCTAAATTCTAAACTTTGAATTTGGAGTTACAGTTTAAAGTTTTCAATACAGGTGTTTTCAAATAACATGCTAATACTAAAGAAGCATAATCTTTGAATGATTTAAGGGAACAAAGTATACGGGGTCCTGTAACAGTGCGTCAGGCATCTATAGGTCCTATAAAGCTAGGGTTTCCTACAAAACGTCAACGTAAAAGAACGGCCGTTATTAGACCGCCACTTTATGCCATGCAGCTGTCGAGGACAGAACGGTCGCCTTGACGGTGAACATTGATGTAAAGTAAGAAAAGCGTTGCAGTAGAGTACGTCTGCCGAGACTAGGGCTATAAAATTGTCACGATTTGAGCTGTATTGTCCTAATTTTCTATAATTTTTTTAGCAGTCACAAATTATATTTATTCGTTGATTTCGTTTTAGTCGACAAAGAAATTTTGAAACACGTATCACTTCACTTTTAGTTGATAAAAATTATTTTTAGAGAACGTATTTTTCTTTATTTTAGTAGGCAAGGTTGTATTTTAGGGTGTTATATATATATATATATATATATATATATATATATATATAGATGTTTTTTTAATTGGCAACCTAGCTGAAAACTAAAAATCTGTCTCATGAACCTATAAAGTGTGTTGTTTTGCAAGACACAATTTCTCTCTAAAATTGATAACCTCTAATGATTCAGAACAGATTTCTTCTTATACTCTAATTGCTTGTTTACTACCATCAGAATCCCTGCAGGCCAAGGTACTATTGCTATGGTAATTATTTCTAAATATTGTTTACATTACATTTAAATTCTTAGAGAAGACTGAGGTATTGACAAAATTTTCAACAAAAAATCCTTCAGAATGTAATGTTGCAATAAATACGAATAAAAACTCTAAAGATGTCAATTTATAAACTGACATATACCTAATTAAATATGTTCTTAGTCTTCTAGTTTAAAGATTATGTCTGTAAAATTTTAAAATTGTTCCCAAAAGTATGAAAATTTTTCATCATATTGAAGAACAAATTGTGTCATTTGGTATTTTCAAACCTTTTATTTAATAAAACTTGAATAGTATAAAAGGGAGATATAATATTATATAAAACATCCTGCATATGCACATAATAATAAAAAAGTTAAATAAATCATAGTAGCTACATTCCAACGTAAAATGGCAACGTAACATATTAAATCGTGCTTGCAATATCCTCACCGTACACAGCGGTCGCTTCGAAAGTGGGGTCGACGTACTTTTTCTGTAGGAAAACACTGCCTATTAGAAGCACGTGCACGGTTTTTGATGACGTCACTCGGCGTAACATTACGGTCGCTCTTTTACGTTACCGTTCTGTAGGAAACCCTAGCTTAACTGTGTACAAGAATGTACTTCAGGAAAATATGTTCACATGTCCAGGGTGTCTCCAAAAAGTGTGAGCCGCTGAGGGTGAATTTTTTTAAATAGAACTTCCTGTATTTTTTATATTTTTGTTTCTTTTTTAAACATTGTTAAATTTGGTTAGAGTGTAATAAATAAATAAAAGAAAATATATTTTGCATTAAAAATACAAAAACGCCCTAAAATTAAAACTACGCTAGGCATTTACTAGAGTGGGTCTCTTATTACTTTGATATAAATATCTTAAGCCTAACTTGTGCAGGGTGTCCAAAATTCAATGCCAAATTGGCTAAAGTATGAAGCAATTTTTCTTCGTTTTTTCAAATAGAACACCCTGTATATTTTTTTTCAGTGGGATACAAAATCTAAAAATGAACATTTTTTGTACCTACAAATATTTTAATATTCCTAACGGTTAAGCAGATATTTGTCGGTTTATTATCTATGGCTCTTCTAAAAACTCGATTTTAATTTGAAAATATTGCAAATTTTGAATAATTCGATTTTTTCTCAAAAGTATGACCAATATTTTTATAAGGATTTTTAGTTTAACTTGTGGCTTTAAATATTTTAATCCTAATCTTTATAGACTAAAAGTTGGAAATTTGCATTTTAAAATTGAAATTTTGATTTTCGTCTCGAAATTTCAGCTTTCTCCAGTTTCTTCACAGTTAAGGATTTAAATTTTTTTCTAATTTTTAAATTTAGGCTTAAAGGGCGTTAAACATCTAAACAATGTCAATATTTTTTCAAACAATTAATTTTAATTTCAAAATTTCGACCCATTCTGCAAAATTTTGACCTTAAATTAAATTATATTTATTTAATTAAATTTTTATTTTTTCTAAAATCCTATTTTTTTTTCAAAATTAAAACCTTATATTTTTTTTAGAAAAAAATTCCCGAAATTTGGCAATTTTTTATAATTTGGAATTTTTTTTTTAATTTAGAACGACTTTTTTCTCAAAATTCCCAAGAAATGTTTTTCCCGAAATTTTGTCTGTTTTTTTAACTTTTATCTTTTTCTGTAAACTTTCGATTCAAATTTAAAATTTCAATTTTCTTTTATAAACTTCACATTACTTTTCAAATGTTTACCTGGCTTTTCCAAATTTAGAGTTCAAAGTTTGCTTACTTAAAATGTTTATTTTAATCACGAAATTTCGAATGTAACCTTCTTATTTTTCCACCAAAATAGGATTTAAACATAATTTTTATTACCTTTGATTTTAACATAGAAATTTCTTTCTGATTTCAAATTTTTTGCACTTTTATTTTTACCTCAAAACCTTTCTTCTAACCTATCGAACCCAAGCTCAAAAATTTTCAAGCTGTTCTTAGAATTTCGACTTTGTTCTCAAATTTTCTCGTTTAGTGAAGAGTTTCTTTCGACTTTTGTATGGTTGACATAATAAATTACCGCACTCTTCAATCTTAGTTGTCCTATTTTTTGTATCGTCTTTTTATGTTTATTTTCAGAAGAATGTCGCCTCCGTTATAATTGACACACTGACAAGGAAAGTACAAGGTGTACCTCACCGATTCTTTTCATTTTGTAATATGTTGTAGTACATAAAAAAATATTGGACACCTATTTTTTTTAGATGCTAACTTTAAGTGGTGAAACCACCCCTTAAAGTTAGCCCAAAAAAAAACAGTTTTTCTTTAATACCTCAAAAATTAATCAAAATTTTTTGATAAAACAAACGCTTTGGTATTTCTCATAAAAAGCGCTTCTAAAAACATATCAGGTAGGTTAAAAAGTTGCAACCCCTAATTTTCATGACTCAGTTTAATTTTTTTCTTATATATCTTTTAGAACCATTGAATTTTATCAAATTTAATAATTTTATTAAGAAAACCAAAAAATAAAATTGACCTGTTTCGGGGTTTTGCAGAAAAAAATCCTTGAAAGGGGTGATTTACCCCTTTAGATAATTTTTTTCTGTACAGTGACATGGAAAGTAAAACACAACATATGTTTTCAATTTTACTTCTATAATAATTATTTGGAGATATATTTTGCATTAACAGTGAAGTAACGTAACACCCCTATTTTTATGACGCTTGGAGAACCGTATGGATTTGATCATTATTAGATTGCGAATCAAAACATTTATTTTTTTACCTTTAACTTAATATATGTTGATATTTCATTAAAATAATGTATCAACAATTTTTTTAGATGCTAAATTTGTGATTTAGGTGATGAACTCCCCACACCAATAGATAACCCTCAAAATAGTTTATCTTTAATATCTCAAGAATAAATTGGAATTTTTCGATAAAACCATTGTTATGTTATTTTTCACAAGAATGTGCTTCTAAAAACGTATCAGATATGCCAAAGGGTTGCAACCCTTACTTTGTAGAGAGATAGGTTTAATTTTTTTCTTTTATACCAACTTTTAAATCATTGAATTTTATGGAATTTGGCGATGTCATTAAGAAAATTAAAAAATAAAATTGACCTGTCTCCGGGTTTTACAAAAAAATATCATTTGAAAGGGTGATTTACCCCTAGAGTCATTTTATTTCTGTAGAATGAATGGATAATTAAACACAACATACGGTTTTAATTTTATTGATATAATGCTTTTTTTGACATATAATTTGCATTAATTGGGGACACAACTCAATTACCCTGCTCTGATGTCTTGCATTGCGTTTTTCAGTCCTTGTATTTTTCTTGAATAACTTAAGCAATTTTTATTTATTTTTATCATTTTCTTGCTGAAGAACCTACGATGGTGAACGAAGACTTTTAGTAGTTCTTGAACTAGGTCTCATCTCAAAAGAAATATATATTTTATTTTCCTGAAATTTCAACTTTGAACTTTTTTGAACATTTTATTTATAAATTTAAAAATCTAGTTTAAAGAGATTACAATTTGCATTTTTGAATTGCCTTCTCAACTTTTTCTTGGGGTTTTAAGTAAGTTTACATGAATATAATAAAACTTTTCTAAAAAATCGGTTTTTATAAAATTAAAGTGTAACAATAGTATTCAGACTGTTCCATTTAAAAAACGACCTTTATAGATTTTTTTCATTTTGGATTGCCTTTTTCGTTTTGTTAACAGCAATTAAAATTTGGGAAAAACCCTGCATCTTTTGTATTTGCAACTTTTCTATATTTTGTTAAAAACAACTCGATATAGAAGTGGGCAATTATGAAGAAAAATCCTTTACAATGAATACATAGATGCAATAAAAATACAACTTTAATGTTCTCTTCGTCAAAAACACATTTTATTGTCAAAAAATAAAACTACTTACATATCAGAAGAAGAAGCCAATCACTGACAACCACAACCAAGAACAGCAATGTCTTTAATTTTTTTAATGAAGAAAGTTTCATCTTCCACATACAACACCGAAATCGATGACATTTGATCAGGAGCGCACTGTGGAAGTGGATACCTGTCGGAGACCAGTATATGCACCAAATTTTGCATCAAAGCATGATTCGTCGTATGCATAGTATCTAGTGGAAAACGACATTGTCCGGCACAGTAAGAAGCAGTGAATCCCTCTGGCTTAAAAATCCAAGAATCCCAACCCAATTCCTTGAAGTTAACGTACAAATTGTGTTTGCGACAGCCTTTTCCTCCATCCATAAGTTTGGCTATTTCCTTTTTGACAGATGATTTTCTTTTTGAAGACTGTTTAGGTTTCGGTAAAACAAATCTCTTGAGTCTTCTTGAAGCGGCTTCGTTTTTGAGATAGACAGACATGAATGGTCCGAACGTGTGAAATTCATCAGTTATTAATGATATATTCAACGAAGGAATTGGTTCTCCCAGCATGTTTAAAGTGGTTAAGTAGAAGCCTGTATTAGACCCTGGATGCAACATCCAATTAATCAGTCCATTGGTAAAATTTAATTTTAACCAACCTTGAAAAGAATACGTGCTGTTTACCTGGGATATAAATTCGTATTTTACCTTCTGGTCTAGGGTTTCCATCTTTTGATAAGCCTGAAGGATAAATGTCGTATTATCAGGACTCTTACTTGCTTTTTGAAATATTTTAAAAATAGCTAATAATGGTTCAGCCGTTGATGGAATTTTTGCTAAATCGAACTGAAACAGCAACTTCGAGTCCAACTGTCGAGATTCCGCTGTAAGCACTAGAACTTGATCGGTGTCTTTGATTAAATGCTGTTCTTCTTCGTCCAAATTAATACTTCTTTTCTTCCGACGGTTTTCCTTCAGCATTTGGTTATAGACAGACAAAGCGTACTCCTCTGCTGATAGACTTTTAGAGTAGCGCTTGTTTGTGGTGGGTTCCGGAATTTCAAGAGTATTCAAAAGCTCTCCTTTGATGTGATTTAATTCTTCAATTGCAGCGATATCTTCCATTAACGTTACGTCAAATCCATCGTCGACGTATATTCCAGATTTGCACCAAGTAATGTTTAATAACACAGTCAAATATATCACTTGCGTTAGGTAGAACATGTTAAAAGATTTTAAACTTGAAAATATAACTTTCTGGTAAAAGGTAAGGGTTGTTACTGTTTGCCTTCAGCTACTTATGATCTCTACAACGTTGCCAACGTGTCCTAAATTCTCCAAACGTTCGGTCAAAATCACATTACAGTTCCGCATAAGTCATTATCTAAAATGGTAAAATTAAATTTCCATTCAAATCAATATTTTATGTCTTTAATTACCACTTGTTGCAACTACTACTATCATTATGTTAGTAATTTTAAACGGAGAAAACGTTTCATTCAAAATTATTTAGAAGACTTTAAAATCATAGTATAATAGTAACAGCATAATTTTAATAATGAAGCCAAATAATCTGGGTACCATTTATTTAGTCATTTACTGTTCTTTCCCCACAGTTTGGCAAACTCTCCACATATTGGCAACACTGATTTTATACCAAGGACTCAAGAGGGTTTATTAAAAGTACTTAACATTTAATTTCATTCTAATGACACCTTAATTGCATCCAACTTTATCGCCCTGCTCTTCTTGGTATTGCAATTTACCATCCCAAACGATAAACAAATGTTATTAGCAGGGTCGAACTTGGGTAGTTTGGGCATCCTAAACAAAAAACTTACACAGGTTTCCTAATTATATCTGTCGATTAAAAAAAACTGTCTCAAAATATATTTGATGACAGGTTTTGTCGAGTAAAAAACCGTATCTGACAACTACAAAATAATTATTGTCGGCTAAAAAAAAGAGTGCCTCCCAATATAATTCTTAATGACTAGAAGTTAGATAATTTTTGTCAACTAAAAAGAAAACATGCCACAAATAGATGTATGTCATGCCAAATAAAAAAAAATTTTGTCGATAAAGAAAAACTACCTGAAATTATATTTCATGACGCCAACAACATGAATGCAAAAAAAAGTCAACAATTCGATAACGACTACTATTTCTCACAGCACACACAGCAGCATTACAAAGTAAAATATAAAAAACATAACAATTGTAAATTTAAATCTGAAACTCCATGAAAAAGTAAGAAAATTAAAATATTTTATTTTTATTTCAATTTTAAAACCTAAATTTCGGCTCTTAATTCTGATTTTTTTTAACTCCAACCTTATTCTATCAATATCGATTTGTTTATCGAAAACTGGAGTCTAAACCTATACTTATAGTTCAAGACAATGATTAGAAATATTGAAAATAAACATAAATTTACGAGAAAAAAATCAAAATTTAGATTTTAGACTCAAATTTAAGAAAAAATGATCTATCTATAGGGACCATTTTTTAAATAAAATAAGTATTTAAAATTTTGATTAAAATTTCGAATAATGAGTTAAAATTTCTAAAAATATGTACAAACCAGCTGCTATTCGCAACTTTGTTAGCGAAGTAAAATAAAAAACTCTAATATAACAGAATGGAACAATTTTACATTTACATCAAATTTGAAATTAATTTTCAGTTCAAATTGCAAGCCGATAACGTAATATTGTTGAAATCGATAATTCAGATGTCTACTTTTATGGTAATATTTCGAGGACCCAAGCAAAGGGGCTACTGTCAAAATAAAGATCACAGAGTTGACACTCCTACCATTACTTTTATCGTTGATCAAATTCAATCAATGCCTTTATAAATTTTATTTCCACGTTTCTTCGACCGAGTTTAAATTATTTAAATTTTTAATAATGAAAGTTGACAATTTTTTGAAATATTTTTTATAATGCAACTATGTGATACCATTTTTTATTATGTTTTAGGTTGTACGAAAAGGCTATAAAGGTTACTTAAACCTTTTGTATGTAACATGAATTTGGGATAAAAGGTAGCCTACTAACTATTCCGTATCGTACGGAATGTCTATATCAATTTTCGTCAAAATTTCTTCAGTAAGCAGATAAACATACTTTCGGGTTTTTATATTACCAAGAATTTAACGTTTAAAATGCAAATTTCAAAAAATAAGAACTTAAAACTGATATATTCTAACTTGGAATTTTTAAAGCACAATTTAATTTGGCTGAAAATCTGCTCCTACAGCGAGGTATTATTCATTTGTTCATTTTATTTCTCTCCAAACAATCCCTCATACAGACAGCTCTTCTCTTATCTCTCCGTTACTTTTGATCATCTACAGACGAGTTATCCAAACGCTGAGATTGTCTTTTTCGTTGACTTCAACATACACAACATCCTCTGGTTGATATTTTCTTCCCGAACTGATAACGCGGGAAGGGTGGCAGAAGCTTTCGGCATCATTTGTGGACTATCGCATTTATTTGAGGAACCTACAAGAATTCCGGATGATACCCATCAACCTAGTCTACTGGACCTTTTCTTTACAATTTCTTCAAATTCGCATAAAATCTCTGCGACACCATCACTTGGAAATTCCGATCACAAGCTTGTAGCAGCCTCTCTATCATTTCATATACCACCTCCTTCTCAGACACAGTCCTATAAGGTTTGTCACTTAAACTCTGTTAACTAAGAAGAATTGAGAGACTTCTTTGCCATGGCAAAAAGTCAGATAACTCAGATAACCCTTCCTCAGTCGCCAAATCCATCACTAAAACCTGGTTGGTATGGTATACTCAATTCCCCATTCCCATAAGAAGTCTGCCTCCAATAAACCTTGGTTCAGCAAAAAATGTGCCCGGCTATCTTCTGCAAAAATCGCGCATATCCTCGTTAGATAAATAGTCTCTTAGTCGAGACTCGGACCTCATTTGTAGATGCACGAAACTTTTGTAAACAGGTTATTGACGAGGCAAAAAATAATTTCGATCGTAAAATGCGCCAAAGGCTTATCAACTTTCCGAACGGTTTCAGGTCCTTTTGGAGATTTGCAAAGTCAATTAAAAAAAATTTTTCCACCTTCACTCGATGACAATAACAATATTGCGATTACTTCCAAGAAGAAGGCTGATCTGCTAGGCCTCATGTTTGCTGAAAGTATCAGCCTTGATTCTTAAAATGCAAAACCTTCTATCATTTCTAACGTTGGCACTTCGATGCCTGAAGTTATTTTCAGACAACGCATAATCAGAAAGGTTCTCTTCAAGCTCGACATCTCGAAAGTTTCTGGCCTTGATGGTATTTTTGCTATTGTTCTTAAGAAGTGCGCCTCAGAGTTGAAACCTGTTTTAAGCAAATTTTTCTTACTCTCTTACAACAAAGGTGTACTCCCTGACATCTGGAAACTTGCTAGGGTGCAGTCTGTCCCTAAAAAGGGAAAAAGGAATCTGGCTAACAGCTATCGCCCTATATCTTTGCTGCCCGTTATATCTAAAGTGATGGAAAAAGTTATCAACATCAAGATTCCCAAATATTTGGAGAATATTAGAATCATCTCGGACAGGCAATACGGTTTCAGACAACAACTCTCAACTGGCGATCTAGTGGCATATGTTACTCATACCTATAACTCAGCTATGAAAAAAGATGGTGAGGCTAGAATTGTTTCATTGGATATTTCAAAGGCCTTCGACAGAGCTTGGCAACGATCTCTTTTTGCAAAATTTACATCTTATGGTCTTCCCTCTGGACTCTGTCATTTGATATCCAATTTTCTCGTTGACAGATCTCTTCAGGTCGTTGTCGATGGCATTTCATCCAAGACATTTGTGATTAATGCAGGGGTGCTTTAGGGGTTTCTTCTGTCTTCTACTGTGGTTCTGTTATACATAAACGATCTCTTAGCTTCAACTTTGAATCCAATGTACAACTTCGTAGCCTGGTGTCATTTTTGTCGTCGACGAAACATCAGATATAGATAATTAATCGAAATCTTAAAATTGTTCTGAAATTGGGTAAGAAAAATCTGGTCGACTTTAACGCTTCAGAAACTCAGGCCGCGGTTTTCTCTAAGAAAACATCAAGGGATAATGCAACAAACATACTAATGGACTATCAAATTCTTCTGATAGGATCTAACCTGTCTCTCCTAGGAATGAATGCGAGCACTAAATTCTCTTGGAACGATCATATTCGCACCAAGTCCGCCTCTGAGAAGATAGGCTTTCTTTTTAGAACTGAAAAGTACCTCACATCTCATTAGCTTCTTACACTATACAAAGTTTCTGTTCTGTTCTCATGTTTGGAGTTCAGCCCCAAAGCACACTTTAGCTCTTTTGGATTTTATTCAAAGAAGAGCAATCCGCCTAATTGATGACGAGAGTTTGACCGATGTTCTTCTAGAGCACAGCCGTTTGAATTTATCTCTTCCACAAGCACTATCATGGGAGATGCTTGCAGGAACTAATAGGATTGATCCCCCTATCGGCTAGATGTTTGAGGCACACAAGACAGTCGGAAACAGCAAATTCCTATGTGGTCCAGCTTGACATAGTAAGGATTTCTGTCTGCGAAGAATCTTTTTTCTGTAGAACTTCCAAGCTATGGATCTCGTTACCGAAAAAGATTTTCTCCAAGAATTACAACCAATCTTTGTTTAAGAAAGCGATTCATCACCATCTATCCTTGTTTCCGCATCCTTCTCGCAGTGCTTTAAAGTCATAATGGGATTGCCCTTTGCAAGTGGTTTAAACTTATAATTAAACTAGATTAATTTTAAACGAAAGGAGAAAAATATTAAATTTTATTAAAAAGTTGTTCTTAAAATTTCGGTTTTTCCCAACACTTTTAAAACCTTAAATCTACTTTTAATTCAGAATTTCTTAATTTTTTATACTTTTTTGTAAACGTTTTTACTTTTTTCTAGCAACTTTAATTTTAGAATTTTCAAAGTTTGAATTTTTAAAGATGTTTATAAAAAAAATAACATCGAAATTTTGGAAAAAAAGGGCCATAATTTTATGACCTGATAGTCGAAATTTAAAAACAATTAAACTGGCTGAAGCTTCGAAAAGAAAAAGTTAATAGGCGTTTCAAGTCGAAATGAGAATAATTTTTTATTTCATGGGCTGTTTTGTCGATGAAAATCTTCAATTTTATTAAAACAAATTAGGTAGTCATATGGACTGAAGACAGAAGTGAAAGCTTAAAACTAGGAAATATCAGATGTTAGTTAATATGAAGTAATTTAATTGTTCTGTAACTTCATTAGTACATAAACTGTAAACATTAGACCATGCCGCCTACGAGAATTAGCGTGATGGTAACGCGAAACCATTAGTTTTTGCCCTATCAATAGTTGCTCAACGCGCCTAAAGAAGTTTTGACTAAAAATGCCTCGAAACGCCTTATCCCGAAATTTCCAAACTCAAAAACGTCGAAACATGGAAATTCAGAATAAAATCTGAGAAAAAGAAATAAAAATTAAGAATTAAAGAAATAAACTGTTCAAAAAAATAGGAAAATCTCAAAAAAATCAAACTGTATGTAAAATTGTCTTGGAATTTAGAATTTAAACCCTAAAATTTTAGCTTATTTCCCAAAATTGTAAAGTCTAAATTCTAATAAAGATAATATTTCTTGATTAAAACGGATAAAAACAAGTAAACCTAATCCAGAAATAAAAAAATAATAACGAATTTTATGACAAAATGTTATTTAAACATCATCAGTATTTTCAGAGATGTTGGAATTTTGACCTGCACATCCTGAGAAATTTCGAAAAGTAAGGACGCAATTTCTAAAAAGTGCGGGCTTAAAGAACAAATTAAAAAAAAATTGGGTAGTTATGGGAACTGCCGACAGAAGTGAAAACTTAAATTTCTGATATAACAGTGTTTTTTTTAATAGTAATATCAAAAATATAATATAATTACGTAATTTGTTAATTGAAATTATTATTTCTAGTTTTTATATCTTTTATATTTCTATACAGTCTAGTCGTTGATCTTGTCTATTTTTAGTTACTGCATATTAAAAAACTTGTCACACTATTTAATTTTATATTTGCATAGCAAATGTCCAGACATTTTAAAAAAGTGTGTTTTCAATAAACTGATTTTTCGGATTAGCGAGTTGCTGGATTAGCGGGTATCGAATTAGCTAAATTGGGAATTAATTCGGAAAAAACTGCAATTTTGTTTAAATCTTCCATATTTTCGAATTACGGTCTCCATTTGGTAATCCGACATTTTTCCTATATTTCGCTAGACCGACAAGTTTCAATATCCGGTGCCAATTTGAAAAGTAAAAATTTTGGAGAAGCACATCCATTCTGAGAAAAAAAATGACTTACGGATTAGCGAAGATCGGGTTAGCGGAGTGTAGGATTACCGAAATTCTGGAGTAATTCGAAAAAATTCCCAATTTGGTTAAAATCTTCCATACATTCAAATTACGGTCTCATTTCGGTAATCCAGTGTCGGTAATTCGATGTCAATTTCAAAAGTAGTTTCGACTTTGTTGGAAAATGTGAAGTTTTATTGTTTCTAAATTTGTGGTTCGAAAACCACAAATTTAGAAACAATAAAACTTCACATTTTTTAACAAAGTTGAAATTTAAAGCTCCAAAATTTCGAAACATAAGTACATATACCTACGAGACACTAGAAAGAAGTCAATAGTTTAAATTAACGTTATTGGTAACGCGAAACAATTCGTTTGTCTCCTATCTTTAGTCGCTCAACGCGCCTAAACAAGATTTCACTTCAAAAATCAAATCTTGGCATTTTGGCTTTAAAATCTTAAGAATCGATATTTTGAGAATTAAGTTAAAATTATGCAGGAAATATGTGTAGATAGTTCGGAAAATTATTAAACTTTCCAGCTTACACTGGAAGTTGAAAACTTGAAAGGCCTACAAAGTTTCGAGAAAAGACAGCGTTTTTATTTATGCTGTTTCAACATTGAATATTTATTGCTCTTTATTTGTTTAATAAAATTTCATGTTTAAAGTCAAATTTTTGACCTTAACTTAAATCGATTAATTTTGCATTTTAAATTTTAACGTTAAAAAAATTTTACGCGAAAAAAAGAACTTCAAGAAAATGTTAACAGAAACTTTTAAAAGGATAGCATTTTAAAAATGAAATAAAACTTTCCTGAACACTCTTTTTAGAGAAAGGAGCGAAATTAGGGAAAAATTCAGAGTGAAAAAGTGTGATATTGTCAGAGTTTACCTTTAATTGTAAGTCGAATTTTGTAGCTTTTTTTATTTTCAATTTTAATCTTAAGTTCTTAAATATAAAGACCAAATTTTATGATTAAAGTTCAAATTATAAACGTAAAAAGTCTAAATTTCAAGATGATGATAAAAACTTAGAGAATAAAGGAGTGCTTTGAAAAAAAGTTTAAAATTCCCTAATAATTCAAGATAAAAAATTGCCTTTTAGATATCACACTCTTTTTAATTTTAACTAAACTACAACTCAGTTCCTGGAATTTTGAGTGTGAAATTTGGTAAATGAGTTGAAGTTTTAAAATTTTAGTCGAAATGTTGAGAACTAACTTCATAATTTCAAAACAAATTTAAAGTTTGGTAAATAAAAATAAAATTTAAAAATATTCTAATTGTTGTTTTTTTTTTGTTTTAGGACATTCTAACAGATATTTTTGAAATTTGATGTTTAATTTTCCAATTATCTTAAAATTTCTGTTTTGAAGTGGTTTCGTACCTTAAACTAAACAAACTTTATCCTTGAAATTGTAAGTTTTTAGTTATTATATTTAACATTTTTGGACCAAAATCAAACATTAGAAAAAAAATTAATTTTTTTTAAAAAACTGAGATTTCAATTGAGTTTGATTGGGGCAGTTGAGTTTGCACAAAGGCCGGTGATTATGGACGGCGACAACATTTAAAAAACAGACAAACTTTGCATTTATAACAATAAGTATGCTCAGCGATGCTTCTGCATAATCGTGTCACCCCCCAAATTCCAGCGCCCTTGGTAGTTGGCTTCTAGGCCTATATGGTCGGGCTGGCCCTGCATCCTAACTAAAAAGGTTTGTGCAGGGATAGTCATTTAATGTTTTGTCAACATCTGCACTGATCTGTACACAATGGAACACAACATGGTTCAAACAAATAACATACAAAAATACCTATTCTCTGTTTAGTCAGCAAATTTAATTAAGATTTTAAGAAGATATAATTAAACTACCCTCTTTCACAAAACGACTGGTTTACAGGATATTAAGAAATAATGAAGGTTACTAATGATGATGATATGACCAACGTGACCAAACAAACATATTTTGGTGTGTGCAATGCGGAATTTTCGAATACAATCAATACAACAGAATGCATTTATTGTAATATCGTCTCACAAAATAAGTAACAACCAGAAGGCTAACTGTCATCATATGACCGTCGAGGTTCCGTGACCTTTAAGCTCGTTTACCTCGAAAATCTACCCCGAAACTTCCAGTGCAGTTTAACCCCAAACTTCGAGAACAAACCCCAAATTCTAACACTTTCGAAATGTTAATTTTATTCTGAAAATTTTTATTTGAAACTTGAACTTGCAATTTATTTTTATAAAAATTCCATAAAAAAGTCATAATGTTAACTTTTTTAAAGATTTTAACCTTAATTCTTGAAATTTTGACCTTGGTCTTGAAGTTTGAATTTTCTTTTTCGAAAGTTCGAATTTAAATTCAAAAATCAGAGTTTTTTTCTCGCGGTTCTATGCTTTAGGGGAGAGTGTTGTACCTTGGAAACGTTTGTACCTCGGACCAATGAAATATTAAAAGAGATCTGTAATGTTATTTTGTGACTGGCGGTAAATTTCTAGTGGTCTTTTCCATGCAATAGATGGCAGTTAGTGCAAACTAAAGTACAGTAAGCACGTGGTGATTTAATAAGGTTTCTGTGTTTTCATATCTATGAAGTAAATATATTATATAGTGTTTATCTGCTGTCATCTAATTTGTTGGTAAGAACCATTGCTTTCTTAGGATATGTTCTGAAAGGCACATTCCTAGGTTCTTTAAATATGCATGTATTTTGTTTGTAATGGATAATATAACCTAGAAAATTATATTAATCTTTCCGGTGACACACGCGTGTACTTCGGGTCGGTAATATATATCGTAGCTTGGACCGGACCAAGGTACACCTACTGGGTGGACCAAGGTCTAACAAAGCAATGTTTAGGATTATTTTTTGTAGTCTCTCTAGATGAAGTTAAATAAACATATTTTTTTCAGACTAATATTAAAGAACATGCCGCGAAGTAAATCTGGTGTTAAGAGAGCTACAGTAAATGTTGAAAATTTAACCACAGCGGCAAAATGGTGCCTTAGTCGAGATATGTATATTCGAGAAGCAGCTAGGCATTATAATATATCCAAAACAAAACTAATCAGACATATTAAGTCGTTCAAAAATTCAGGAACCTTAATTTTCAAATATAAATCAAATAATAATACTAACCAAGTCTTTACAAAAGATGAAGAAGTTGCTTTAGAGGAATACCTAATTACAGCATCACGTCACCACTACGGTTTAACGAAAAAAGAAGTTAGATGTTTGGCATATCAATATGCCATTGCAAATAAGAAAAAATATCCCGTATCGTGGAACAAACAAAGAGCTGCTGGTAAAGAGTGGTTGCGATATTTTCGTAAGAGGCATACTAATTTGTCGCTTCGAAAGCCTGAATCCACGAGTCTGGCACGATCAACGTCGTTTAACAAAACCAATGTGTCTAATTTTTTTTTAAACTATAAAGACATTTTATCTCGTGGAAACTTCCCTCCAGAAAAAATATGGAATTATGATGAGACAGGTGTCACAACCGTCCATGTTCCATCAAAGATTTTAGGTGCAAGAGGTATAAAACAAATTGGACAAATGACCAGTGGTGACAGAGGAGTCAACGTAACAATTATTGCGGCTATTAACGCGATTGGTAACCATATCCCACCTATGATGGTATTTCCACGCGTCAACTTTAAGACACATATGCTTAAGGGGGCCCCTCGAGGAACTGTCGGGGGAGCTAATCCAAGTGGTTGGTCTAACGAAAATTTATTTTTACATTTCCTAGAACATTTTACGAATCATGTTAAACCTACAGTCGATGATCCAGTGCTTTTAATTCTTGATAACCATGATAGCCATGTCAATATCAACGTAATCGACTTCTGTAAAAGTAATGGTATCGTTATGTTAACTTTCCATCCTCATACAAGCCACAAACTGCAACCTCACGATAGGACAATATTCGGACCCTTGAAAGCATATTATAACCTGGCTTGTGGTGAATGGATGGTTATGAATCCAGCATGGCCCATAAGTATTTATGAGATAGCTGAACTTAATGGCAAAGCCTTTCCGAAAGCATTTACAATTTCCAACATTCAAAACGGTTTTGAAGTAACAGGAATTTATCCAGTGAACAAAAACGTTTTTGAAGATCATGAATTTTTGACGGCGTATGTGACTGATCGTCCTTTGGATAAAATCGCTTTAGCTGAGCAACAAGAGGAAAGTGGAACTCCGATTGTCACAAATAGCAGTGAAAATAATTTTCCTTCCTCGTCACATGGCAAAAATCATGTTACACCCGAAATGATACGTCCATATCCAATAGCACCTGAACGCAAATCTAAAGGGGGGAGACCAAGAGGAAAATCACGTATTCTGACTGATACTCCGGAAAAAGAAAAAATAGCCGCTAAGAAAAAAATACGTTATTCAAAAGATGTTAAGAGAGTTACTACACGATTAGTACCAGGCCAAATACCAAAAGAAATATCACTCGAGAAATCTGACTCTGAAGTTTCCTCACTCCAGTCTAGTGGCAGCGATTGTGAAATATTTGCTGATATAGTAGCGAGTGAGAAGAAAAACCTAAGACATCTAGAATCTTTAATTAAAAATAGTAACATTAATAATAGTGATTTCGTATTCACAAAAGTCCCCGGAAAAAAATGTAAGTTACTATGTTGCAGAAATAATTAACTGTCAAAATAATAACAACGAACTAAAATACTTACGTCGCATTGGCAATTCCAATAAATTTTTATATGATGCCAGAGAAATCTTTGACTTCTTAGAAGAAGACATTTTGTTCAAGCTTCCAACCCCCTGCAATGTGAGAGGAACAGCACGTCACGCTGCAGCGCTACAATTTTCAGTAGACTTTAGTAGTTACAACGTTAAATAAATGATTATAATTGTAGCACTATGTGTTATTTTGTTATTATGATACAATTAATAAAAAGTTATTTTTTGAGAGTTCAATTTATTTTTAATTTTTTTTAACTGGTCCAAAGTTCAACACCAACTGGTCGAAGGTACAGTGCTAGCTTGCACTTTGGACCACTCTGGAAGGGTTTCCTAAAAACCTGTTTCACAGAAACTGCTAACAATAAAATAGATTTTGAAATCATAATTGGCAATCTAAATAGTTTCTACATCGATTAGCATTATTAGTTGTTTGCAACTAAATGAAGAAACAGTTTAAATTCAAACAAAGTTAAAATTGACCCAAGGTATAACACTCTCCCCTACATTTTAGAGTAGAATATTCGAGAATATTTTTCATTTGAATTCTATATTATTTATATTTCGACATTTATTTAAAAAATTTTAGTTTAAATTTCAAAATAATACTTTTAAAAATTACATTTATATACATTTCCAGGGCTCTTTGATATTTTTTTTCAAAATTACGAATTTAAGTTTGAAGTATGAAAAATCGATTTTTCATACTTAAATTGATTTCGCATAGTTCATAGAATCTTGGACTTCTCTTTGAAAATGTTATATCTAAAGTTAAAATTTTTAATTTTTTCAAAAATTTGACCTTACAATCAAATTATCTGATAGAGCATCCACATTGAAGATATTTCTCGGGAAATAGTCTTTTAATAACGAGTGTTCGTCCGTTTAAAAAAGGTTTTCGATAAGTTTTGTACCAAAATACCGTGTTCGCGTCCGCCCAACGGAGAGATATGGAATCTTTATTCCACCCGCTCAATGGAGGTGTCCATTATGAGAGATTTTACTGCACTAGGGTTGTTCTACACTTTTTATTTCCAGGATTCTCTAAGAAAACACCCTTTTTGGGTGAATTAATTTTTGTTACTTCAGACATCATATAAAATAAAAGTAAAGAAAGGAAATTTTCCAATAGTTAGACATCGGTACATCATGCTGAATTGAAAGGAAAACTATTTACTCTAAAAACGGATCGAACTATCTGCCAACACTTTGAAATTAATGGAAGATTTGCGAGCCAAGTTTCGTTACAGATGGAAACGTGCCAAGATGTTTTAATATAATAATTCGAATAAAAGTGCGAGGGTGATTTCAGATAAGTTTTTCGTCTATCATGCGAAGGATAACAATTTTATGCTTTTTAGTATTAATGCAGACTCGAGGATAAGATCGTAGATTTTCACATCCATCACGCTTAGATTACGTTCGCTTTTAAACGTGGTTGTAGGACCAAAACGTTTACGCAAAAAAATTCTTTAGTGTCTGAATGCTGAGGGCTGATTTAAATATAATAAAATGTGATGCAGGTAAAGCACCGAGCAACGTAAAAATACTATTGACATTATATCTTGCAAATTCACGTCTGTTGTGTCAAATTTCACGAATTTCAGTTCAATTTCATTTCAAGATAAAAGTACAAATTTTGATAACAATTTGAAATTTATTAAAAAATTGCCATCGAACTTTTAGAACTTAGAATTTATTAAAAAAATTAAGCTTATTCTCGTTTTGAGCAAATAGTCGAAATATTAGAATGTATAAATTTCAAAAATAATGTTAACATTTATATAAAAAGAATTAGGCAATCTTAGAGACTGCTCACAAACATAAAAATCTAAAACTAGAAAATAATCCTGCCTATTCGGTGTACTTCGAATCCGCAATAGTAAACACGTCAGACTTTCTATATTTGTGGTTTGGATGCTTGTGGTCATGTGGAAACGAATCTAATATTTATTGATGATGAAATGCACTTATAAACTTTACATTCTTTTTATTTATTGTTCCTAATGTTCACTTATTAGTAGATAGTGTCATCTGTTATCTCTGGAGCAAAATTAACATTTTATTTGTAATTCTAACATATACCTTCTTCTCTTCTTTTTCTTCGGGTTCAATCTCTTATCGGAGGTTGAAAACTATCATGGCTATACGAATTTCGTTGACCGTCGCTCTGAGTATTTCTGCGCTGCTGCATCCAAACCATTCTCTTAAATTCCTGAGCCATGATATTCTGCGCCTGCCGACATTACGTTTTCCTCTGATTTTTCCCTGCATTATAAGTCGTAGTATTAAGGATCTCTGCCCTCTCATTATACGCCCTTTTCTTTTTTCGTTAGTTATGAGGACTTCTGCTTCTCATTACTTCTGTATTTGGCACTTTATCGGTCCAAGATATTCGTAGGATCCTTCTATAGCACCAAAATTTAAAAGCGATCGGTTTATTTATATGTGTTTGTTTTGATGTCCATGGTTTTAAACCGTAAAGAAAAATGGAAAATTTTAGGTCTACATCACGACAGCATAGGAATTGTCTAAGATTGATAAACGACGGACGTGCCATCTCAAAGCATGCCTTTATTTCTTTTGTTTGGTCTATGTTTGATGTTATGCATGTACACAAATACTTATATTCCTCTACCCTTTTAACGTCCATGTTTCCAGCCCTTAGTCGTGCATTTCCAATTATTGATTTGGTAATAATTATGTACTTGGTTTTCTTTAGAACGATCTAAGTCAGGCATCGGCAAACCACGGCTCGCGAGCAGCATGCAGCTCTTTAAATTCCCTTAATAAATTAAATAAATAAATAAAAGCTAGAGCGGACAGACACTCAATCACTCATTAAACAAGTGACCTACAGAAGTCGAAATTTCCAAAAACACTTTTCTAGGAATTTTCACGTTTTACTAAAATTTTGACAATAACTTATGATTTCAAGAAGTAATTTCCGAAATATTTGATTGATTTGTATTAATATTTTGAAAAAATACATAAAATTTGAAATTTCTAGAAAAACACCAACTTGGGGGGTGAAAATTTCTAAAAAATATTTTTCTCATAATTTTTACTTTTTTATTTATAAATTTTCTAAAACCTTGGAATTTCCTAAAAAAAAGGTGAATTACTTTCTGTGTGAAAAAAAATTTAAATTTTCAGAAACGGCAAATATCAAAGTTTAAAATAAAATCTTTAATACATCGTGTTTCCAGAAAAAAACCGAATTTTGAGAAAAAGAGTATTCGAAAAAATTGAGACAAAGAAACTCTTTCTTCGAAGTCTCACTTTGAAAAAATTGAGAAAAAGGAATTTATCAAAAGTTCTCAATAAAAAGTAAAATTTTAGGACAAAAAAACGTAGAATTTCGACAACAGATTGAAACCCAGGACAAATTAAAACCTGAAATTTTTATAAAATTTTAAATTTTTTAAATATAGTAAAATTTCAAAAAGAGAAATTTTAAAAATTAACTAAAAGCTTAGAAAAAATTGCCGATCTCTAAAAAAGTTAAAGCTTTCCAGTAAAGAAAAAAAAACTTTAATTTTAGGAAGAATTTCATGAAAAAAGTGTAGAACAACTCAAACTTTCGATAAAAAATTGTAATTTTCCAGCGAAAGCAAAATTTTGAAAATAAATTTGCAATTTCAAGAACAGGACGAATTAAAAAAAAACTTTAAATTTTCAGATAAATTCGAATTTTAAGAAAATGGGTAAATTAATTCCAAAAGAAAATTCCAAGAAAATTTTGGGAAAAGTTGAAATTTAAAAAAAGGTCAAAATTTTCCAGAAAAAGCCAAATTTTGAGAAAAAGGAAGAGATTTCGGAAAAACCTGGGAAAAATGAACAGATTTAAAAAAATGAAATTATTTAATTCGGAATAAAGGAAGAAAGTTCGAACAAAATGAATTTATGGAAAGTTATTAAAAAAGGCAAAATTTTAGAAAAAAATGTCGAATTTCGACAATAGATTGAAACTCAAAACAATTTTGAATTTTTTGAAAAATTGCAGAATTTCGAAAAGAGAAATTGTAAGAATAAACTGAAAGCTTAGAAAAAATTACTGAAATTTAAAAAAGTCAAAGTTTTTCAGAGAAGAAAAAAAAAGTCAAATTTTAGGAAAAATTTTAAGAAAAAAGTCAAAATTTTAATAAAAGCTCGAAATTTTTTCAAAAAATTTACAATATTTCAGAAAAGTTCGAATTCTGAGAAAATTGATAAAATAATTTGTCATGTGGGTAAAACTTCCAGTTTCGAAAAGTGTTGAACTTTTAAAAAAAAGTCAAAATTTCCCAGAGAAAGTCAATTTTAAGAACAAAATTAAATTTTTAGATAAAGTCAAATATTCTGAAAATTGGTGAGTTTCGTCGATAAAATCGCAGCTTGCAGAAACAATAAAATGTCGAATTTTCAGTTGAAAATTGGAATTTCGAGAAACACCTAATTTTGCGAAACAGGTCGATATTTCCAGAAAATAAATAAAAGTTTAAATATTCATTAAAATATATATATATATATATATATATATATATATATATATATATATATATATATATAAATTATTTATTATCAATATTTGGGGGAAATGGTGAAATTTGAA
Source organism: Dastarcus helophoroides (assembly GCA_028583605.1). Lineage (NCBI taxonomy): Eukaryota > Metazoa > Arthropoda > Insecta > Coleoptera > Bothrideridae > Dastarcus > Dastarcus helophoroides. Next base: position 52,494,261 of record CM053325.1, on the reverse strand, counting down.
AAGAAAACGTAATTTTAAAATGGAAATTTTGCAAAAAAAGTCGCAGTTTAGAACAAAGTTAAAAAAATATAATTTTGGAAAAAAGTCAAATCTAAGAATTAATCTAAATTTCTAAAAAAGAAAATTTGAGAAGAGGATCGAAATCTGCACAAACTATTTTATTTAACATTTCAAAATTTTTACTTTTTTTTATTACGAAATCGACAAAAGATGAATTTTTGAAAAATAAGTCAAATCTTCCAGTGTAAGTCGATTTAAAAAAAAATTAAACATTTTCACACATTGTGGAGTTTTGAAAGGAAAGGAAAATTTAGGAAAAAAAGTCTAAATTCATAGTTAAAAAAAGACGAATATAGAGAAGAGTTAAAAAAGTCGAATTTACGAGAAAAAGGCAAATTTTGAAATAAAGCTTTAAATTATGAGGAATGAAAGGTCTTTTTGGCTGAATATGTTTTCTTTTGACTACATGAGTTAGAGGGGTCTCTCCCTGTCCCATATTTTGTCTTATTTATCTGATTTAACTGTGAAATAAAATGTGAAATCAGAAATAAAAACTTGTGGCTATTTGAAATTCACGAAACCAATTTTTTTATGGCTCTTTTGGCTTAAAAGTTTGCTGACCCCTGATCTAGGTTCACATTAAATACAGCGTATATTAAGACCCTGCATTAAATTCTGCAAATTGTCAATATCACCAGTCATTATCATCGTATCATCCGCAAAACGTAAATGGTAGAGGATCTCTCCATTTACAGTTATGCTCTCTGTAGATTCCTATAGTACCTCTCAAAATATTACTTTACTATAGACATTGAAAAGTATTGGCGATAGCACAGAACCCTGTCGAACCCCTGTCCGAATCTATCAAGATTCAGCGTCAGCTTTCGATCAATTGGTCGTCTACTTTGATTTTCGCAGTTTGATCCCAATATAAATTAGATATTATTTCGATATCACGGCTGCCGATGTTTTTACTTCTTAAGATATCTATCAGTTTGTCATGTTGGACCTTATCGAAGGCTTTTTCAAAGTCCACGTAGCAAAAATACATATTGTAGTTCATATCAAGACATCTTTGAGCTAGTTCATTTAGACCTTCCTTGTACCCGTGCCATTTCTGAAGCCAAACTGTGTGTCTTTAATTTTATTTTCTAGTTTCTTGGCAATTCTACCGTGTATGATCTTCATGAACAGCTTAAACATGTGGCTATGGTTCTATGGTCCGCACAGATTGTTGCTTGGTGATTTTTGGGTATTGCCGCAAAGGTCGATTGAAGCCATCATCTAGGGATTGTGTTTGTGCGATATATCAGAAGAAAAAGTTCACCAAAGACACCTATATAGTCTTCATACATGAGTTTAAATAGTTCGATAAATACTTCTTCAGGTCTCACAGCTTTGCCGCTCTTTGTGTTGTTTATGGCATAAATTATCTATTGGCTCAGTATTGTTGGTCTCCTGCCTTCCGTTGTTTGTAGCATTAATTATCTTTTATCGCTCCCAAATAGTTGTTTAATATAGTTCATTTTGCTAATTTTTTTTTCAAGTCGTCCATGACATTTGAGTTTTCGTCATTTCTTTGATTTTCTTGTGTATATTAAAACTAGCGTTTTTCTTATCCAATTATTCTATTTCTTTGCATCGTTCGGTGAGCCAATTTGTTGTCGCCTCTCTAATTTTCTTCTCGATGTTTTGATGAATTTCTCTGTATTCGTTAATATTCTTAATTTTATGTTGTCTTCTCTCTGCCATCATCTCAAGTTCTCCTGGGTCGTCCAGCATTTCTTTTCTCTTGTTAATTATGGAGTTTTCTTTCCAGCTGTAACTAAGGCTTCCTGTATACCTATTTGGGCACAAAACATTGCATTCTCAAACGATTAACTCAAACTTTTTGCTCATAAAAAAAATCAAACTTAAAAACAATTTAAACAATGCACAATAGTCAGTTCAACTCATAATAAACGTATAGTTATAGTTAAGACACAAGTTAGAAGCGGACTTGTCAAAAATAGTATAGCTTAGTTTGCTAGGGCTGCCTGTTTCCATTGACGTCACTTAAAAGGTGGTAAGTTCGAACCCCGATACCGATCACACATTTTTTAAGTTCAAACCTTTCTTAATTTGATGTTACCATTTTATATTCAGTGTTTTTCAATGTAAAAACACATGTGGAAATCGAAATGAGGTGAAACTCAAAAAGTTCTCGTAGGGTACAGCATACAGCGTACTACGATTTTTAATTGTACGATTAAAGTACAATTAAATGCTAATTGGGTGCACATATATGTGCGCGTATTAGCATTTTATTCTATACATCACAATTTTGCGACAAAAAAGTGGTGCTCTTAAAAATCGTAGTGCGCGCCTAGCCTTAAGCTTGTTTAGCAATTTTTTATAGGAGGTCAACTTATGGTTTCCAGTCCCCATCGCATAATTTACGTTACCATCATCTAATGTTAACAATAGGTGTATTCTGCACCACGGGGAATTGCGGATCAGCTTTATATTTTTTTGTCTAGTAGTGGTTGACAGCTATAAATAACTATCGTCAGCTGGCCTCATGTTAAGCTCATTTTACTTTCAGTATTCCTCTTGTGTACACGAACCGTTCCCTTGTTTCGATACCAAATAGAAATGTGATATTGAAATAGAGAAATTGTCCCCTGAAACCAAGAAAGATTAAAAAACACAACAAACGTTGCTCTAATGCGTTTCGACAGCTAAGCTATCATCTTCAGAGAGATACTGAGTATCTCTCTGAAGATAAGAGCTTGGCTGTCGAAACCTGTTAGAGCAAGGTTTGTTGTTTTTTAATCTTTCTTGGTTTCAGGAAACAAGTTCTGTATTTCAATTTTTGAAGATAATCAAGGACCAGATCAAAAAAAAGAAATGTGATACTTTTATTTTTTTTTCACTTTGAGTTTCGTCTAATTTAACCACACTTTTCGAAAACCAAGTCAGGTAAATATCTTCATAATATTCGCGGAACCTTAAGTCTTCGAAACTAATATAAAATATTGCATGAAGGTTGCATTTGGTTACTCATATGCTGCCATATTGCAAAAAGGGACGTTCGGGGAATTGCGGACCACTTTTATCTGGGAATTATGGATCATTCAATTCTTTACATTTTTCAAGCTAACATTGTGTATTTGATGCATATAAAAGATTTTTCATGCAAATTTTCTTTCAACTCAGCAATTTCTAATAGTTTTTTGATACGATAATAATTTCGTTTCTAATTGATTTTCATTGCTTTTTCTCACTCACACTTTTTTTTTTCATTTTAAATCTTCTATCACATTTAATCAAAAATAAAAGGTTTTTTCACATTTTTCGATTCTTTAATTGATTTTCAGTGATCCGTAATTTCCCGATATTTTTCAAAATGGCAAAATTGCAATTTTTGCGTCAGCTGATATAAGTTGTATAATTTAATACAATTTGAAAAAACTACTGTGACCCAAAGAGAGGTTATTAGTTGTACTACAAATTCAGGCTTTGAAATTTCAGAAGAAAATATTTTATGTCAGTTTTTCGCCAAAATAAAAAGGGGATCAAACAAAAGTACTTTGAGTTTCGAAGAAACAAGATATAAAGTGTCAATTTAAAAATATTAGAAAAACTAAAATCTTTAAATTTGTAATTAAAATCGCGGTTTCAAAAATAAATTACTTAAAACATTCCACCTAATGTTGAAATTTTCTAAGAAAAAAGTTTTAATTTTAAACATTTGAAACAATTTAAAACTAAAAATTTATAAAAATATGAATTTTTGAATCTAAAACCTTTAAGACTGTTTCGAAAATTTTTATTTGAATTTTTAATAATACTACACTTTTATAAAAACTGGCATTTCAGAATTAAAATTAGGATAAAAAAAAATAATTTCAATTTTTTTCTCGTAGATATTTATCCCATTTTATTTACTAAATTCTGGTCTCCAGACTGAATTGAAAATCTCCAGAAAAGAGTCGAAATTTTAATTTTGAAAGTCAAATGTTTCGAAATCAAAGGTCAAAACTTTCAAATAAAGAAAAAGAAACTTTTAACTTAATAAGAAATTTTCAAATTTAATCTGGAAATTTTGACCTTAATTTTTTACGAAATTTTGACTTTTAATAACATTTCGAATTTAAACGAAAGAAACGGAGTTTAGTATGTAATATTTGGGTTTAAGACATTTTGCGAAAAAAACCGAATTTTTGTCAAAGAAACTTGAAGTTTATCAAAAATGTTTACCAATTTTTGAGTTTAAATTTATCAACTAGAGATTTTGATAAAATTTGTAATTTTCAACCTTTACTTGGAAATTCGAAGCTTCTAAAAAGTGGAAACTGCATTATAAAATAGAAATAGAAATAGAAAATAGAAATTTTGAGAAGTATACAGTTTTTACTGTTGGACAAAATTTCGTTTTCTTCTCTTCTTAATATTTAGACCTTGTTTCCTAAAGAATAAAAATTTTGTATTTGGACTCGGGATCTTAAGGATATAATAAAGTTTCGAAGATAACCTCGAAATTTCTTAAAAATTTTAAAATAATGAAAAAAGTTAGAAATTTTGATTAAGTGTGGTTAAGAGATTTAACCTTATTATAAGGAAGGCTTCTACGGCCAGAGTCAGTACAGGATATATTTCTTCCGGGATTGGACCGTGTCAAAGGACTACTTAAAGTGTTCGACGTTTCGCCCGCCATCGTAGGGGGCTTCTTCTTCAGGAACAAAGAAAAGAAACAATTAATAAAAGAGAAATATAAGGGAATATGCAAAAATGAAAGAATGAAAGGGCCAATTTTTCTCTTTTATTTATTGTTTCTTTTCTTTGTTCCTGAAGAAGCCCCCTACTGTGGTGGGCGAAACGTCAAACACTTTTAGTAGTTCTTTGACACGGTCCAATCCCGGAAGAAGATTTAACCTTAAACATTTGAAGTTTCAAGTAACTTAGAAAGCTTTAAACATTTTGATTCAAACTCCAAATTTTTGGTCATAAGTCTCATATGAAAAAAAACATTTTTAAAAAATGATAATATATTTAAGCCGGAAACAGTGCTTCCTTAACTTCTAAGAAAACACTCCAGTGGTTTTATATTAAAAGTTGTTTGAGGTGGTTTACCCTTTCTTTTTGTATAAATTAGTTCAACCTTGGCGGTAATTTGTTTATTCATTTTTCTATTTTTTTTCGCCTTTGTGGCTCGCATAAAATTTTTCACTTGTGTTCTAGCTCTAAACAACTTAAGGGTTGGGCACCACTCGACTGGAATATATTCGACTGGCTTTTTTATATCCAAATTTATTAACATTAATACCAATTTAATATCAGAATATGACAATGATTTAGTTCCTGTCAATTAGCAATTATGCTTAAGCCGATCACAAACATTTCTGACGATTTTGAAAGGGCAGAAATAATCAGTAATCAAATAAAATTTTGACACACTTTTTCATGAATCGACATCTCCAATAAGTAAACATATTTAGCCAGACTCGAAGGTGTCCATTTAAGAAAGATTTCACTATAATTCTTAATCGTAGCACTTCAAAGAGTTTTAAGCTGGTAACTGACAATGACTGCAAAAACAATTTTTTTGGGATGCGCATCATTACCAAATCTGCCTCTTAAAAAATGGACTTTCTTTTGAAGGTAAAAAATACCTCACTCACCAACTATTTACCGTCCATAAAATCTAAAGCAAACCAACATTGCATTACTATTCTCATTTCTAAAACCCAGCTCCAAAACACACATTGGATTTTTTGGATTCCATTCAGAAAAGAGAAAGAGAGATGCATCTGTTTATCTGAATTTGCAGAAACTGGAGCATAGGACTTTTCTCTTTTCCACATTTACTTTTATGAAACTGGTGATCCCAATGCCCCAATAACAACTTTCTCCAGACGTGCAAGATAGTCTGTGCCAGTTCATGAGCACTTCAGTTTGACATAGTAAAGACTCATGTCTTTGTAGAGTATATATATAGACTCTGTAATTCGGTGCTCGGTTTTAAAGTTGCTTTTTCGAAAGTGTTATACATTCTCTAGTAGCATATCCAGTCACTTCCCTACGGATAATTACGGTTTTTTTTTAGAAATTCGTTGATGGGTGATTCTCATTTAAGGGGTACTTTCGACGTCCATGATTAATTAATATAGTTTAAAACAAAATTGTTAAAAATGACGCAATAATCTTTTAAAGTAAAACGTCTACTCTACTGACCATAAGTTTCATTATTATAAATTACTTTGTTTTGGCGCAATCGCATTTAAACCTTCAAAAATATCTTTCCCCTGGTGTGTCCTTTGCTGTATGTACAGTAAATTAATAACATTAGATAAGTCTAAATAAATCACAATTCTTTATTGCATTGAATGTCATAAACTAGCATAATTAACAATTATAATATAACAAGTAAAATTATTAAACAATGTTTTTTTCGTAAAAAAAAATCAGGACAAATATTGTCCCCCATTTTTCGCACTTTCCCAAATGGCATTTGACATCTTATAAAATGCTATGCATATACCTTTTTCTTGGGAATTTAAACTTATGAATGATTGACAATTGACAAAAGATGAGGGATCGAAGTCGCTCAAGACATTCATGTGCTATTATTAGCTGTAATTTTAGTCGCGCTACTCAATTGTGCGGGTGTGAACAGTGAACGCAATCTCTCCCCTGGTAAGTTTTAATTTTAAATTATTTATTTAAATATTTAAATTTAATTGTATATATTTACTGTACTTTGTGGGTACATTGTCATGCTTTTAAGTTATTTCTTTACATTAGATACATCGAAGATTATCTTTGTTTTCCAATCTCTCCCCTGCCATATCTCCCCTGGCTTTTCAGATGCCAGGGAAGCAACCAAGTGACCAGGGGAGATATGATAACATAAGATCAGCCTGTTTCTTTTAAGCTTTAACATAGTAGAATTGTTGAAATATATGAATTTTCTTACAGATATCAAGCAAAAAAAAATTGACGCGCGAAGAACGCCCGGAAAAAAAGCGTTTAGCAAAAATGTTACGATATCAGCGTATAAAAATGATACTGAAAAATATGCTCAACAAAAACAGAAAGAAAAGAAAAAATAGGCAAGAAAAAATAAAAAAGGGACTGTTAAAACTGTAGGTCAGATGACACCCAGAGAACTTCGTAAAGCCACCTAAAATTTCAAATAATGAAAATCTTATGTTTCGAGCACTGGCAGGAATATTACGTATTTTTTACCCTAATTTAATAACTTTTTCGTGGAATGATCACGAAGCAGGCTATGGGAACGGCTCTTCCGATGGGCTGGGTGCAACATGTAAGAGGCCTGCCGATAGACTCGTCGCGAGTGGCACTGACATTTCGTCGTTGGAAGACTTGACCTACGCACTTCAAAAAATTGTCTCAACATACAAGTTTTAACTATCGAAGACGCAGACATCTCAGACATAGAAACGCAAATTGAATTAGTTAAAAATATAAAAGCTTTACCAGATACACTGCAAGTTCACCAAGTTACTGGAAGCATACTTCTTCCTAATCACCTAACAATGAAAACTTGAAGTTGCCTCTGTGCCTTTAATGCCTGTAGTCATTTCTATATGGGCTCTGTGAATTATTTATCCTTTTATTTTAACTCTCGTCCTCAAATTATGGCGGTATATGGAACCGAACCTGATTCTGATGATGAACCGCTGGCGTCATTAATATCCCAGCGAATTATAAAGTCCCAACAGATGACAGCCTTTTTGCACATAATAATTTTTTTAAAGATCAAAACACTTGGGGTAACATCTTTAAATTTTGTTTTTACGATACATAAAAAATATTTATATTACGTATATATTTAGGACAACGCCGTTTATTAGTTATTAAGTTTTCAATTTCAGTTCATTATTATAGTATCTTTTGAAGAAAAACTGTTTAAAAACGAAACGTATGATTTTTATAGTTTGTAAGACATTACAATTAAAGTTGATTTCCTAAAAAAAGATAGTGTTTCTTTTATAATCGAGCAATTAAGTCTCTCCTCTACTCATCATATCTCTCCCCTGTTCGATATCTCTCCCCTGCATTAAATATCTCCCCTGGTGCTCCATAAACAATTAAAAAAATAATTACTTAACTGACCATACTATAGATATGTAGCAAATGAGTCTCTTGAGTAATAAAATACTGCTACAAGATCAGTTTTAACATTTCATATTCTTGCCGCATTTTATATCATTTGACCACCTCTTAAATGAGAATCACCCTGATCTGGGACTATTTAGAAGGTCGAATAAAAAATCTTTGTTTTGATTTTCTGTCTTTATTAAGACTTTCGAACATGTGGTTAAAATAAATGGCATTATGACTGAAATATTCTGCAGTTAACCTTCATTGTGCAAATTTTTGATATTATTTTTGAAAGAAATGTCAGGTATAACATGAAATGTTATTAGAACAAGATTACCTCAAGAAAATAAAAGTTTTCAGGTACCTTAGGAACCACATAAATTCTTTACTAAAATGTTTGATTTATCAAACCAGAAGTGATCTTTTATTAGTTATATTTCATACGAAATGTATGTTCTACTTTATCTATTGGTCACATATCTATTGATCGAAATTAGGTAAAAAAGGAAGATACAGGAACAGCGTAGTTTCAGTTAAAACATACCCGGGTGCAGATATATCTTCCAACCACAATTTCCTAATCGCAAAAACTAAGAGTAAGATTCAAAAAAGTTAACCAAAAGATAGTTAGGTATATCATCGATACCAACAAGTTATGAAATTCTGATATAAACAAAAGAATGTATAGGGAAATATACGAGGCATTAGAAATCCTAGAATAGAAAGCAGAATATAATAAAGAGGATATAGATAACAACTGAAGAAACCTTAAGACGAAATTAATTAAACCATGCAGGGAACAATTACGCAGAGATAAAAAAGTTATAAAGGAATGGATGACAACCGAAATTTTGAGCCTCATGATAAGAAGAGAGGAGACAAGAGCACAGACGAATATAGGTATTATGTTCTGCAAAAGAAAATACGCATGATAGAAAAGTTAAAGAACAGTTTTATAGAGAGAAATATGAAGAAATAAAAAAGGTACAAAACAGGCATGACAACTTTAATGTTCACCAAAAAAATAAAGAGCTTGCTATAAGGCGTAACTATAGCTTCAATATACTGATAGACAAAAAAGGAAAAACTATTGGCGAAATAGAAGAGAAAGTGAAAGTGTAGGAAACGTACATAGAACGGTTATTTGATGATCAACGTGAGAAGGTAGACTATGTGCATGATGAGACAGGACCAGATATCACAAAGGACGAAGTGGAGCACACCATTGATAAAATGAAAACAGGAAAGGCCACAAGTCCTAATGAAATACCAGCTGAAGTTTTCAAGCTTATTAATAATAACAACTTACGTATTATAAGAGATTTTTTTAACAGCGCCTACAAAACTGGTATAATACCGACAGAATGGCTAATATCACTGTTCATAGTCTTACCCACGGGGGTTCTACTTTGGCACGAAATTCAAATATACTGTTTGTAGCGCCCTCCCACGCAGTGACCGGAACTACCGCCCATTTATACATATATATGTAAATTAAATATATGTGTATAGTTCCTAAATTTGTGTGCGGTGGCGTCTGAGAACGTAAACAAATTTAACTGTCATTGGATTTGGATGGAATGGAGGACGAGAACATCAGTCATCTTCGAGCAAAATTTTAAATAGTGTTGAAAATAAGGTAAGTGATCTCTGCGAGCATTACTAGTAAGTAGAAAATTTCATTTATTTGTGGAAGTGAAGTATCAATCGAAATGACATCTCCGACTTTGGAAAAAAAACTGCTGAATCCCAAGCTGCCGAAATGTTTACAGAAATGGCGACTATAACAATAAACAGTTTTGTGATTACCAAAAGCAAAAATAAGAAAAAGGTAACACTTTAAAAAATAAGATTTAATGTAATCCGAATATACACTGTTTGCACATTGACAAAGTTAATGATGCTAAAATTCACTTCTAACGTATTGTAAAATATCTGCAGGAATTTGTTGGATCGTTTGCTTAATAATATGTCAGAGTCTATTATATATGATACTTTCTTTCTAATGAGAATATTATTTTTACTACTTTACAGTGAAAATACAGTGATGAATAAATGTATCCAAAATATCTTACTACTGCCCGAACAAATGCCTCCAGATATTTGAAAAAATGTTAGAAATTTTATTGTCAGTATGGACTTTGTCAACATGCAAATGGAGCATACATGGACCTCGTTAACATTAAAAGCTACTTTTTTTCTTATTTTTGTCTTTGATGATTAGATATTCAACCAAGGGATTCAAGATGTTTCATCTGAAAAAAAAAGAATTGAGGTTTTTTCTGACCTCCTGTAGTGAGCAAAATGTAAAATCGACTAAAATGTTGCAATCTTTTAAACAAAAATCGATCTGTTTCGGCAGGCACACCCCCTCGTAGTAAGAAAATTGTACCCTAAAAGGTGTCAAACTTTCAACAAAAATCAACCAGAAATTATGTGGAAAAACTTTTCGCTGCTTTACTTGATTTATTTTAATTAAATTCACTATCCAGTATATTATGTTATCTGTATCATATTTAACTTTTAGCAGTTGAACTGATAAATATATTTTAAAATTATTACAAATATTTAAATATGAACTTATATACATGTATGAATATACATATTTAATAAAAATATTTAATGTTAAAATGCAGTTTATTTTTTTACACCTCATACTTGAAATTGTTTTGAAATTTCCATTCACGTTGGTCACTTTTGTTTAATCTTTAAAAACACTAGTGCAATCCAACTGAATGGACATTTCAAAACAGTTTAAAATTAATTTTGGATTTAAATTTATAAGCCGGTAATGCAGGGTAACTGCAACGTGGCTACAGTCGATAATACAGGTTTCTAATTTTATGGCAATAGTTCCGGTCCCTGCGTGGGATGGCCGTTTTCAAAATAAAAAGCACAGAGTTGACACTCTTAACCTTTCTCTATGGTCTTACCCAAAAAAACTTATGCGAAGAACTGCTTAGATCACTGTACCTTCAGCCTAATATGTCGTATATTTAAAATACTGTTGAAAATCATCCACCGCAGAATATATGATAAATTGGAAGCAGACATTGGACAGACACAATTCGGATTTGGAAACGGTCTAGGAACTAGGGAGCTACTATTTGCATTTAGTATATTAATACAACTATGCCTGAACGTAAATCAGGGTATGTATGTGTGCTTTCTAGATTTTACCAAAGCCTTTGGTACCGTTCAACATAAACAAGTAGTAACAGCTCCTCAAAGATAAAAACATCGACTCAAGCAACATCAAGATAATAAATAACCTTTACCATCAACAAGAGGCAATAGTACACATCAATAATACAGAAACGGAACCCAAAAAGATAAAAAGAGGAGTTCAACAGGGTTGGATCTTGTCGCCATCATTGCTCGATCAATGCCCACTCAGAAAAGATTTTTAAGAAAGCACTTCTAGAGGAAACAGCGGAAGTAAAAATTAATAGCCCCCTAATCTGCAACATTAGATGCGCCGACCATACCGCTAGTATAGCAGAGAATATTAATGACCTTCAGAGAATTGTGAATAAAGTAGGACAAAAAAGCGAAGAGTATGGGCTGACGCTGAACACGAAAAAAACGAAGTTTATGTTGATAACAAAGAAACCTGTCGACAACATCCACCTTTATATTAAAATCTAACAAATAGAACGAGTGAAAAGTTACAGCTACTTAAAGACCAAATCAATGAAGCAAATGACTGTACAAAAAAAACTAGAATTAAAATATAAAAAGCAAGAGGAGCTTTCAACCACATGAAACGACTATTGTGTAACCGGAATTTAAGTCTAAGCTTAACAGTGAAAATACTAAAGTGCTATATTTTCTCGATTCTTATGTATGAGGTGGATACGTGAACCTTACATAAGCAATCCATAAATAGGTTAGAGGCGTTCGAGATGTGAACGTCTCGACGTATCTTGCGGATCTCATGGAACGGTAAGGTTACCAACGATCAGCTGCTTCGAAGAATGGGCAAGGAAAAGGAAATAAGTGTTACAGTGAAGACGAGGAATTTCCAACATATGTGCCATGTTATGCGTGGAGATAAATGCCGGCTGCTACAATTGATCATGCAGGGGAATATCCAGGGTAAACGAAGCATTGGTAGAAGGAGGATGTCATGACTGATTGTGAGAAACCTCAGAGAGTGGTTCAGATGCAGCTACTATTAGATATTATTATTAGATCCGTATCGCAATAAGGATTGTCAACCTTCGTCGAGGAGATGACACGTAAAGAAGAAGAAGATAAGATTGCTATATATTAATTTATAACAATATTTTTTTATACGCACATACATATTTTTGACACAGAAGGTACACTTTGCATTTTTGCGGATGAAGTTTCCTCTCCGAAGCTTTTACTTGAATGATATTGGGATAGCACAACTACATGGTTGTGTGAATGTGTTATCGATAAATTTGAATTGATATCTAAATTAGTACTAGTATCATTAAACATACGATATTGATTCATCCCTACTGATGTGATATTCGAAAAGATCATTTGGTAAAATTCGGTTAGAACTGTATTAACCTTGCAGATTAAAGGGCATTTTCTATTTCTTTAATTTTCTAATATCTTAAGTTATCTTTAAACGTTTGTATTATTGCAAAAATAAATATAAAAAAAAACAAATGACATCGTATAAATTAATGAAATAAAAAGATGATTATTTCTTTGCCTAAAAAAGAGGCATAACATTTGATACAGGTTAAATAAAGTTGAAGAACACATTTGTATGGAGGAAATTTCAAGAATAACAACAATACATAGAAAGATAAAAAGGTTAAAAAATATATTAAAATAGAAAAGATATTCCACCATTTAAAAAGCATTCGTCTTTAAGCTCTACTTCTCATTGAGCTTAAAAAAATTAACAGTCACAAGAAAACACTTTTAATTAGAACTGAGAAGTATTTTCTGTAGCAGCGATGCAAATGAAAATAAACGACCATGAAAGGCAAATATACTAATTGGCTTATGCTTTTCACAAACTCATTATTTAGGAAGCATATTTTCGAGGTTTTGTGTCTTAGGCTTCTCTAATTAAAAAAGGAGGCTTTACCTTTTTTAAGTGGCAACACTCGGGAGAGGCCGGCTTACATAATGCCTGATTATCCTCGTTAAAAGTAAAATAAATTAATTGCTCGGTAATGCTCTCTTTTGTTTTGGGTTTAAATCCGGTGTTTTAATAAAATTGCAACTGAGTTCGCAGCAAATTAATCAGCTTAATTATACGAAAACACTTTGCAAAAAAGTGCACTAACTAGACCTAGAGGAGATTTAGCTTTAAAAATAAGTATAACAAGACATGTTAGCGTTGTTTTGTAAACAGTTGCAAATAACGTAAACAGAATCGTTATGTTGACAACAACTTATTTAATTGAAACCTTTATTTTATCTGATGGAACGAATGGTCAAATTGATATTTTTGCTTGTTAGCAGAGCAGAAGCGGGGTGGTGCAACCGCCTAGGATGCAAAGTTAGAAATAGGACCTACAAACGACGATCACAAATTTTCTTTTTCTTTAGTCATCAAAAATATTTTGGGGGGTCAAGGTGTAGCTGAAAATAAATATCGTCGGAAGGAAACCCTTTTTTTGGTCGAGTGCCACATCTTTTTTTTTATCCGGAAGTCTAATTTAACATCTTGCTTAGGGTCTGTTGAAAGCTAGCTACGACTGTTTATTAGTCTTACATTATGTAATAGGATCAAAAGGGGTAATTGTAAAACCGGGGTAAATGGAAACAGCCTATTTATTTTTAAAACATCCAACTCTAGAAATTTTAAACTAATGTAAATTATAGACTGTAGTACTACTTTAGTTAGTAAAACTTTTACCTCACCAATCAGCAGAATAAATAACCATTTTACATGAAAAAGTAAAAAAATGTCTAGAAATCAGTTAAGAGGTGCTTCAACATTTTTTTAATAAAATTTGTAAAATAAATATAATTATAAGTAAATTATTGATAAATGTTCTTAATTTACACAATGTAAGTCGACAAATTGCATGACTATTTGAAGTTATAAATGCTCACAGATTATGTGAGTCGGTATTTACAATTGCCCCAGGAAATTTATTGCATAGGGGAAATTTGAAAATTGAGAAGTTTGAAAATTGAAACAAAATAACGAGGTAATTGTGAACATCAATAAATGCACTGGTAATGAGATTTTTTGCAAAAGTCAAAATTTTCTGAACTATTGAAGGACGTTTGGTTGTCGAGAATTACTCCTGCCACTGTCATTTGAGGTTTTGCATCTACTGGTATTTGTTCTATCGATGCTACACATTTTCCAAATCGTCAATTAGACCCTATTTTTCTACCAAAATATAGAAAGCCAAAAAACGGTATCTGACTACACTACCCAAACAGAAGATAATAAGAATACAAAGTTCATCTGAAACAGTAAAGACAATAACCCCATTGAGAACTATTATAACCGCCGATGATGCTGTAAAGCGAAACCTGGTCTGGTCATAGCAAATATTTATAGAAATATCGCGGATTTTTAATATCTGTGGCGATCTTAATTGTTAATAAAGTTTAATAGTTAAGAACTATTTTAAATTATAGCACCTCCAAAATGGCTGTTCTCAATTACCCCAATATTTTCGACTGTCCTTAAGGGCAAGACGGTAATTGTAGACTGAATTTTTTGCAAAAAAACTATAAAATTTGCATATTTAACAATATAAATTTACATAAAACTTAATAACTAATTTTATTAATCATATAGATGCCTTAATTTCATTTTTATTAAGAATACATAGAGCTTTAAACTTCAATCTTCCAAAATAGCTCACAATTTCCCCACTTAGCCCTACTAGCAATGGGCTGGCAGACAATGTTATTAGATTTTTATATGCAGAGACATTTCTCCATATCAGACTTATATTGAATGCATGCAGTATATAAAAGCTTATTAATATGAATAAGCAACTATAACAGAAGGATGACAGGAAGCGATTGGGAGTTTTTTTCTCAATGATGATTTTTTTAGCCATCTCATAAAATTTCCTGAATTCTGTTGATTTTGCTACATGTTCAAAAGTTAAAATTTTATTCATGTTGTTTGTTTCCATTGAAGGTAAAATATAAACAAATTTGACTCGTTTACGTTATTTCTAAATTAAAATGTTTCATTATGATTGCGTAAATAGTGAGTTAACGAAGTATAAACTGAAATGTGCCTCAGAAGCGTCTTAGAAGTAATAGAGTAATAAGTTTATGAGAATTACTATTGTGAATCTTCTAAGATGATGAAACCATAATGTGCCTGTTAATGTCATCCGAAATTGTCTCAGGATAATTACAGCTATTTGCATCCAATGGGAATCGCCGGAGGGATAGACAGCAAATAAATTTTCAAGGGAACAAACTAATATAAATTTACAGTCTACCGGATCACAAACGAGTCCTAATCGATTTCTCCTTTTGTATCTGTTGTTGCTAACAATTCCGTGTCTATAAATTTACGGTAGTATGCCTCTATTATTAATTAATCGCCTACAGGCACTCTATAATCTCTGACCTCCTTTAGTGCCTACCCTTTCTTATCCAAATCGTATTATAAGGAAAAACAATATTACAATGTTAGATTAACTGATATGTTTAACGTACGATTGTGACATTATATGAAACTGAAGAAATTGTTAGAACAATCAAGTTTTGCCTTTCATTTATCCACTTAGCGATTATTTAATGTACGAGATTCTTATTTGTCAAAAAAAGTCTTATTTTTATAATTACCGCGAGACCGTCACCATCATATAGAATCTAGCCTGATTAAGAAGACAGAGAAAATTAAGTATAAGAGGAATTAGCGATTACACAATTTCTTAATGTATATTTTATTTACACTAAGACAATATTTTTAAATCATAATTTAAATTCCTTTTTGAGCGGCTTCCATACCACAAGATAATAAACAGTAAAACATTTAATGTTTCATGAATTTCTTGTTGTTCTTTTGCTTTTTCTTGTCCTTGTCTTGCCCTTGCTGCAAAAACAAAACAATAAATTTGTAACCAAGAACAACACAAGACAAGACTTTTAGTAAGGGCAAAGTTTTTTGTCAAAAAATTAGCAAGGAGTAAAACTTCTTTTATTTCGATATTCTCTTAAAATAAGCTTCAGAATAGTGTTTTTAAATCTTTTTGAAAAGATAAAGCCTTTACAAATAATAAATTTTCCTCTCAAATTAAAAGTTGGAAAAAAAATTAAATTTCATGAAACATCAAAATTAAAACAAATGGTTTAATGTTAGGTTTTCCTCAAAATAACAGGACATTTAAAAAAAACTTCAATTTTTTTCTAAATTTTAACTTTTTTTTATAAAAAAAACATTTAATCAGCTTTTTAATTATATTTTCCAAATTTAAATTTTCATTTCGATATTTCGATTTTTTCTTGAATTAGAACTTTAACCATAAAATTTTGACTTTTATTCAATTTTTCTATAAACATTTTAACTTTAATCTCAAAATTTATATCCTCTAAACTTTAAGTTTAATTTAGATTTAGTATTGGAACTTGAAACTTTTCTTAAGAGTTCGAATTTAAAGTCTAAATTCCGGAAAATATTTTCTTAAGTTATTTCAAAGACAAAGTCGAAAATTTAAAACTAAAGTCGAAAAAGTCGACTGAATGGAAAATTAAGAAAAAAACATTATTCTAATGGAAAATCAAAGATTCAGAATTTGAGAAAAAGTTAGGAATTAGAAACTAATTCTAACACGCCGTATTGTCATGGTGAAGGAGGAAGTCATTAGTCTACTTTTCGAGTCCTCTTTTCCGTATATCGTTTCGCAAACGTTGCAGTAGACCCTTGTAATATTCGTAGTTTACAGCTGTTCCTCTGGGAACGAACTATGATTGCACTATGCTACCACTATCAAAAAAAAAACAACAATGATTATGATTTTGATATTTGACTTTGACCAATGTGCCTTTTTAGGGCGAGGAGAGCTACTGGTTTTCCATTGGGAACCCCGAATATTCGTCTTAGGATCGTAACCATACACCTGAAGTCCGAATTGGCATGAAGATAATTCTTCAATTCCATGCAAACTGACATTCCTTCTGAACTGAATTTCCTTCTGTTCGTCAGTGCAAAGTCTGGGAACAAATTTCGCACTCACTCATCTCATTGGTGAGTTATTGGTTAAAATGCTTTGCACGGACCCATGTAAGGTGTTCAGTTCTTTGGCAAGCTCTCGAATATTCAATCGCTTGTTTTAACAAATAATTTATGCCACACTATACACGTTTTTGTCTGTCTTTGAGGTCTAAGTACGTTCTGGCCATTTTGCTCGTCTTCGACAGTCTCATTTTCGCTTTTGACAGGTTAAGCGCCATCGCAGTCACCGGTGTCCGCCATGACCCAATATGACAAATACCTGATGTCTCTATACTGGTTGATCCTGCCAGACCAAGCGGACTCGCTCTTAAGAGATACAGCACTGTCGTGTGTCCGCTATGGCCCTGCACAATCAATCACCGGCGATAGGTTCCTTGTACCGCAATTTTTTTTATTTACATTGTTTCTTTCTTTCTAAAATTAGTTTAGATTAACAAATAATTATTACTAATCGAAGCAACTATCGAAGCAAAATTTTGGAAGTCCTTTAGAATTTTCACAATACGTGGTCACCTTTTTCATCTTATTTTAATTGATTAGGCGCTCCACCTTTTTCTTGTAGCATCCTTTAAAGTATCTTCGGTTTCCACGAGTCCTTAAACTCTGACTTCTTGACGGACAACCAGGAACATTTCGTTTGTCTTCAAATTTCAGTAAATCCTTTACCACTGATAAACAGAAATCAGTAATAGACATGTTGCTATGTTCAACAAGTTTGAAAATGAAGTGACTGTTGGCCATTAACGTTTCGAGTAGTATCTGTACAGCCAAACCTTCACCCTTTTCCGTTTTTTTTTTTCACCACTTCAGTAGAAGTTCCCTTGCGGTTGGCCCGCAATGTTCCCAGACAGTGAGTATTGTTGTCCAGAAATATGTATGCAAACTGGAGACTGGTGTACCAGTTATCGATGAAACAAGTTTCGCCAGCTTGTAAAAGTTCTTTTGTCAAGCGGAGAACCATTTTGGTGGGAACTGCCATTAATTTGTTTGCCTCGTTCTCTTGCCCAAAATATTTACTTAAATTCTAAGTATATCCATTGACGCAGCATAGTTTGAATAGTTTGATCCCATATTGCCTGAAGGACAATCGGCCCTGAAATGGTATCATTATTTTATTAATGCAAAAAGTCTTACTAGGTGTGTGCATTTTTTGGTAGTTTTTGATAAGTACATCAAAAAGCGGAGGGATCTTATACAAACGATCTTCTTCAGGGCCCTGATTATTGTTTAAAAAGTAAAGCATTTTTAGGAGTAATTTAAATCTGTTACGACTCATAACATTGCGGGCAACAACTTGTTTTCAAAATCCACTTCGTGGACCAATAATGCCGAAGAATGTTCATGTGAACGATTCCCATGTAACTCAGTAGCTCTATCAGGTGTATTATTTTGGTTCGATTTGTCGGTTCCCATTTTTGTACCCGAGCGTGCTTTGTAAGGTTTTTTTAATTTATAACCACCTGGGTTGCATAAAGATTTGTTTTGTTTACTATTTCACCAATAATATTAAAGTTCACAAGAGCAAAATAGTAATCAACTGGTTCACGTCCTTCTAATGAGGCGTGCTTTCCGGCTGTATTCCATGCTCAAAAGTTTCCTCAAACTCCAAATGATTTCCCATTGGAGCGGTCCAGACTGATTGCGTTAGATCACGCATTGTTTGTTGAGCTTCTTGTTCTTCATCACCGCTGCCAGAGAGATTATCACTGCTTCCCGAAGGAATGTACGCCGGATCTTGATCTGAATCATCCGAATAGGGATCGTGCGTTGATTGATCCTTTGTGTAAAAGGAACAATAATCATTTAGAATTTGGTCAGCAAGAATTATTGTTTTAAACTTACCGTCAGAATCATGCCTTTGCTGCAAAGTTAATTGTAAAATGCGTTTTCCGCGGTCGAAACTATAATTTAAAAACCCGAAATAAAAAAACAAAAATTCCTAAGAAATCTTCATTTCAGTAATTTTATTTCGAATTTAAATTCGAAAGTTTGAATTTAACAAATATGGAATCGGTATTCCATATAGGTTAATTAAATCTTACTAAGTAATAACCTAACAAATTATTTGCTGCTAATGAATGCAAAGTTCATCGTTAGAAGCTAATGGAATGATACTAGTTACGAAATAATTATCTGCTCTGTCATATTAGTTGGTGAGGACATAAATATTTGATAACTTTTCAATTCATAACAATTAAACTTTATTAACGATAAAAATGCAACAAAATTTAAAGAATTCCACAACGTTTTCGATAAATATTTGCTAACACCGGACCAGGTTTCGCATTACTGCATCATCGGGGGTCATATCAGCAATTTATTTAACCGTTGTTATGCTAGTAAGCTCCATGGATCACAGACTCCTACGAATATTCCGTCTAATCCAAATTCTCGTTCAAAGCTTCAATTAGAGGTGTGTTCAAAAGATCAAGCTGTTCATTCAAAAATGTAAATTGACTAGATTGTAGATATTTGTGAATTTCTAAGACTTCCAAGAAATTAAGTTTTTTAGTGTTATTACAAATGTGTAATACTTTTACTGTGTTCGCGCATGTCTGTAATCTATGGAGCTTGTTAGCATAACAACGGCTAAACAAATTGCTGGTATGAACGCCGATTATGCAGTAATGCGAAGCCTGGTCTAGTGTTAGCAAATATTTATCAAAAACCTTGTGGAATTTTTTAAATTTTGTTACGTTTTTATCGTTAATGAAGTTCAAAAGTTAGAAATATTAAAGAATTCCAGGAAGTAAGGGTTGGAAATGTCAATAAATTTTCAAGTTTATTCCACATTACCCTTACTGTTATTAAATATTAGTGAACCCCCAAGACATTTGCATAAACTGAAATAACATAACCTACTTAAGAGAGGATTTATTTTAAGAATTTCTCAAAACACACAATCACAATCCTAATTCACCTCAACTTGCTGCGCATCTTCCTTAGGATCTTCCTCCCTGGACGAAGATCATTGACCTAGACACATTTAACATGCTGTCTTTGGTAGGGCATATCTTCAAAAATGGTGCCTCCTTACTTAAAAAAAAATTACCGCTGTATGGTAAGACTGCCGTAGACTCCTTGGAAAAACCTGGGGACTGAACCCCAAAATGATCTACTGGTCCTACCGGATGGTTATCAGACCAATGGTTACGTACGCCTCGTTAGTATGGTGGCGAAAAGCAAAGGAAAAGACACCACAAAATAAACTTGCCAAAGTACAACGTTTAGCATGTCTTGGAATTACAAGAGCAATGAAAACCTGTCCAACTCCATCTCTGGAACTCATGTGAATTTCCCCATTTTATATGTTCAAGTAAAGAAGGAGGCCATTTTGGGCGCTTTAAGACTGGCTCAGGAAATAGATCTGAAGGAAGGAGACTTTATCGGACATATAAGTATTCTCAAAGAATTTGTGTCATCGGCAATAATAAAACTGGTTAATACAATACAAACCAGGTTGTAGTTCGAACACTTATTTGAAGTAAACTAAACTACCGCAGGAATCCCTGATCTGGTACACGGATGGGTCAAAAATAGCAGAAGGAGTTAAGGTCGGCATATATGACCCAAGATACAGACTTACAAAAGCCTTAGGTCAAACTCCCACAATCTTTCAGGCAGAAGTACATGTCATAGAACTAGGCATTCGGGAATGTCTATCGAAGGACATACGAGGATCAAGGTTCTATATCTATTCAGACAGTCAAGTGGCGTTTAAAGCTCTGAGTAGCTTAACTGTCAAATCCATACTAGTGTGGGACTGTCTACAACTACTAAAGCAGTTGGCTGCCCACAACAAAGTAACCTTGATGTGGGTGCCAGCACACAGAAGTATTGGAGGAAATGAGATTGCCGATCGCCTTCCCAGAGAAGGTGCAGCATCCCTATTTCTTGGACCCGAATCTTACTTTAATACAGCAAAGAAATGAAGTCCGCAAATGGAAAGAGAAATTAATTTCAGGATAAAACCATACTAAAAAGTTCAGCACATATTCGCACACCAAATACGAAGGAACTTCTCGACCTTAGCAAACTACAGTTAAGGTTAATAACAGGCCTTCTTATAGGACAATGCGCGCTAAGATGTCATTTTAAAAAGATAGACAAAGCGGAGTCAGAGACTTGCCGCTTCTGCAACAAAGTTATGAAAATTGCAGAACACTTACTTTGCACATGCGAAGTATTCTTTTAAAGGAGACTACTTCACCTGGAACAGGTACAAGCTACACCTGCAGAAATAAGTAAAATTTCTCCTAGGAGAATCCTAGGCTTTACAAAAGCTTGGGAATTTATGAACAATATATATTGGTGTTTATCACAATAGATCTTTAAGGTCGCAGTGATGGTAGGAATGTATATATCCTGTCCGCCCCATATCATATCTATCTAAGAGATATATTCTGGATGCCTGCTTAACTACGTGCAGCAGGAAAATTTCGGCTTTTTAAAATGATATCTCGTTGCTGCAATTCGCTTTCTAGGCTATTGGTTCATTATTAAACCGAAACCACTTATCTCTATTTGTACTTACGGTGGTCAGTACTAGCAGAATTTTTTCGACGTTGTTTAAATGTTGCTAAAGGTTCCTGCAAAAAATTCACCCATTTTTCGACATGTCGTTCTTCTCTAAAAATATCGTTCTTTTCTTAAAATGTCGATCTTTTTTCCATAGCTTCGATCGTTTTCCTAGAGATTCGATCATTTTCGCAAAATTTTGCATCTTTATGCATAATTCGTTTTTGTTTTTATACGTTTCCATTTTTTCTTCCCGAATTTCAATTTTGCTTGAAATTTCGATATTTCTTTAAAACCCATTTATTTTCAAGATTTCCACTTTATCTTAAAATCCAATCTTTTATGTTACTAAAAAATTTAAATTTTTTTTCAAATTCGTCTAAAATTGAAATACAAATATTGTCCCCTGAAACCAGGGAATATTAAAAAACACAACAAAGGTTGATTTAAAGAGCTCTAAAAGCAACCTTTGTTGTGTTTTTTAATCTTTCTTAGTTTCAGAGAACAAGTTTGTATTTCAATTTTTGATGGTAACCACGTACCAGTCCGTCCCTCATTAAATTCGTCTTTTTCTCAAAATTTACTTTTATTTCAAAATTTTTCTTTTTCTTAACAACAATGCTCAAATGTTTAGTATTTTCTCAAAATTTATTTCGTTATGAAATCCCTATTTTTTTCCTTGGAAATTAAAATGTACTTTAAGTTGTCGCTTCATCATTTTCGGAGACGACCTGCGCTCGTTCGCCCCAGTGAAGATCTATCGCAAGCAATTTTCACTATCCTTCTATCATCCATTCTATTAATGTATTTGTTCCATTCTCTTTTTTTCTGCGCTACCCATTCACTAACATATTTTACCTTGCATGTTTTTCTTATGTTTCCACTTCTTTTTTTATCCAGTAGTCCTTTTACCAGTAATTTGGCGAATACTTTCATTTCCGTTGTTTCTACTAACCTTCTGATTTTTCTTTGTTTCTGGTCTGGTTTCTGCTGTGTATGTCATAATATTATGGTTTTGCATATCCTAGACTTGGCCTCAATACTTATTTTTTTATTACACCATACAGTACTATTTGGACACCATGCTATTCTTGTTGCTTATGTTGTTTGTTCTCTCACCTGTGTCTCAACATCACCAAAGCTGGAAAATTCTATTCCAAGGTATTTAAATTTCATTTCTTGCCTAAGGACTTTCCCTTCGATGTCCAGTTTACATCTCAAGGGTGTTTTGATGTTGTTATAAATTTTTCTTGGAAGGGTGATATTATCATATTCAAAGATCTGGTTGTGCGGTTAAATGTGTGGAGAAGTTTCTGCAAGTCGTCCTCATTTTTTGCAACCAACACGACATCATCGGCATAATACAGTATTCTGATTTTTGTCTTTCATTTTGTACCCTATCAGTTTGTGAACAATTTCATTCATGATGATAATGAAAAGAAGGGGGCTCAGTGAGTCTCCCTGACGGGTTGTCAATTGGTACTGGTTCGGAAAGCGCTCCTTTTGACTTTACTTGTGTTTTATTTCTTATTTATATGTTCTCTATAGCTTTGATTATGTGATGTGGAATTTGTCTATTGTAAAGGTGATAGAGAACATCCTTTAACTGGACTCGGTTAAACGCTCTAGTTAGGTCAATGAAGCACATAAATGATGTCTTATCGTATTCAATCGACTTCTCAGTTATTTGCCGTATGACAAATATTGCGCCTGTGCACGATCTTTTACTCCTAAGTTCTTGTTGCTCATCTGCCATTGAAGTGAGGCTATTCATTTTATCTGTTATTATTTATTGTTAGTTTAAGTGTTGTGCTTAAGAGATTTATTCCTCTGTAATTTGAAGCTTTTTTTTGTCTCCCTTCTTCTTAAACAGTAGGAAAGTTCTGATGGTTCTTCACTCATTTATAATCCTGCGATGATCGAAAATCTCCTGATTTAAAGTTGTTAATTCCTGTGTGAGTTTTTGTGGTCCGTATTTGAGCAGTTCGTTGGCTCTATCTTCTTGTCCGAGACTGTTCCTATTTTTTAATTTTTGGGATGCTATTTGCATATCGAAAGTGTCAATTTGAGCATCATTGTTAATAACTATTTCCGGTGTTCTTATTTCTTCTACGTTATGTGCTTTATATGTCAGTTAGATAATTAATCCATTCTTCTCTTCTTATATGGGGGGTCTCGATCAATTCATTAACCTACCTCCTTGTGATCTGATGAACTGCCAAATCTGTTTTTGGAGCCCATAGAGGTCACTCTCCATGCGTTTTGAGAAAATTTCCCTGTTGTGTTTTTTTATTTGTCTTACAAAATTCTTTAATCTCGTTTCTGATTCTTCGATATTCATTGTATGAATCTGGTAATCCTAAAGTATGCAAGATAAGCTTCACTTTTCTCTTTATATTTTTCTTTAACTTCTGGGCAAGACCATGGTGTTTTGTTTACATTTATATTGTTCGTTTGCACAATTTTTATTTCAAGTGCCTCGAATGCAGCGGTTTTGATGTTATTTTCAATTTTTGTTTAGGTTAAATTGATATCATCACTATTCATTATCGAGTCCTTGTCAATTTTTTCTTCGAGTCTTTTTTTGTACAGTTCTTTTAAGGTTGGGTCCCATAGTAATTCGGTATTAATTTTTTGTTCTCGTGTCGTGGGTCTTCATATTTTTTGTGGAACTAAATTCATTTCTGATTTTTCCTAGTAGGAGGCTACGATCACTCTCTATATTTGGTGAATTTAATATTCTCACTTCTAATATTTGGGGTGGCCGAAAATGTCTTCTTGTAGATCAGTTCCTTATTTAATCCTGACAAAATATTTTATTATAAATGTTCCCTGTTTAAAACATTTTGTCAAGATTTTTAGCGAATTTGTTAAGTTAGATTTAAATAATTTAGCTTAAATTTCAGAAGTTTTATTATAATGAATGCGAATTTATTTACCCGAAAATAAAGTATGTTTGATATACTTTGAACTCAAATGTTTTTAGGTTTGTAATGAGATTTTGGTTGCGAAATATTTGCTTGTGAGAATTTCTGGAGACAAAAAATTAAAATAATCCAGTAGTTGTCACAATATGGATAACTGATTATTAGTAGATTCGTCAGAAACAATTTTTGTTTTAATAAACAAAGGTGTCAGTTTTGGTTGCAACTGAAACCTGCAAACAATGGATAACATATTCAAGAACTAATAAAAGATTAAAGTTTTCAAAAAAAAATAAAAACACAAAACTGTCCAATGGATTAAAAATATTACAAGAACGTTTTCCACTTAAAAAAGATTCTTCTTACACTAACAATTGCGTGAATTATATTGCACTTAGGATGGCATTGGCAACAAACCAGAAAAAAAAACAGCTACAATTTTTTTTAAAAAACAACATCCCTATTTCACTCATGATCATGCGAATTCCTCTTTGGCCGTGGAAATGGTAGGACTGTTCCAAAAATAAGTGGCGAAAAACCGATTTCGAAAAGAAGTACAATCACACCTTAAGAATCAATATTAGTTTTAGATACCAGTGTCTAAAGTAGAAACAATTACCACGACCGGAAGTATTAAAACAACAGGAATTAAAACAAACACAAATCACCATGCGACAAATTTATTCAGCATAAAAGCTTATAAAAATGCAACATAAATCCTGACACAAATATGCAAGGAAATGACGCTAATTCTAACTGGATGGAACACATTTCCACATTTTCACCAACCATTATTTTGGCTGAAACCTTAAAAAAGAGATACGGAAGGAGTGAAAATTGTATTTTTCAAAAAATAGAAGACAAAAAAGGAAGTACTAAGGAAAAGAAGAAAACAAAAAACAAGAGAACTAAAAAAGCTTGAAAAATTAAAAGATAAGCGATAAAGACAATAAAATTGAAACATATATAAATATACATTCTTTATATTTGGGTATATACATGCATGTTAGGAACATTTTCTTGTATTTCTAAACAATATATAAATCTCCACATTTTTCAATTTTTTTTTCAAAAGCAACTCAACGGTTTAAATTTGATGACAATTGATGGTAAAGTTAATGACAATTATTGGTTAATGCAAAACTCGTCTATGAAAATTACTGGTAAAATGACTCTGATACAATAAAATATTTTCATTAACAAATTGTTTTGACAGAAAATAAGCTAATAATTTCCTAACAAAGAAACTAACATTCCTTTTGGGGATTGGTGGTATTAAAAAATTGCATCAAATTTTTTTTTTTTTTTTTCAATAATGAGTTAGAGGTACGTGTAATAGTGACAATTATTGGTGCCCTTACCCAACCTCACTTTATTTTGCCCAATAAATTCAAAACATTACAACCTTACTCAACAAGATAAGAAATTAATTGCAGAATAAACGGACATTTCTTGACATCTCCAGCTGTACTGTTTTTGCTTAGCTTAACTTGTGTAGTTTTTGGCAGTTGCATTATTCTGTTCTATTATTTAGTTGTCACTTGTTTTTAAACAACTAAACCGCTCAGGAATTTGCTGTCTCCGACTCTCCTGTATGCCTCAACAATTTCACCCTTGGGAGAATCAATCCTATTAATTTCTGTAAGCATCTCCCGTGAAAGAACTTGAAGACAAAAATTAAGTTACCAACCATCCGCCTGTGCTCTATTGTTTCGAGAGAATTGGTCAAACTCTCGTTATAAATTAGGCGAATCGCTCTTCTTTGAATTGAACCCAAAAAAGCTAAAGTGTGCTTTGGAGCTAAACTCCAAACATAAAAACAGTTTTTTAGCGTTGGCCTAACTTTAACTTTATGTAGTGTAAGTAGCTGATGACATCTGAAGTACTTTTTAGCTCTAAAAAAAAGCCTAGCTTCTGAAAGGCAGCCCACATGATCGTCCCAAGAAAAGTCAGTGCTCGCATTCACTTCTAAGATAGACAGATTAAATTTCATCGGAAGGATTTCACAGTTCATGAGTATGATGGTTGCAGTGTCCCTTAATGTTTTCCTAGAGAAAACCGCGATCCAAAGCAGCGATGGAAAATGGTTTGTCGGAGAAAAAAGATGATGCCAGGCTACTATCATCTGGGTAACTATATATCGGATTGGAAGAGATCGTTTATGTGTTACAGAAACAGAGTAGGAGACAGGACAGGCCCCTGAGGCATCCTTGCATTAATCGCAAATGTCTCGGATTAAATGCCATCGACGACGACCTGAAGAGATATGTCAGCGAGAAAACTGGATATCAAATGATAGAGCCCAGGAGGAAGACCATAGAATGGTAATTTGGCGAGAAGAGATCGGTGTCAGACTCTGTGAAAGGCCTTTGAGGTATCCAATGCTACAATTTTAACCTCACCATGTTTTTCCAGTTACAGATATGAGTATCATATGGAAGTAGATTTTCATTACTTTCACATTATGAGGCTTTTCTTAAGAAATACTAATTATGTTTTCTGATTATTCATTGGGATTTATTAGTAAAATTTTTAAAAAGACATTAAAATTCCTTAATTATATATGTATTCTATTTTTTCCCAATTTATAGTTGTAAGGTCTCGTATATCTTAAAGTCGTGTTTCAGGAAATATTTTTATTATTATTTATTTAAATAACAATTTAAATATATTCCAAACTGAGCTCGGTGAAGCTAAAATAAATTTATTGTAATACCATAACTGTTGAAGCTGCATACTACATACTTATTTTTCCATAAATGACATTATAACTGAGACATTGTATAAAAAAGGTAAAGCAAAAAGCACAAAATCAATAACTTACAAAAAGAACACTTCTATACAAGTTTAAAACAAGCGTCCATATTAAAAAAATCCTTTAAATATGATGTTCTTGAGTTCACTGTACTGAAATTTCTCTGAATAACATGTTTACCAGAATTTCGTAAGGTTGTTCGTGCTATTAGTTTATTAAACCCGTTATTATGTAAGATTTGTAAGATCACTATAAGACATTTACCGTCGTAACTGCCTTAAAATTAAGGTAAATCTCGAAAATTGCTCCAAGTTGGAAATCCAGACAGTAAATTCATACGAAATTGGAGCAAAACAAAATTATTACTATGTTTTCCTCAAAATCAAAATCATATTTATACAAATCTATTACAAACACAAATTTCTAATCACTTTGTTTATATTATTGCTTTGCTAATAATTATATAGAGAACCTAGGAATCATCTCATGTTGTTTGCAATGTTCTAAGGCAATCTCTTGCTAGATTTAATTTGCTTTAGCATAATTTGATGAAACGGAGACGGAATCAGTTCTCAATAACCGAGGTGTTTATTTTCTCTAAATACTCGACTGTATTTGCTATGTAAATCGTAGATCTCCATATAATTTAAAATCATCATATATAATCATCATCCCTATTAGGTAAAACGCCCTCAATCCTTACCACCTTTCATGCATGACCCTCATAGACCATAATCACCCTAATATTATACCAGCGAAACTGTTTTCCATGTTTCATAGTTTTCTGTGCATTTGAATTTCCTTTGAAATCTATGACTTTATGACTAAACCAAATATATTTAGTAAGTCACATCAGGGCCAGATGTTTACCAAAAGAAGACACCCAAAGAACTGACAAAAATGTTCTTGAAAAGTTAAAAAGTCAGTTAAATCTGAAAAGAAACAAAAAAGGAAATTTTTATAACAGGAAACCCCATCTTAAATTGATTTCGCTATGCATTGTAGATAGTATCACTCATAATTGCAAATGTGCTAAATGAGCCCTATAATTTCAAGCTTATCATTTTCAAATTATTGTTTTTTTTTTTAAGTGAAAACGTCGGGAGTGGTGAGCGATTTTTGGTAGGGAAAAATATTATTGGTTGGCACAACTAAAGAGCTGTTGCATCACCGATGCTTTTATGTCCCGTCATCAACATACTAATGTCGCGTCACCAAACATGGGAATGTCGCGTCATCAACATGCTAATATTAACTCTCTGGCTATGATTTAAACGTGTAGTAAAGTTACTTTGTGAAGCTGACGAAATCTTTCCCCGAGCGTAAAAAAAAGATTTAAACATAAAACTAACCCAAAAAATCGGACTTTAATAATAAAAATGGCAAAACTGAAAAAATCAAGAACAACAAAGAAAAAACTCGAGGGAAGCTCGATAGCCCTAGTAAGTAACGTCCTGCTTTTTAAGAAAAAAATATACGCGTACGTTAAAAAAGGTTTTAGCTTAAAAATAATGCGAAAAAATCGAATCTAAATTGCCAAAAAATATAAAATACTATCCACATCAGCGGGTAATCGCAGACTTCGTAAAAGAATGCGTATATGCTAGAGACCTGCACGAGTGATTACATCATCGTCCGATTACAGGTACAAATACTCGTTTGACGACACGCTGGGGGACTTCTGGCCTAGTATGGCCAGTTTGAGAGAAGCGCATTCAAGGGACGTTCTTCAGTTTCTCAAAAAGGTTGGGTGGCTGAATGAATGACCAAGGACGTCTCAATCATGGGGACAGCACAATGGGCCCGGAAAGGGTGGCCTAAATGCTAGCCTAATTTCTAGGCAATCCACCTTAAATTCAGAATCTAGACTAGTTTGACGAGTACAACGCTGTCGATTCTGGCAATTGTGAGTCACGAGACGAGTATAAGAAATAATCGGCATTTCGCCGCTTTATGTAATCAGTATCGTTGGAGAAATAGAAAGGCGCCTAATTTTACAATATATATTTTTAGGTCTGTAGCTTCTTCGAAAGAGCCCCAACAATTTCTATGAAATTTGCTAACTTAGGGTCTTTTAAACCAACAGAACAGTATAGATAGGTATCGCTTTGATAGCAGTTCTGGTTTATTATTATTTTTACATTTCATTTTATACTTTTAAACAATTTAAGAGATATTTTTCCCAAAGACCGAGACATGTTGGGCGACTAGTTAAAGTGTTTGACATTTTCATCACCCTTGTAAGGAAATTCTTCAGGAACAGTATTTTTTGTCTAAAATTGCTCTATCGGTTTCAATTAAAAATCTTCACTTAAGTTTTTTTGAGGTGTTTAAAAAAACTTTAAAAACTTCTCTAAATCGATCCAACCACATAACCCATCTGACAGGAATCATTGAATTATCAAAAAATCATGATGTCGATGTCAAATTTTTAACTAAGCGACTTCTTCCTAAATCGTTTTTTTTTAATTAAAAACCCCATTATTATAATTTTAGTCGAAATAGATGATCTGTAATGAAAAAAAAAGTACATCTACACCCTACACCAACAAATTTCGTTATACTGAATAAAAAAAGAAATTTTATTACAATTTCGAAGTTTTACCAAAATCATTTCCTTGATGCAAAAAGCCCTACTTACGAATAGAACTGTTTTGTAAAAAAACGATGTTCTTGAAGAAACCCTTACGATCGCGAAACGTCGAACACTATAAGTATCTCTCCAAGATTCGTTTCCATAAAATGAATATCTTAATTTGTTTAACGGTATATAAAGGTAAAATATTCCCAAAAAATGGCGATCCAGAATTTTTACCAAAACGGTATTTATCTACAATTTTTCTTAACATAAGGAACCTCTAGTTTCCAAGTTTTCCAGGATAACAAATGTATATATTCGGTAGAGTGTTACAGATGAATACCAATAAGAGTAAGATAAATGGAAGACAAGGGTGTGGTATGTCACCCATGTTATTCACCCTTTACTCAGAAAAATATTTCACGAAGCTTTATATAGCAGGAAAGAGGGTACAAAGATTGGGAGGTGAAATTATAAACAATATAAGATACGCAGATGACGCTGCCATCATTGCAGAATCCATGAATGACTTGCAAATACTGCTGAACAGAGTGTACGAAGCTGAACAAAGATGGGGTATTAATATAAACATTAAAAAAAACGAAATGGATGGCGGTGGGTAAATTAACATTGAACCAATTATAACTTAAAACGGACAAAGCGTAACATCGAGCTAGTGTCACATTTAAAATATTTGGGTAGTTGGCTAAACAACGAAATAACATGTGACGAGGAGGTAAAAACGAGGATTGACATGGCACGTAAGGCGTTTAGTAAATGGAAATCCACTCTTATCAATTGAAACATCGCAGTTCAAACGCGGCTAAGAACACTCCGCTGTTACATATGAAACGTCCTTCTGATTGAGACATAGACGCTTAAAATTGACACTATGAATAGAATAGAGGCCTTCGAAACGTGGTGTTATCGAAGAATCCTTAAAATTTCTTGAACCATACATACTAGTAATGATAAAAACAAGAAAGGTTAGGTACTCTGGTCATATAACACGATGCATCAAATACCACATTCCTCACCTGATCATCCAGGGAAAAGTTGAGGGCAGAAGATGCTATCGTGGCTACGAAACATCAGAAATTGGACCGGACTGGGAGTAGAGCAACTGTTCCGAGTTGCGGAAGATAGAGAACGATTCAACGAAGTTGTCATGGAGGCATAGTACTGAAAGAAGATATTCGGTACGATGCCACGATACAAATTCCCCAATTCCATATGTAGGGGAGATAGAAGAGAGTTGGG
Source organism: Dastarcus helophoroides (assembly GCA_028583605.1). Lineage (NCBI taxonomy): Eukaryota > Metazoa > Arthropoda > Insecta > Coleoptera > Bothrideridae > Dastarcus > Dastarcus helophoroides. Next base: position 52,462,957 of record CM053325.1, on the reverse strand, counting down.
CAGTACGGAGGCATGGTCACCCCTTCGTAAATCAAAATCTATTGCAGGTTATTTAATTTTTTTACGATAGTAGTTTAGTTCGTTCACTAGCAACACATCACGTCCATAATAGTTATTTGTGTGCCTAGAAGTAACTCATTAGCGACCGAGAGAAAGATTATCGCTGAAGCCGCCCTGCGGCCGAGGTTTGACGATCTCGAGGTCGCTAATGAGTTACGTGGCCGAGGCGCACACATTTTTTGTGCAACCAAAAAATATGTATTTATGTGAATATTATTGCTTTTAAAAGGCTGTCATTAAATTTGATGTTTATGTATCCCATGTAGGTAATACTTCTAAATAGGCAGCTCCCTATTCTCTTCGTGAGTTTATCTCAAGGACATGTGTCAATTCGAATCGCTGCACGCGAATTAAAAACATCTGATGGTCTGTGACAAACTTCTGGCAATATCACACGTTCAACACATTTAATACTGGAAGAAAGGTAAAAATACACGAATAAAACAAAAAATTTTAAACAGGCTATTTGCAGAAAAATTTTAAAAAAATTAAGAATCAATATTTTTAAAAAGTTGCAGTTTGGAAAGAATTTAAATTTTGAAAGAACGTTTAGTTTTTGAAAGAATCGAAACTTTGAAGAAAGGTCGAAATTTTCAAAAAAAAATATCAAAATTTTCAAACACTTGGAAATTTTCAGAAAACTTTGTCGAAACGTAAAAAAAGTTGAAATTTTCAAGTAACGAGTAAAATTTTTCAAAGATGTGGAAATACTGAAAAAATTTCTTAAGTTTAAAATGTATAGGTTTTTAAAAAATCTAAATTTTCGAAAAAAACAAACTTTGAAAGATCAAAAGTTTTCAAAAAATTAAAATTTTCAAAAAGTACAATTTTCGCAAAAGTCAGCAACTTAAAAAAGTCGAAATTTGGGAAAAAAGTTTCGGTGTCATATTTTCAAAAAAAAAACTGAATTACTACTCGTATGGGTCTCTAGTATAAGCGCTATTTCCTTTTCCTCTTGGCTCATGCTATCACTAATGTAAGTATACCTTCATATTTCCTACCTGCCTTAGTTTACCCTTGCTATTCATGATTATTGCTTTTTTCGCCGCGCTATTTAAACTCGCTAATACTCCCTTGTATTTTAGCTTTCTTGCTTCTTTGATTTTTATCTCTATTTGCATCGTTTTTTTCATAAGTTTCGCTATTTCTTCTTCCAATATCTCTTGACCACTCGAGTTTATTTCTAGTCCTTGAATCATTACATTGTTGCGTCTTTTATCCCTTTCCAATTGCAATATCTGGTCTTCAACTATATCAATTCTGATTTTTAAGCTTTCATGTTTATGTCTAATTTTTTCATTTTCTGCTCGAAACATTTTCAGTTCTTCTCGATATCTTTCTCTTCTTCTTTTAATTCTTTTATATTGTTTGTTAAATTCCTTAGTAATTTTACCATTTCATCCATTTTGTCTTCATTTTATTCTAGATCTTTTTTGGGGGATCTTCCGTTTTTTTCTTTGACGAAGCATTTTTTCTTCCTTGCCCCGTTGTCTTTTTTTGGTAGCCTCATCAGCTGTATTTTTGTCACTCTCCATGTTAATTATCTTGTGGCAAATTTGTTAGTTTCTGCAGCCGGTTTCCCTTCTTGCTTTACTGTTATTTCCTTGATAAGCATTAACTGCGGCTCTCACTTTTTTTTTTGCAGCATTTAGAAAAATCGAATCTATTATTTCTTACTCTCACTTCTATTTGTTCAAAGTTCTCACTTCCACATAAGACCTTTCTCTTTATGTAGACTTCTGACAAATTTCTTCGCTAATTTCTTCACTGTAACTCGTGTTTTCACAGGTTCATTACAGTTTTTCGCCTAACGAACTTCTCGGCGTTACGTCGCGCACAACGGTACTGAATTGGTTTATTAACTTATTTCTTATTATCTTTTTATCAACGGCGAATGTAAAATGTGATCTTGTGTAACATGGGGTTTTCTCGGGTGTAACTGAAACGAACACAATGTTTCTAGTAAAAAAAAACATTTGCTCTTATATAATTTAAATTATTATAAAAAGTTTTTTAGCATCAGCAATTACACAAATTTTCTAAACTGAGGATTTAATTAGAGCACTTTGTCTTTCTGGAGCCATTTTTCACCTACACACAAGTGCACTTATGCAAAGCAGTTCAAAGATGAATCAGAAAAGGAATATCCTTTGGATAATTTTATGATTTTACCCCAACATCGGTATTTATTTAGAAATTAAGATAAACAAGGTATAATTCAACTGTTCTGCGCCACAATATCGAAGAAATGTTAAGAGGCGTAGGTGGATCATAAGAGCAAGTGTTATTTAATTACATTTCTTGGAAATTTATACTTTAAGCTACTTCTTGTCATTATGATTAAATTTCTATTTTATTGCATAAATTCTTTAGAAGTGTACCAAAAATGTACAATACGTTGAAAAACCCACAAAAAAGGATAAATAGCCATAATTTTTTTTTAAATAAGTCCAAATTATGTATAAAATAGGCAATAATCTGTTATCAACCATGGCAACCGAGGGTACTCGCACAAGGTCAGCGATCTCAGGGGTCGAGTGCGACAGGAATGCTGAGGGAAAAAGTGCTTGCGATGAACCGAAATGCGGCGGCTGGGTTGAGGCATTCATTCGGGGTGATTCATGGGAGACGTATGGGCGCGGCTAGTTAACGTTAACATTGATGGTTAAATGTAGAGATTTTACTTTGTCTTTTCAAATGTTACAGTTTGGTATTTTTGTAATAAACGGTTGTTTACATCAGAAGTGGGATAGTATTGGTGTCTTTTTGAATTTTTAGTGAAAAAGGTGCAAAAATATACCAGAGAACGCGCTCCAAAGTAACAGAAAGTACTGTACTGTAGGAAGTACTGAGGACTCGGCATGAATCCAGAAGACATCGGCGATGGCAGGGGAGCTCTCGAGAGAGCTGAGCAAGCCATAAACAGAGGTGAAGACAGGAGGGTGTAAGGTCAAGTTATACATCCCCAAGAACCTCAAGTGTGGTAATAATCGCCAGCAGGGTGCAGGAGAGTAGTGAGTCGATAAACAAATTAAATGCTTTTAGTAATGTTCTGCGTTGCGTCAGATGATTGATAAAATCGTAAATACAAAAAAATCCAAAGTTATTAAATTTAGCAGTCAATCACAAATAATCTAAACGTAAATGAAGTAAGCATACAAAGAAACGCATGTTCCTCTTAATAAAAGTATTTGTGACTCAACTTTACCCATACACGAGTACGTGACCGTCGAAATAATGCTAACGGAGTAGAAGAGTAGAGCTCCACAAGAGCGTTATGAACGTTGAAAATCTGTTAGAACTTTAGGACTTAAACTAAATGATGTTTATTAAAAAAAAGTAGACGGGTTATTGCGTTTTGACGATTACTCAACAAAGGGTTTTAAATTTAACGAAACAAATCCAAACATTGATATTAATAAAATAGAACAGCGCTTTAAATACTTTTACAACCATTAAATCTGTATAAAGGGTTATTCGCAAAAAAAAGGTTTCCTATCAAACTTGTAACGAACTAATGAACATACAAAACTAAAATCAAAACAATTCATCTTTTATCGAAGAAAAAGGAATAGAAACATTTAGGTGATGGCATTAGTCAGCTGTCAAGTTACGGAACGATCTGTTAAAGATTCGAGTTATGATGTTTACGATTGCGACAAAACAGAACATTGATATTATTTTAAGAGAGCGGACTGAGAATTATGGCCGTTATGGGTTTTTAAGGTAATTAGTTTGATCTGAAAAAGACCATTACGTATTAACATTTATTTTTATGAGAACATTGTTAGATTTTGGGTCCATAAATTAATCTGCTGTGCGAATCGTCCATTTTATTAATAGATGTACCTTTACTATGATATTGCTTAGTAATTATTGAGATTATTTTAAAGAATTAATTCCTACAATAAACATAATCTAACTCTTACATTATTGAAGTACATATATTTGAAGTGCTAATTTTTGCGAACCAAGATTGAAAAACGGGAGTATAACGTACCTGATTCGACCATAAAAGCGATAAATTATTATTAGTCGAAAACACCTAGTTCGGCAACTTAAATAATATTTGAATTTAATTGAATATTTTAGAAAATGTACACCCTGTTATTCAGAACAAAGTAAGCCATAAAGTTTATTGTTTCACAAAAATATTATGTTGATATGGAGAGACCATTCCTTTGAATTAGAAACTGTAGCAATTGTGTTATTAGTTAATAGATTTCGGCAGTACTTAGTCGGAAGGCCCTTCACAGTGATTACTGATTGTGCTGCAGTAACAAATACTTTCAAAAAGGTAGAATTAAATCAGAGAATCGGCTGGTGGGTTTTGGAATTGAGCGAATACCAGTTTGGCATTAGACAGTCGACCTGTCAGCAAATGCGTTATGTTGATGCTAGCGGTTGTACAAGCGACTACACTCATAATGTATGAATTGAAGGCTAGAGAGGTAAAAAAAAATAATAAAAAAAAATATAAAAAAAAATCACAAATCATGGTCCTCACTGGCTTGTATTTAAATGAGCCCGTTTTTAAATTGTTCAACTAAATCTTGAAGATCTTGGTCTTTTTGCAACAGGTAAAATTTATGATCAGGTGGCTCATAATTATTGGTTTCTGCGCATGCGACGTTTGGTAGAGCAATACATGAAAAACTTATATATTGTTGTATATTTCAAATATGTAGAAAGCGTCGAATACCATAATCTTGTTAGAAAATATCCAGGTCCTTTTATAAAATTCTCACCGATCATCTGGGGTCTTTAATAAAAACGATATGAGGTAATACTCAAGTATTCTTCGTTGTGGATGCGTTTACAAGGTTTGTTTTTAATTTACCCTTCACCTAATACAAGGTAAGACATGTACTGACTGTAATGATAGACTTCTTCATAAGGGGTTTTGGTGCTCCATTTCAAACTATTAACTAGTGACAAGGTAAACCATTCACGTCTAATAATTTTGAAATATTTCGCAAAATTAAAATACGGTATCACTCACTACTTGAATGCAGCTGGGCGACCAAGAGGAAATGAACAAGTTGAAAGTTACAATAGAACCACCCTCGATTCATTGTCTACTATGGGAGCAGAAATAAACCATGAAAAATTGAATTAAAACATTAACAAACTCCAGTTAGGATTAAATGGTACCATAAATCAGACATTAGGAGCATCTCCAAGTGAGGATCTGATGGATTTTCGTGTAATAGGGCAGGTGACCTTATTACTAGCTGAAATGTAGCAGAGTATTGATGTTACAACGGTACTACAACAAATAATTGAAAATGCATCTATTTGCCAGTCCAAACAAAAATGCATATTTCGATCCAAAGCGTTGTTTCCGATTAGCTCAAGCAAATGATTAATTTTCCTTAAAACAAATTCTTTCTTTTACAGCACAGGTTCAAGTCAATTAATACCAAAATAAAAAGGTCTCTAAGGTCACAACAACAGGAACACTGAAGGATAGAGTAAGGGAGGTTCGGTTCTTGGGGTAGGGTTACTACTCAGACAAGAACAGCTGGATAAGCAGATACCCAGGAAGCTCTTCTGTGCGGTGAAAGGAGATGGAATGGTGGTCAACTATTCAGAAGCGTTCCTTTCAGGTTTAATTTAACAAAATGGTTGGGTAAGTTAAGGACACTGATGAGTAGAGTAAGGGGATTCGGTTCTTGGAGTAGGGTTACTACTCAGACAAGAACAGCTGGATAACCAAATACTCAGGGTGCTTTTCAGTGTGGCGAAGGGAGATGGAATGGTGGTTAACTGTTCAGAATCATCATACTTTCGCGTGGGATTAGCCCATAGAGTTAGCATTTAAGTAGGAGTTTAAGTTCTAAAAATATAAGCTGCCTCTCACTAACCAGGGTACTAATATTCTTCAAAAATAAATAGAAAAGTAAATATACATGTTCTTATAAACTTTGTTGCACAGATCTACCACTGGAGTGAGGACACTCCAGCTGTCAGGAAGGGCCGAATGTTATCAACCATGGCAACCGAGGGTACTCGCACAAGGTCAGCGATCTCAGGGGTCGAGTGCGACAGGAATGCTGAGGGAAAAAGTGCTTGCGATGAACCGAAATGCGGCGGCTGGGTTGAGGCATTCATTCGGGGTGATTCATGGGAGACGTATGGGCGCGGCTAGTTAACGTTAACATTGATGGTTAAATGTATAGATTTTACTTTGTCTTTTCAAATGTTACAGTTTGGTATTTTTGTAATAAACGGTTGTTTACAAATCCAAGAAAAACGCTAAAAAAGGTAAAAAAAAAATAGGATAATAGGAATTAACTTAATTATTATGATATAGTCAAACCCAAAGAGTTTTTATAACTAGAGACGACACCCAGGCCATTTTCTATAGTCCATGTTGTCGGCAACATATCGAGCGGGTACGCTCTCTCAATCAAAACATTGTACAGTACCTGACTGGCCCAATAGGATAACATATTTAAATCAATCAGAACTTTGTTAATAGTCCTAACTCTATATATATATATATATATTTTTTGCATAAACTCATCTGCTTAACATTATGAAATATTCTTAAAATAAAACATTTTTCCAAAACTAATTTTGATAAATTGAATCCATAGAGTAAATATAAACTAGAGACGACAATAAACAAACTTTCGTGTCATTGATATTGGAGTGAGAGGGAAGATGTTTATCAACATGAATTTTGACAGAAGTTTTTGACAAACAAATAAAGTTTATTTGCAATTTTGTCGTTAATTGCAGTTTTGATGAGTTCAAATCTAGTGTATATTATGCAGCATAGCGATTAGAAGTACCTAGTTCATAGCGTTAATTGTAAGTAAAAATACTTATTTTTATCATAATTCGTTTACTTCAAAGACAAGCGTCTTCAAGATGGTTTTTTGGTTAGGATACAGGGTCGTATTCACATCTAATGCTTTCTAAAATTATCTATTTTAATTAGCCTACTATGAAAATGCTATATCCAACGAAAAAAGGGCCATATTAGTCAGTAACAGTTTTTTGTTTATACAATGAGGTCCAAACGTAACACATAATTTCATTATTTAAAATGGAACTTTTTAAGCATAATTTTATCCTTTTCTCTTCAACCTCCTTGAAGTGACCAAAGAGTTTTTATAACTAGAGACGACACACAGGCTATTTTCTATACTCGATGTTGTAGGCAACATATCGTGCGGGTACGCTCTCTCAATCAGAGTTATAGGCTATCAAAGTTGTCAAGGAAAACAAATAATTTTATTAATATCTCTATAACCGCTTTACCGACCGTGTCAAAATTTGAAGCATTTACTTAGACAGCTGTGGGTTAATATATGATCACTAACCCTGTTCATATTACTAAAATAAAAAGACAACACAATATTTATAAACTTTATTGATTTTTAAAAATTATTGTTTTTGTTAACAGAGATCTAATTCTACTTACATCTTTTTTTGCATTAATCTGTTTTACATCGTGAAATATTCTTAAATTAAACTATTTTTCTAAAATTAATTTTGCTAAATTGAACGCATGATTATTGTCTTGATCGTCATCATATAAATGATTATCGAATGAATCAAAGATTTCTGGATTAATATTACCTAGTGTAGCTAATATTAAAAATTGAAGTATATTAGTTTTTTTAAATAAATTTGACGTTTTCATGGAGAACCTAAATTGTTTTTCAGCAGCTTCGCAAAGATTTATCATAAATTTTGAAGCACTGCACAGGAGTCCGTAGGTTTTACGCTTTTGTAATAGGGAAATTGTTTCATACGCTTCAATTACTTCCAGACATTTTTTACATGAAATCTTAGGTTTTAGTGATTTTACTACAAATCCAGCTATATAAGATACAATATCTTTGCAAAAGTCAGTCAAATGCCAATCAAATTTACTTGTAACAAACTCAATTTGGGGTATTTCTTCTGGTACTTCTACATTCAAAAATGAAGTTTCATCAAGACAAATAACGTTGCCACTTTCTGAAGATTTTATATCAGTATGTAGCAATAAACGTTTGGAAGCTGACTCAAACTGTCTACATGAAGGATTGTTATTAAAGCCACCCCTACTTCGAATTATGCTAAAAAACATTTCCAAATGGTCTTGTGACAACTTATAACTACGTAAATATTCTAAAGGTGTATTCTCACAGGCAACTAAGTCTTGAAACAAATTTATGTAACTTTGTATATTTAACAAAAATCCAAAAAAAAACCGGTTTTAACTGTACTTTGTTGTAAGGGCGCTCCATCTACCAAATTTAAAAAATGTATATATTCAACACATTTTTTCATATAATTGATTAATTTGGGGGCGTTTGTTTTATTAAATGGTAGTCGATATTCCGCTTTGGAGAATATATTTCAGCAATTAAAAATGTCAAATAGATTATTAAAAATTAAACAAAATTCAGCAGTTGCCCTAGAATCCATAAATTTTTGTTTGCTTTATGTCAAACTCCAAGAAAGTTAATGCATCTGCAACACTTCGGCTGAAGATCTGGCTTGCCAACTTACTTTCATTTTTTCTTCGTAGTAAAATATGTGTCTCGGTTTAATCTTTGTGGCAGCATGTAATCCTTCATTATCTTGGAATTGAACTAATTTTGTGAAAAAATCCCACCTAATATAATCTTCTTTATATTTCAAATTTTTTTTTGACCCCAGTGTATTTCGAATTAATTTCAACATATGAGACGGATCCAGAAACAAATGAATGTTGTTTTGTTTATAAGTAAAATATGATTTTATATTTCGTGTATCAGAGAAATCTGCTCCCAAACACTCCGCCATCTTTAAATTGGATGCTAATCCATCAAAAGTTACTGATTTAATTTCTAAACCAGTATTTTCCAGAAATTCTAACAATTTGAGAAGCAATGTAGCTTTATCCTGAGCATTGATTCCATTAGAAAAAAAAATAAGCTACTGGAATTTTTAGATGGAGATTGTAAAATACCACCATAAATACAAGGATTTCTTTTGCTTCTTGTAAATTTTCTTCTTCTTTTCCAACAAAACCTTTCCAGTCTGCATAGCCTACAACTTTTTTACCCGTTCATTCAATTAGCTTCCGTATCAAAATTTCATCAAAAATTACACCAGCTACTAAAGATAAATTTTTATTTTTTGCTTCTTCAACTCTTTTTAAAATAGGATGGTGTGCTTGTCTATTAAAGCCTGGATCACAATGAATTTTCTGGTACCAGCGACTAACAGATCGTGGATCTGGTAAACTTTTATTAAAAACTTCTCTTACGTAGTTATATGCTCTAGGCGAATAATAATGAAGGGTTAATGCAAATGTTTTTAATTGTTCTGTATACACTGTATTTTTGGAACCTTTCATCATTCGCTGAAAAAGTTATTTTGTTTGTCCAGACAGACATCTAAAAAAGTTAAATTTATTTTAGGAATACAAAACTAATTATTAATTAACTTACATTTAATGCTAACTCAAAATCTTCGTTTTTTGCTGCAAAATTAAATTTTAAATTAACTATTAAAGTTTTAATATCAAAAACATTTTTTTTTAATCTTCTGACTGTAGTTTGCAAATTTGAGATTTTGTTTCTCAAATTCAACTCTGTTTCTTGTGATTTTTTGAAAAAACATCTTTCTACGCCAAACCGTATTCAAATGTTGTTCTTTATAATCCCCAAAATATCTAGGATTTTTCAAAGTTCTCTTGTACCTAGAAGATATATTTTATTGCAATAGTATATGCTCTAAAAATATAGATAGCAATGTTTTTACCTGCGAACGCCTCTGGAAGAACCAGCTTCAATTTCTTCTGAATTTAAACTCATGTTTGGAGAAACTGAGGATTTTGAAGGTGAACTTGCAGTTATGGTACGTGATTCGCTCACACTTATACTAGTAATTCCACTGATTATGGATTTTGATGGTGAACTTGCGGTCAGTGTATGTGATTCGCTGAGACTTATAGTGGCAGCCAAATCAGAATGTCTAAAAAATTAAATATGAGTGAAGGTAAAAATATTTTACTGTCCAACCTGGCCCTTTTTTTACTTGGAGATGACATTTCTTTATCCACATCCATTTTTAAACAAGTAAGATAACTGAAATTAATACTTGTAAGAAAGCATTCAATCTGAATACGGCCCTGCATCTTACCCAATAAGTAAATTTAAACACGCTTCTCTTTGAAATATACAAATAATTTTAAAAGTCTTTTCACTAATAAGTAACACTATAAACAATTTCTAACCAGTATGCTGCACAATATACACCAAGTTTAAACTCCTAAAAACTGCAATTAACAACAAAATCGCCAAAACAAACACCGGTTTGATTGTCGTCTATCAAAAATTTCTATCAAAATTCATGTTGATAAACATCTTCCCTTTCACTCCAATAACAACGACACGGAAGTTTGTTTATTGTCGTCTCTAGTTTATATTTACTCTATGATCAAACCTCCCTATAGCGAATTCCAAGATCTTATAAAAAATTCGCCATAGAGAGGTTTTACTTATAGGGAGGTAAAGGTAGCACTAAAAATGCACAAATCACATGTAAAATTTTAAATTATATATTTATTACAAAATATATAAACGAACATATGAAGATAAATTAAATTTAATTTAAAAAATTGAGCACTTACTTATTTTGAGCGAGAGACAATTATTAAAACTAATTAAACCTTGAAAAATCTTGGTTCAAAAATTCGTTGTAGCTATCTTCTACGTTAAATAAAGGTTATATGTCGTGTAAATTTGCTTAGAATACTACCCTTCCTGAAAAAAATTGTTATTTAGAGAAATTCGATATATGGAGGTTCTTTATAGAAAAATTTGACTGTAGTTTATATTTCTATATTATAACTTTACTTTATTAAGCATAGATATTTCTGCTTAAATTCTTTAGAAGTGTGAATAAATATACCTAGCAAAACCCACAAAAAATGATAATTAGGCACGAAATTTTTTGAAAATGTGTTCAAACCAAGTATAAAAGAGTAAAAAACAAGCAAAATTAAAATTTAGACAATAACGTTTGCAAAAAAGCCGAAAAAAGTGGAAAGGTAGGATCACAGGATTTTACATAATATTCGGTCTCTAAACCAGATATTCAATATGTTCATTGTTATATGTAACAGTGTAGTTATTATTTTTTTGCTGTTAATATAATTTATAATTTATGAATATTGCACAGCTTTACAAAATAGGAGTAGAGATTGTTAATAACAGAAAACATGTTTGTAATAATGTTTCACTGCGTTGTAAAATGTAATTTTAAAGCTACGCCTAGATGTGATTTTAATCAAAGGGTTGAACACTGGGCAATATAGAACGTACTGCATAGTCAAAGCACTAGTGTATCGTAAGCCAAAGTACACTTTCCTTCTGAAATTACACTATACCCGGGATTATTCGTGCTGATAAACTTGTTCAGTGATACCGTTGATATATTCAGTCAGCGGTGATAAACTATATGGAATAGATTCAAGTCTTTGAAATTAACTTGGAATTTACATTCCCAAACCTCAGTTTCCTAATAGAAATTACCTTCTGTTAAAATTTTAGTTTGCAAAGCAACCAAAAGTATAATTGTCAGCGGTATAAGTACTTGAAGTTGCACATGGCAACAGGCGAAGATTTCATGTTTTCTTGAGCCTCATACAAAATTAATCACTTGGGTTGTATCTTTTAGTTTAATAACTTTTCGATAGCTTTACTCTTAACAAAGTTTAAAAGCGCAACCTGGTTTGCAGGTTCAAAGGGAATAATAATATTTGGATTCAAGGATTCAACGTAGCTTAGTATTACCACTTCCTACAAGAAAATGTTCAGCTTTCATAAACAAGGATTAAACTATTGATACGTGGAAGCCAGGCCCGTAACCTGAATTTTTTTCCGGGGGCTGTGATCCTTCTGCTAAAACTACCTAGTCTTTGTTTGCGTTTAAGGTAGAGCTAAGAAGCCACGGTCCAATTCTACTTTACTATTAATATTATTATCGTATAGAAGGATAATAAAATATAAAAAAAATACACTAAAAACAATTCTAGAGTCTAACTCTTCTGACATTCTGACAATGTAATTTTACAACAATTACCTTTATGACCTCCACGTTCAAGTCTTTTTAAGTTTTGCCTTCTATTATAACGCAGAACAATTGAATCATGTCGCCTATTTATCTTAATTTAATTTCGAAATAAAAACAGATGTGTGGGTAAGATGATAAGATTACTCGAAAGATATCCCTTTTCTAAAATTTATCTTTGAACTCTCTTCTATAACCTGCATTTGTGTATAAAAAATGCTCTAGAAAGTGCTTTATTTGAAGACATGGTTTGAAGTCAGCTGGAGAAAAATCGTTTTTTATACTTTCTTTCAAATTTTGATTAAATTCATAATTTTACCTTTAATCTCTAATTTAAAACTTGTACCCAAACATTTGGAATTTGGATATTCTTTCTAAATTCTGGAAAATTGGATGTTTTTTTTAAGGTCAAGTTTCCTCTTAGCGTCCATTTTTTTTAACTGTCTACAACTTCAATTTCTACGTTTTTTATTTTGAACAATCTTAAAATTTCAATATTTGCTAAAATTATTGTTGCTACCTGAATATGCAATGTCGAAATGCTTTGATTCTTCCGAATTCCGAAAAAAAGTTTTTGCTATGAAATTATTTATCTTTTTTTTAAGTTTCACCTTTAGTTTCAAAATTTGGATCATTTTTTGGAAATTTTGAATTTGAATTAGATTTTCTGTTAAATGCAAATTATGTTAATACTTTTACCTTTCTTTCTCAAAATTCAGAGTTTAAAATTTTGGTATTTATTTCAAACCCACTTTAAATTTTGATCTTTCTAGAGACCTGGAAATTTCGCGAAAATTTTTGTGAAAAATGTCAGGTATCGAAATTCTGAACTTAATCTTAAATTTTTTAAATTTTGAATTTTAATTCGAAATGTCTAGAAAAGTCTACATTTAGAGTGGACAAAGTCGATTTAGAAACATTTTAATTACATCGAGTTTATACTCAAAAATAACCAACTGAATTCATTAATAAACGTTTCCGAAAATATTAACTTTTTAGAAATTTTGAATTTCCGAACAAAAAGTGGTTAATTCTTAACAAACTCTTCTTCTTAAAAAATTTTTAAAACTCGAAATTTTTGGTTTTTTAAATTAGAAATTTTAGAAATAAGTGTACATTTACAAATACGGTCCGAATTCTAAGAAAAAAGAAGCCATAATTTTTGGAAAAAAAAGGTTTGAAATCAAAATTTTCAAAAAAAATCTCTAATGTCCAAAAGATAAAAACTATTAACTAAAAACGAATAACACTCAATATTTTGTCTTGAAACAAAATTCTAAAAATAAATTTTGATATTTCCTGAAACTTTTTTAATTTTTTTTTAAGTTAAATATCTACAAAGAAAGTGCAAACATTTTGAAGAAGTCTAAAATTTGAACCAGTACTTATGTTAAAATTTTGAAAGGATAAACCAAAGTCATTAAGCTAATTTTTTTTCAAAATTTCGACTTTAACCTTGGCATTTTTAAACTCATCCTAAAAACTTTTAAACATTTTATAAATCAAGCTTTTCTAAAAATCTGCATTTAAAGTTAAAATGTCGTGATTAAAAGTAAAATATTTCTTTATGAAAGTTAAAATTTAATAACTAAGATAGAAATTTCAATATTCTTTTGAAAAGTTTTACTTGGAAGTCAAATTTTGAAGAAAAAAGTCAAATTTGTGAAATCGTAATCGAAATATAAGCAAATCAACCTCATAACAAAAAATTTCGAAATTTTATATTATGTAGTTAATACTCTTTGATAAAATAAAAACTTTCGAATTAAACTGAGGGGTTAAAGTTACTTAGAAATCCTGAATTTTCCAGTTTAAAAATGCTCAAGTTTTGTGTAAAACCCGAAATTTATAAAAGAATCGACATTTTAGACATTTTTTTAAGATTAATCGATATTTTAGAAAAATTATAGAAGAAATTCCTAAAAAAAGTTATTAAAAAATGTATTCTCAAAATTATGGTCTATAACAGATTTTTAGTAAAAAACCGAATATTCAAATTTTCAGATACCGAATTTAAAATTTAAATTTTTAAATTCAAAAACTGTAAAAATAATATTACAAAATCAAAGTTTTTCTTAAAATTTCATGTTAAATTTTTAGAGATCGCTTCTCCAGTTTTTTTTTTAAATTTGATTTTTTTTTAATGAGGAGTTTAAGCTTGAAAAATCCGAAAAATTCGACATATTTCTAATACAATTTAAAACGTAATAGAAGAAATTTCAAGAAAATTTTAAATTTTTCTAGAAACGAAATCTCAGATTTAAAAGTTAAAATCTTGGAAAAGATTAGAATGGGCTTAGGTAAAAATTTTAAGATAATTCGAGAATGAAATCGAAATATTAAGAACTCCATTTGAAAATGTTATACTCCTTCTGAATATCCTGAGTATAACCTAAAATCTCTTTTTTTTTTAATTTCGATGGAGAGTTCAAAATGTGTTTCTTGTTTACTGTGAGCTTTGGCCTATTTATGCCTTAATTAGAGTATTTTACCTTTTTAGTGCCTTCTTTAGCTTTTTGTTTTTGCCTAATTTAATCACCTTTTAACTTTCTTTGATTGTGCTTAATAACTGGTCTATAATAATAAAAAATTGCGCCAAATTTGAAAAACAAAATTCCTTCCATTTCAATACGAAAACAAAATGATCCATTAAAAATGTTTTTTAAAAAGGCCGCACGTCTGGAAAGTTCAGTTCTATCTAGTGTGAAGCCAAGAATTTTCAGGGTGGAAGCTAAATAATTGAAAAATGTATTCAGGGAAAGAACAACAATAAAGCCTGTCAATAACAAACAGTCAATATCTAATACTTCGATTATAATAAAGGACAAGCACCGCAAAGATGATACGAAGACAACAATAAAATCCGATGCGCCCTACAAATACAGGAGTTTCTATAATTGGAGATGGAATTTGTCATGCGTGGCTCATTAAATCTGATAAATTTCAATGACCACTCTTTTCTTTTCAAAGCTGCTACATAAAATCCTTTGTAGCTATCGCAAATAAATTGCCAACCAAGTTTTATTTAAGACTTTATTTAAGACTTGGGAATTTTAAAATCGACGATTCAGTTCATTGCACAACTAGAACCAGCTCGTTTAAAGTAATTACAAGTAGTTCAAAAGCGTCAGATGGACTTGCATTTAACTTCTAAGTTAAACAAAAAAATTCCTCTTTTGATTGTCAACTGACTAAATTACTTATGCAAGAAGAATGCAACCTAGACTACAAATTTATGCAGCCCTCCAGGTGTGTATAGTGTGGTGAATCATAGGTAGCTGAACTACCAACAGTTGAAAACACTGCCACCTAGCGAAGCGGTTGCTCTCTAGGAGAGTTCCCAGAAGACAAGGATTCTATAATGCACAGACCAATAGGTTTGAACATTTAGTAGATTCGAAGTTTGGAAACCAAATACCGGTTTCGATCTTGTTAGATAGATCTCGTCAGTTTGGTATATCCAACTCGAATGCTAACAAATGTTCCGACAAGTACTAAAGAATTCACAGACGTCAAGCGTGTGACTCTTAGTACTACCACCTATTGGTCCATAGAGAAACTATGGCCATCGCCAACAATGTCGTATGCAAGAAGAATGCAACCTAGACTACAAATTTATGCAGCCCTCCAGGCGTGTATAGTGAATCATAGGTAGCTGAACTACCAACGGTTGAAAACACTGCCACCTAGCGAAGCGGTTGCTCTCTCAACTGTTGGTAGTTCAGCTACCTATGATTCACAATACACGCCTGGAGGGCTGCATGAATTTGTAGTCTAGGTTGCATTCTTTTTGCATACGACATTGTTGGCGATGGCCATAGTTTCTCTATGGACCAATAGGTGGTAGTACTAAAGAGTCACTCGCTTGACGCCTGTGAATGTTTTAGTACTTACTTGTCGGAGCATTTATTAGCATTCGAGTTGGATATACCAAACTGACGAGATCTAACAAGATCGAAACCGGTATTTGGTTTCCAAACTTCGAATCTAATAAATGTTCAAACCTATTGGTCTGTGCATTATAGGTAGGACTCAATTACTTGTTTAAAAATTAATTTTTTCGAAATAATTGTAGTTTTTTGACAAAATTACATCAGCTAGGACACCATTGCACAAAAATATAAGAAATTAAAAGTAGCTTTTACGATATTGATCGAGTATCAGTCCTAAATAAGTTTTATGGGACGTACCAGTATCTGACGATAGATAGATAAGAACAGAATGTTTCAGTCATAATTTTATTAATTTTACGAGAATGTTGAAAAAGGTAAGATACAAATACATTTCTAAAAAAATAGGCAGCTACAGAGACTGCCATCACATGTGAAAACTTAAATCTAGTTGATTGCGCGAGTGTGTGCCGCACTCTTTTTCATAAAAATCGAGATAAAACTAAAACTTTTTAAAATCGGAATTAAATACAAAATGCTTTTAAGATTGCTTCCAACGTTTCTACTGAAAACTGTATACTTTAGAAGCGTAAGATTACTTTGAGTAGCAAAAAAATTGAGATTTGAATTTTTAAAAAAGTAATAAATTAGAGCTATAATTTCAAACACTGAATTAAAAAAATTTATTGATTTGAAAAAAAAATTCAAAATTTAAAAATCAATAAAGAAAATGAATATTATGGCTTCGAAGTGGCACTTTCAACTTTTTTTGATCGATTTTTTTAGGCTAAAATATCAAGCTGAATGTCTAAATTTCAATATTATACATTGTACTATAAAAACTTTTCTTTGGAGGACAACTTTGGCTTCTAAAGTTCGTTATGCACTGAATTGAATTTTAATGATATTTGATGTTCTGAGTTTAAACTATTAATAGTTAGTTATTAACAGTTAGGTATCACTGTTAACTTCTGTCCTTGTTTAACTTTGATCCATTTCTCGAATATAGAGAGGGCTTTGGGCAGCATACTAAAATAAACTATCGACATCACGTCCGATTTTTATTCAGGAAATTTTTTGCCAAAAACTGCAACCCAACTTTATTTTTATTTTCCATTTTCGCATCGCTTGTAAATTGTATTTTATAGAGTCTAAACTAGATTTCCGATAGTTGTGGAGAAAGGAAAACTCTCGAAATATGAAATTGCTAGCTGCCAGATTTGAGGATATTAAAGAAAAATTTCGCTTCACTTGAGTGAAGGGAGCTCATACTAAAGGCAACCGCGATAATCCAATTTTGCCGTGTGCTATTTTTCAAAGAAGCGCTTAAGATTTTCATTAAAGCATGAGATTATTTGTGCGATACCGACATAATATTATACGCTGAGAAAAGGGAGAAGTATTTCGGCATAAAATTGGTCCGTACGATCAATTTAGGTAGGATTATGGAATGTAAGAAGTTAATTATTAAAAATGGACTAGTGTCCCGGAAACCACCCCGAAACTCAAGTAGGGAAACAGAAAATAAGTCAAAATAAAGCTCGATTTTAAATCATTTATAAAATTTATGATTCGTAAACAAAAAATTAATTTTGTTTAAATATTCTTGTTGATTTCTATTCTCGTTATTTTAACCTAACCTAATATCAAAAACCTCACATTTTGCAGAGGAAAAATTCGAAACCTAAAAACTAAAATAACAAATTAGTTTAAGATTAATATGAAGCTCTAAAATGTCGCCTCCTTGTAATTTCTTGATAATGAAAGTAGCAAAATATTATGTATAAATTGTTCAAACTTAAATTTTAATTTTTTGCTATTTTTTTCTTTTCCGGTGAAACACGCTTTTTACAGAGAGGGACTTGAACCGTATCCGAGCACAGTCACGGTCAGTCGTGAACGGCCATTTTAAACGGATTTCGGTTTTTTTCGTTGTGTTTTCCGTGTGTTTTGGTTTACTCCACCCTATGGGAACACGGGAGTGCTCTCTGATGACGACTCAACCACCCCGGGTAAGTCCATAAACTATCAAGAACTGTAATGTGCGGTAGCGTTTCTCTTTCCATATTTCTTTAATAATACATAATAATAAAGTCCACTTTTAGCCAAATTTTGTAGACGAACATAAATGGAGCTTTGATCTTTTTCCATTAGCTATGATCTTGATATTTCATCGTGTAAAAATTGATGCCCAATAAAAACGTTTTGTCAGAAGCAAAGTTCTATCACTGTTGTAATTCCTAACGCGATATCGATAATATTGATTGCTCTCGGATTTAAGCCAAGAGACGGGGAAAATAGAATTCTCTAGACACATTTCAATTGAAAATTCTCGAAGATAAGACAGATTTATAAATGATTCCTTTCGCGTTCTTTTCGGCTCGAAGAACTTCATTTGAAACGAACTTTTATGAAACATGTACTTCTACTTCCGTCTGATATTTAAGAACTTGGCAATTTGGGAGAAAGAAGTAAAAACGACTTTTGCTTTATCAAAAGTAATAACCCACCGACTTTATTCGGGCTAATGACAAAACTTTGGCCTACTGGGAGATTATTGGTAAGCATAAAACTGATGAAATATCTGCGAATATGTTTTAATGATGCCAAATAACGCGTAACAAGATTTGAAAACGGATGAGAATAATTTAAGTACAGTTTCGACAAAAATTTCACGATTAAATCAAAATTTTGATAAAAGAGTCCAAAGTCGCGTTCAAAGTTTAGATTTTCATTCAGTTTTAAACCACAATTTTGGCCTTATGGGTTAAATTCGAAAGTTTGGGTTGACGCTCGAGAAGGAAGCAGTGAAAAATAAAGGAGTAAAAAAATTGTAGACATGACAACAATTGCACCAACTCAACATGTCGACATTGTCGAGCAAATTATAGATACTGTTGCGCGTTATCGGTTCGAAATTACAACATCGTGAATTGTAACCACCTTATTTCCAAACTGATCCCGGAAAGCGACTATTATAAATTATTTAATTGACCAACTGACTAATTAACCAACTAACCAACTCACTGTTTATTTAACTAACTTATTCACTGTTTAACTAACTTCCCAAGGGAAAGACGACCGCGTATATTTATAGGTGCTGCTCCAGTTTCTAGAAGGAACGTACAGTTAGGACTTATCGTTTGCGGAAATTTTTGGAGCACTTATCTGCTGTTTGATTTATTATCGTGGCCGCTTCTACGTATCAAATTTTTCTAGCAAAATTCCTTACGAACTCAAAATATTAAGTTTAAAGTTTAAATTTTAAGATTAAAATTGACATTTCGCTTTTATTGCCATGACTTTGACTTAAACAGCAAATTTGAAAATTTGTGTTTGTGCTCAAAATTTTAGCATAAAAAGTAAACATTCTAAAAAAAAACGGAAAAATTGAAAGAAGTCGTCGAAATTCCAATATCTATACTTCACATTTTTAGCATTTATCTCTAGAACTCAAAAAACTCGATAAAAAATTTAAATAATTGAAATATACGCTTCGAATTTAAAGCTAGGATCTTGAAATTAATAGCAAATTTCAAGATTGAACAAGAAAATTTGGATTTGTAGTCGAAAATGAAAGAAACAGCTCTTTTTTTTTCTTTTTGAATCATTATTGACTCGTCTTAAGTTATTTCAAATCTTTTTATTTTTATCTTAAAAAATAGGCTCGGTAAATTAAAATAAAAATGTTTAAAAAAAAGTCGTTGTTTCAAGACAAAGAAAAAAATTTAAAAAGTTGTCGAAATGTCAACAACTACATCATACTTTTAGGGTTCCGTATCTCAAAAGAAAAAAACGGAACCCTTTTAATCCCACTCCTGTTAGTGTTTATCCATCTGTGACCAAAAGGTTTTCCTTAAAAGTATGTAACGTACAAATTCGAAATTTTGCAGGACATTTGTTATCGATGACTCAGGCAAATACCGTTAATTTACTTTCCGAAAATTCAAGTTTTGATTAATATTTGGTGTGACGTATCATTTAAAAGAGTTACTTTTAAGGATCTTAAAATATTATTTTCATAATTTTGGGTCCAATCGTCTTAAAGATACAGCTGAAAATATCTCAGAAATGACGGTTTTCCACCTGTTCTCCTAGGTTTTTAAAGGTAAAATTTAGATTTTAATAGGGTTAGTGGATATTGGACCACTGATTACCAGAAAACTGCAGATTTTTTCAATATTTTATTAGTTGTAGAGAAAAAAATATTTTATAAAAAAATAGGTGCTTTCACCCATTTTTGACCCATAGAGTAATAATTTTTTTCAAATAAAACACTTCACTTAGCTGAAGGATAGAATGCAAATCAAATCTATCTGTTTTTAACCTTATTTCATTTAGATGAATATTTTTGGAGTTAACTCTAGTTCACGCAACGCAGTAATTGCAGTCGGAAATTTTAACGCAATCCGAGACGATCTAATAAACTGTGTTAATCATTGACTTATTGCGAATTGCGAATAAATGCTTCTTATTGAAGAGGTTTCAAAAGAGTTATCAGTTCCATAAACATTTGGAGTGATTTTAGAAAAAAGTGCGGTATATTTCAATTTTTACTTTATTTTTTAATAAGGAAAAAGAAAAGCTTTCAAATTAAAATTAAAAATTCTTATTTCGTTCTTAAAATGTCGAGCAATAAGCTGAGAATTTTAAATTCATACTCAAGTTTGTCGGAATCTCTTTCCTCTATTTTTTAAGAAAGCGAGTTTACAGCCGAAATTTTACGTTCAAGTCCGAAACGAAATTTTAATTTTTTCGAAGACACATAAATGTTGGCTTTAAACATAAAATTCGCTTTTTTCCTGTAGGATTCACCACATAAGGATGCTCGGGAAGAGGTGTTCGTATCGCGACATTGCACCTTTCACGTGGAGTAAAATTTCAAAAATATCAACAAATACTGATCAATAGAACTCTTCCTATTATAACCTCCTAATTACATATACAAACACAAATGGCATGACCCTTCTAATTAATATCATGATAATATAATATAAATAGCTGCGGTATATCCAAAGAAAAATCGAAGTTAAAAAATTAAATATCCGAACAACTCACTTCCAAATATTACTTGGGTAACTAAACCGTAACTGAAAATATGTTAAAAATCTAAGAAACTACTAAATTACTTAAAAATATGAAGCTTAAAAATTTACAAATGATAGCGATAAAAAAGCTACAGAAAATTAACTAGGCTTATGATACTGGTTAAAGACATCCTGTAGACTCTACCAGAAGGAAACGATGATAAAAATATTCCATTATGTCTATTATGAAATCCATTAACATCCGGATATTATCTAATTAGAAAATGAGGAGTAAAATCGTTGTTCCTACGCTTATTTCAAAACAGATTATGTCAGATAATTAAATTGGCCAATATGCATTAGGCAAATCTAAATATCAAGCATATTATCAGCTCAATAATATGAATTATCTGAATATTCAAAGGTAGGAAAATGGAAAAAGTATACATAAAATAAAAGTAAAATTATGGTTTACTACCAAAACACTTGTAATAAAAAATTCATATTTAGTGAAGCAAATTCTCAAAAAAAAAACTCGCTAAATGCAACATAATAATCTATACAAGATTTTAAAATAATAAAACTTAAAATCCAATAAAGAAACATCTAGCGAGACGTCACGCTTCAGCTGAAAGCGATAGTAATAAAAAGTAATAATAATTATGGGAATTAATCTATCAATGTTGCTTTCTTTGAGCAGAAAAGCCGTCTAAATGCGAGTATTGAAATGAACTTTTCCGAAGAAAAACGCGGCACAAAAATAAAAAGAAGAAAGGTGACGTTTGAGAGCTCTAAGACGCTGACTCTGTATCTTAGGAATATAACGAAAGCACGATCGTCACACTCACAAATAAGGCATAGGCGACATTAGGTGGGGGCTAGGGAAGCTTAGCGACCTAAAAAATGGGAGTTAGTCTAACCCCCAAGAAAAAATTAGCTTCTATATGAAATTGAGGAGCGTTTGTTGTGGATAAAAAATGTTCGGAAGAAATAGAGAATTATAAATAAGGACATTTTCTTTTATTGATAGAGATTTATAAATAGTTAAATATAAATAAGGGATCTCTGTTTTGAAAATATGGTTTCTGAAGAATCTTTTTTTATGCTCTTAACACAATCGCTTTCACACACAATTTGTGGTTTTTCCCTACAAGCTCTCGTATTTAGGAGTTTTATAATTATTATTTTTGCCCTAAAACCTGCACAGCATCGTTAGGTAGCGTTAGCTACAAACCTTTGTCTAGTTTTTCTTCATAATAATAATAATAATAATAATGTACTTTATTTAGTATCAGTGCTACATGAAAATACAAAAACAATGATAATAATAATAATAAGCCTTGGGGGTTGCTAGTCTTCTATCGGGCGCCTTCCCCGGTGGCGGATTGGGGAATGCTTATCAGATATGATAGGTACCAAGGAAATAAAATACCCGGGGTAGACCAAAACTGGCAAAGAAGAAAAAACGTTTCTATGTCCGACTCTAGAAGAGCGATAGTGAGGAAAACAAGTAGAATAATCTACACTGGCAGGTAGCGTCTGTACCCAAAGGAGCGGCTACCTAATAGCGTCTGACTCCGGGTTAGGAGCGGCTAAAAAATAGGGCAGTCGGAGGCCCACTGGCAGCAGATTTAAACTGCATTTCCCTAAAAGTTAAATAGATGGTACGCACAAGAAAAAAAAGATACTCAGGCGGGCCAAAGCAGCAAGACCTAGATCGCAATTGTCGGAAAGATTCACTTGCAAATGACCTAGGCAAAGGAAAAGGAAGGCAAGTCAAACCGACAAATTCAAGAAAGAGTAATATGACAGCAAAAGTAACCGCACCTAAAACAAGGTTAGCGGTGAAAAATCAAACACCAGCAGGAGAATATCGACAGCTAAATTCTCCTGCAACTCATAGTCCGCAAACTCAACAAATTGGCAATGACACAGATAGTCACCTAACTGAGTACGCTTCTCAACAAGGCATATCTGTAGATGCTACGGTAACATCGTCTGCTAGAAACCAAAAAAAAAATACCAAACAAAAGTGGACAAAACAACAATACAAGGATGTAGTCTTACTATTATGCTAGAGGAAACGATATTGATGGAGGTGTAGTTAAAGGAACATACACTGTATGGCGAAGTCGAAACCCAGATTTATTTCCTGACATTAATAAAGATACAATAGCCAATCAAAGGAGATTTATAATTAATAACAAAAAACTAACGAAAATAGAGTTAGAGGAAATACTAACAAATGTAAAAGACGCCATAAAAACCAAGAGAGAATATGATGATGAAACTGCTATGGATGAGCAAAATATATAATACTTAGGTAATGAACAAGTCCAATAAGTAAACGTAGTGGATGAGCAGACGAAGTTACTCCCAGAAGATAATTTGGAAAATGTCAACCCGGACATCCTAGATATGGAAATTAAAATTAAGACCCTTCTCACAGAACTTAGATATACCAAAATACATGAAAGGAAATGATTGAATGAGATACAACATACAACATCCAAAAGAAAAGAAATATTTATCGCCAATGAAGTCCTCAGAAGAATGATTTAAGGTCCTTATTTTGACATCACTGAGATCAATCAGCACATGTATGTGCAGCCATGGAAATAGCTGGAGCAGCAACAAAAATGGCAGAATGATCAAGTGGGAGAAAAACTCCTGCATGAAAAAAGGGAATCCTAAAAACCATCAAACAACCTAGAAATGACTTATCCATATTAAGCGAAATAAAGGAAGGCGCTACTTCTCGACAACTCCCTACTAAGGTAGACAAGATTTTCCAAAAAGCTAAAATAGATCGACCTAATTTAAATGAACTCGATAAAAATATTAAAATGAAACTACAAGCAAAGGCGCAACAATTGAGGAGATACACAAAACTCAGCAATCATTATTACCAAAATAAATTATTTAATGAGGATGCAAAAAAATTCTATCGCTTCATAAGTGAACAACAAAATAAAATTAATAATCCACCCTCTCGACAACAAATTGAGGCATTTTGGAGAGGAATTCTTGAAAATGAGATATCTCACAACCATAACGCCACATGGATAAAACAAGAAACAAATGAGTTCAAACGAATTTAACCACCAGTATGGAAAGATTTCACCACTGAGGAAATTACCAAGATTATAAAAACAACACAAAACTGGAAAGCTCCAGGACCCGATATGCTACAAAACTTTTGGGTAAAATAGTTTACTACCCTACATCCGTCACTAACAAGAGCAATTAATGATATCATTAAAGAACCAATGAAAAACGCAGAATGGTTAACATATGGAATTACGTTTTTACTTTCGAAAGGGAAGGACACCAAAGAACCAAAGAACTACTGACCTATAGCATGTGTACCAACAATGAATAAAATTCTTACTGCAGCAATCGCAGATCGAGTTTATAAGCATGTGACTGAAAATAATATACTTCCAGCTGAACAAAAAGGATGTAGAAAAGGTTCCCAGGGGTGTAAAGATAAGTTATTTATTAGCAACATAATTGTTGAGCTAACAAAGAAAAAGCCAAGAAACTTAGGGGTTGCTTGGATAGATTATAAAAAGGCTTTTGATAGTGTTTCCCACTTCTGGATTAAATGTATTTTAAACATATATAGGATGTATCTAATAATCACTAAATTCATAGAAAAACAATAATTCAGTGGAAGAACGAAATGTGTTTATACTCTGAAAAAGGCTCAATAAAAACTGGAAGTATCTATATAAAAAGAGGCATATTTCAGGGCGATTCGCTTTCCCCCTTATTGTTCTGCATTGCACTTGTAACACTATCCAACATGTTAAACAAACAAAATATTGGGTTTGATATTGATAAAAAGAACAGGGTGAACCATCTCTTATATATAAATGACCTGAAACTATTTACAAAAAATGAATACCAACTAGAACAAGCACTTACCACAGAAAAAAAAATTGTGATGACGTCAAAATGCAATTCGGATTAGATAAATGTGCATATGTGAGCTTCAAATGAGAAAAGATAGTGAAATCACAAAACATAAGACTTCCTGATAAAGCAGAAATAAAAAACATGGACTCGAACTATAGGTACCTTGGGGTGGACAAGAGCGAGGGAATCGAACATAGCAAAACGAAACAACAAGTTCGAAAAGAATATTTTGGGAGGATCCGTCAAATATTACAATCCGAGCTGAACTCCAAAAATAAAATCACAGCCATTAACACATTAGCTGTCTCAGTTGTAACTTACAGTTACTAAATACTAGACTGGAGAAAGGTTGAAGTAGACCAAATGGACCAGAAAACAAGAAAGATACTTACCATCGGAGAAATGCATCATCCTAAGGCTGATGAAGAAAGATTGTATATTAAAAGAAAAAATGGAGGGCGAGGGTTAATTGCATTGAAATCGGCTATGGATGCGGCCATGGTTGGTATCAACCATTATATACAACAGGTGAAAGAAAGATATTATTGAGAAAAAAAAAAGATTGAGTATTTAAACAATAAGCCAGTGCCGTTATTCAGATCAGATGTGGATGAGCAGCGCTGGTCTAAAATGCGAGACAGAAAGCCTTATAATGGTTGCACAAGATCAGTCACTTAATACCAGATACTATCAGAAAAATGTACTACACCAACCAGTCGATAGCTCATGCAGAATGTGTTATAAGAACGACGAGCACATTGGTCACATAATTGCGGGTTGCTCAACATTATCCGCCACGGAGTATACATACCGTCACAACAAAGTGAGAAGCTATATCCACTGGGCAGTGTGCAAGGAATTTGAACTCAAAATAGCCAATAAATGATATGAACACAACCCCAAAAATGTCACTACGATCAAAGACACCTCAATTCTGTGGAATACGCCAATAATAATTGACTAGGCAATTAATGCAAATCGGCCAGATATAGTCATACATGACAAAAACAAAAAAACATGTCTACTAATTAATATTGCTGTACCAGATGGTGCCAATATAGCATTAAAAGAGAGAAAAACTCAGCAAGTACAAAGATTTACAAATAGAGATTAGCAGAATGTGGAGTGTCAAAACTACAATAGTCCCATTAGTAACAGAGGCACTTGGAACGATAAAAAAGGGAACAGCAGATACCATAAAACTCTTACCTAGTCATCCCAGTCTAGCAGAAACACAAAAAATAGCGTTATTGGGAACAGCACACATTTTAAAGAAGGTACTAGGATAGAACTCCTGAGCTTTCTGGTTGAAAGCTGATTTCTTCGCTCAACCGGTGAAAGGAAACTGAGAAGAAATAACATAATAATAATAATAATAATAATAATAATAATAATAATAATAATAAAATAAACAGGATGACAGATGAAAAATACTTCTATTTACTTAAAATAAATTGCTTCAACATCTTTCTGAAATGGGTCAAATTTTCACAATTTTTATTATTTCTAGGCAGTCTGTTAAACTCCGTATAGGACGGAGTTTAGCATCTGGTGGTGGATATAATATTATAAAATCTGTACAATTTCTAGTATTATAATTATGTACATCGCTAAAAACTTTTAATTTATTCCAAATATATTATACAGGTTTTGTTACATTTTAAATATAAATAGATTTACATCAAAAATAACTTTCTGTTTATCAGACAACATATTTAGAACACTCAACATCGATTTAATTGGAGTATATCGATTGCATTTTAAAATCAGTCTTATTGCTCTGTTTTGGATTTTTTCCAGCTGGCCTATTTTATATTGTGGCAAATTAAGCAATAAAGTTGAACAGTACTGCAGATGTGGAAGTGCAATTGTGTTAAGCAACAACTTTGTATGCATTGATGAGCTCCTGCCTATTCTAGTTATAAATTCAACTTTTTTAGAGTATTTTCTCATAACATAATAAACATGGGCACAAAACTTCTAGTTGGAATCAATAATTGTATCCAAATATTTGATTTCTTTATTTTAAGGAAGGTTTTCTCGATTTACAGTTATTAGTATGTTTTTAATATTTACAGAACTTATTCTTGACTTCTTGCCGAATGAGCAAAATTTAAATTTACCCACATTTAGACCTAATTTATTATCACAGAGCCAATTAAATAAATTGTTCAGATCCTTGTTCAAATATAATTGCATTTGATGCAAGATTTTTCCTACTATATAGACCATCGTGTCGTACGCAAACGAAATAAGTTTTTATTTAAAAGTTACTTTTACCGTATCATTGATGCACAATAAGAATCATAATAGACCCAAAACGACTCCTTGCGGTACACCGTATTTTACATTTACAGCTTCAGGCAGAGAATTTTTATACATTACACGTTGGACCCTATGACATAAGTAAGATTTAAACCATTTTAAAACATTATGCCTTACTCCTAAATATTCTAGTTTTTGTATTAATATTTGTCTAATGTTTCAAAGGCTCTTTTGAAATCCAAAAATACAGCTAAAACAAAATTATCACAGTCTATAGCCCTAATAAAATCATCACAGACTCACACGAGTGGTTTTCGCAAAAATCCGATTGTTTGGGAACAATGATGTTATCATTAACACAATACTTAAGTAGCTAATATTTTGCACACAATTCCAAAAGTTTTTCATATATGGGGACCGTGGGGACAGGAATTGCTGAACCATTCGTAAGAGATGAGTTTATGATGTTCAATAGACGGCCCCCAACAGCATAGAAGACATTACTAAGAACTTGTTTCGATATGCCACTTCCACCACCTCCTCCCACATTTTTTTAGACTTTTTAGTATTTTTTTATTTTCGCCATGGATATTGTTGAAAACACGTTGTTAGGTTTGTGGGTTCTAATAATATTGGATATGACTTTAGCTGTTTGTGGTATATTTTGGATAATACTCTCGATGCTGTCAACAAAGTGTCGGCTAAATTTGTGCGCTATGTCCTTTTCCTCTCGACCAAATATGTTTCAAAATAGAGTAGGTCCGGCATTGTTGGGTCTTTAGGTTTCTAAATAATTTTTTTATATTATTTTTATTTAAGTCTACCGTTTCAGTAACATATTTTTCCTTCTCTATTCTTATTTTATCAACAATGTTATTTCTTTTGGCCTTATATTCATTCCATATGTCTTCGCATTTATCTATAATCGCCCTCTTATACGATACATCCCTTTCCTGTATCAATTCCCTAATCTCCAAAGTAATCTATTTTTTATCCATGTATTTTTGTTTCTGGACAATTTTAACTTTGGGGCACATACTGTCTAAGATGTTCCTGATATCTGGAACATTTGAATTAGCCAACGTATTTACGTCAGAGATACTATTGTTTCAATCAATGTCCCTTAACTCTTGTTGTAACTTATTAAGATTTTAATTTTTAAATGATCTTTGATATTTTATGATATCAGTAGTTTGTTCTTTTTGTCGATTTAGAGCAATTGACAAGATGGAATGGTTACTAATTTTAGGTGTTGGATGTACTCTATGTTGAAGATGTTTGTCATTGACTCATGACTCCTCGAAACTATTCTAGTAAATGTTTTCACTATTTGGGTTATTTAATTAGTGTGTATGTCATTGATTATTCTAGTTTCCATAAAAGGTGTGTTTCAGCAAATCAAAATTAAAGTCTCCCATTATAATATTAGTACCATTAAATTCATTGATTTAGATATTCTTTAAAAAATTTTACAAATCTAGCATCTTTCCCCTTGGGCTGGATGTAGTACTTAACACCATATGCAGACAATTCCATAGACAACAACCATACATAATTATCAACACGCTCTACAGATTCAACTTTATATCTAATATCACATCTAATTAAAGCTATAACTCCTCCAGTTCCAGATGATACGTGTGTCTCATTCAGAAACCGATCTCAGGCTTTCTATTATGAATTAGTAAGGCAATATTATCTTTGTTGTTTATATAGCCCTAACAATTGAAATGTATAATGCTGGAATTAAGGACAACATTAGAATTTAATTGCTAAGTTATTACTTACTTTTTTGAATCTCCTCAATTCTCTTTTAAGATTCACATTTATTTGTATCCCACATAACATGGCCAACATCTACACTGAGACCATAATTTTGATTAGACACAATACAATTTACACATTTAGTGATATTAATATTGCATTCTTTAATATCATGATTGCCACTACATTTAGCACATATCTTATTTTCTGTGCAATCCTTAAGCAGATGTTTATAACAACAACATTTAAAACACCTTGTGATACCATAATCATTAAAACCATACACCTGTTCCTAGGCGCGGATCCAGAAAGGTCTTTCGGGGGGGGGGGCACTTCCATTCCCACTCAACCCTCCTTTCACATGCCTGAGTAGCGCCGCAGGCAAAAATTTCAAAAAATTTCAAGTTCATGTGAGATTTTCAATTCAAAATTGAATAATATAAGTAAAATAATTTTTATAAGAAACCAAGATCAAAATTCAACTAATATATTGCATAAATAAACATTTTATTTGCGACTAAAAATATATAAGATTTTTATTTCAAACTGAAATATGTCAATTATATACCATATAAGACAAATAAAACTACAAAATTACGCAACTAAAAGGTTAAAATAATAGAACAAAAACCATAAAATTCAATATTGTTTTTCGTTAAATTGCATGTTTATAATCGAAATATTAGCAAAAAAAGTAAAACCTGAAACTGTGTGCTTGAATTATTTGGAATTAGGAAATTATGAAATAAATAATAATAAAGTAAATCTAAAAAATGGTCAAAATTTTGAAAAAGAAACTTTTAATTTGTAGCAGAAAAAGAGTAAAGCATTTAAAATTTCGAGATCAGTGTTAAAATTTCGAATTCAAAATCGAAATAGTACAAAAGTAATAAAAACTTGGCTGTGCCAATTTTGAGAAAATGTTATAGTTTAAAAAAATCCATAATTCACGAAAAGAAATTTGTCTTTAAATTAAAAAAAATACATAACATACCCATTCATTTCCGCTTTTTGCAAAGCTCCTCTTCCGTTTCATTTCCTTATAAAATTTTGCTAGCCAGATATTTTTTTTTATCTTAGTCCAACGTAAAAAAACAAATAAAACCAATAATACACACACAAAACTAAACGAAAATGTTTTATTTTAAAACTATGTCACTGTACAGAGTATATGAATAGAAAAGGAAAACTAAGAGACTGACTGAAAAAAATCAATGTGCAATTTGATAAATTCTGGGAACTCTTGTAAGCGATAATTACCAAGCCTAGCATCACCACAAAATAAGTTATTTATTTTGTGGCATCACAGCATCACATGACATTCCTAAATAAGAAAATCACTAGCTACAAAGCACAAAGCCCATAAAATCAAGTAGATTATTTATTAGAAGAATTTCTGCGAGGCGATAATCCATGTATTATCAGCCTCGGTTCTGTTATGTAGTTTAAAGCAGACCTCAAAAAATGTATCTAACGGAACCCAGAGAGTAAAAAATTAGTCATTTTAAATTACATTTTATGAATATTCGAATATCATTATGAATGGCATTGTTTAGACTTTTTTTTAATTTTAATTATTAGATCCCTGTATATGTCGTACAGTTTGCATTTGCACATACACACAAAGGCAGCGGACTTAAATTAATTATTTCCAGTTAATTATAAATCGATTTAAGAATTACGTTTTTTTAATACTCCAAGATGGTTTCCAGCGTCAAAAACCCCTATGGAATAAAAAAAATAATAAAAAATAAAAATAAAAGTGTAACCTTGTAACTTTGAAAGTTTCGAAATTTCTTGCAAATTCATAAAATTCATTTAGAAATGGGCTGAAGTTCAAAATATTGACATTAAAATTTGGAAAAGAAAAACAACAAACACAAATTTCTTAAAAAATTGACGTTTCGTATTTGAAATTAAAATTTTAAGGAAAAAGTGAAAATTGGAATTAAAAAAACTAAAAGAAAGTTTAATTTTTTCTGGAGTTATGGGTGCACTTTTGGGGAACGTATTCGAACCAGAGTATTTCACGTCATCAGTACTTTGGGAAAACATATCTTTTAATTTGTTCAATTACCTGTTTCTTTTCTATACTTTGATGATTTGCTTGCTCTCAGAGAGATATCTCTCTGAGAGATATACTACCTTCAGAGAGATATCTCTCTGAAGATGATAGCTTGGCTGTAAAAACGCATTAAGAGCAACCTTTGTTGTGTTTTTAATCTTTCTTGGTTTCAGGGGACAATATTTGCATTTCAATTTTTGAAGATAACCAAGGACCAGTCCGTTCCACCAAAAAAAATTCTTTATGTAATTGCATCAACTTCCAGCACCATTGAAAACTGGCCATTGACAATGATTAGTCTTTCGCATTATTTTAATTTTCCTATCCTGGGCCTGCCTCTAAGTTGTTTTGGATTTGAAATTTCGTCACAATCTCATTATCTGTGAGGTCATATTCAGATTTATTTATGCCAAACACTTTTATTCGATGTTCTAAGACACTATACGTATCACCTATTTCCTTTTGAATCTGAGCCTGAATGCTTATCAAATCTTTCTCGTTACCACACTTAAGTATAGTACCCTCATTTTTAGTCGGTTTACCGAATGCTAAATCGGCACTCGTCTTTGAGCTGCTTGACGTCTCCTTTTGGGCATTTTTGTTTGACAACCAATACTTCATTTTTTTGCTTGGTTTGAATGTAATTAGAAGGTAACAAGTCAGAAAATGTCTTATTTGCAGCCTCAATAATCTCGTTCTTGGCTTCAAGAAATACTTTTTTCACATTCTTAATTATACCAGAAATCTTGGTTGCCAAGCGTACTTTGAATGAATTTTTTCATAATCGTTTCTAATCCTATCGCACTGTTCACTAAACCAGTACAATTCAGGTGATTTTAGGTGTTTTAAAATATCAGCAGAAATACCAGCACAGGCTGACATAATAAAATGACGCACAAGAACCAGTACAAGAAATACCGGGCTTACTTCGCCTAATAGCTGTCTTACAATGTTAACAATTATTATTAGCCATATTTACTAAATGATTCAGATGAAATCAAGAAATTCACAAATTACAGGCCATCCAGGTAATGTCCAATACGTCAAAACTGAAGTAATGCACTATGTACTGATTTTAACAAACTTCCAATGATTTATTACTCTCAGAATAGTTAAAATTCAGAGCGAATAACGCAGCAACCATTAACACGTCCGCTTCACAAACAACAATAATAGAGAAAAATTATTACTGTATTATAAGTTGGTGTTATTAGTTTTTCATTATTTTTACAATATGAAAAGTAAAAATAATCAACCACTCAAGAGTTTAAACATTGCTTCCAATGTGCGTAAAAATGCATGTGCAGACATTGTTAGATATTTTATTAATTGCGTTGAAAATTGTTTCGCAAATTATCATGTGAAATGATTCTTTCATATTAATTATTTTATGTATTGTCTTGAAATATAAATATCAATTTTTTTTAAGATAATATAAATAAAAATGTTTTTTTTTCAAGTAGCCACACTATTTCTTAAATCCCTTTTGAGAAAGCTAACACTAGTAATTAGCATTTATTCTAAACAAATTATTCGAAGAAGGCTATTAAAAATAATTATAGTCTTACGAGTTGACGTAAGAAATCAGTTACCAACTACGAATTATTTCGTAGTTGACAACGAATGTGTTAAGAATATAAACTGATATTACTTTTATTCATAAATCAAAAGGACGGCTTTACTTACCCTCAGATCGGAATGGTTTAACTTCGCCCCCCTGGAGTGGATGTCAAAAAACCACTTGTCCCTACCTTTGATTGTGTGTGGCTCTAAGGTTAGTGGAGGCAACTTTCGTTTATCCCCAGGTTATTATGTTTGCTTATTCCTGATTAGCTAGAATATTATTTGAGAATATTTGAATAATTTGATCAATTTTATTTTCAAAACTAATATTAATTATATCAGCATTAACCAATAAGCAAGGACCTGCCTCAAATAATAACAAAATAATCAGCTATGCCTATTTTATAACTATTTCACCAAAAGTTTTTTTTTATCTTGTTAAACATATCTTATACATTACATATTAAATAGCGATGACTCCATCTGGAAAATAATTCTATTTGATGCGAAATAAAGTATCTGGCAAATGCAGGATTCTCAAAGTTAGTCGTGCGAAGCAAACCTTACAACATCGCCGTTGACACTCGACAGGATTTACGTTCATCTTATTTTGAGTGCTTCGAATGCAATAAAGAGAAACACTTCTGCTGACTGGATTTAGTGGAAAATATTTCGAAGAAAAATCCCGATAAATACTTTGCTTTATATATTGCGTTGTACAAGGGATGTTTTTAACTGTAAACTTTCTTAATGCTTTATCTCAGTAACTTGACTATTCTTACCTATAACCAATATAATTAGGCAGTACTGAAAGTCCTTTTTTTAACGCATAATAATAAGTAGGAGTCCACTCCAGACGTGCAAACATATTTTACTCTGGAGCCACTGTGAATAGGATGCGGAAACGAATACAAGTCATTTCCTTTACTGATGATAAATGATTTTCTACAAAAATTGTACTGAGCAGCGAATTTCAAATATTAAAGTTTCTGCAGAATATTTAATTAAAAGAAATTTTTTTTTAACTCCAGCTTGGTATAGGATGGACCAAACAGTATAAAACAATTTCTATTATCTCCATACAGATGATTCTGATAATTAGTGATTATGATTTTTTAATAGCTATCCAAATACTTGTAAAATTTAAAATAAATACCGTGGGCATATGCAATAAATAACTGATACATGAAAGGTTTCATAAGTTGCTACCAGGTTTTGTGCCACCCTGATTGGAAATACTCATAAATATAGAAAAAAAAAAGAAGTTTCAACGTGTGTAAGAAATATGTCCATTGTATAAGTGTCCTTACATTTTAGATTCATTCCACTCGGTAACGAGTTCCAAAGTCACCAATCATCCACATGTGCTCTAGTGTTTCCAAAGAATCGGTTAAAATATCGTCATCAATTAGGCGAATCTCTCTTCTTTGAATTAAATCCAAAAGAGCTAAAGTGTGCTTTGGGGCTGAACTCAAATCATGACAACAGTATTCTAGTATCGGCCTAACTTAATCTTTCTATCATGTGAGTAGCTGATGAGATGTAAAGTGCTTTTTAACTCTAAAAAAAGTTGAGGTTCTGAGAGGCGGACTTGGCAATGGCGCACACATGATCGTCCCAAGAAAAGTTAGTACTTGCATTCACTCCTTGGATAGACAGATTAGATCCCATTGAGAGAATTTTACCGTCCATTATTATGTTTGTTGCTTTATCCCTTGATGTTTTCTTAGAGAAAACCGCAACCTAAGTTTTTGAAGCGTTAGAGTCGACTAGATTTTTCTTACCCCATTCCAGAATGATTTCAAGATTACTGACTTCTGCTGTTTCCTTTGTCGATCTAAAGGCAGCGACTGATAATGATTTGTTGGAGAACGACACCAGGCTACTATCATCTGTATAGCTGTATATCGGATTGGAAGTTGAAGCTAACAGATCATTTATGTGTAACAGAAACAGAGTAGAAGACAGGACAGACCCTGCATTGATCTCAAATGTCTCGGATGGGACTGCCATCGACGACGACCTGAAGAGATCTGTCAGCGAGAAAATTAGATATCAAATGACAGAGTCCAGGACGAAGACCATAAGATGTTAATTTGGTGAGCAGAGATCGGTGCCAGACTCTGTCGAAAGCCTTTGAGATATCCAATGCCACAATCCTAGCCTCACCATGTTTTTCCATAGCTGAGTTACGGATATAAGTAACATTTGTCAATAGATCGCCAGTTGAGTATTGTTGTCTGAAACCGTATTGCCTGTCCGAGATGATTCTATTCTCCTCCAGATATTTGAGAATCTCGATGTTGATACCTTTTTCATCACTTTAGATATAACGGGCAACAAAGATATAGAGCGATAGTTGTTAGCCAGATTTCTTTTTCCCTTTTTAGAGACAGGCTGCACCCTCGCAGATTTCCAGAAGTTGGGGAATACATGTCTTAAGCATATTGTTCTTAGAGAGACCAAAGACATAAATACTTGGAAACATGTTTTGTGAAGGTGTAGAAAAGAGAGAAATCATCAACCATCCGCCTGTGCTCAATGTCTAAAGAAACTCAGTCAAAATTTTATTATTAATTAAGTTAATTTATCTTTTATGGGTGGAATGCAATCTGTGTTTTGGAGCTGAGCTTCAAAAAAGCGAGCAGTGCTTCAGAGTTAAATTTACCGTTTGTGTTATTGAAACATAATTTGAAAAATTCTAAGTCCTTCTACTCCATACGTCATACTAGCTATCCCTTCGAACTAACTACATAATATAAAGGCAACTCACAACATGAGGTGCATGTGTGAGATAGTTAAAGAAAAACATTTTTATCCTTAATATCTGAAACAAAACAAATCGCTTATTGAGGAGCCGCTTTTAAAACAGTTTTCTTCTTAAAGCATGATGCACTTTCAATTTAGTTAAATACGCTCACCAACGGAACCTTGAATCTCTCGAAATAAATGTTTATTACATTTAGACTACCTCAAGCGGCAAAAAGTATTAAATTGAGTAATGTCGCAAGTTAGTAAATCGCATGTGGATACGAAAAGGTTTAGAGCAATTAAAACGTTCTAAAGGGAACTTGATTTAGCTTGCGAAAATTAGAATTACTAACCGCAAAATGGAACAGCCACGTGGCCTCTCGAGCTGTTGATTATTATGCTGCGTCATATTTGCAACAGTTTGTTTTTCATTTCCTACGCCAGACACAATCGATCGCGAATGAGCGACACACAGTTCAAGCTAAGAGCAATAAAAGATGCCACCGACACTTTTTATGGCTTTGCTAAAGCGATTTTATTTGCTCTTTTCAATGATAGCGTGTTTAGAAAATGAACTTTGAACTTTAAATCACAGTTGGAGAGTAAATGTCTTGCTTATATCTAAAGTCGTCTTCAGAAAGATTTCTGCAAGTGACGTAGTTGTATATAGACCAGAGGACTTAGATTTTTAGATATCTCAGATCCAAGAATGGTGGAGGTTTTCAAGTACATTAAGCACTCAATTGTGTGAAAATTTTTTTAGTGGATCCCGTGGTTAAATCAACCAGTGAGAACAAGTCACTTAAGCGATATTAACCAGTGCTAGAATATGTAGCGATTCGGCGTGCATCGCTAATTAGCACAGCCATCTCCTCCCAGGGTATCATCAGTGGACGGTGGATGATAACAGCAAGTCAAAATAGAAAGGTAATTTTATTCCGTTTGGAACATTTATGGACACAGTTTACATAGATGAAAAAATTTAAATTGAAAATATCACGTAGAAATGTCCCGGAAACATTAAGCGCCGTTGCGAAACTCTAGCGCCTTTACAAGGGGTTGCCCGGTTGGCGATTACACAATAACTTCTCCTGATTTTCATATTAAAAATGTAATTGACCACAGCGCGCTGACAAAAGATACTACTTAATAGTTTGAAATTTTTCTTCTGTCCTGCATGTAGACATTGGGTGTTTAAACTACGTTTTATTTACAACCAGGAATATACGCGGTCACAAAGGTTATAAAGGCCACTACTACTGAACTTTCATTCTTGTACTTTGGATTGCATTATGGCCCCCTCGAAATGACATAAGTTTAGGGATGTTTGTTGAAGTTAACAAATATAATGTGAGTTAAATTTTCTGTAATGAAATAGTCGAACGTGCTAAAAGTTTTCTGTGGTTCATGGTTGAATATATTTTCAGCCTTTAGCGCGTTCAATCGTTTCATTGCAGAATATTTAATAAATTTTATTTAAACTCTTGTGATTGCAGTGATGTGAAGAATGCCCTAGGCCGAATCACTACTCATTCTTCCAGATGTTGAGGTGAATAATAGAAATAAAGCGATTGTTTTAGCATTAAATACAATTAAGTAGCTATGATTTGATTACCTCCCCTTTCTATCACTCTTTCCATACACCAGAATTGAGTTGACTGTTCTATATAAAAATTGTTACTGCTTGCCTTGCATCTCCCAAAAAAATTGGCCCCTCTTCCGTCTTTGGTCGTTCCAATAATAAATAAATACGAGTGTAGTAGATATTCACAACTTGTTTGGATAATTTCCACGACCTTGCCGCAATTTACATAGTCTGCCAATGTCAAAATTTTAAACTATTCCCAGAATCGTATTTTTGGAGTGGCTATCTTTGCGAAAGAACAATTGGTGGATGGCAAACGACGACGGCAGGTCAAAATAAATTTTGCTTTCTCCGTTTTTACGAAATGAATCCACCTAACGAGGTAAATAAACGAATTTAAGTTCAAAAATATCACACTTTTAGAGAAACGTCATGAAGGTCACCTGTTTAAATTCAGTGCCTTGATTATTCTATTTAGGAAATTTTATTTTATTAATATTATAAAACCTCCAATAAGCAAAGACTTGAGTAGCTAAACAACTACACTAAGGATGGTAAATGATTCAAGTTAAACTAGTTACATATATGAACTTCAAGTGGGTGTCTTCATGTATCTTAAAAAAAGGTCAGTAATCATTATTTTTCCCATATACCTAGACAAGCTGTAGATTACAATTTTGCTAGTTCAGCATACCTTTATCCCCTGACATCTATAAAGTATGCATTAAGATCATCAGCAGCATTCAATCGGGTTGTATTCACTATACCGATTTAATTATCCTGCACTGGTTTCCTTTCTCATTAGCGAAACGTATTATTAACAGAAGGTATTTCAATGGATATCGCTGACTCTAACGAATCACGGGGTTGATTCAATATTACACTAATAAGACAATGGGCTCTAATATACTCGCTAGCTACCTGAAACTGAAGGAAAGCGAAAGACAAGTTCGCAAATTAGATATTTACTTACGTTAAAGTTGGAACATATGATTTCGTGATTTCGACTAAACAAGTTAATCTTCAAGTGAGGTCAGGAAGTATATCAAATTTCAAGTTCATTGAACGTTGTCAAGGAATATCCACCTACTGGGGTAATCCTTTCAAAAATATATATTTCAAGATAATGAGAAACGAGGGACTCACCTAGTTGAGGAAATTTGATATTGATTGTGTCTCGCCTAAAGTTAAATGGCACCAGACCACATATTATCTCGAAGAGCTGGAAACACCCTGTTATTAAAATATTTGCGTGATTAGGGAGTAAAAATAAGATTAAGTGTAAAAATAAATCACATCTTAAATACACCCACCCTTTCCAAAATAACCGAATTTACTATATTTTATCCACATCAGAACTTTATTAAATTTTATATAAGAAATGACAGTAGGGCTAATCAAAACACATTTATTGCTAGAAGTCGTTTCTAAAAATAATTATTTATCAAAACCACAAGTTTTTGGGTAATATCATCCATATTTTTTACTTCCTTTGCGAGCTATAATATCGAATAAGTAATACAAGATGTCTCACAAGGAAAGGTCGCGAAGTGTCCGGCGCCGATTTTGCTAATTTTTAGATATGTTTTAAAGGACCAAAATCCTAATAGACACGCAATTTTTTTTATTGGCTGATAAACGGTTTTAAGGGTAGTTTTACCCCCTCAAAGTTGAGGCAAAAAATGCAGATTTTGCTGTTTCTCGAATACCACAAATGATATTCGAGTCGTTTCTTTTTCCAAAAGTTTTGCTTTGCCGAGAAATGAAAGAAAAAGTTTTTTTTAAAATTTTCCCACCCCTCTCATGGGGGCAAACTACCCTATTTTAGAAGTTTTTTAATCATAAAAATGGTAATTACAGTCAGCAAAATTTTGAAAAAAATATATGTTAAATATATTAAATAAATATATGTTTCTCGTAATATGCAGCCAAAGTCGGTTGCACCTTACTGAATGGAAAGCTACGTGTAACAACAATAATGAAGGGTTGATTTGCAATTTTATATTCTTTATTTTCGAGCGTCTACAAGAACACGTGCGTCTATCTTAATTGACAAGTATGACCGATGACGCATAGTAGTGCCAACTGGATCATGTACTGTGCCATCCCCATATTTGGTTTTTTAAACATGAACATTAAGTATTTGAATATACAATTGAAAATATATCAAACATTTTTTCGAAATGAATTATAAATTTAGTCTTTGAACAGGTTTTACCACGCGACCAGATCTGGTAACTGTCGGTATTAATCGTGACTGTGTCAAAGAAGTCCGGAGCTGGAGAGTTGTTTCCCATTGAATTGGAAGGCAATGTTCTTCGGCTGGATTGATGGCAGCAATCTGAAGCGGTTCCTCGTTGGCTGTGGACGGATTGACCACTCATTCAAATGGCTCTTTAATCTTGGCTTCAGATTTCTGTACTAGGCTTCGAGTCTTCGTCTAATGTTCTTTCCAGTTTGAGTTTCGATGAACACCGATCTAGGATTGTTATGACCTGTAATTCTTTCCATTTTCCAATCACGAGGAGCAACTTGATATCGTACTTGGTCGTTGACATTGAAGTTAGTGTTATTGTTTATCTCGTAATCGTTGTAGTTCTAGATTGACTAGTTCTTTCACTTTGGGTGTAAGATTTTCAGTCGTAGTAGGGAGTTTAGATCTGGTCAGCATTGACTACACTCTTTCATTGGGTGATTCAAGGACGTCATTTCGTAATGTGTTGCGGAAATTCAGAAGAGCAAGCTGAACGTCGGAATCATCTGCAGCACATTT
Organism: Dastarcus helophoroides; assembly: GCA_028583605.1. NCBI lineage: Eukaryota > Metazoa > Arthropoda > Insecta > Coleoptera > Bothrideridae > Dastarcus > Dastarcus helophoroides. The sequence goes on along the minus strand of CM053325.1, from coordinate 52,423,227 downwards.
TTGAGGATGTTTTTAGCAGTTTGCACATTGCCTTCCGCTAAGCCATTGTCACGAGGGTAGTAAGGGCTTGAGGTTTGATGACGAAAGCCCCATTTTTTGGCAAATTCTTAAAATTGTTTTGAGGAGTACTGTGGCCCATTATCCGTTTCGACGATTTCTGGGATTCCGAAGAGCGCAAATCATTCTTTCATGAATTTAATAACTTCTCGCAAAGTTTGTGTCTCTAAGCATTTTACGTCGAAGAATCCGGAATAGCTGTGGGTAATTAACAAATATTCGCTGTTTCGGAATAAAAACTGGTCACTTGCTACAATCTGCCAAGGTAGGTCCGGAAGTGTCTTTATTATGACGATTTCCTTGTCCTTGGAACGTTGTGTTTTTTGACCTACAAGGCAGCCGTGGACGAACTGCACAATATCTTTGAACATTGTTTTCCAATAGACTAATTGGCTAGCTGTTCTCAAACAACTTTGCACGCCTAGATGTCCAGCATGTGCGTTTATTAACATCTTCTTGATTGGAGTTTTCAATATGACAACTTTGTCACCTTTGAGTATAATCCCGTCGTGATAAGATAGTTCTTCTCTAAAGTTGAAATAATGTCGAATATTATCAGGCAGATCTTTACACTGATCCGAGAACCCATTACTAATGTAAGTTAGTAATGTGCGTAGTTCGTTGTCTTCTCCAGTAGCTTTCGCCAATTCGGATTGTGCCGTATCTGACATTGCTATTGCAAATACTACTTCTAAGTCTTCGTCCTGTTGATTTTCCGTGGTGTTACAATCTCGACTTAGTGCATCTGCGATGGGAATTTCTGTTCCTTTTTTGTACTTTAAAAGTGGAGAGTATGGCAGAATTTCCATCAGTATTCGTTGTAATCTCGGAGGTGCTGACGAAATCGGCCTCTTGAAAATTATTTCCAATGGTTTATAGTCGGTCTCGATAAGGAGTTTTTTTTCCATAAACATATTCGTGGAATTTCTTGCAAGCAAATTTAATTGCCAGAGCTTCTTTTTCTATTTGAAGGTAGTTTTGCTGAGCTTTCGCGAGCGTTTTTGTAGCATTGATGGACTTGAAGTAAGACTGCTCCCAAATTTTTCGAACTGGCATCTACGGACAATGTTACTTCCTTGTTGACTTTGTAATATTTTAGCACAGGGGGTTTTGTCAGCAATTGCTTGATTTTTGTAAAAGCTGATTCTTGTTCAAGGTCCCAACCCTACTTTATGTCTTTGTGAAGTAAATCTCGTAGAAGTTGTGTAATTTCGGACATGTTTATAATAAATTTGTTTAGGTATGTCACCATACCTAAGAGTCGTTGGAGCTGCTTTTTGCCTCAAGGTGTTTTCAAGGCTTGAATGGCAGAAATCTTTTTAAGATCTATTTCGATTCCTTTTTCTGTTAGAATGTGTTCCAAAAATTTAACTCGCTGAACTCTAAACAAGCATTTTTCTTTATTCAGTTTAAGTCCTTAATTTTTGAGAATCGTTAATACTTGGCTAGTAAATTCTTCGAGTTCTTCTTTAGTTTTTGCGAAGATGAGGATATTATCCATCGAACGTTGGACGTTATTTACATATTTCAGCAACGAACTCATTATTTGCTTAAAAACTTCAGGCGCCGACGCCAAACCAAATGGTCAACTCTTGCTTGAATATCGTTTCCAAGGGACGCTGGGTAACTTTGATCTGCCATAATCCACGTTTACAATCTAGTAGTTTGAAATAATTGGCGCCGCTTAATTTTGTTGTAATTTCTTCAGTGGCATTCAATGGATAGTGTCTTCGTAAAATATTCTTGTTGACGTCTATCGGGTCAATACACACTCTTATTTTGTTGTTTTTGCGGACTATCACCATTGGGCTTATAACCGGAGTTGGTTCTTGCACCAGTTCTATGTCGTCTAATTTTACCATCGAGTCAAGTTCCGCTTTTACAGCATCTCGTAGCAAATGTAGTATTCTTCTAGATAGCTTGACTTTAAATTTTGGCCTATCTATTAAATCGATGTCGTCCTCGTAATTTTTCAGACAACCAAGCCCTTTGAATAATTCTTCGACTTATGTTGTCGACATTTTCTTGACTCGCTTGATTAGTCCTAGCTGTTTACATGAGCTTCGACCTAGAACTGGCAACAACCTTGAAATTGAGGATCGATGGAGGATCGATGTAAGGCAGTGAATTTTACAGCTGACGTTGACTTCACCTACAACATTCAGTTTATTATTTGTGATTCCAATGAGTCGCTTGGTTTTTGGCGGTAGGTAGGATCTTCTGATTTAATTTTTCAACCAGTTTTAAAGACAATACGTTGCAGTCTGCTCCTGTGTCTAAATTTATCTTGAATTTCTTGTACGACTTCTGTCCATTTTTAGTCGTCACTTGTAGATATTGTGTTGACAAATAACTCGTCGTCATCTCTCGATTCATATTCTAACAAATGAACATTTTTCTTTTTCTTGACTGGCTGAGTCTTCTTTTGTTTACTCCAGCATTGTGCAGAAAAATGACCGTTTTTACCGCAGCGAGAACATGGCTTTTTATATGCAGGGCAGCTTCTTTTTTTTGTGTCGTTGTTTACATCTTCTGCAATCATACTCTTCTTCTTTGTTGTCAAAGGCTGATTTTTCTTTTGTTTTTTGTGGATTTTTAATGACATATACGCTACTGACTTCGTTTTCGACCTGCAATTGCTCTAATTGCTTGGTGGCTTGTTCACTAGCAAGACAAATTGTAATGGTTCGATTCAGCGTGAGATTCTCTTCAGAAAACAATTTTTCTATGACTTTGTCGCTTTTAATGCCAATTACAATTTTGTCACGAAGCAGGCTCTACAACGGAGCTTTGAATTCACATGTCTTTGCTAGGTTTCTAATTGTCGTGAAAAATTCGTCGAAAGTTTCGCCGTCTTTCTGCACCGCTTTGTTAAATTTGTAGCCTTCAAAGGATACATTATTTTTTGGTAAGAAATAGGCGTTAAACTTTGCTTTAATCACTTCAAGGTTTTCTTGTTGATCTGGTGTCAGGTTAAACTCATTAAAAACCCCGATTTCATCATAGCCAATTATCGACATAAAAGTTGCAGCTCGTACTTCAGGTGGTTTTGTCGATAGTCTTGTTGCTACCGCGTGCCATTCGAATTGCTGAAGCCATTGTTTCCAACTAGCTGCGATATTTTCTCCCAGCATATTAAATGGTTTTGGAGGGCGGATTCCTTGTACTGCGTTGATGGTTCTATCATAGGCATCGTTGTCTGACATCGTGATTTCCCTTTATGCTGACTTCTGACACCATTTAACAACAATAATGAAGAGATGATTTGCAATTTTATATTCTTTATTCTCGAGCGTCTACAAGAACACGTGCGTCTATCTTAATTTACAATTACAATTTGACGCACAGTAGTGCCAACTGGATCACGTACTGTGACACTACGTTCATTGGGTATTTGTGTGGCTGACTTATAGTTAGAAATTGGAAGCCACAACTCTGTAAGATAGAGTTCACTGATTGGAACTAATCAGGACGATTGAATTCAGTGAAATTTACTGCGGTGCAAATTCAGAATACAATAAAAGTAAAATTGCCTCACACAATAACCCTTGTAAAACTTTAGGTTACATTTTACTTCTGGTTAGGTATCGATAACTGTTTAATATGCTTCGAGATTAAATAATCTAGATAATTCAGCTCTAAAGATTAATTTTATGTGTGCGTCGCATCGCTGTTATTTTTTTAGAAGTCAGGAGTCAAACCAGTTGATTGAGGAAACCAAAAATATTAAATGGATGCAATTATTTTCATATTAGTAACAAGTGTATGTTATTAAAAATAGTTATGCGGCGACATAAATGCATAAAAATTTATATTTCATTAATTAGCGATCTTATGATAAAGTGGCATCTGTTCTTAACTTATAAAGTCGTAAACCATATGTTACGATCCGCAGCACCATATTAGGAGAGGTTTATGGATTGGATCTTTTAAATTATCAAAGGAAAAATTCGGTTTTCTGTCATTATTAAGCTTTTTAAATACGTGGTTAATATTAATGAGGACAAACATCCTGTAGATATGCAGCCAACTGGTCTGAAATGTTCGAAGTGCGTCAGTATATCGTTTCAGATTTTCTGGGGACAACGAACAAAGAGTTTATCCGGCACTGTTTTTACTTGAAACGGAGACCTTTTATTTATAAATGTAAGACGGATATGAACTGGACACTCTTACAATGTGTGACGATATAGCATAGTCTGAAATAGGGGATTTTATATTTTACTTTATCCGGAAGTAGATAGTGCTCGTGAAAGCTGAAGAATTAATGGATCTGCCAACAGGTAAAAAGTGTATAACGAATGTTCCATAATTTATCTTTATTTGGGTTCTTATGAGGTATTTCTTTTTTGACAACCACTTTATCACTCTTTGCATGCATAAACGTAATTTTGTTTTTCATGAAAGGATGCAATATATATTTTTTGGAGTAGTGTGTTCTTGGAATTATTTTTAGGTTAAAAATTTCATTACTCTAAAGAAGCAACTCTTTTAAGTAAATATTAAAAAATAACTTAAACTGGTGCAATATTCAAGGATAATTGTTCCTATGTACTATATAATAAAATTGATAAGGAATCTCCTTCGGTGCCATTGTATGTAGCAAACATTTTCCATTGAAACAATTACTATAATAGCAGATGTGATTTAGAATATAATAGAAGACAAAAGGATTCCAGAAACTACAGGGAAATAAAATTGCAGTAATGTTTGAAATAATCTATGGAAAGCAACGGTATACCATTTTCCTCAAAGCTCGTTTATTCGCTCATTGAACAGATAAAATGGTCGTATCCTTTAATAATTTCTCTCTAGGAAGTTTCTTTTCCTGTAATTTAATTCACAAAGGAGTAGCTCAAGTTATTTTCTTTAATTTTTTTTAATAAAAAAGCAGACTAGAAACGCGATTGGCAAATTACGTTGATAAAAACAAAAATCTGTTACTTTATTGTTTATTCATTAAAGGTGTAGATAATAATTATGACACGAAGCACCAAAAGTATAGCAATATGATTGAACCTTTATTGTTTAGTACACAACTAATCAAAGAAACCGGTAGTCTAGAAAAAAGCCCAATTTAGCCATATTTTCCGACTACTCCTCAAACGAGCCAAGATAAAATAAACATCTTACAAGTGGATCAAGAAGTACATTAACCGGACCTAGGCTAACCACTTATCCCCAGAAATATTATTTGTTTAAATTTTTTAAGCAGTAGAAGTCCTTTTCTTTACATTTTATTTTGTAGAAACATTTAAAAGGTACGATTTGCATTTGGTCAACAATTTTTATCATGGTCTAAAGATATAAAAAATCATCAGGTTGGCAGCACATTTAGGTAGATATATTGATAAAATTGAAGTGTCTGTCTCTGATTTTAAAATAAATGTATTTTTATAAGTCCATTTCGTTTTTAATAAGTTATAAAAACCATACAAATAGAATTTTTGTCTGTATATCTGTTTGTCAGGTCTAATTCCGAAAATATCTAACCCAATTTTTTGTAAAATTTTTACCAAATTATATTCTCTTGGGAATCCATTAAGTTATTTTTTTCATCCAATCTCAAAGATTTTATTTAAAACTGAATGTCATAAGAAGGCATTTTTCGGTGTAAGTGAGACAGTCTTATTTATTTGCGAGTCTTCATTTTAATAACTATTACATCACTTACTGTAACAAACTGTGTGGAGTTGAATTAATTAGTAGTAATCGTAATGTGTATGGACTTCTTTATATATATTAAGTAGCTATGGAATTTACAAAAAGTTCTAAGAAGTTATCAAGGGAGAATTGCGTGAAATGACTTACACGCAGGTATCCATTTCAGAACTTTCTAGAAGTAAAATATTTTGAAACTGGAGACCTCCATCCGTCACACCTAAGATGATTTACTAATAATTTGTTAAGAAAAGTATTAAAAATAACGGTGCTTATTATCGAACCACTCGCTCGGAATATTGCTGTTGAACTCTTTATTGCGAAATTAATAACCTGTTGTTTCTTTCGATTTCAGATTTGCTTTCATCACCGTCATGTAAAACGCTGATATAATATAATGTACATACATGTATATTACATATGTTGGTATTGGCTTTTGTAAATGTAAACTTTTTGCTTTGATTTAAAAAGCAACTTGTTTAGTTATTAAGCAAACAAAGTAATAAACCGAAATTCCAAATGATAAATTTACTGTCAGACCAAACCGTTTGTAAATGTGCTGAAATAAACGATATGGATTTAGATTTAATATATTTTATCGACATGATGACTCGATTTATTTTGATGTTCCGATTCCGTTTTTGTGATTATTCAGCCTAACTACATCCGTCAAATTAAGTAACATTACATTTATTTTCCCAGCTTTGCTCTATCTAAAACCATTCATTTTAGAATTTAAATATCGACACACTAATCCACCATTAAAATTTCAAATTATAGTTAATGACCTTTTCAATTGTATTCGTTATTTTATAAGAACCATATGATCTTGAAACGTTGCATTTGAACTTTTTAAAGCATTTTATTGAGCATGAAAACACCATGGGTTCGAAAAGGATCTAAAATTGCTGAGTATGACAGCCAGAGCTTTCGATGTTCCTTTCTCAATGGCTGAAAAAAAAAATGCAGTTTTTTATTTTCAAAGTTTTTTTTTTTAATTTCGCGACGGCATTAGCTGCGTGGCTATTAGCCGTTGATAAATTTTCATTACAATTTCCCTGGTGAGTTTATTTCTTATAAACCGCAAAGTTCTTTCTAGGGTGGGCTTATCGTTTTTGAGATATTGTCGTAGCTTTGGGGAGATATTTATTAGGTGACTTTTGTTTTCATGTAGCGTGCAGTCAATAAGTATATGGCGTATGGTTAGATGTTCTTGGCAATTGGAACATATCGGTCTTTGTATGTTATTAATTAAGTACGAAGATGTGAGGTGTGTATGTCCAATTCTTTGGCGTGTTATCTGTATTTCCTCATGTCTTGAAAAACCTGCAGGAAGTTGTAGTGGCGAGACATTTTCTCTAATTTTACGTAACTGAGAGGTTGTGCGTTCCCAATCCTCTTGCCATAGTTGATTCACTGAATTTCCTACAAGGACCTTTATATCATTTATGGTGACTGAAATGTTGTCAATAACATCTCCTCTAGCACCACATTTTGCAGCGCGATCAGCAGCTTCGTTTCCATAAATTCCTAGGTGAGAAGGTACCCAGGCAAATGACACATGTTTTCCACTTTCATCTATTTCTTGTATGAGGCACAGAATTTTATAAACCATAAAATTTTCTGTGTAGGGGTCTTGTATTGCTATTAGGAAACTACATGAGTCTGTACAAACGATAAATTGTAAGGCCTCGGGTGACACAACAATAGAGAGTAGAGCCTGCCATATAGCATTCAGTTCAGCGGTACTGGCACATGATGGAAACGTCCAATTGTGACTATTATCGTGAAGGTAAATTGCGCTACCAACAACTTCATCTATTTTAGATCTGTCAGTATATATAAATATGGCTTCTTTAAATTCAGCTAACAGATTAAGAAATAGAGACTTAAAGATATCATTTGGTACTGTATCTTTCTTATATTTTGTGCAGTCAGTTCGAATGCAAGGTAAGGAGATTCTCCATGGAGGTATTTCATATGTTGCTAGTGGTATGACAGGCGGAAGTTGTAAACATGCAATATGTATCGATTCATTAAAACGCACCGCAACAGGCCTGTTGATCATCGGTCGAGAGTTAAAATTTGCTACAATATCCGAATCTGGTAGAAAGTCTTTTGATTTTGGATGTGCTTCAAGCGCTAATAAATTAACCCCGTATTCTTATATGCAGCGGTGGTACACCTGATTCACAAAGTATAGCCTCAACTGGACTTATGCGGAAAGCTCCAATGGCTATTCTTAATGCGGTGCTTTAGATTACGTCTAATTGTTTTAAAGTTGTAGGTGATGCTAATCCATATACAATGCAACCGTAGTCTACTTTCAGTAAGGTAAGAGTCTTATATATCCTGAGAAGTGTGGTCCTGTCTGCGCCTCAAGTGTACCCAGCCAAACATCTTAACATATTGACTACTTTTTTACACTTAATTAGTAGCTTATTGGTGTGTTCTCGCCATCGAAGCTTCTCGTCAAACTTCGCTTCTAAAAATTTGATTGTCGCATTATATTTTCAATTTTGAGAGGGAGACAATCATGTGGCTCTCGTAAACGGCTAAAATGGGTTACTTTTGTTTTGTCCTTTGACAAACGGAAACCGAATCGCTTGGCATTTGCAGCGATCAGATTTATAGCATCTTGGAGATTATGTTCGAGCTCATGGAGTGATGAATTGGAGTAGCATATTGGCAAATCATCTACATAAAGACTGTATCGTATGTTAGGGTTGATTCCATCTATCAATTTATTTACTGCGGTAGCAAAAAGGGTTACGCTTAATGTAGAACCTTGAAGTACACCATTTTCAAGAGAATATTTTTCTGAAGTGCCATTATGAACTCTATCTCTCAAGTACCGATCCTTTAAAAACTGCTATATATAGTACATCATATTTCCTCCGAACTCCCAGTTATTAAGTGTTTGTAATATTCCAAATCTCCAAGTTGAGTCAAATGCTTTCTATAAATCGAATAATACTGCGATTGTATGGCTTTGTTGTAAAAAGGCATTTTGGATGTAATTTTAGAAAAGTTTAAAATTTAATGAAAAAATTTTCGGATCACACTAGAAATAGTCTGATAAATTGAGCTTAAGAAAAGTTGTTATATTCAATAGCAAGTTACGATAAATGGTTAATTTATAAGAAAATAAAAAAACTCTAAATTTTAGAGGAAAAAAACCGTAAAACTTCTTATTATTTCAGAAGATGATGATAGATAAAGATCACAAATAGAGATGTATGCGTGTGTAAGCTTGAATTGATAGGTCACTAGATTTAGAACACTGCTGATTTGATCTTAACTATTTAATTTTAACTATAATAATTGTGGTGGCGTCGCTTGCCCCGAATATGCTATACATGAAATTCTTACAACGATCTTGCGGCTGTTACTAGTTGCCGTCTGCTTATCTTAATACTTTTTTGTTGCATATCTTGACGCAGGAGCAATGCCAATTGGATAACATATTTCAAATTCTAACATACACCGCCCACCTTGAAATGCTTACATTTCAAAACCTTAAATCAAGCATAAATACAAACATATACCCAAAACAGAAAAAAAACAATGATTGAGGCAATAAACTATAGACATTCTAAGGATTACAAAATGTTTATGTGTCCATCTTGTTCTAGTCCGTCAAACTCGGATTTGGAATGTCCTCATCGAGAGGGACTTTACAAATTTATTTTAAGGATCGCGTGAAAACACCGCCACTTGCCACTTTCACTGACACAACACGTGTTTTCCCGTCCTTCCCTGGGTAAATTGCAATGACTTTTGCCAAGGGCCATTTGAGTGGAGGTGTATTTTCCTGCATTAACAGGACCAAGGATCCGCAAGGAATGTCTGTTGTTGAAATTCGATGCCATTTATTCCTGGTTTGAAGTTGAAAAAAGTACTCCTGAAACCAATGTTGCCAAAATAATTGCACAAGTTGCTGCATTCGGTTGTAACGTGAGAGTCGAGTAGTAGGAGTATCTGCCACATTAGTTTGTGGTGTAGTCATCAAAGAGTCTCCAAAGCGAAAATGACCAGGAGTTAAAGGGTTGTAATCATTAGGGTCGGATGAAATTGAGGTTAGAGGACGCGAGTTTAGGCACGATTCGATTTGCATAAGAATTGTGTACATTTCTTTGTAAGTAACGTGAAAATTTGCTAAAACACGATATAAATGAAATTTTGTTGATTTCACAGCTGCTTCCCACAAACCTTCCATGTGTGGAGACCGAGGCGGGTTAAAATGCCATTCAATTCGATCTGACGTTAAGAAACTCAGGACGTTGTTGTGCTCTTGGTCTGAGAGAAGCTAAAATAATTCAAGAAAATGATTGTTAGCTCCAACAAACTGCAACCCATTGTCCGAGTAAATATCTGTAGGTTTTCCTCTTCGAGAAATGAAACGTTTTAAAAGCGTTTAAAAATCCGTCCGTTGGCAAATCCATGACTAGTTAAATGTGAACCGCTTTTACCGAAAAGCAAACAAAAATGCAAAAATATGACTTTAGCAGTCTTCCTCTTCGAGCAGTATTTTCCTTAACATAAATTGGACCTACATAATCAATGACCACTTTAGAAAAGACTCTGCTAGGCGTTACCCTGTCGCGAGGTAAATTACCCATTAAAAAATTTGATGGTTTTGGTTTTGAACGAAAACATCTAACGCATTTATGAATGACGTGTTTTACAAAAATTTTACCGTTAATGGGCCAATAATTTTAGCTAATAATTGATAACAAGAGTTGAGTACTTGCATGCAAATGTTTCAAATGGGCATCTTTGACTATTAAATACGTTAAGTTATGTTTACTTGGCATTTTAATTGGATCTTGCTGTTCAAATGGAACGTTAGAATTCGATAATCTGTCTCCAACTCTAAGAATTTCTAATTCGTCAATAAAGGCACTTAAGTTACGAATGTTGCTATGGATAATGGCTTGATTATTCTTTAAAGTGGACATTCTGCCAAAAATATTTCCTCTTTGCATAATTTTATTAAAAATATTCTAGATGACTCGAGTTCCTTTGCTGTCAGTTGATTTGAGTTAATTCGAGAATTGTTTGTAGTGGACTGTATTCTTGATTTTAAACGTTCTACGAATCAAAAAAATGTATGCTGTAACCCGTAATAGTTTTGCTAAACTTGAATATTTGTCAAAAAGTATTATGAGTTCATTCTGTTTGTTATTTGTTAAATTGAAAAAGATTTGAGTATTTTTTTAATTCCAATAATTCACTTGGATAATTAATTTCAAAAACATGATTTGTGATTGTTTCTGAGTCAGAAATTAAACTTAAAGATCCGTGCCACCAAATATTCGATGCTTTTAATTCTTTACTTTCTTGTTTAACATTAATTTATCCTCTAAACGTGAAGCGTCTGTGTAAAGTTGTAGTATTTTTTCTAAAATTGTACAATTGTTGGAAGACCACTTTCTCAGCGAAAATCCCGTGCTATCTAAAATCTTTGTTAAATCGGAAATTATTAATGTAGCTTTTTCTATCGAGTCGACACTCGTTAGAAGATCATCCACGTAAAACGAGGTTTTGATTTGTTTATACGCTGCTGGATGCTGTTCTTTAAATTGATTGTGCAACATATTGAGACATTTAGTAGCAATGAAACATATCGTCGAATTCGAAATCTTAAAATTATAGAAAATAGATTATAATAAATCATTAACCCATAAACCATTAGACGTTTTGCAGGAGCCATCAAGGACTACTCTACATCGAGTGGTTATACTGGAAGGTCTAACTACGGGATGGTGCGGTAAAAAATATTCGTCAGGTTTATGATGTGGTATATCCATTTCTAAATTAGAGATAAATTTCATATGATTTAAAGAATTATATTTGTTCATAAAATTAACGTAGTCTGTTTTTAACTCTTCATTTTTGTTAAGTCTATTTTCGACTGATTTAAAAAGTTTTAGATAAATTTACAGTGATTCTCCTAAGGAAATGTTTTGGATAGGTTTAAATGGTAATCGTACGATAAATTTTCCATCCTCAGATCGAGTTGTCGTTTGTTCAAAAAAGCTTTCACAATATTTCGTTTCTTTAGATTTAACAGGTTTGTCTGGTAAATCTTCTATTAACCAAAATTTTTGTAGATTATCATGTAATTCGCTATTTGTTATCTCAGATGTTAATTCGACATTATTCTCTGAGGGCTCGCTTGGAAAATTTGATGAAGGGTTGCAGACTATATTTTGTTGTGAGGTTTGTTCAAAAATTGGAAACTTTCCCGTTACTATCCAGCCAAATCTGGTTTTTTGAAGTTTTGGGAAATGTTTTCGTAAACTTAAATTTATTTGTCCCTTTTGCAAAAAATCATAAAATCTTTCTGCGCCAATCAACATGTCTATCTGTTTGGGAGTATTGAAATATTTGTCTGCTAATTCTATATTCTGTGGTATATTAAAATTTGATGTATTAAAAGACATTATCGGTAAATCCTCTGTGATTTCTGGTAATATGAACAAATTAACATCTAACTGAAAATTATTAAATCGCGATCTAATACGAGTTTTGGAGGTACGAGTAACATGTTTGCCTAAGCCAGACATTGGCGAAGGAAAATTGAATATAGATTATCCTGGGTTCTCACAAAATTCTTTTATTATAAGATTTGATTGACTGCCATAATCGAAAAAGGCATTACATTCATGATAATGACCTTGAGTGTCTGCCACTAGAATTTTCGCTGTACTTAATAAAATTAGCGAATTTGACGAGATATGTTCCGAATTTTTAATACTTAGTTGATTTTTTATGTTGTGAGTCAAACAATTTATCGATGGCTTTGATGTATTTTCTGCTTGCATGCTTGATTGAGCTTTATTACTGTCAAGAGGAAAATATTGTTGATAATAAATATTCGAAGAATTATTGTTAACAGTTGAATTTAAATTTGTATCATTTGATTCTTTACATAGAGACGAATTATGTTTTTGAGAGCAGTGAGTACAATTTCGAGATTTACAATTGTTTATATTATGACCGGAACGTAAACAGTTATGACGAAGTCGCATTTTATCTAATTCACTATTTTTTTCTGAAATAGGTAAACATTAGAATTGAAAATATTTAAATATAAAATGATTTTGTTTACAATAAGGGCATATTACGAATCTTTGCTGATTGCGGTTAAAATTAGACGGTGGTCGTTGTGTATTAACAGCAACCTGAAGCGGTTTTCTTTCCCTTGCATTATTACCCATGTTATTGTTTACATATAAAAATATTTTATTCTGTTTTTGTGTAGAAATGATTGATGAATTTTGATTTTGTTTTGATTTATTTTTTGAATGTAAAATTTCTAACGTGTAACATCGTTTTTTAAGAAACTGTTGCAGCTCTGATAGTGATGGTACCTTTTCTATTACTAAAGGTAAAATTAATGCATCCCATTTTGATGTAGGCAAACCTAATTTTTCTAAGCTGTTTAAATGTGAATTTAATTTATATAATAAATCACTAAGACCGACAGGAGATTATTTTGTTACTTCAGTTAAATGAAACAATATTCCATTTATGTGATGATCCAAAAATAGACGCTTGTTTTCGTATCGAGATTTTAAAGTATCAATTACCACTGCATAGCTTCCCGGTTCCGCCTTTAGCGAGTCGATTAACTTTAAAGCTGATCCTTTGCAACATGATTTTAAATACCAAAATTTCTGAAGATTAGAAAAATCATTTCTAGAATCAATGACTGAGTTAAAAATGTCTATGAAACTAAACCAAGTTTCATAACTTTCGTAAAGTATTGGCATATTTATGTCAGGAAGTTTAACTGCTTCGTTTTGAATTGCATTTGCTGATGAATTTAAATTTGTTAAAATAGAGCTACCTGCAACATGTTTGCTACTATCTTTTAAATCAGACTGCATTTTTATGTGCTTTTTCATTAATGAGATTATATTAAAATACCTCTCTTCAGTTTCATCTCTTTCGACAATGTTATCTTGGTGTAAAAATCCAAGTTTAGTTTGTAATTTGTCGAGCACAACTAAATCATCTTCTACTGACTTTAATCAAACTTCTAACTTACTGATGTCTTCCCTATTTTGTTCTAAAGCGAAAACATTTTCTAATGGAGTAAGTTTTTTTTCGAGTACACCTCTTTCAAATCTTAATTTTCTAATTTCGTCGTGATTTCTTTGATTATTACCTTCGGTCATTGTTTTATGTTTGAAGATTAGCCCGTCTTATTAATATTCGTGAAATTATATCATGAATTCGAGATACGTATTCACTTTGTTTTTTGTAAACGCCAGACGTGAGAGAAATGTGATAAGCGATCGTGAATTTCCTAATTCGATAATTAAAAAAAGTGATAAATAATGGAGAAATTTGTGAGAGAAACGAGTATGAATGTCTAAACTATGCGATGTATGGATGAAATTACATAAAGCAAAATTATGGAATAGATACACAGATAGATTGTCGTGATTTCGGTGCTTCGCCACTGTTGCAGATCCTACAGCCTTGTTTCCATGTTCTTCGTGAATCGATATCGGGCTCGATATGGTCCAAAAAATAATGTGTGAGTTTGAATTGATAGGGGCTGGATTTAGAACACTGCTGATTTGATCTTAACTATTTATGTTTAATAATAATTGTGGTGGTGTTGCTTGCCACGAATATGATACATGAAATTCTTACAACAATCTTGTGGCTGTTACTAGTTGCCGTCTGCTTATCTTAATACTTTTTTGTTGCATATCTTGACGCAGGAGCAAGGCCAATTGGATAACATATTTTAAATTCTAACAATGCGCTATTCAAGGGTAGAAAGAGTAAATTAAGTTGGCTGCTAGATCTCCGGACTTGAAGCTCCTTGACTTATTCGAGACACATAAGATTAAAGTGATAAAAATTGGTCGAATAATCTGGAATATTTTAGTGCTCCAATTACTAACTATATTCACAACTTATCGCAGGAACTCAGTAATACTCAGCAGAAGCTGTAGCTTAGTTTGAGCTTTTGTTGAATTAGGTCCACTTATTAAAAATAATAATATGTTTTCGTTCCTTTTCTCAACATTTTGACTTAACTCGAAATTTTGTTCGTAAGAAAGTTCAGCTTAAACTTTTTGTCAAAATTTTAACTTTTATAGAAATAAGATAACTCAAGATCGAAGTTAAAACTGTGAGAAAAGTTTACACTCAGAAGAAAAATTGCACATTTAAGAAATAATTTGAATAGTTGTACATAAACTAAAACTAGACAATCTTGGAGTCTGCCGACAGAAGTGAAAACTTAAAAGTGGAAAATAACAGTGCAACATTCTCTAATGTTAACTGTATAATATATTGTTAACATTAGACCATGTTGGTAAGGCGTGATGATCACACGAAACCATAAGTTTACCCCCTATCCAAAATCGCTCAACGAGCCTAAATAAGAAAGTAATCAAGATGTTGCGTAAAAATTGTATCTGTTTCTTCCAGGAAACTTTTGAGAAACCTCATTTTAGATAAACGTATAAATGTTTTAGTAACAGAAATGCATTTTACGGCAATCTCTTGGGAGAGGAGTTTTGTTTTCTTCAAAAAACAAATCAGCATGAAAAAAGGACAAGCTCATCTGACTTCTCCAAAGCTCTCATATAAATGTCTTCGGGGATCATAATGCTTCTCCTACACCAACGTGTTTTAACAGAATTTATCTCTAGAGTCTAACTTGTTCCGTGTTTCCGTGTTCCGTTTGTTGTTTTAGGTATTCATGAAACTTTAGTAAAAACTTAAATATATGTTATCTGTGCACAAAGTTTGCTTTAAAAATATAAAAGGAAATGTATAAGATAATTTACACTATAAGAAAGTCAGCAAGCTGCATCTTTTAAAACAATATTTAGAGCAAATATAACATATATTTCATTCCTGTGGCACAGCTGAATTGTCTTTAGTGGTTGTCAGCCTGAGTAAAAATGTTATCTCTTAAGCGAAAAAGAGCAAGATATTCGTTTAAAGCTGTTGCACCAAAACTGTGTAAGGTCACGTCAGCCCAGATTAATCTAAAAAGAGCCTAAGTTCATCTCGAGAATTAATCTTAAAGTAAAAGTTTAAAGGGGTTTTGAAACGTAAAAGAAACCCAACATGAAAAATCCATAGAGCTTTGCGTTTCGAGAAAGGAAATATATACCTAGTAAGAATAAAAAAAGAAAGATAATTTAGTTTTTGCATTTAATTTAACTAGGGTATTTCGAATTCTTGGCAACAAGATCAAAACTTTAATATTAAAACTTCGATTCATGCTCAAACCCATTACATGCTACAAATATAATTGGAATTAAGTTGCCTTCAACACTATGACAAACTTGACGGAGCTTTCGCTTTGAAGCTGCCTTTTAATACTCCAGGTTGGAAATATGGCTTACAGCTTATATAAACTATCTGTTGTGCATTACCAATATGAGCTGTCAGAAGAAACTTTTGTTTTTTTTTTGTTATGTTGCTAAAGTTATTTTAACCATATTAAATATCGTAAAGTTTCAAAATGTTGAAACCAAAGAGATTATTTTATAATTTCATATGTGTATCTAAACACTAGAGCACTGAAAAAAATTATTCCAGGTTGGAAATGTGCCTTAAAGCTTACATAAACTCTCTGCGGTGCATTACTTTTATGAGCAACATCAGAAGAAAGTTTTGTTTTTTTGTTACACTGCTAAAGTTATTTTAATTATATTTAATACCGTAAAGTTTGAAAATATGGAAGCCAAATAGACCATTTCATAATTTCATATGTATATCTAATCACAGAAGCAGTAAAAAAAATCTTGATGCTTGTTAATAAAGTCTTCCGGGTCAAAATTGTAATTAACAATTACGCATTACTCCAGCGGAATTTCCATCCAGTTGCGCCGAGCAAATACGTATCTCGAAATTTTTATTTGTCGATGCAATAAAAACCTAAAAACCTTATTTAAAAATACGTCTGCTGCAAAGTACCTGAAGTGTATTTAAAAGCGGTTGTTCGATGTAGAAACATTTTACATATTTGCAGATTGCTACTGCTCGCTTCAATAATAATAATAATAATAATAGTCGGTTATTTTCTCAAGGCACTTAACTTACAATAATATTAGAATAGGTTGTATCATAATATTGCTATTATTATTTGTCACTTGAAATTAAAATAAAAAACCAAATTATAAGCTGCCTATAAACTGCCGCACTTTATGCATCCATGCTGTGCTAGAATACGCTAATTTGTTAAAATGCGGGAAAAATTAACTAGACGTTTTGGCTTGAATACTTTAAAAATGCTACCAACGCTAGCATAAATTTTACGTAAGGATTTATAAAATAACACGCATCAAGAAGTTTATACAGTGTCAGTCTGTAACTTGGAATAAATTCAGTAAATCAAAGGCAATTTCTTTTTCGGAAATATGCTTCGACACGTCATTTAATATTTTGATTTGCGCTCTATTTAAAGTAAGAACATTTTATACAAAATGTCTAAAATTTAAGATATCACGTCATCGATAATCTTTTTAAACGGCAATCCTAATTTTTTTTTGACCATTCTTAAAGGATATATCAATTTACATAGGTCTTGCAAAATGAGGAGGGGCACCGTCTTTTGAAACCAGAAGTTTCTATTCGAGACATCAGCTTCGACCGGATGAGGAAACAAAATAGCTAAATCAGAAATTAGCTCTTTCTGCAAGAATTCTAAATATCCTGCCCCATTGAAATTTCCTTGAGAGAAAATTGGTCCTAATTGGTGCAAATGATATTAGCAATGATAAAAGACAACAAAGAACAAGACGAAGAACAAAGACGACAAAAAAAGAACAGGAGAAAGAACGAAAATGACAAGAAAAAAAACAGGAGGAAAAACGAAGTCGGCAAGAAAAAGAACAAGAAGAAGAACGAAGACGACAAGACGAAGCACGCAGACGACAAGATGAAGAACGAAGACAACAAGAAAGAACAAGAGGAAGAACGAAGACTACAAGATAAAGAACGAAGGCGACAAGAAAAAGAACAGGAGGAAGAACGAAGACGACAAGAAAAACAAGAAGAAGAACAGAAAAGGAATGCAGACAAACAAGAATTGCATAGTCTATTAGCAAATATAACTAAAAAAATGGAAGTAGACGTTGAAAAAGTGAAAGAACAAATAACAAGAATGAGAGAAGAAATGCAAAAAGAGATTGGCGAAGTCAAGGAAGAAATTGGAGAAGTAAAAGAAGAATTTAATAACAAGTCTCTTGATTTGAACAAAGTAACACAAAAAAGATCAGCAACATCGAAAAGGCCATGAAGAAGTTGCTAAGTGGACAACCTACACAACATGAATTCGAAAGTGTACCCACTATTTCTTCCCAAAAGATAAAGCTTCGGACGTATGATAGAAAAACATCGTTTCAGACCTACAGGATTCAGTTCGAAGCTGCTGCTAGGGCGAATAGATGCACGAAAGACAAAAATACGACCTCATTGGTGATGTCTCTGCGCCGAAAAGCCATGGAAATACTCCATATCTGACCATATGACTATCTGACCATGAACTAGCTAACTTTAAAGATTTAGTTAGGGTTTTAGAGCTGAGATTTGAAGACCATTATTTGCCGCAAATTGCCCAGTCGCAACTACTAGTAACAAAGCAGGAAAGTAATAATACGCTGCAAGAATTCAAGGCTGCGTAAAAAGACTGGCGTATGCCGCCTATCCAACAGTACCAACTGAATTTCTGGAACTTTACACAGCTAGAATTTTAATAGAAAGAATAATAGACCCAGAAGCCCAGAAAGTGATGCGCTTGTCAAACTTTCGAACAATCGAAGAATAAGGAAGGCCAACATCGAAGAGGTCGCGAATGACCCAGATTTTAAGAACATAAACGCTAACATGAAGGTCGTGGAACACTTCCACAAGTATTTGTATAACCAAGAATTCCTCATCAGGACAGATCATTCGGCGTTTTCTTGGTTACACCAAATAAAGAACGCAGAGGGGAAGACGGCTAGATAGTTAAAAAGGCTTTAGCAGTATCACTTTAGGGTGCATCATCGACCGGGACGACAGCATAACAACGCTGACGCTTTGTCCAAAAGACCTTGTGGGGATTTCAAATACTGCAGACGAGTTGTGAACCATGAGGACATTGTGGATATAAGAATCACGTCTGTCCAGCCAGAAGACGGATGAACTGTTGAAGGTCTTTGGAAGCTACAGAAGAGCGACGCTGATATCGGACCCATACTGGAATGGAAAGAAGCTGGAGATAGACCTGAATGGCAAGAGGTTTTCGACAGAAGTCCAGCTCTTAAGAATTTGTGGGCCCAATGGAAATCCCTTTAGTTAGAGGACGGGGCGCTGAGGAGAGCATGGAAAAGCGCGGGTGGAAAGTGCGTCAACTTGCAGTTAGTGGTGCCTCGGGAGAAGATTCAACAAGTTTTGTGGAAGGTGCACAATGGTGAACACCTAGGGATGAACAAAACCCTGGAGAAGATTCAAAAACGGTTCTATTGGGTTAACTGCAGGGAGGACCTCAAGTAGTGGTGTTGAAAATGTGTCAACTGCGCTGCATCCAAGTGTTCTCGTTCCAGAACCAAAGAGGCCCCAATCCAGCATAATGTGGGAGCTTCATTTGAGATAATTGCAATTTTTGTGGCAGAACCATTTCCAACATCAAACAATGAAGACAAGTACATCCTGGTGGCCATGGATTATTTCAGTAAATGGTCTCAAGCTTACACCATCCCGAACCGAGAAGCTATCACAGTCACAGGGATTCTTGTGGACAACTTCATCTGTCGATTTAATGTTCCCTTGGAATTGCACTCGGACCAAGGAAGGAGTTTCGAATCCGGGGTCTTCCAAGAGGTGTGCCGTCTTCTTGGAATAAAGAAAACTTGAACGACATCTCTTCATCCACGGTGTGATGAAACGGTAAAAAGATTTAATAGGATCTTGGAAGAACATCTTTCGAAGGTCATTTCCAAGCATTAAACAGACTGGGACCGACATCTGCCACTGTTTCTAAGAGGCTCTTGCGCGGCAACTCTGAAACTACGAGTTAGACTTCAGACTCCAGTGTGACTTGGTGTTTAGATCACCAAGGGAGACCCCCAGGGATACGATAAGTTGCGTAGACGGCTTGAGAGAAGCGATGTTGGACACACATGCCCTGGTGCGGACGAAGATCAACTTGGCGACGGATCAGATGAAGACAAGATATGACGTGAATGCCAACCATGGTGGTTTCAGTGAGGGCAAATTGGTATGGCTATACAACCCTCAAAGAAGGAAAGGAGTTTCGCCAAAGTGTACGCTTTCTTGGAAAGGGCCGTACAAAGTGCTGAAGAGGATCAACGACTTGGTATACAGGATACAGCTTAACCCCAGGAATAAGATGAAAGTAGTACACCTGAACAGACTGTGAAAGTATAGTGGCGAAGTGACTAATTGAATCTTATCGGGACGATCAGTCTTAGAGGGAAAGCAGTCTAACGAAATGTAAATAATAGAATTTAGTACGTAAGAAAATTTTCTAGAAAGATCTGGTAAGGAAAAGCGGCTCCGATAATGAAGCAAACGGCAGAAAAGCATTCCAGAAATTTCGGCAAACGATAAGCCTTATCTGCTGTATTTTTCTAGAACCCGGAAGCGAAAACTATATAAGGCGGTCGCCTTTCCCCCGAGTACATCAGTCAGAAGTCAGTGTAGTTAGTTAGTGAGTTAGTAGTTAGAAGTGAATTAATTATTCAGTTGTAGTGTTCAGAGTTTAGTTTGGAAATAAAGTGGTTATAATTCACGGCGTAATAATCATTCGAACTGATAGCCCGCAACACCCTTTAACAATAATCAAGAGAAAAATAGGGTTGTTATTTAAACAAATTGTCGATGGCGTCATGTCCTAAATTTGGGACATGCTGTATAAAATTTTCCTACATCAAAAGAGCGCAAATTAAAATATTAATCGACGTGTACAAACATATTTCCGAAAAAAAAAATGTCTTCGATTTACTGAACTTATTCCAAGTTGCAGACTAGCACTGTATATTCCGACTGAATATGAGCACACTCAAGCTCAAAATTGTATATTCAATAACAATGGAGTGTTCTCAATGGAAGTTGGCAAAGCACGGCCTCCCTTAAAAATGTACTCTGGTTAACTAAAAGGTCGCTAGTAGGATTTTTTTTCTAGAAATTTTTACTTTTCTGTCTTATAAATTTGTTTCTCTTTTGTTGTTTTCAAAGCATCTTAAATTGCTTAATTTCAACTGAAGATGTTTATTTCTTACATAAAATTACGATTCTGTTTTCAAAATACCGCACCACAAAAAATTGAAATTTAAAAAAAAATTTATGTAGTCAAAAGTTTGTTGTTTTCTAGACTTTTTTAATTTGAATTTTTCTAACATTTAGATGATTTTGTCGAAATATTTATTAAAAAATTTACAACCTATTTCTCGAATTTTTGAGATCAAATTTTTTACAATGCCCTCGTCTCTTTCAAAATCTTAACTCTCTTCCTTTACATTTATTTTTTCTTTCTGACATTTTGGTGTCAAAATTTGGACGTTAACATCAAAATTTCCACTTTTTCCTTAAAATTTCAGATTAAACCAAAAAAATTGACGTTTTAAAATGACAATTTCGCTAAAAAAAGTGAAATAATTTTCAATAGTTCAAATTTTTGAATTAGGGTCAATATTTTTACAGTAATCTTGCAACTGTTAAACTTTCACAGGTGTTCCCTAAAATTTTATGTTTTTCTGAAGATTCCATTTTATTTTTCAAAGAATGAACTTTTATCCACCTAACTTTCCAGTAAAACTTCAAATATTCGTTTTTAAAAGGTCATAATAAAAAAAATGTATCTGTATGTGTAATAAGTGAGAAAGAAGACGAAATTTCCAAAAAAAAAACTAAATCACAAAATATCTAAAATTTCAAACTTCTAAAAATTTCGAAGTTTTAAGCGACACTGAGAAAATAGGCAATTACATTTTGAATATAATTTAATGGTTTCTTAATATTTGCTTTTTCAATTCAAACAATTTGGTCTAATCTTTAACTATAGGGAACAAACTGACATTGGAGAGCAATATTTTTCTGGATATCCCCAAAAAAATATATTTTAGTCGATGCTTACTTTCCTACGTTAAATTTAAAGCTTACATAGAAAGAAAATAAATTTGTTTTGAAAAAAAGGCCAAATTAATAAAAAAAAATGAAATTTTCAGAATGTCGGATTTAACAAAAAGGACATGTTTGGAAAATGCTGAATTTGAAAAAAAGTAAGAAAAAAATAAATTTTGAATAAAAAGAATCAATATTTCAGAAAAAAAGTTATGAATTTCTAAGGGAAAACTTGATTTTCCCACAGAAGGTTTTAAATTTTAGGAATAAGGCTTCATTTTTAAAATCAAGTAGTCTAAACTAAAAAAAAAAACGTGAATTTGAAGAAACAGGTTGAGATTTCTAGAAAATCTGATTTTAAAATGTCAATATTATCAAAAAATACATAATTTCTTAAAATATAGCGAAACTAAAAAAAAGAGGTAGCTTCCGAATTTCTAGAAAAAGTTGTAATTTAATTTAGTTGTAACTTAACAAATATTTTGAGTAAAATGGATCACAATTAAAAATATGTTAAAATACTACAAAGCAAGTCAAAATTTTTAGAAAGTCGTGTTTAAAAAAAGGTAGAAATTTTTAATCAGGATTTTGAGGAAAGAAAAAATTTCGAAAAATAAATGCTAAGAAAATAATCAAAATTTTTATGTAAGCGTTATTTTCAAAAAAAAATGTCCTAATTTTCAAGAAAGAGTTAAATTTTGACAGAATAAAGCCGAAATTTAAAATTAAATCCAAAATTTCAAAAAAATAGAAATTTTGAAATCAAAATTTTGAAAAAAAGAAGAACAATGACTGTTGAATTGTTAAATTATATGCTTGAGAAAACAAAAAATTTGGATAATCAAGGTATGTCAAAAATTCCAAAAACTCAAATTTTTAAAAAGTCACAAATAGCCACAAATAGGACCTGTTCGAAAAAAATTTAAGTTTACTAAAAGTTTTAAACTTTGGTAAAAAGTAAATGTCGAGTTTTGAATATAAAGTCGAAATTAAAGAAAGAAATTAAAGAAACTTTAAGGAAAATGTATGAATTTCAATAAAATAGTCAAAATTTCACGGGAAAATTCACACCTTGGGCTTTATTTTATAAAAAAAGTCGAAAGGAAATGACGAATTTTGGGAAAAGTGGACCAATTTCGAGCCAAGTACGAAAAAAACTGCAAAATATCCTTCGAGACTTTCGCTGGAAAGCATGAACTAAGGTAAGTGTCCCACTCTAACCAACATAAAATCGAATTTTATGATAAAATTACAAATTTTGAAGCGTTTGAAAAGTCAAACTAAAAAACGCGTGAAATTTCAGGAAAAGCAGAATATTTTAGAAATATTACGAACTTTGAAAACAACCTTATTTTGAAAACAGTCATAATTTCACGACCAAGTTTCAATTTCCTAGAATAAAATCGAGCTTTAGTAAAAATTGCTCAGATAAGCGCAATATTTGAGAATAAAGTAGAAATTAAAAAAACGTTAACACTTTCAAGAAAGGGTAATTTTTTTTCAGGACAGTCACATTTGGAGAAAAGTCGAAATTCACAAAATATGACTTTTCAACTTTGTTCTAAATGGGGTCTTGTTTTCTAGAAATTTCAACTTTGGTTACAAGATTGATCTTCTTTTAAAATTTCCCCAATTTTCTCAAATATTAGCTGCTGTTGAATGTTTCTGTTGTTTTTTAAACTTCGACTTGCTTCTCTAAATACGTTTTCTTTCAAAATTTTGGCTTGTATCTCATTTTTTATCTGGAAAAAGTAATTTTTTTTTAATTTGACTTTTTCTGGGGCAGTTTAACTTTTTTTAAAGTTTGACACATTTCTCAAAATTCGTGGTGTTTTCTCAACATTCGTCTTTACTTACGAAATCATTTTACCTATTACCTCCAAATGCAATTTTTTCAAAAATTATTCTTTAGTCGCCAAAAATAAGTCAGAGGCAATGAAAGACCTTTTTTTTGGATGAGTAAACAACCATAGAAATACTCGGTCAGTATATTGTTACGGGCTTATCGGTTCGATTGATTACACGTGATGGATTATACCCACTTTATTACTGAACTCAACTCGGCACACTTCAACTGAACAGTAACTCACTACTTATTTACTAATTGCTAACCCACTAATTACACTGACTCTAACTGACTTACTCGAGGGAAAGCTGACCGCCTTTTTATAGTTTTGCCCCCCGGGTCCGATATCGGCGTCGCTCTTATGTAGCTCCCGAAGACCTTCAACAGTCCATTCGTCTTCTGGCTGAACAGACGTTCGTTATCCTTATATCCACCATGTCCTTATGGTCCTCAACTCGTCTGCAGTGCTTGCAATCCCCAAAAGGTCTTCTCGACAAAGCGTCAGCGTTGTTATGCTGTCGTCCCGGTCGATGATGCACCTTAAAGTGACACTGCTGAAGCCTTTCTAACCATCTAGCCGTCTGTCCCTCCGCGTTCTTCATTCGGAGTAACCAAGAAAGTGCCGAATGGTCTGTTCTGATGAGGAATTCTTGCCCGTACAAATACTTGTGAAAGTGTTCCATGGCCTTCACTATTGCAAGTAGTTCCTTCCTGGTGGTGCAATAGTTCCTCTCCTGCTTCGTCAGGATCTTGCTGTAATATTAGATCACTCTTCCTTTATCGCCTTGAACTTGGGACAGCACAGCTCCAATGCCGACGTTGCTGGCGTCTGTGTCCAGCACGAATTTTCCATACTGCTGAGAATAAGCCAAGACAGGGCTTGTGCACAAGGCAAACTTCAGTTTTCGGAAAACGGTATCACAATCGGGAGACCAGACATAAGGTGTTCTTCCTCCAGTTAGTCGGTGCAACGACACAGCAATGTTGGCGAAACCTTTCACAAATCTTCTGTAATAGGTGCATAACCCCAGGAAACTCCTCAGTTCATGTTTATCTTTGGGTCTTGGCCAGTCACGAATTGCTTGAGTATCGCGTACCACAGTAACCTTGACTCCTGGGTCCACTGTTGCCTGTACATTCCTTCCATCCACGCTGGCTTCCACCATCAAACTCTACTTGGTCCTTTTTATCTGTTTGATTGGAAGAGTTTTGACGACTGGTTTTTTGACATTAGCTAGTGAGTTTCTCTTCTCGACGTGTGGTTTTCTTACTGTGATGCTTGTCGACTTCTTGGGGGTTAACCTGTAATCCTTCTTGAAGTGCCCCGGTTTGACACAGCTGTAACATGTTATGCTTTTGTTGGATCGACCTCCCAGCAGTTCTTTGATGCTCGCGTTTACATCCTTCATGCTAGCGTTCATGTTCGCCTTTATTTGCTCCATGTTAGCACTTATGTTTGCGTTCGTCTCCTTTATGTTAGCGCTCATGTTCGCAAGATCAAGGTTATTCGCAACCTCCTTGATGTTGGCCTTCCTTATTCTCCGTGACGCCTCTGGCTTCAAAACCTTGTAAGCAGATTCTATCTCCAAAGCTCTAGTCAGTGCCTCCCTTGATGTTCGGAAGTTTGACAAGCGCATCACTCCCTTGACTTCTGAGTCTCGTATTCCTTCTATGAAAATTCTAGTTGTGTAAAGTTCCAAAAATTCAGTTGGTGCTGTTGGATAAGCGGCATGAGCCAGTTTTTTTACGTCAGCCTCGAATTCTTGTAGCGTTTCATCACTTTTTTGCTTCCTTACTAGTAGTTGCGATTGGGCCACTTGCGGCAAATGATGGTCTCCAAATCTCAGCTCCAAAGCCCTAACTAAATCTTCATAGTTAGCTAGTTCGTGGTCAGATAGAGCTCGGAGTAGTTCCAAAGCTTCTCCGCGCAGGGAAACCACCAATGAGGTCACTTTTTCGTCTTCCGTCCATTGATTGGCTCTAGCAGCAGTTTCGAACTGTATTCTGTAGGCCTGGAGCGATGTTTCTCCACCATAGGTCGGAGGTTTTACCTTTTGAGAAGAAATAGCAGGTATACTTTCGGATTCATGTTGAATGACTTGTCCACTCAGCAACTTCTTCACGTCATGATGTTGCTGATCTCCCTTCGTGTTGCATTTTCCAAATCAAGAAGCTTGCTGTTGAATTTTTCTTTTACTTCTCTAATTTCTTCCCTGTCTTCGCCAATCTCTTCTTGCATTTCTTCTCTCATTCCTGTAATTTGTTCTTTCATTTCTCCTTTCATTCCAGTAATTTGTTCTTTCATTTTCCCTCTCATTTTTGCAGCATCAGCTCCCATTTTTTCTGTTATAATTGCTAACAGACTATGCAATTCTTTTTTGTGTGTATTCCTTTTCTGCTCTTCTTCTTCTTTTTCTTGTCGTCTTCGTTCTTCATCTTGTCGTCTTTGTTCTTCCTCCTGTTCTTTTTTTTGTCGTCTTCGTTCTTCGTCTTGTCGTCTTCGTTCTTTCTCCTGTTCTTTTTCTGGACGTCTTTGTTCTTCCTCGTGTTCTTTTTCTTGACGTCTTCGTTCTTCATCTTGTCGTCTTCGTTCTTCTTCCTTTTCTTTCTCCTGTCGTCTTCGTTCTTCCTCTTGTTCTTTTTCTTGTCGTCTTCGTTCTTCATCGTGTTCTTTAAACATTGCGAATAACGCTTGCATTTGTTGTTCCATTTTGGCCGATTTTAATCTCGTATCCATAAAGCGTATCTGAATGTTCAAGATCTTACTTGACGCGCCTCATATAACTATTTAACAGTTTATAACGTCTGAGATAAAGTCAACAAAGGCACCTGGCAGGATTTTTTTTTTCTTGAGTAATAAAGCACAATCCACGAATAATTCCGCTTCTGACACCAGATGTTACGGGCTAATCGGTTCGATTGATTACACGTAATGGATTATACCCACTTTAATACTGAACTCAACTCGGCACACTTCAACTGAACAGTAACTCACTACTTATTTACTAATTGCTAACCCACTAATTACACTGACTCTAACTGACTTACTCGAGGGAAAGCTGACCGCCTATTTATAGTTTTGCCCCCCGGCTTCTAGAACTTTTCGGTAGATAAGGCTTATCGTTTGCCGAAATTTGTGGAACGCTTATCTGCCATTTGTTTCGTTATCGCGGCCGCTTTCCCCTTATCAGATTCTTCTAGAAACTTTTTTTATTTACTAAATTATACAATTCTATTCTAAATTCGATTACATCTATTCACATTGCGTTACAATATCATAACGATGTCCCTTTGCAAAGTTGCTTAAATTCGTTTAATTTTATTCTCAAAGCTTGGCTTTTTCCTTTTTTGGGAAATTTAAACTTTTTTTAAAGTTTGACTTTTTTTTTAAATTTCACTTTTTCGAAAGTTTCTTGAAGCTTGAAAAATTTGGTTTTTGTTCGGTTTTAAAATGAAAAATTGAAAGTATTTAAACTTATCTTGTTCCCTAAATTTCAGTATGTTCTCAAATAAAAATAGTTTTCTCTTAAAATTTGACTTCTTTTGAGAACTTTCGACTTTCTGTTATACAGGTTGAACCAAATAGCGATCTCGTAATCTATTAGAAATATAAGGAAGCTTAAATGGGCAAAAGTAGTGCAGAATTTAATGCCCAATACTATTCTGCTAAGAAAACAAATGAATTTCAATTCGTCTTGGTTTTTTTAGAACTTGTTTTTGTAACTTGTTTATTTGAAGTTCGACTGAAAAAATTTAAAAACTATAATTAGTTGTTTGTTAAGGTCTTAAATCTTGCGAAAGCAAAAAGTTATAAGCAAGGAAATAAAAAGCAAATTACGCAATCGAATTAATAAAATTCTAGAAATTTGTTTGCGGATTATACGGTGCTTAATTGTCTTTCTGAAGATTTATGATGTCTGATCTAGTAGTTCACCGAAGCGCACTGGGAACAGTTAAGTGCTCAACTCAGATTTATGGGACGACTAAACAAACAGCTAGTGTAACTTTTCCGATACATTTTACAAGACACGAGAGTCAATATACTTTCAATCTTAATACTACTACTACCAATTATTTGGCCAACACGCTGTCGGGCGATATTGATCCTGTCGATTTATTGGGAATGTAAACGAAATACCATAACATTGCGTGAGAAGGGTATACTTCAATTACCAAAACGCGCAACGAAACGTAATTGACAAGGCCACGGCTTTGGTATTCGTTTGTTTTTCAAATTAGATTTGGTGCCAGACTCGAACGGCTTCGCAATGAAATGAAATGGGCAATGGAGTAGAAACAAATTTGCAACAAAAAAATAATTTTATAAGTTAGACGACTGATTGTTTGTCTCGCTATTTTTCTGGCATAATTGAAATTTCATTTCAGAAGATTTACATATAAATAAATTTTATTTTATGGTAATATTTCGACGAATATCTAGGCTCACTAGAATTACCAGGTAATATCAAATTACCCATAGTTGACAAGCTCTAAAATTGCTATACCTCACAAGTAATATTCGTGACAAGTAAGATTAAAATTCAAGTTAATATGGTGACTAAATTTGTCACACCAAGAAAAAGTATAAAACCGAAGTATAAAAAATATTCAAGATTGACTTCAATCATTCGAAGCATCGAATTTTTTAAGAAGTTATGACTAAACTTAAAGCTTCGACAATTTTAACAAAACCAAGTTCTACGATGCAGGCAAGCTTACAAAGGACACTAGAGTAACGTAACTCTGATTCTTGTAGTATGCAAGGTAGCAAGAGCCACTAAATACAAGCGCCCTTAATCTTACCAAATAATGTCAATTAAGCACATTCGACTGTTTAATTGTAGAATTGACATTTTAATAAAAGTTTCAAGTTTTCAAAGTTAAACTCAAAATTTTGGATTTTCTTTTCCCAAAATTGCAATTTTCATCTCAAGATATTGTCTCTTCTTTCACAAAGTTTGAGAAGTTTTTTTGTAAATCTCGTATTTTATCTGTAAAATTATAATTTTTAAATGTTTATGTTAATAAAATGTAATAAACTAGAGTCGTTTTAAAATTTCACAAAAACTTCAACTAGGCCATTAGAATAAGGATATAGATGCCAAAAAATTCACCAAAAATAAATCCTTTAAATACTATCCTGCAAACAAGATACTGGGCATACTGTGGTTAATAATTAATCTATTTACATATTCAGACTTAAAATAGAATTACAAAGTGAAAACAAAATATGCTAGATAAATAATAAATTAACAAACTGATAGAATTATACATTATCATCATCATAATCAGCCGTTTTGAGTCCACTGCTGGGCGTAGGCCTCCCGTAAATAATTCCATTTCCTCAGGTGCTGAGCACTTTGCATCCAGTTAGCCCAATTGGATGCAAAGTGCTTAATGTCGTCTGACTATCTTGTTGGGGGACGTCCTCCATTACTGACATAACATACTTCGTGTATATATCTACATTCTAGGAATTTATTGGTCCATCTTCCATCTTTAATTCTGGCAATATGGCCTGCCCACTTCCATTTCAGTGTTGTAATCCTTTCGATTGCGTCTGTAATACCAGTTCTTTCCCTGATTATACGATTTGTAACTCTATCTCTGAGAGATATATTCAACATTGATCTCTCTATTGCTCGCTGCTCCACTTGGATTTTGTTTATTACGTTCTTAGGAAGGTTCAGTGTTTCTGTTCCACATGTAAGAACCGGAAGCACACATTGATCTTTCTCTTCAAGCAGTGATTTAAATACGTCCCTCAGTTTTTCGTAAGCTGCCCGTGTCAGTTCAATTCTCCTGGTTAATTCTGTGGTCTGTTTGTCTCTTTCTAATTTCATCTTGTAACCTAAATATTTATGGGTATACACTTTTTCTATTGGCCTGTCATACGTTAAAATGTTTTTGGCCAGTAAAAAGTTGGTCATGTTTTTTGTTTTGGAAAAGTTAATTTCAAAACCAACTCGTGCACAAGAACTGTGAAGATCTTGAAAGAGTTCACATACGTAATTTAACGGTCTGCAATAAGGACTATGTCGTCTGCAAATCTCAGGTTGTTCAGATATTCTCCATTGATGTTACCTCCAATATTTTCGCAGATGTTGTTCTCCATGGCGCTCTTCAACAAAGCGGTAAATAATTTAGGAGAGATGATGTCTCCTTGTCTACTCCCTTTCTCCAAGTTTGTTAGTGTTTCCATAGTACATTCTGAGTGTAGCTGTTGCACTATTATATATATTCTAGAGAAGAGTCGTATACCTGTGATCAATACTGCGCACTGTAAGCCATCTTAACATAGAGCTACATTGGACTGAATCAAATGCGTTCTTAAAGTCTACAAACATTAATATCAATGGTTTGTTGTATTCTACAACTTTTTTAATCAAGGACTTTATTAAAAAATTTGAAACACAGAACTTGTCCCCTGAAACCAAGAAAAATTAAAAAACACAACAAAGGTTGCTCTAAAGCGTTTCGACAGCCAAGCTGTCATCCTCACGCCTTAGAGCAACCTTTGTTGTGTTTTTTAATTTTTCTTGCTTTCAGGGGACAAGTTCTGTGTTTCAAATTTTTGAAGATAACCAAGGACCAGTCCGTTCCATCAAAGGACTTTATTACTAGTGGATGGTTGTTCGTTTCGAAACCACTTCTAAATCCTGCTTGCTCTAGTGGTTGGTAGAAATATAGCTTAGATCTCAGTCTATTTGAAGTTATTCTCTTAAAGAACTAATATAAATGAGATAGCAGACTGATAGGTCGATAATTTCCAATTTTTGTTATATCTCCCTTTTTATGCAAAATTATCATTACGACAATATTCCATTGTTCTGGTGTATTTCCTCCCAAGAGGCAAACATTATAGAGAAGATGATATCGAAGGTTTCCACGGCCAGAATCAGTACAGGATATACTTCTTCCGGGATTGGACAGTGTCAAAGAACTAATAAAAGCATTCGACGTTTCGCCCACCATCGTAGGGGGCTTCTTCAGGAACAAAATAAATGAAAAGAGGAATATGAGGGAATAGGCAAAAATGAAGGAATGAAAGGGCCAATTTCAAATCATCAGAGCACGGTAACCCAGTATGTCCACCATACCAGAGGCGAAACTCTTCTGATGGGAAAGATGGAAAGGAAAAACATACCATTCGTCTGCGCGATTACTTCCGAAGATTTCCGATGGTTGGTTTCCAGATGGAGAAAAGCATGTAACCGTCGTCTTTGTTAATGTTTTTGGGGAAGTTTTGGATTTCAATGGCCACGCGTATCTTCCTATTATAGTAATTGAAAATATTTGATATAATTGAAATATTATCAAAGAGAATCTTATGTCCGGTCTGATGTTGATGTTCGGCAATGGCTGACTGCGAAAATAAACCAGACCTAAGACATCTTTAGTGCACGGATATTCGTGTCTTAAATGGTCGCTTCGTTTCCCTGATATACACTGAACCACAAGAACAAGGAACCCTGTACACACTATTAGAACAAAGGGATGAAATTTTATATTTGGGAGATGGGAGGAGCTGTTGGATCTTTAAGGATGATGAAAAAATGGGTTTAATGTTGTGTTTTCTCAATAATTTTTCGATTTAATCTGTTACTCCGTGAACATAAGGAAGAAAGGCTTTAGAAGAAATTATTGAATTTTGTGAAGGACGATGGGTAGGGTGAAGATGTCGTTTAATGACAGTTTCAATGTCGTACAATTTATAACCATTGTTGCGGAGGTTGAAACGGATTTTGTTCAACTCGTCTAAAAGATTTATCGGTTGTGAAATTGCTACAGCTCGGGAAACCAATGAATTTACGACATAACGTTTTTGGGAAGGGTGTTGATGGGACTCTGCATGCAAATAACGATTAGTATGGGTGGTAACACTTTTAGTAGTTCTTTGACACGGTCCAATCCTGGAAGAAGTATATCCTGTAATAGGCATTATAGAGAGTTTTTAGGGATTTTGTGACGCATTTACCTCCCAATTTTAACATTTCACTTACAATGTTATCTTCTCCGGGGGTTTTGTTGTTCTTTATGGTGCTTAGGGCTGATTCAATTTTTTCCTCAGTTATATCTGGGAGTTCCTCTGACCCTGGATTCTGTTTTACTGGGATTTCTGCCTCTTGGATGAAATCATTACTACTAGAATTATACAGTGACTAATTAAATCCTAAAGTTTTGGTTATAGGTTTATAACAGGGCGATAACTAAATCATTGTGTACATTTAAAAATATATTTCAGTTCTCAATATTGGTCCTTACATAATGATAAATTTCTGAAATTTCTGATATCTAAATTCGTTCAGATTTAATTAAATTGATACTTAATATTTTCTTAGAGACTACCAATATAAAAATTTAATGGAATTTATATCTAATAAATAACAGAAATTCAGCCTTAATAAAGATACTATTCCATTATAAGATCCCGAACGCATTTCAGAGCACAAAGAAAACTTATTTTAATATTAAAAGCAATATTCTTCGGTCGTCAATAACGCCTGTTGTACGTACTTCTGATTGCGGCAATGAAAACTTCGTCTATCCCGGATCCTTTCGTAATAGAACATTCAATAAATGCAAATGCTCCTATGAGTAATTTCAAATTTTCTCCTTCCGCAGTCGACACATCTTCCGATCTTAAATTCCTAGTTTCGATGCCTGTGCCTGGAACAAAATGTATGGCATCATTATTCGTTACTTTATCTCTCTAGAGCAGCGATTTCCAAACTGGGAGGCATGCCTCCTTGAAGAGGAGTGGAGTAGACTACTGCAAATAGAAGTACGAAAATTGAATTATGTGAACCATTTTTTTGTGGAATTTGTTTTTTTGAAAACTGGATAATATCATCGGGCTGAAGTCCCTTTTTTCAGTCATTGATTTCGTTAAATATTAGGGTGGCTTAGTAAAAATCGTGATAATTTAAAAAAAAGTTTACTACATTTAGTTTACTACATTTATTTAATCATTTTATTTTACAACAGATTGATTATTTCAAGATTGGCATTAAAATTTCAAGAATAACATCGAATTTTTTGTAATAATAAAAAGTTTGCGTTTTATTTTCAGTTTTTTAATTTTTATTTGGATTTTAACTTTGAAAAAACAAAAATTAGTGATTTTAATTTGTAGTCCGAAATTCCAAGTCGAAGTTTCCAATCTGTTTTTTTTCTTTCAATTTTTGAATATTTTCTCTAAATGGACTCATTAGTTAAATTTTTTAAAAAGATAACTGATTCAAGTTTAAACTGGAAACTTATGAGTGAAAATTTCAACAAAATTCTTAGTAACTTGATATTTCAAAAAATCAAAAAAGTTTTTTGGAATGTTTAAGAGTTTTTGCAATTTTATGCTTATATTACCTATTTTTTTAGAGATAAAAAAATCAAATTAAATAATTAAACTTTATGTCTCAAAAAGGTAAAGGTACCAAAAAAAGGAGTTACTAAATCTCAATTTTCTTCTTCGTATTGGAAACGAAGCATTTACAAATTATTTGATTTAAAAACTGATACCGAGAATCGATTTTTTTCTAGTCATTTCTTTAGATTATTAAATTTTTCAATTTTACTTTTTTTGTAAATGTGTGCTCGACAATAATTACTAATTTTAAATGTAGATTTGAAATATTGTGAAATAAGTGTAAGTTTCGAGTAGAAATTTTAAGTTTCTAAGAATATTGTTACGTGCGTTATCGGTTCGAATTGATACACGTGATGGATTATTCCCACTTTATTACTGAACTCAACTTTGATCACCACAATTGACTATTATCTCACTTATTATTGACTTCTACTAACTCAGTAATTACACTAATTCAAAGTGACTCACTCGAGGGAAAGCTGACCGCCTTTTATAGTTTTGGCCCCCGCCTTCTAGAACTTTTCGGCAGATAAGGCTTATCGCTTGCCGAAATTTCTGGAACGCTTATCTGCCATTTGTTTCGTTATCGCGGCCGCTTTCCCCTTATCAGATCCTTCTAGAAACTTTTTTTATTTACTAAATTCTACAATTCTATTCTAAATCCCATTTCATCTATTTACATTGCGTTACAATATTTTATTTTCAAAATTTAACTTTTGTTCCAGAAAATCGAATTAATAAAATTTTAAAATGAAAAAATTATACATTTTAAATTTAAACTGGTAATTAAAAAAATATATTAAATAGATTTTTCATAAAAATCTAAAAATGATTCTTAAAAGAAATTCAAAGATTTAAGAATTTCAAAGTTAAACTGAAAACGAGAAAAAGTTGTTCCCAAAAAAACAAACATTTTAATACAATGCCTTAGAAATGTCAAGTTTTTTCTGGATTTTAGATGTTATCTACACAATTTTAATTTTTAATTTCTATTTTTTAGTTTTTTAAACCTTCAGTCAAGGTTTTTGATATTAAAATAAAAGTCGTCATTTGATAACCAGTTTTCTCGATAACAGTCGTCGTCCATGGTATCTCATCTAAGAAATTTGCGATGAATGGAGGGGTGCCTCAGGGGTCTATTCTGTTGCCAAATTTGTTTCTGTTACACATAAACGATGGCTTCGCTTTAAATTCCAATCCAAATCACTGCTACGCAAATGATAGCAGCCTGGTGTCATCCTTTGTCTCCAACAAACCATTATCCGTCGATGCTTCGGATAGGCTAAGAGAACAACAGGTTTAAATCATTAATCTGCATCTCAAAATTGTTCTGGAATAAAGAAACCAACACCTGGTTGATTTTAATGTCCCAAAAACTCAGGCCGCTGTTTTCTTTAAGAAAACATCAAAGGATAATACAGCCAATATCCGCAGTAAAATCCTTTCTATGGGATATAATTTATCGATGTGAGGAGTAAATGCGGGTTCTCACTTCTCCTGGAGCCATGTGCGCGCCATTACCAAGTCCGCCTCTCGGAAATTGGGCTTTCGTTTTAGAGCCAAAAAGCACCTCACATCTCACCAACTGCTGACTTTACAAACTTTAAATTATTCCAACACTGGAATACTGTTCTCGCGTTTGAAGTTCAGCCCCAAAGCACATTTCGATTCTTTTAAATGTAAATTAAAGAGCGATTTTCCTAATTGAGAGATTTCGACCAATTCTCTCGAAACAGAGGAGCACAGGCGGATGATTGGTGACTTGTCTCTTTTTTCTACAAGTATTTTCATGGGTGGGGCTCACGGGAACTGATAGATCTGATCCCCCAAAGCAAGATACTCAGAGATAACCAGAGACTAAATAGACTGAACGTTTCAATGTTGTCTCATGCGTACAGTTGAAGCTAAAATGCGGGTAAGTGGGGAGGTGCATTCCACTACTCTTTGATATGGTCGGATTAAGTAAAATTTATAAATACGAAACTTGCCGCGTAACGGTTCTAACGATTTAGATGAAACTTTAGAATTAGGGGCTTTTGGACCAATAAGATAATTTTTATAAGTGCTTTTTGGTAAAAGTTCAGGAGAACTATTTTCAAAGACATCTTGGTTTAATAGTAAAATAATTTTCTTTCAATACGCGACGTCTGTGTACAATATTGTTAAGCCGGTGCTGTAAACACGTCATGTTTGCAGTGAAATGGCGGCGCGCGCACGCCGATAATTGAATATTTATATATTTTATTTTTACCTACCCAAAGAATGAACTCTTGATTTTCCTTCACTAATGTGTTCACTGAGGTTTCAACAATGATCCACAATACACTTCCCCATATTTACAGCCTTTTGTCTTAAAAAAAACCGATGTTATCTTCGCAAAGGTCTGTCAAATAATAAGAGGACATTGCGAGCTAGATGAAGCTAGGCTTTCACCAGGCTTTCAACTGGCTTCACTGCTTACCGTGTTAGGTTCAGTCTGGAGATAACAAACTGTGTCGTCCTGCTTTGCCCACTGAGGAAATGTGTATGTAGAGATTCTATTTTCTGTAGAACTTCTAAGCTCAAAAATTTGTTACCCAATAGAATTTTTCCCCACAATTACAATTTGTCGTCATTTAAAAGGTAATTTAACTTTGTGTTTTAAAGACATAATATTGGGTTCTACTTTGCAAGCAGATTTATCTTAAAACAAAGTATAAATTGAAAATTTTGAATTGGTGTCAAAATTTTGAGATAAAAATTAAAATTTCGAAATTAAAAATGAAAATTTGGAGATAAAAGTTGAAGTTTCTGGAAAGCACAAAATTTAGAAACGATTGTTTAAGAAATGTGAAATTTTATCTGGAATTTATATTGTATTCTTGGAATTTGAAGGTTTAGTTTTCAGAATTTTAGTTTTTAGTTTTTAGGTTGTCAAACTG
This sequence comes from Dastarcus helophoroides, assembly GCA_028583605.1. Taxonomy (NCBI): domain Eukaryota; kingdom Metazoa; phylum Arthropoda; class Insecta; order Coleoptera; family Bothrideridae; genus Dastarcus; species Dastarcus helophoroides. The sequence continues at coordinate 52,387,259 of CM053325.1, read as the reverse complement.
TTTATTCAAGTTTTTCGACAAAATAAATAACATTAAAAAAAATACAGTAGAAATTTCAAGACAAACCTGAAAAAGGGTCAACAATATTTGGTTTCGAACACAGTTTTTACTTTTTTCTACAAATTATATTTTGAACAATTTAGAAATTAAAATTCTATTTTAATATTGACTTTGAAGTCCAATTTTTAAATGTGGAACTTCTAAATTTAACTTTTTTAAAATATTGGCAATAATATCGTGGGCTGAATTTCAAAAATAAAGTCCAAACTTTACAAACAAGTCGAAAATTTGAGAAATAAGTGATAACTTGAAACCAACTTGAGATGTAAATCACAGGTTAAAAGAAACATTGGAAAAAAACTATTTTTTATGTTTAATCTACTCCTAAAAGGTAACCCCATTATGCCTTTAAAGCACTTCGAGTAGGATGCGGAAACAAAGACAGATGGCGATGAGCCGTCTTCTTAAACAAGCGTCCGGAAAAAATTGAAAATTTCAAAAAATAAAATAATCCAAGTTTGAAATTTTGAGAAAAAATTGAAACTTTGATGGGATAATATTTTAAAAGGTAAAAATTTCGAAATTTTTGAAATTTTAAGGAAAAGTTGGCAATTTTAAAAAATCCAAATTTTGAAAAAAGAAGTCCAATTTTGAAATAAAATGGTGAATAAATTGTTACCTTTCAAAAACCCGACAAGTAAAAAAAATGAAAAGCTAAAAAAAAATCCAAAGCTTTGAACAGAGGTAGAAATTTCAAAACACTTAAAAAATTATTTTAAAACGTAGAAATTCAGAAAAAAAGCGCGATTTGAAGAGATGTTAAAATTTTGGAAAAATCCGACCTCTAAAAAATTTACATTTTCTAGAAGTCAAAAATAATGTAAGCATAATCTTCCATGTCGTTTACCATGAATAACTCTTATTTTCTATATTTAGTGTGGTACGTTCATAATAAATATTGCATTTTTTCCCTTCACCTCATTATAAAACTTAACGGTTGGTCTTCGAAAAGTATGTAAAGTCAAGACTCTTTACAGGCTATCCATATCCAAAGTTGCTTTTTGTTTATTCCTATAAACAAAAAGAAACTTTGTTAAATTTAAAAGAAAATCAAAACTTTTAACTTGTTTGCATCAAACCCTTCAGTTATAATATACAGTTCATACTTTTTGCCCTAAGCATTTACGAGAACATTGTTCAACATTATCGCCTTATCGAGATTATTTTTACTGGAAAAGTTTCATCACAGTCCCGGATGTTAGTTTTCATTTAAAACGAAAATATCTTCGTTTATTTTCAATCTATGGATATCAAACATTAGCTTTAGACTAAGACATCCTACAACTTGCATATATTTTATAGGAACATTTTAAAGTCTAATTTCGTGTTTTTAATTTTGATCTTAAAGTTAAAGCCTTTGATTTAAATTCAGTTCTACCTATGACTGAGACAATGTCGAATCAATTTGAATTTATCAATTAAAATTTAGAGTTTTATCTTACAAGATATTTATTTTTACTTTTAACTTATAAAAAATTTCATTATCAGAAATTGGACTATTAAATTAACTCAGCATATGGAGACTCTTTTTGTAAGTTCTGAGTATTTTTTCTTTTTTATTTAGAATTTACACTTTCTGTTTGAATTTTTTTCCCCATCAAACAAATTGGAATTAATTGTTTTAGATGATGAAGAGGTTTTTCTAACCAATAATCTATGATTTGTTTAGTTTTAAAACTGCTATTACCTCCAAGATTTTCCAGGAAAAATCGATATGCGTTTGTGTTCATTAGTCTGCGTGTACCTATGTGATTACGTTACAGGTCGCAATTCTGTGTTTAGAATTTTTTTAATTTCAATTCAGAATTTCTCAGAACAGGGGCTTACTGTTTTCGAAAACGATTGATGAAATATATTTATTAAACTAAATTAAAAGTTTTGTTAAAGGGTAAAGCAGTTTTGTAGTTTATTGGGAAATAATCAGAGATCCATATAATTTTAATACATTTTGCAGACTAGTTTTCTTTTAACAACAGTACAAAAGGTAAAATTTACTTCGCTTGCATTTTGCAGAAAAATCTATTTAACGAACGGTTTCTCTTTTCATTGCCTAGAACCAAATTTGTGCTAATTGTCCACATAATCTGTGTACAATAACGTCCTACTAGTTTTTTTTTTAAGTTTAATCCACTCGCAAAGGGTAACCCCATTATGCTTCCAAAGCACTGCGAGTAGGATGCGGAAACAAGGATACATGGCGATGAATCGCCTTCTTAAACAAGGATAAGTTGTAATTTTTGAGAAAAATTCCTTTCGGTAACAAGTTCCATAACTTGAAAGGTCTATAGAAAAAAGAGTCTCCGTAGACAGAAGTCCTCACTATGTCAAGCTGGACCGCACAGGAATTTGCTCTCTCCGACTGTCTAGTACGCCTCAAGAATATTGCCCTTGGGGGGATTAATCCTATTAGTTCCTGCAAGCATCTTCCATGATAGTACTTGTAGAAAAGAGACAAGTCACCAACCATACGCCTGTGCTGTAGTGTTTCGAGAGAATCGGTCGGACTTTCGTCATCAATTAGGCGAATCGCTCTTCTTTAAATTGAATCCAAGAGAGCTAAAATGTATTTTGGGACTAAACTCCAAACATGAGAACAGTATTCTAGTTTTGGCATAACTTGAGCTTTGTATAGTATTAATAGCTGATGAGATGTGAAGTACTTTTTAGCTCTAAAAAGAAAGCCTAGCTTCTGAGAGGCGGATTTGGCAATGGCGCGCACATGATCGTCCCAAGAGAAGTTAGTGCTCGCATTCACTCCTAGGATAGATAAATTAGATCCCATCGGAAGAATTTTACCGTCCATTAATATGTTTGTTTCATTATCCCTTGATGTTTTCTTAGAGAAAACCGCGGCCTGAGTTTTTAAAGCTTTGAAGTCGAACAAATTGTTCTTACCCCATTTCAGACTAATCTCGAGATCCCGATTAATTGTCTGTATCTGCTGTTTCCTTAGTCGATCTAAAGCAGCGATAGATAATGGTTTGTCGGAGGAAAAAGATGACACAAGGTTACTATCATCTGCGTAGCTGTATATAGGATTGAAAGTTAAAGCTAAGAAATCGTTTATGTGTAACAGAAATAAAGTAGGAGACAAAAGAGACCCCTGAGGCACCCTTGCGTTAATCGCAAATGTCTCGGATGAGATGCCATCGACGACGACCTAAAGAGATCTGTCAGCGAGAAAATTCGATATCAAATGACAGAGTCCAGGAGGAAAACCATAAGATGGTGATTTGGCGAGAAGAGTGCCTGACTCTGTCGAAAGCCTTTGAGATATCCAATGCCACAATCCTAGCCTCACCATGTTTTTCCATGGCTGAGTTACAGGTATGAGTAACATGTGCCAGTAGATCGTCAGTGGAACGTTGTTGTCTAAAACCGTATTGCCTGTCAGAGATTATGCTATTTTCCTCCGGATATTTAAGAATCTTGATGTTGATAACCTTTTCCATCACTTTAGATACAGCGGGTGACAAAGCTGTAGGGCGATAGCTGTTAGCCCGATTCCTTTTTCCCTTTTTAGGGACAGGCTGCACTCTAGCAGATTTCCAGATGTTAGGGAATACACCTTTGTTGTAAGAGAGTGTAAGCAATTTGCTTAGAACAGAAGTCAACTCTTGGGCGCACTTCTTAAGAACAATATCGAAAATATCATCAAGGCCAGAAGCTTTGGAGATTTCAAGCTCAAGGAGAATCTTCCTGATTGTGCGTTGTCTGAAAACAATTTCAGGCATCGAAGTGTCAACTCTAGAAAGAATAGAAGGTTCTGCGTTTCGAGAATTAAGGTTGGAATTTTCAGCAAACATTAAGGCTAACATGTCAGCCTTTTCCTTGAAGGTAGTAGCAATATTGCTATTTTCATCGAGTAAAGGTGGAAAATTTGAAGGTGTAAAATTCTTTCCAATCGACTTTGCCAATCCCCAAAGGGTCCTGGAACCGTTTGGACAGTTGATAAACCTCTGGCGCATTTTACGATCGAAATCACCTTTTGCCTCGTCAATAATCTGTTCACAAGAATTTCGTGCATCAACATATATGGTTCGAGTCTCGACTGAGGAATTATTTCGCCAACGGCGATATGCGCGATTTTTGCAAGAGACAGCTCGAGCATATTTTTTACTGAACCAAGATTTACTGGAGGCAGACTTCTTTTGGGAGTGGGGAATTGAGCATTCCATACCAATGAGGATAGTTTTCGTGATGGATTCGGCGACTAAAGAAGGGCTGTCTGAGTTAAAGCAGGATTCCTGCCATGGGAAAGATGCAAAGAAGTCTCTTGATTCTTTACAGTTTGCAGAGTTAAGGTGCCAAACCCTACGGGACTGCGTCTGGGAAGAAGGTGGTATATGAAGCGAGCGAGAGGCTGCTACAAGGTTGTGATCCAAATTCCTAAGCGGCAATGTCACAGAGATTTTATACGAATTTGGTGAATTTGCAAGAGAAAGGTCGAGTAGATGAGGTTGATGGGTATCTACGTCAGGAATTCTGGTGGGTTCCTCAACTAATTGCGATAGTCCACAAGTGATGGCGAAAGCCTCTGCCACTTTTCTTGCGTCGTCAGTTCGGAAAGAAAACCTTAACCAGGAAATGTGGTGTACGTTGAACTCACCGAGGAAGACAACCTCAGCTTTTGGATAATTTGTCTGTAGGTGATCAAAGGTTACGGAGAGGTAAGAGAAGAGCTGTCAGTATGAGGGATCGTTTGGAGACAAATAAAGTAAACAAATGAATATTACTTCCTTTTTGGAGCAGATTTTCAGCCAAATCAAATCATGATCAGCAGATTCCAGTGCTTTATCTCGTTGACAGGACAGGTCACTTCGCTTAAAAGCATAAATTCCCTTCTTGTGTCAAAATTTTGTGTGCAAGTCGTAGTTAGGGCAAAGCAAATGGACTTTATTGATGGATGGGGAGACTTGGGTTTCTGTCAGAGACAGCACATGGGGTCTTTCATTTTAAAGGTGTTGATGAACCAAGTTTAGATTTGAGTTAAGACCCCGAATGTTACAGAATTGAGTATGCTAAGATCCGATATCTATATTAGTAACCTGATACCTCATCTTACAGAATACCACACAATTATGAAGTTTGTCCAGCCACATATCCTAACACTTCCAAATGACTATATGACTATTAAATACGATTTTGAAATTCTATTTGAAGTGGTTATTTCTAGCCGTCTGGAAAACTCGTTCGTCATTTCTTCTTCTTTTTCTTCTTCTTCTTCTTTTTTTTTTTTTCTTTTTCTTCTTCTTCTTTTTCTTCTTCGGCACTTTTTCGTTCGCCATTTTTTTCCTCCATAGCTCTCTCGCTATCATTGCATGTCCAATGTAGGTTTTCCATCTGAATGCCGGTCCTCCTCTTCGTCTTCTCTCTGTCGGTTCCCATTCCAATACTCGTTTTGGCCATCTGTGTTCTGACATTCTTTGGACGTGAAGTGCTGTGTTTTCTAGCTTTTTTGTTATTGAACATTTTACTCCCATTCCTTGCCATATTTCTTCAGTTCTCACTTGGTCCTTTCTTGTTATTTGTAGGCACCGTCTCATAAGCTCTAATTCCACTGTTTTTATTTTATTCCTTATTGTATTTATTGCTGGCCATACTTCTGCCTCATATAGAGTAATATTTTGTACTATGCTTTAAAAAATCCTTTTTTTGTTCCTTTTAGTAAGAGTGTTGTTCCATATCAATGCGAGAAGTGTTCTTGCAACTTGTCTTCCTCGTGCTATTTTTGTTTCTATGTCTCTTATGCAGGTACCATGTTAGTGTACTGTCGATCCTAGATATCTAAAAATTTAACAGCTGGTGACAGTTTCGTTCTCTATATTAAGATCTGCAACCGCATGTTCAATACATAGGTATTCAGTTTTGTTCATGTTTATTTTAAGTCCCTATAATTTGTATTCTTCTTTCAGTTTTCCTGTCATATATTTTTTGTCCTCTTTTTCTTGTGCAAAAATAACTTGGTCGTCCGCAAACAGTAGTGAGTGCAATATATTTCCTGGCATCGGTATGCCCATCCTTCCGCATTTTTTATACAATCTCTGTAGAGCCTGTTCTATAAACATGTTAAAGAGTGTGAGTGATAAACCGCATCCTTGCTTCAGACCTTTCGTTATGTTTATTGGGTTCGTCAATTTATTGCCTATTTTTATTTGCACTTTTGTATCTCTGTATAATCTTTGTGTTATATTAATCCATTTTTCTACGACATTCATTCCTCTCATAGCCATCCATAGTTGTATTCTAGGCACACTGTCATATACTTTTTCTAAACCTATAAACGTCATATGTGTCTCAATGTTATTGGCTTTGTTCTTTTCTATGACTTGTCTTAGGATAAATATGTTATCTAGACACAAACGACTTTTGCGAAATCCTGATTATTCTTCGCTCAAGTCATTCATGTGCTGTTCTACTTTATCTTTTATTACTGTCGTAAAGAGTCTTGCGATTGACGGGATTGACTAATTCCTCTATAATTATTTGATAATTTTTTATTTCCTCTCTTATATCGGGTGTAACAGGGTCATGGTACACTCCCTAATTTTTCTTTATTTATAAAGATAAAATTTTTTAAGTGGCTGCCCTTGATGTATTTATGAAATGTCAAATTTTGACATAAAATTAACATTCTTACTGCTGTCACTTTCGATAAAACTGGAACCAACTTTTGATTTTTGAATGGAACACCCTGTATATTATTACAATTTTGGAATCTCCACAATTTTCTGGATACAATTTACTTCAAATGAGTGATTTTTAAAGGATCAAAAATTGTTTTAGTCCTATTTTATTTTTCAGCCTAGAAGGTCATGACTCATCCAAATTAACGCTAGCTGACCACATTAGCGCTGCAAAAAAATTTAAATTAGGAAAACCTGGAAAGTGTCTTTTTACTAAACTTGTTTTTTACAGCTATCTTATGTTCTTTTTGAATAAATCTTTAAATAAATTGAAACCGAATATTTTGAAATCCTTTGGCTGTATCTTCAGTTATGTTGATTTCATAGCAAAAGTGAAAATACGGTTAGATTCCCCATTAATTATTCTTTTGGTGATGCCACAGTACCAATATGGTGCTATTTAAGAAAATGAAGTTATGACATGAAAACCATTTTTGTTAATTTTATCACGTGATAAAAGAATGAAATACTCCTTTTTGCACGTGATTTAGTTTTTTAACGTTAATGTCGCCCATTAGAATTAATTAAAATAAATCACAGCCTTCTAGATTAAAAAATAAAATGGGACCAAAAAAAGTTTTGATTTTTTAAAAATCACTTTTTTTAGGTGCATCAAAATAGAAGATTGTGTAGATTCCAGAAATGTGATAATATTCAAAGTGTTCTATTTAAAAATCAAAGGTTAATATCAGTTTTAGCGAAAGTGACAGCAGGAATGTCATTTTTATGTCCAAATTTGGCATTTCATAAGTGCATTAAGTGTAGTAAGTTTAAAAATTTTAGAAGAAATAAAAGGGGGTGTACTATGATCCTGTTACACCCGATATATGGAGGATATACAGCGTGTCCCACTAGTGCGGGAAAGTCCAATAACTATGTTAAAATGAGGAATATATGGATTATTTTTTTACGGTGTTGTCACATTTCTTGCAATGTACAAATTAAAAATATTTTCAACTACACAGGGTGTTCCACTTTTGCTGGCCAGACGCCAACTTTTGTTTTTTAAATAGAAACACACATTTTTTATATTTTTTTCGGATTCTACATCAAAAATAAAGGGTACTTTCTGTGGAATAGTCCTATTCGAATATTCACGGTTTTTGAGTTATCTCGCTTGAAAGGTTTTTCTAGTCGATATTGGCTGCTTACATTATTTGATACTAACAGGTTATGCTAAGAGCTACTATGCCCATTTTTTATCAGATGTTTAGTAAGAACGACTCTTCCGAATCGTGCTCCAAAAACTGCCCTGCGTTATACAGGGTGACCAAAATATCATGTCAAAATTGACAATTTAAAAATTGAAAAATTTCGAAAATTTTTAATGTAACACCCTGTATATTTACATACTATGAGATGCAGAATTAAATTCTCTACAACTTTGCTACACCTGCTCATATACCTAAATTCATTAGTTTCTCATGAAATCTCATTTTTATGAAAAAATGCGAAGTTTACAAATAGTTTATTTGTAAGATAACGTAGTAGGCACCTGTCAAAGGATAATCAATCAATAAACAGTTACCATGAGCTTCTCCTACGGCGTACACCATATTTATTAATTCTTCTTTAGATTAATTCATTTCACAATTATTAGTGTAACTTTTCTATTGAACTTTATGTCACTCGAAAATTTGTATGATTATCCTTTGACAGGTGCCTACTACGTTATCTTACAAATAAACTATTTGTAAACTTCGCATTTTTTCATAAAAATGGGATTTCATGAGAAACTAATGTTAAATAAATTGAAAAAAACAGAAACTAATGAATTTAGGTATATGAGCAAGTGTAGCAAAGTTGTAAAGAATTTAATTCTGCATCTCATGGTATGTAAATATACAGGGTGTTGCATTTAAAATTTTCGAAATTTTTCAATTTTTAAATTGTCAATTTTGACATGATATTTTGGTCACCCTGTATAACGCAGGGCAGTTTTCGGAGCACGATTCGGAAGAGTCGTCCTTACTAAACATCTGATAAAAAACTGGGCATAGTAGCTCTTAGCATAACCTGTTACTATCAAATAATGTAAGCAGCCAATATCGACTAGAAAAACCTTTCAAGCGAGATAACTCAAAAACCGTAAATATTCGAATAGGACTATTCTTTAAAAAGTACCCTATATTTTTAATGTAGAATCCGAAAAAAATATAAAAAATGTGTGTTTCTATTTAAAAAACAAAAGTTGGTGTCTGGCCAGGAAAAGTGGAACACCCTGTGTAGTTGAAAATATTTTTAATTTGTACATTTCAAGAAATGTGAGAACACCGTAAAAAGAATAATCCATATATTTCTCATTTTAACATAGATATTGGACTTTCCCGCACTAGTGGGACACGCTGTATATGACAAGTTTTATTCTCTTGGGATTTCATCTCCTCTTTCAATTTTGTTAAACAACGCTTGGATGTAAGATATAACATTTCTCCCTCCATATTTCAATTCCTCAATTTCAATTCCATTTTTACATTTCCTCGTCTGGCTGCTTTAATGTTTTTTGCCTTTTTTAAAGTCTTGTTTATATCGTCTTCTCTTATTTTGGCTTCCCCCATTATTGCTGTTTCCTCTTCTTGTTGTTCATGTTCTGACCTAGATTTCTGCAGGAGTGTTGAGTAGTGTACTTTTTATTCTCTAGGAGTAATTATTTGTACAATATGTTTATTGTTTCTAAGGTTTTTTATTTTTTTCCCTGCTTCCGTTGATCTACTAACTAACTAATTGTGTTGTCTATATCTTTACACATTCTTTCCAAATATTCGTTTTTTTTTTTTCTCTAATATTACTCTTTGTTTCACCTGCTGCCTGAGGATAACCTATTCTTTTCGTGATTCTGTTGTTTTGTCTTTTAGCCATTCCTAAAAGGCATCTATTTTTGTTTTTGGCACACCTTCCAATTCTTCACTAAATTTTTCTATATACTTGTTCTTGCATTGTTCGGTACCAAGTGCTTCTTTTGCGGCTTCCACTGTTGCTTTCTTCAGATGTTGGTACACTTTTGTTGGGGTCCATTCTTCTCTTACTTCTAATTTGTTCTGTAGCCTATTCTGATATAATGCTGGTATACTGAATTGTTGCAACAATTCTGCTTTATACGTTTCATTGTTAAGTTCTTTCAAGTCTTCATCTTCTGGGGTATTTTCTTTTTGCTGTCTTTCTCTGTATATAAAGTTCCCTAATATTAGACCATGGACACTTGCACATTCTGCCTGTCTGTACACTCTTACATCTTGAATTATAGTTTTGTTAGATTTTTGCAATGACCGATCTTCGATTTCTATTTGGTTCTTCTCAAGTATACTTATGTATATCTTTATGCTGGAATTTAGTGTTGGCTATTATCAGTTTGTCATAAAAAAAATGAAACATGGTATGTATGTATGTATTGGCATTAAAATATATTCATGGGCCCAACTTTAGGGCATCACAATCGCTGGGTAATAGCATTACCCTCTTTCAGGCCCAAGCACATGCCATAAATAGATGTACTCGTGAATGTCCTTAAGAGACGCATTAGAGGAGATGGAATATTTATAGTGTTAGACAGACAAGTAGCTCTTAGACCTTTAAAGTCCTAGATCTTTGACTCTAAGATTGAAAATAGAAACCATGTCTAAAAGAACTAGAAAAGCTAATAAATTGACCTTAATGTGGATGCCAGGCCACGAGGGAATAAGAAGGGATAAGGTAACTTTATAGCCTTGCGAAAAGAGGCGAAAGCACCATTTTGTGGACCCGACCCATTCTTTGGTACTACTGAAAGCCATATCTCAACGGAACTCCACAATTAGGAAATGAGACAAATAAATAAACCTTGGAAAACTACTCCAGGCCAAAGACAAGCAAAAAGATTTTTATTCAACACTCGCCAGAGAAGACAAGAAAGCTCATGGATATAGCCAAAACGATTTGAGAGTCATTACTGGTATTCTTATAGATCATTGTCCCTTGAGATAACACCTCATTAAAATGGATAAAACTGGTACAAATTCAGATAGATTCTGCCAATTTGCGGACGATACATCGGAACACATATTGTGCAGCAGCCCCTTAATAATTCGTATCAGATTGAAACATTTCAGAAGGATAGAAATAACACCTTCTAAAATTGGCAGCTTAGCTCCAAGAAATATCATAGACTTTGTGAAAGCCTAGAAGAGACTGAAATATTTTAGATAAGGATTATGCACCAAAGAATTATGTTATTCGAAGTGAAGAAACCAAACGACTCCACCCAAACTACAACTTACAAACTGATACGACTATGTTTATTTACCTAACAATAGTTATAATGTTTTAAATATTTTATACACTAGGCTCGGTATTCGAGCTTACTTTATGTTTATCTGTGTTTAATTGACAATGACCCTGTCATGTAGTGAAGTGACATATCTATGAGGTAGGTGTCACTTTTATAAGCGATTTTGAATTTAACAAAATAGCAAATTATCAGTCAAAATGCGAAAAAGACAGTTTTCTCATTTTTGTAACGAACTATTCCAACTCTACTCTAAAAAATAATTTTTATTATACAGAATGTTCTGTACCTTCTGATTAAATTTTCTGAGATCTATTATTAAAATATCGAAGTTAACTTCAATCTCTACTTTTTTCTCAAAATTTATAATATTTTGTCCATAAATTTATAATATTCTCTTGATTCTAAATGTAAATTTGAAATTTTTATTTTTAAACAAGTCTTTTAAATAGGTTATTCAGTTTCTTAAATCACTCAAGCTGAATCAAAGTTGTTGTAAATTAGGACGTAATGTACTAAGGGAATTTGAATTTAATTGGACGATTTGGCTGAAAAGAAATCCAACATTTTAAGGCAATTTCGAAAGCAACTAATTTTATTAGAAGCTTTGAGCGTATAAGACTTTCAATAAATATAGTAACCTACATTCATATATCTAGTCTTTGGCTCACTTGAAATTTCACATTTCCTTATTGAATTAATGCATGCTATTTTATTTTGGCATTGAAGCGAAAACCTTATAAATGAGAATAGAACTATAGATCTCCCGTTATTTTCTCAAGTACACTCGCTCATTTAAATAACGTGAACTGCTCTTATCATTAGAGAACTATGTCGTTTATATGTCGTATGCTTTACTCTTCGTATCTTGGAGCAATATTAATTATAGAGCAACGGTTTTCGATTTTGGTATGTCTGCTGCTCTCCTGTCAGAAACGAAATAATATCATTGCGGTAAATCTATTGGGAAAGGCTCTATTCAAATGAGTACTTCACATCAGGATAAGTCGATTCAACTAAAATGGAAATACGATGGAGTAAAGTAGATTTGGCGAATAAAATTGGAAAACTCATTTGTTTTCTAACACTGCATTTTAAATGAAAGGAAAAAATCCTTTCGATCAAACAGTTTCAAAATTAGAGTGCACACTTACTACGCTATGGGTGTGATCTACTTCGCCCCTTTTCGAAGGGAATCGATTAAGTTTTACGGAGAAGCAAAAAATATTAGAAACGAGGTGGTGCGTAGACGTGATTATGCAGTAAAGCGTAACCTGAACGTATCTATTCGATTTGACGTAAAATGTTTTGAACGATATATTTTATCAAATAAATGAATTTTTACCACTGGCCTGATATATTTCGTAAATCTCTGCATAAATATGTAACGAAAAATTTCTTTGAAACTAGAAAGGTCCAGATGGGACAAAAGTTATACGTTATACATTTACTTTAGATTTGAAAGGTCTCCCTGTTTCATTTTTTAATTGTAAGAAATGCTTAGCTTATAATATCTTCATAACTTTCAATAGTTATTATTATTTAAATTTTTTGCTTTAATAGCACAAACTGAACAATAATATATTGCTACCAGATTGCAGTTAAAAAAAAGATTATGTATTCGATGTTTTGTGAACATTACTTATCTCTAGTTTTTAGCAACAAATATAAACAAATTGGAAGAAAATCTTAGCAACATAAAACCATTTTAAAAATTTTAAATTTATTCCAAATGACTTATTGTTTCACTATTTGAAAATGCACCTTAATAACATCAAATGCAAGGCAGATATGTCACCAACAACATATTTGGGTATAAGTTTGAAAGGCATAATGGGGTGGCCCTTCGCGAATGGATTAAACTTAAAAAAAAAAGAATTTTTCTTTTAAAAAGACAAAATATTTCATATTATAGTTTCATGTAATGGTAAAACTACTTCTTACCTACTAAAATAATTGGAGTATGGGGAGCATGTCTTCTTACTTCTAAGCACCATTTTTCTGTGATGCTTCTGAATGATGCCCTATTTTTTACGGAGTAACACAAAAGGATACAATTAGCCTGAAAATAATCCAAATTATATCATTGAAAATACGAAGCCATTGATAAAGGAATTAGAAATTAAGCTTTTTTTATTATTATCCCATAAAATAATATTTTAAACTGTGAAACATGCAAATGTATGCAAAATTATGCATTATCCTTCACGCGAATATAAAAAGAAGGATTACATTAAATGAAAATTCATTTGAATAACAATTGCATTTGAACGAAGTGTATTGCCACAACAGCGAGATTTATAAAATATAACTACATATAAAAAATAATAAAAATAAATTTAAACCTAAAAGCAAAATATTGTTATTTCCCTTGAGTACGATTTGTTGAAACTGAAATAATGTTTTGCATTATTCTTAATGTAAAAATGAAAGCGTTACCTCGAGTAGAAATTTGGCTAAAACAGAGCAGAATCCTTATGTTTTTAAAGGAGGTTTCAAACTATCATTTTATCGTTTTAGTTTTTGATCTCGTCAAAGGTAAAAAAATGTACTCAGTTCAGCTTTGATTAAGTTTTGGCAAGTGGCCCAGTGAAATTGTGCTAAAAAAAGCGTCTACTTTGCAAAAGGTCGGGTCATGCTGATTTTTGTTTCATGTTGTTTGTTGTAAGGTAGGGGTAAAAAACAAGTTTTCGATTTTGGAAGCCATCTGTTTAATCTGCAATCCTCAAAAAAGATTAAAATTTCGTTCTTTCTTTAACTTTTCCAGAATAACTTTTTTTAGAAGCGACCTAACCTAAAAATAATTATCATCATTTATAAAAAGTGTATAGAGTTTTTTCTTAACTTAATAGCAAGCGTGCTGTGAATACTTGAAGTGGGAAAAAAATTCAAAATAACACCTATAACACACTAAAATTGAATCATAAATCTTTTTTGGTTTCAGGGGACAAGATTTGTATTTCTAACGCGTTTTTATAGCCAAGCTATCATCTTTAGAGAGATATCCCTCTGAAGATGATATTTTGGCTACCGAAAAGCGTTACAGCAACCATTGTTGTGTTTTCAATTCTTTCTTGGTTTCAGGAGACAATATTTGTATTTTAATTTTTGAAGATAACCAAGGACCAGCCTGTTCCACCAAAACCTATAATACACTTTTTTTTAGTAGTAAAATAAGAATGACAACATTAAAACGGGAAGGTTTTATTACTGATTGTTAAAAAAAACTATATAATTTGTTAATAATTGTCACTTCGGGATTTACCTTTTACCCTTTAATTGATTTAAACTGTCTAAGGCTGGAAAAGTCTTCCTGCATTCTGCTGTAAGACTCAGATGTAGAAGAGAGATTTTAATATTTCACTTTTCTTCTATTATGCCAAAAGTATCGTCATCTTTATTTTCATTTAAAACATCCTCGAAACCTTTGTACCAGAGTGTCTACAGAAGTATTAAAGAACATTTTACCCACGATTTTCTACAGCTGCAAGATCAGCTGGAGACTTTATATAGATGCCTCAAATTAACTTGACTAATAAACTGGATTCTTTTAAGTTGTATCGGGAGTTAGGTTTTTACTGCTACGTTTCCATTTTCCATCCCCATCCCACAGGTTCTTTTGCAATCTTCAACCAGTTTTGAACTTGATGAAAAGTCTGGAAAGGATGGTGGTTGGCGGCAATCGTGCTAAGCTCAATTTATTTCTGGAGGCAGACTTAACTTAAACAATCAAGTGTTTAAATACCTATATCACATTCACCTAATAGCTACAAAGAATCTTGCTTTGGCTTCAACTATTTTCACAAGAGCTTGTGTCAGCCTGACACGAAAACATTTTTAAATTTGGGTACCTCTTAAGCATAGAGCAATTTTTCCCATGCACATACATATATTCTAGCATCAATACCTTTTACCATTCTTGATACTTTTTGTGCAGCAGTTGTGAAGTATCCATCAAATGTTATTAAAATATTGTCCTCATAGTGATTTTCAAAGTACCTCATATGTTGAAGTGGGTGGAAGTGTTAAATATCTAAGTCATGGAATTATTTCGTTTCCAGATGACTTTGTGCGAAAGAAATCCTCCATCATCCGTCGAGTCAGATTTTCAAATTTGGAGTCTTCAAATGCTTAATACAGTTCAGTGATGTGAAAGCATCGCAAAATGTTGACTTTGTTTCTAAAGAAATGAAATGTTGCACCTTATTTAATACTATTTTAAGAAAATGTGTGCCGTCATCTCTTCATCGTTGGAGTCTATGCTCACTTGCCAATATCCACTTTTCAAGTCCAAAGTTGAAAACCAGGTGGACCCAGACAAGCTCATTAGGGTGTCATCAATTCTTGGCAAGGGGTAGCTGTCCTTTTTAGTGACGTCGTTTTATTTTTGGTAGTCGACACAGAATCCTGTTAACCCGTCCTTCTTTGTAACCAAGACTACAGGGGAAGGCCATGGAGTGTTGGACTCCTCGATGACTCCATTCTTCATCATCTTCTTAACCAGTCCTGCGACTTCATCTTGCTTGGCTACAGGTAATCCTCTTGGAGGTTGACGAATAGGTGTTGCGTCGCTGGTGTTGATTTTTTGTCGGACTACGTCCATCTTTCCTAGATTATGGTCCCCATCGGTAAAAGCGCCTTGGTTTTTCCGTAAAAATGTTCTAGCCAGAACTGCTTCTTTCTTGGACAGGTGTTTTAAGTCCACGTCCAACTTAACTTGCCAAATCTTTGTTTCCTGTACTGGCGCACAATTGTCACCCAAGGAGCTTATTAAAGTTACCGGGGTAGAGACTATCAGAGTACTACCCTTCTTGATTCAGCGTGCTGTTGGAAATACAGCAACTCTCACCGGTACCTTCTGAGATGTTCAATGCATAGATCTTGCCACTAGTAAATTCTTGGAAATATCATAGGTCGGTTCCACTAATCAAACGCAGCAGCCCAAATTTCGTTCCATCACAGCCATAACCATCTTCTCGCTGCTTTTCTGCACTACAGCTGTTTCGCAGGCAAACAATCTTACCTTCTTTATGGTGTCCTTTGGTGTTGTCAGGACAAGCTCTCCATTTCCGATCTTTAAAATGTTCTGCGCTGGATCGAAAGTAAAGCCGTGTTGCCTGATTACGTCCATCCCCAGAATCAACTCGTCTTCGATATCTGCCACCAACACGCGATGCAAAATCCGCAGTTTTCCCAGACCAATCATAACGTCTGCCTTTCCTATAATTGGCGCAGTATCTCCCGTAACTGTTCTGAAACCATTCTTCGCGACAGTACCTTCGGTTGTGACGGTAGAATGTTTCTTCGTGCCATGGCCCCTCTGTCCACTGTTGCCTGTACATTCCTTTAATCTACGCTGGCTTCTGGTTCTTTTTCTTGTCGTCCTCGTTCTTTTTCTTGTCATTTTCGTTCTTCCTCTAGTCGTCCTTGTTCTTCCCCCTGTTCTTTTTCTTGTCGTCTTCGTTCTTCTTGTCATCTTTATTCTTCCTCCTGTTCTTTTTATTGTCGTCTTCGTTCTTCATCCTGTTCTTTTTCTTGTCGTCTTTCTTCTGCCTAGTCTTTAAACATTGCTAATAACGCTTGCAATTGTTGTTCCATTTTGGCCGATTTAAATCTCGTTTCCATAAAGCGGTTTAGAATGTGCAAGATTTCTTTTGACGGTCTCCGTATTACTACTTAACAGTTTATAACGTCCGGGATAAAGTCAACTACGGCACTTGGCACGAATTTTTTTGAGTTATCAAGTAGAATCCACGAATAATCCCACTTCTGACACCAGATGTTGTGGGTTTATCGCTTCGAAATGATTATTATCACTTGTTGAATAATACCCACTTTATTTTTAAACTAAACTCGGAACACTACAACTGAATAATGAACGCACTTATTGACTACACTGACTGACTCTAGGGAAAGGCGATCGCCTTACATAGTTTTGGCTCCCGGGTTCTAAAAAATTCCCGCAGATAAGGCTTATCATTTGCCAAAATTTCTGGAACGCTTATCTGCCGTTTGCTTGGTTATCGCGGTCGCTTTCCTCTTATCAGATCTTTCTAGAAGATTTTCCTAGGTACTAAATTCTATAATTAACATTTCGTTACATTATGTTACGTCTCTTAGAATAAAAGTTATTCTCGAAGAACTAAAAGAGGTACGAAATTTTGATCTTTTTTAAAGGATTGCAAATTAAGCAAAGAGCTTCCAGTGTCGAAAGCTTGGTTTTTTACGTCTACCCTACTCCAATTACCATGCAACCAAAATCAACGTTAACCGACCTTTTGCAAGGTAACATGATAATTTGACAAGGCTAAAGGAAACAACGGTTTTCTTTTTATTTCGGTTCAGATCAGGGTAAGTCGCATCTCAATTTTTTAATATTTAAAATAGAAAAAATCTGCATAAAGCAACACGAAAAGAGCATCTACATCTCAAATTGACGCCTAGGGCAAACTTCATGACATTTAAAAAAAAAACAACAAATTTTATAAAAAAAATGTCGAGGTTAACTCGAAATATTTAACTAAAAAATTGTTTGCTTGCCTTTGGTTGGGAATACTTTCTTAAAAAGTATTTACTTGCTCCTTTTACCAATTGTGGAATTCTGTTAAAATAACTGGAATATAGTAGTTCACCGGCGATCGTGATGCTTAAATGAACTTACAACCATCTCTATTCATTATTCTTTTTTTTAATACTTTTTTGTGGTAAACTTTTTTATTTTTTGCGTTTCATATTTCTTGACGCCTTTGTTTAAAAACATTGAATAGATAGCTAGCTAAATGGAAAATAGTAAGTTTACGATAAAGTACTTGAATTAACATTGAATAAAAATGCAGGCATGTGCGATTTAAATTATAAAGGTAGTTGTAAACCGGGTAGACCAGATGAAATTGGAAACTACCCCCAAGAGAATTCAGCTGCATCTAAACTCTAATTAAAAAGCTCAGAAGAGCATTTGAGCTCTGCAATATAGTGGTACACCTTTTGTTTCAGGATGACAATGAAACTAAAAAACCGCATTAACATTGATAAAAAAAGTTAAACCAGCAGTATTTTGCAGTGAACGTGCAATATAATCGGTGGGTGCAAAATAGAAAATTTTCGAACGAAGCTCCAATGCTACCTATAACAATACCTCTGCGGTTACACTGAAGCACTTTGTAATGCACTGATTACGATCTTTCATGTACAATCAGGAACGTGGCTTTTGTACTTTGTAATTACTTGCATCTAATCGCCCTTTTATTATTTGCGGTTGAGATTTACGAGATTTACACGCTGAATTTAGCTTTCAATTCAAGTTTAAATTTACCGACATGCTCCAAAATCTGCAAAACTAATATCTGCTAACGTGTATAATATTGTTCGTGAACAATAAGCCACGAATTAGTTTAGCTTTGGTCGTTAATTTACCGTTCGGTGTTGATCGAGAAATTACCTCCTGAAAGTTATTCTTTCTAAGTATCGTGTAATCGTCATCAGTTTCAGCATTGACGAAATAAACCAAATATGGCACTCTGTCCACTATGATATGTTGCAGATTATTCTCAAACCTAAAACAAAGCATCATTTAGTGTCACTAATGAAGCGATTCATTCGAAATTTCAACGTTACAATGAATTATTGTTTCGTCGAAGCTTTCATTTTACAAATCAATTAATTGACGTATATTGAATTATTCTAAAGCGATTTATAAATATATTATGAAGTCCAGTTAAATCTGAATTTCGCTTAACTAACGAAAATCAAATTTAGCGGATAACATTTCTATTGGGACGGATCATATAAAATTAATTTTGCTGCTTCCGTCATCCCTGTAATGAAATGGTATGGGGCAAAAATGTTAAAAATATATTTTATACGATAAAAAGCGTATTTTGATCAAGACTGCCACGGTCAGAAGCATGGTAGAAAATGCAGGGTATTAATCAATATAAACTAAATATTTAGAATGTGGTTTTATGTCGAATATTAGCCACAAAAGAGATATTGGCCCTTTTAAATCCCACTCAAGAACAGTTTGCTTAATATTTTGACTGATTGTGAATCTCTCCGGACACTGAAGAAGAGGTAGATGTTTGCAAGAACTATGGGTTCTTGAGAAGTTTCCGTGTCTGATGTCCTCAAGAACAACGTTCTTAAGTCATCCGAGATAGAAACATTAAATGTGACTCCACTCTTCTTGTTTGATTATCATTATCATTGAAACAAATTCCATTTTAGTAAAATGCTCGAAATTACTTCTTATCGAGAAACTAATAAAAGTGTTTGCCGTTTTGCCTGCTGTCTTAGAGAGCTTCTTCGGGAAAAACAAAAAACCAAATTCAAGTTAGAAGTATCTTAGCAATTCTAGCGGCGAAACTCTTCCGCAGTTAAAGTCACACAAAAGAAGATTACGGTCAATACACATGATATCTCAATGTGTCAATCCTATCAGAAATTGAAATACAAATCTTATCCCCAAGAAAAATTAAAAAACACATAAAAAGTTGCTCTTCGATAGCTAAGTTATTATCTTCAGAGAGAGACTAACACCTTATCCTAAAATTAACCTTTATATACTAAGAATATTTCTTTCTTGCATGATCGACCACATGCAAACGCGCATGTGCATCTAATCATACACGTCGAAGTGTCACAATTCCTTATCTATCAACCTTAACCAATTTTAACAGAGATGAGTGGCCTAAAAGCCCAGCGCAACCATTAATAAGGTTGTTTCCAGCCTTATGGATGGCTAAGCTTTCACATGTATTTAACATAAAATTCTTATTTACTACTCTTAACAGATTAATTTTATTATCTATCTTATGATCTAATTCAAAAGCATGTCGAGCCACACTGAACCCAATGCTCCTTCAGTCGAATTTTAAGGGATCGTCTAGTCTTTACTCAAGAGTACGTCGATATGAAATTAATTGTGGTAAATTTAATATTCAGAGATTATGGAATGAAAAAAACTAAGATTCAAAATTGAAGTGCACGGTAGCGTAGCATATCAACCATACCAGGCTGTAGTAACGGATCATAGACAACTGAACTATCTTGTTCCTAAGAGAAAAATTAAAAATTATAGTCGAACAGTGCCAGATCTGATAAATAAGGGAGGGTGTATCAGTAATGTGAACCCCAAATTACGAATTGTTCGTATAACAATATGTGATTTGTGTGCAGAGGCTTTCTCCTACAAAAACAAAACACTCTTGCACAACATTCCGCGGGTGTTCTTCCTAATTTTTTTCCGTAGAGTGATCAATAACGTCGAATAATAATCCCCAGTTATTGTTCTACCCTTATAGAGATAATCAGTCACCAATCACTCTATGGAAATTTCAAAAAACTGAAACAAGAACTTTTCCAGTAGATTTTGAAGGCGACATTTCTTAGTCCATAAAAAACCAGAGTGTTTCTATTCCATTGATTGCTGCTTTGTTTCTCCAACCAAAGTTTCATCTATAGTAACAACACGGCTTAATAAACCGAGTAGAGATGAAAGGCGATGCTGCTACCCTTACATTTGTCTGGTCAACATTCAGATATTTGGGGATTAATTTTGCAGATATTTTTCTCATATCCAAATCGACGTGAACTGTATATGATTGACGTGTTCATATAAAATATTCAGTGCTTCAAGTATTCCTTTTAGCCCACTTCTACAGTCTGATAAAATCGTGTCATAAACTACTTCGATATTTTTAGGGACGGACCCAGAAACTGGCTTTACCGATTCCTCTTCACCCTCAATGAAAAATTTACCTCTTTTGAAGTTTTCAATTTAATTTTTCACGGTAGCAAATGAAGGAGATTGATCTCCAAGGGTATTAGGCGTATCTTCATAAACATGCTTACTTATTAAGCTTTTTAAATCCAGGTACTCAATGATGGCTCGATACTCCAAGTTTTTAATTTTGACAATATCGTGTGACATAGTTCTCTTCAACATCTATTGCACAAAACTGGTTTGATTGTTTGCCATGAATCTTTACATTTACACTTCTAATAATTTATTGTTCGCTGCTATCGTATCGCAATATTTGGTTTATCTATGGAATCGATTAAGGGTAATTACATATCCGTAACTGTTAAAATTTATTAACAAAAAACACAATAAAAAATATTAAGGATTTCAGAATACTTCACATATATTTGATATGATCAAACCTGGTTTCGCTCTTTAGCATCGTCGGTGGTTATACCAGTAGTTTGTTTAGCCATTATTGTACTAACCGCCGACGATGGTAAAAAGCGAAACCAGGACCAGTGGTATCAACTATTTGTAGAAATATCGTGAAATTTTTTATATTTCTTCTTGTATTTACTGTTAATAAAGTTTAATAATTATGAATATAAAAGAATTCTTTATAGTAAGGGTTAAAAATGTCACTTAACCAGATTTCAATCAATCAAACATCTTCGTAAAAAATCTACTCGACATTTAGGTAAAAAGGCGACAATTTAACAATAAAATTAAAATTTTAGAAAAATCAAAATATCCAGAAAGTTTGAATTCAAAATTGAAACCTGAAGGAAATTTAAATTAATGAGGCCTAATTTGGGCGCGAAGGGCTGATCACCCATCCGCCTTAAATTTGTCGATATATGAAACCCTCATAAATGTCACTAACTTATCAAAAAAATTTATTTTCGATTCAAGAGAGCGATCCAGTGTCGTGTTCTGAAATATTCAAACAATGTATGAGGCATTTCTCCTCGAACAGATTAGCAAGGAAATGGATAATTACAAGATACTAGGCCTCAGCGAAACTCGTTAAGGTGAGGCTGAAGAACACACGTCGGTAGATGGCAAACTTTTACTCTTCTCTAGAAAACCAGCAGGTGAGAAGTATGAAAATTGAGTGAGCATCTTACTAAGCTAAGCAGCTAAAAGATCTCTGCTATAACGGAACCCTGTATCGGAAAGAATAATTACTGCTAGACTACAAAATAAATCTGGAAATCTAACGCTAGTAAAAGGCTACGCTCCCACAAATCAAACCCAAATCGAGAAAAAAGAAGCCTTTAACAAACAACATGAAGTGTAAGAAAGATTAAAGCGGCAGATGTCAAATTCATCTTGGGCGATTTTAACGCTAATGTAGGTACAGATAACAACGGCCACGAACATGTAATAAGCAAACAGGGTTTGGGATCTAAAAATGAAAACGGCGGGCTATTTGGAGATCTATGCTCCAATTATAGTAATAGAAGGTACTCTGGTTAATGACCAGCGAGTACACAAAGCAACTTGAAAGTCACCTGACGGTCACACAGCCAACCAAGTAAACCACATAGCCATAAGCTCAAAGTGAAATAGCCCGCTGCTAAAAGTCAGAGCGGAACAAGGTCCGGACGGGGCAAGCGATCACTGTCTGGTGGTAGCGGAAATAAGAGTCAAGATTGCTATCCCCAATGAAAGCAGTAAAACGCATGTGAGAGTAAAATATAATACAGAACTATTTAAAAGTAAAACAAGCCGTAAAATCTTTGAAGAAAAACTCACACGCAACATACACAGGAAGCAAGCAGAAGAGAACACTACCTGGGAAGCAATAAGCAACGCCATTTTCCTGATGAGCTGGGAAAGAAAACTAGTGCAAGAAAGAAGCACTGGATGACAGAAAATACTTGGGAGCTCATTCAGCACAGAAGCAAACTTCAAGAAAAACTGCTCAATTCCAATTCCAGCCAGGAAGACGACTTACTGAAAGTACAACACAAGAACGCTAATAAAAGTGTCAAGAAAGCATCCAAACGTGGCAAAAGATTATGGGCAAACCAACTCGCTGAAGCCACAGAAACTGCCAACAGACAGAATAACTCCAAAGAGCTGTACAGAATTAATAAGACGTTTGATAACGTAGCTGAAAGAAGCAATTATTCTGTTTTAAAGAATAAAAATCGCCGCAACATTACATCATCTCAGGAACAGCTAGCAAGATGGCAAGAATTTTATGCTGAATCCTTATGCAGTAATTCATCCCTAGCGTATCAACCAGAGTCGGTAAGACCCAGAGCGATCTTGCCGATTTGCACGAGGGACTTTTCGGTAAGCGAAATTAAAAACGCAATTGAAAGACTAAAATCAAACAAAGCTGCACGTCCAGACAATATACCACCTGAAATTATGAAACACTCTTTAAGCACGATGGCAGAGATTATTCAACCTCTGCTATAGCGAGCGTTGCAGGCCGAGACATTCCCGGAAGACTAAAAGGGTGGTCTTATTGTCAAATTTCCAAAAAAATGGGGATAGAAGTGCGTGCAAAAACTGGAGAGACATTACATTTTTGAACACCATAAACAAGATCATAGATCATTATAAACACTCGCATAGCAAAAGTCATAGAACCAACTTTAAGGAAGAAACAAGCCGGATTCAGAGAAAATAAGTCCTGCGTAGACCAGATCAATACCCTTCGTATAATAATAGAACAATCTGCCGAGCACAACTCTCCTCTATGTGTCTACTTTGTAGACTTTCGCAGGGTCTTCGATACTCTTCCTCACTCAGTTATATGGCAGACTTTGGAAAAAGCCATATTTCTATCTAAAATAGTAAAGATTATTAGAAATTTTTTTAGTGGTACAACCAGCAGAGTCATTCACAAAAATCTTCTGTGCGACCCAATCCCAGTGAGAAATGGGGTAAAGCAGGGCAATGTACTCTCACCATTGCTATTTGTAATAGTGTTAGACCACGTACTAAACGCAACAAACAGTTATGAAAGAGGTATCATGTGGTGCCTAACAGGTAGACTACGAGACCTAGATAACGCAGACGACATTTGCTTACTAGCTCATACCCTTAAGGATATACAATCTAAGCTAGAAAGTCTAAAAGAAGAAGCGTTTAAAGTAGGGCTAGAAATTAACTTGAGCGAAACAAAAGAAATGCGTATGGGAACGTCAAATAACTCACCTTTGGTTTTAGAGAATAAGATAATAGAAAGAGTGGTTGAACTCAGCTACCTGGGGAGTGTGTTAGTTGACAGCGGAGGCGCGGATAGAGATATCCAGGAATGGATAAACAAGGCACGGAGAACATTTGGAATGTTGAAAAGTTGTTGGAGATTAGAATTCTATTCCACCAACACTAAATTAAAACTGTGTAATACCAATGTTAAATCGGTGCTCCTATAAGGCTGCGAGACATGGACGACTAAATAAAAATCTGTAAGTATTTGTGAACAAATCACTCCTCAATATTCTCAACATATTTTGGTCAAACTAAATCTCCAACGAAGAGCTTTGGAAGAGAACCAAGCAAGAAAACATTGCGAACAAGATAACCAGAAGAAAATGGAGCTGGGTGGGCCATATTATCAGAAGACCGCGAGAAGACATCACGCGCCAAGCACTCGACTGAAATTCGCAAGGACAACGAAAAGTGGGTAGACCCAAAAAAACCTGGAAGAGGACCATCATTGAAGAGGCACGACAAATGGGGGGATCTTGGAAAGAGGTTAAAAACCTAACCGCCAACAGACAACAATGGAAACAATTTGTGGGAGCCCTATGTTTCTTTAGGAATTAATGGGACCTTGTATACATATATAATTTGAAATTTTAAGAAAAACATTAAAACTTTCATAATAAAACTATAACAAGATATTCACGTTTGGAATCGGATTTTTAGAAAAATGTAACCATCAAAATGTAAACTTAGAATTATGAGAAAAGAAGTCCAGATTTCTGAATAGTTGAGAGTTCATAAACTATTTTAAAATTTCAAAAATAAGGCAAAAATGTTTGGAAAAAGCCGAATTTTTGGTTTTGGGAACAAATAGGAAAAAAGTAAAAATTAAAATCAAGAATTTGTCATCTTAATGTCGAAATTTTCAATTTATAATTTAAATTTCTTAAAAAAGTTAAAATGTTAATTACTATAAAAAGTTCATAATTTGGAAAAAAAAAGAAAAAAAAAAGAATTTATAGCAGATGTCCATGTTTTATCCTTTTGTACCAAAATTTGTAAACATATTAGAACTTCAACAATTTCCGGATTGCCATCAAAATTTGATAATAGAATTAAAATCCCTTAGTCGAAATTTTGAGTTTAAAGTATAATAATTTAAAAAACAAAACCAAAGCTGGAAATGCATTTTAAGAAAAAATAAAATTCGATAAGAACAGTAATACAAATTTTTATCAAATTTCGATAAAATAATCAACACCTCGATAGAAAAATTCAAAAAAATATAAGCATTTCTAAAAACTAGGAAACTTTGGAATTTCAAATTAGATTTTTAAGTAAAAATATTGGAAGCATAAATTTTGAAAAAAAGACGAGGTTGCAAAGGAATCTATAGATACAAATTATTACATTTTCAAGTTTATAATTGAAATTTAAAAAACATCCAGTTTTTGAACATAGAATAAAATATTTCGAGAACAAAATCAAAATTTCAATGTTAAACACGTCAAAATTTTGATGTTCAGTAAACTTCTTAGAAAAGTCTACATGTTGACTTTAGAAAAATTTAGAGACAAAATAAAAATGTGTTGTATTATTTCATAATTTTTAGGAAAACATTGAAATTTGGGAAAAAAAACACAACATTTAAAAATACAAGGCCTAAACGTTTAAATTTAAACTCGAATTTTCAAAGGAAGTGTCCAAACTCAATCAAGGTATAATTTTTGAAAAAAAAATAGTTTAAAATTATAAATCTAGGAAGAAAGTAATAATCAAAATATTAAACACGAAATTTTGAGAAAAGAGTGTAATCAAAAAAATATAATTTAAATTTAAAATTTCTCGAAAAAGCTTGAAATTATGAGATTAATATTAAAACTAAAAAAAAACAACAATTTTATATCAAAACCTTTTTCGAAATTCCAAAGGAACAAATGAGTACTTGGAGACTTCAAAGTAGAAAAAAGTTAACAATTCTAACAATTCTAACAATTCATCACTTTGAGAATTTTTGGAAATAAACGTAGAAATCGAAACTGAATTTTATAAAAAATTCGCGACTATAAAACAGCTTGAAATTAAAAAAAAATCATCGAATTTTTGACATTAAAAGTTGGAATGTTGAAAAATGTTCGAATTAAAAAAAAATTCTAAATTTTGAACTTTAATTTAATTTACTTTCAAATTTTTGAGTGCTAATGCACAGACCAATAAGTGGTGAACATTTATTAGATTCGAAGTTTGGAAACCAGAGACCGGTTTCGATCTTGTTAGATCTCGTCAGTTTGGTATATCCAACTCGAATGCTAACAAATGTTCCGACAAGTAAGTATTAAAAAATTCACGGACGTCAAGCGTGTGACTCTTAGTACTACCACCTATTGGTCCATAGAGAAACTGTGGCCATCGCCAACAATGTCGTATGCAAGTAGAATGCAACCTAGACTAGAAATTCATGCAGCCGTCTAGGCGTGTATAGTGAATCATACGTAGCTGAACTACCAACAGTTGAAACACTACCTCCTAGCGAAGCGGTTGCTCTCTAGGAAACATTTCCCAGAAGACAAGGATTTTAATGCTCAGACCAATAGGTGTGAACATTTATTAGATTCGAAGTTTTGAAACCAAAGACCGGTTTCGATCTTGTTAGATCTCTTCAGTTTGGTATACTCAACTCGAATGCTAACAAATGTTCCGACAGTAAGTGCTAAAGAATTTACGGACGTCAAGCGTGTGACTCTTAGTACTACCACCCATTGGTCCATAGAGAAACTATGGCCATCGCCAACCATGTCGTATGCAAGTAGAATGCAACCTAGACTACAAAGCCATGCATGTCTTTGGTTCCCAAACTTCGAATCTAATAAATATTCACACCTATTGGTCTGTGCATTAGAATCCTTGTCTTCTGGGAAATGTTTCCTAGAGAGCGACCGCTTCGCTAGGTGGCAGTGTTTCAACTGTTGGTAGTTCAGCTACCTATGATTCACTATACGCCTGGAGGGTTGCATGAATTTGTAGTCTAGGTTGCATTCTACTTGCATAAAATTTTGAGGACTATTTTTAAAAATTGAAATTTGTAAATGTTCAAATTTTTTAAAATAAAAGAATAAAATTTTGTCAAAATTCGAAAATTTTGATAAAAGCTTGAATCCTGGAAAATGTTGAAACTCCAAAAAAATCAAAAATTTTAAAATAAGGCAAAATTTAAAAAAAAGTTGAAATTTTTAAAAATAGTCAAAAATTGCGCGAAAAGTGAAAAAATTTGATATTTGAAAAATGTTAAAATATTCAATAAAGTCGATATTTTTGAAGTTTTACTTACTACTTGAAGTCGGGCTAACTGTTAAGGAAAATATCAAAAATTTGAACAAAGTCAAGGTTTTCATAAAAGTTTAAATTCTAAAAAACAGTTACAAATTTTTAAAAAGTGGAGACTTACAAAAAATTGAAAAGAAACGGTGAAATTTTTTAAACACCGAAAATCTTTAACAAAGTTGGCATTTTGATTAAATGATGGGATTTAAAAACTCGACACCTTCAAAACTTGAAATTTTGAAGATCCCAAATTTAAAAAAATTAGCTTGCAGAAAGTAGAAATTTTGAAAATTAGCGTAAAAAATACGAAGCACCTAAAAAATTCAAAGTTGTCAAAAATTTTCGAAGTCCAAATTCTCAAAAAGTATCATTAAAAAAGTGTCGCCTTCAAAAAACTCTACCTTTTCAAAAAATAGTACCAATTTTTACAAAAACTGACTTATTTGTTTGATCTGCCAAATTCGATATTTTAAGAATTTTCAGTACGAATTCGGAAACATTTTAAAATATGTACGAAAGATTGAACTAAAAAGTTTGAAATTTTAGGAAAGAACTTCTGAAAAATAAAATTTTTGCAAATTATTGGTTTCTACGTATCTTTATTTTTGTATTTCGAGGGTTTGCAGCTCAGAGTTTGTATTTCGAGGGTTTCCAGCTCAGAGTTGCCGCTTCTTGAATCCTCGGCGCTATCGATTTTTGTCCTCTCAATCGGTTTCTTGAAGTCTTCTAGACATCATATCCGCTTTTACATTTTTGATCCATTTTTTTCTCGGGCGGCCTTTTTTATTTCGCTCAGTCGACACCCAATTTAATACTTTGGGGGGTATTCGTTCTTCATTCAAACGTCGTAGGTGTCCTTACTATTTCAATTGTTTTTTTTTATTAATCGTACCTACCATAGTGAGTGGGGTGGCCATTCTTCTTCGTATCTCCTCGTTCCTGACGCGGTCCTGTAGTATCAACCCACAGCATCTTTTTCATTATGACATTTTGACTAATAAAGGTTTGATGAACATTTTGCTATTTATCACCCAGGCTTCCGACCCATTAATTACTGCTGTTTCAATTAAGGTTTTTTATATATTTCTTTTAGTTTTGTGTGTCAAGTTGTTGTTCCACAGATTTGGATGCAGTACTTTAATCATATTCTTTCCTTTACCAATCTTTTTCATTATGTCCTTGTCATCTTTTCCGTCCTTAGGACTCCCATATTAGTCGACATTTTTTATTACTATCCCCTGAGCTATTTTTATATCCTCCCCCTTTCCTCCTATGACAATGTATTTTTCTTTTCTGTGTTGACTTCTAGTCCCCATTTTATGTATTTCTTCATAAGCTTGTCCAACATATACGTCATATCTTGTTCGTCTTCGGCCAGGATTACTTGGTCATCCGCAAAACGAATTAAATATATTGGACTATTGTCTACTGTTTTTTTCATAGGGCTGCGTTTCTTTGTTCAGTGTCTTGATGCTATTTTCAGATAGATTTTTAATAAGCTAGAAGAGAGACAGCAGCCTTGTTTTAATCCCTTTGTTTGCGAGAATGGAGGTGCCACTGCATTGCCATTTGTGACAGTTATTAGGTTCTCTACGTACGGGGCTTTCGTAGCTCGTATGTTTGTTTTGTTCACGCCTAATTGTCCCATGGCTATCCACAGTTTTTAAAGGGGAACCGAGTCGTATGCTTTCCGCAGATCTACCAAGGTGCCATGGAGTTCTCTCCCTCGTAAGAGTTTTTTTTCTCCTATCTGTGTCAATGTGAAGATGTTATTCACGCAACATCTTCCAGGTACAAACCATCTCTGTTCTTCGGCTGTGTTCAATCTTGGTTTTGAGAACTCTTCCGTATAATTTGCCAACCGATGATGTTATACTTACCCCTCTGCAGTTCTGGCATTCGCGCCGGTTTCCCTTCTTATAGATTGAGTTTAAATAGGATGCTTTTCAATCTTTTGGGATGTTGCCTTCAGCTAAACATTTGTTAAATATTTGGCAAATTATATCTAGGACTCCCGTAAATCACCTGGTCCAGGAGCTTTGTTTTTTATTTTCTATAGTGCTGCTTTCACTTCTAGAGAAATATTTTCGATTTTCGGGTTTGCTTCCATCACCTCTACTAGGTGTGTGTCAAGATATTCTAGTCGGTTTTCAGTTAACAGCTCATTATAATAATCAGTCCATTTTTCCAGATTGATGGGATTTATTCTGTTTCTTTTATTCGTATTTCTCCTTATACTGTTTATTGTACTCCATGTTTCTCTTGACATAGATTTCCCTACCATTGAGTTTATTTGACCACATTTTCTATCCCAAGCATGATTTTTTGCCTTTTTCGTAAGTATCTATTACTTTTAAATTAAAAGGCGCTAATGATCTGAACCTCGCTGTTTAGATAAAAAATAGAAATTTTGCGAAAATTTGTGTCATCAATGAATTAAAATTTTTATTAAGTGTATTAGGCACACAATACATCACCGACAGTAACATCCCTACAATTGACCTATTGACGCTTAGCAAAAGTGGTACCTCTGAAAAACCTTTATACAATGCACAGATCAATAGATTTGAGTATTTCTCAGATTCAGAGTTTGAAAACAAAAGACTAATTTCGATCTTATTAGATCTCGTCAGTTTGACATAACTAACTCGAATGCTGACGAACGTACCGACAGTTTACACTTAAAACAGTTTCGCCTTTGATATGGTGACATACTGAGTTACCATGATTTTTTTATTCCTAATTTTTTCATCTCATGGTCTCCGCAAATGAGTTTCACTTCAGATATAGTTTTCTCTTGTTCCCAGAGAATCTCCTTAGTATGGCAGACGAAATGTCAAACACTTTTAATAGTTTGTTGATGTAGTCCAGGGGTCAGTATTTTACTGATTCTAGCCGTGGAAGTATTCGTAACAAAATGCTATTTTAATTCTTCCCACGACTATTAAAACGTTTAAATTTTCTATCATCTACACAACAAAGCTTTATCTATTTCATTTAATGTATCGGTTCTTAACGTCTAAAGTAAAAACAAAAATCTAATATAGCTGGAGTTTTATTTTAGATGGCAATAAAATTGGTAAACACTGAAGTATACTTTTATTTCCGAAACCGTTTTATAACCCTTAAGGGAGCTAAAATTCGTTATTTTATTTTTTTAATTTGGAAATGTCGGAACAGTAATTAATATAAGCGTTAGAGGAGATGGTAATTAATTGGCTTGTAACAATTTTCTCATACATTTCCAGAAATAGAAGCGTATTGACAAAACCGCTCGTTAACTTACCGAGGCAGGATAAACTCCTTGTAACGTTTGCTTTTGACATTACAGGTATATTTAGTTAATAACTCTGTTTTGTTGCTATTTTCGTCACCTACAGCGACCACAGTGAAATATCGCGGCATTTTCGACTGATCGATGTAAAGTTTCCATACGCCAAAGGCAAATTGTTTAATCTTCTGTTTGCTTTTCGACGCTACACCCAAACGTTCCGAGTTTATCGGGGAAAATAATTATTAATGGTTACAAAATATTTTGCACGCGTGTTGCACAACTGGTTTTTGTTTTATGTGCACATTATTTTTTTATCGTGAAAATAGCTCGTTGCTCATGTTTTCGACCGACACTCGTGTTGGTTTCATTGCTTTAGACGTAAAACGGTAATGATAGATAATAATTCAGATAGCAGTTAATTATCATTGTCAATGCTGCGCCTGTTTATGGTAAACAATAAACACTTTTTACCTTTTTTATTCTTCAAATTGGAATCGAGTAGAATTTTTTTATTAGTTTCTATTTTTATATTATACATGGAGATTTATTTTTCCGCCATCTGGCAACACTTTATCAGAATAAATTTTGATTAAAAAATTGTTTTTATAAAACTGGAAATCCAAACAAAAAACTTTCTTTCTTTTGTTATTGTAATTCATTTTGAATAAATTTGAATTAAACTGGCGCAGTTGCTGATATTGCAACGAACTGATGTGATAGAATTCGTGCATTATGTGGACCCTCTATGATGACTCATAGCCAGGTGGCAAGTCTAGAATCTACTAGAAACTTCCCATGATGGAAAACGTCTAGAAGCAGCTGTTAGGTAATAAATATACGCGCATCCGCCATCGTGATTCGTATGCGAATTCGATAGAGTTTAAATGTTATTGTTGTTATATTACGTTTTGTTTCATAGTTTAAATAAAAGTGTTTTAAATTCATGGCACCTATTAAATCGAACCCAACACGTAGCAATATTTAAGCGGAAATTGACACCAGTTAACTTGAAAATAGCTGCTTGTACGCAATTTGGTTGACAAGTCGGCGGTTGAAATAATGGCTCGTCTTATGAACTAAGTTCGCATATATTAAAATTGCACAAGTTTAGGATAATCGCTCGGAAATTACCATTAATCGAGCTTTAATTAAACTTTCAGCGTATCAAATTTTATATTAGTTGCATGGCCTTATCCGATATTTATTGACAAAGTTTCAAAAAGTTCTGCGCTTTTTAAATTTTCTAAGTCATTTATCTTGCTTTTAAATTACCCTAATATCGCAAAACATAATATAACAATCACATTTTCCCGTATATTATTAAGTTATTGCCAGAGTAACACAGAATTTTCCTTACTTCAATTTGTAAAGTGAAGTTAAAAACCTAAATTATATATATTTTTTTGAACTTTTTTTGTCTCCTAGGTTTTAAATAAAGCAAATGAGAGGTTATGTTATCACAACTGATTTTAGGCTTGTTTAATACAGATGACCAATGTTAAGAACATTACCCAAGAGCTAACTAAACCAAAAAGAAAAAGAGCTCGTCGTGGCCAAAATTTTACAAAATTATTCCTTTCGTATACATAATATTTTTGATGACTAGCAAATAAAGGTTGGCCGTGACCACAAATATATTGCAAAACTTTCCATGTCGTGTCCACATGATGTTTCCTTTAATGGTGAAGATGAGCAATGAGAAGGAAGGACCATTAAAAATAGCTTTATGTAGTCTCCAAAATATTTTTACCGACCAAAAAAATAATAAAGACAAATATGATGTACTGGAAATTTATAAGTATTTAACTTTAGCTTTGGATGCTGTTCTTCTGTAAACACATTCTGAATCGAAAGCTCTTGTATCGTATTAGGGATATTCGATATAAATCGATGTTTCGAAATTATTCGATCTTTCCATTAAAAACATCGAATAGTATTCGATGTTTTGCAAAGCAAAGGAATATCGGAAATATCGAAGTATTTTCATACGATACATCGATTATGTGTCGTTGGAAAGTTCCAGGTGTGTCGCCAAAGTATAAAGTAACAATTTAAAAATAAGTAATAGAAACTTTTTTTTTAGTCATTAAAATTATTTAAGAGGCAGCCATGAGGACATTTTTTTACAGAAATTTATTGGGCGATGTTTCAACATCGATGTTAAAGCATAAAAAATATCGATACATCGTTTAGTTTATAAACGATGTTTGAAAAATCGATGTATCGCATCACGACAGAATTAGCGTCATCTGTTGCATAGAATTAATGGGACAAAGTCCATACCAGTCACCTGAAGGCGACATTGTACCTAAATTTTAAAAGAAAAATTAAAATTTTTAAGAAAGTTTTTCAAGTATTAACTTTAAAAACTCGAAAATATTAAATGCATTTGTTAAAATTTAGAATTTAAATTCACAATTAATTTTTGTTAACTTGTGAGTTATCTTTGTAAAATAAAACCAAAAAAGTAAAAGAAGTATTTATATTTTTGCCAAAGATACATTAATAACTTAAACATACATTTTTTTCTATAAAATATGCATTATTTTATAGAGTAAGTTTTAAAATACAAAACAAGCGTTATTATTTTGTGTCATATGATAACTAAAATAACAAAATCACAATTTTTAACAAAATATAAAATCATTGGTATATGTGAAAAAATTATTTCGTTAGTGGGAATCGAATTCGAGTGATTTTCCACATTTTTTTGCAGTGTTGTAATGAATTCTCAAGACATATGATAGCTCTGCAGGCTTCACACACGTTTTTTACCTTTTTGATTTCTGTCACTGTCGTTTCGACGTAACGTGGCGAATTTTTCCATTTTTCAGATTTCTTAGTAATTCGATAATTTGCATTTCTTATAATATCTGCTATCATTTTTTCATCTGCGAGTATAAAAAGCTGAAAACATTCTATTGGCGTTTTAGCCTTCTTTCGATTAACCTTCATCCCTGGCAAGTAAGTTACAATATTTTTAGATCTGGTTCTAACATTTTTATTTGGTGTTTTTTTACTCCATTTGGTTCCATTTTTTCCTATAGAAGTTATTTTCGTTTTCTTCTGCCTCTTCCATTTTACCATTCTCTTCCTGTGTCTCTCTCTTCACTCTTCGCTTCCTGAAGTTGTTTCTGGTTAGGATAGTCCAGTTTGGTACTAATTTGGTCGATTTCATCATCTCCTTCCAAGTCGTCTTCATCAATAAAAGGTTGATTGGCCTCGGACTCTTTCCCATAAGGCTAACAGACGATCCTGCTCCATTTACCATTCACACATCTTGATAAATAGTTACAAAAGAAAACACACTAGAAATTTAGCAAAAAAACTCTCAGAAAAAGTCGCTCTTACCTTGTTCAGCAGACGAAGAACCAAAAACGTAACTACTAAAAAAAGTTTCAAGAGCCGACACGTGGGGTATCACACACCCCCAAACAATTTTAGAGCGACGTTTTTTCATTAAAGTGCATTAGACGAGTGCAATTTCTGTATAGGTGCATTAAAAAATGCACAATTGAAAGCTAAACGGAGGGGCAGGGGCGCAAACTAAATTTTAAGAAAGTTGTGCATGCGTTTTCAGTCGTTGGGGTTTGTCACACCCCACGTGTCACATGCCGGGTTAAGCAACACAAAATTTCTGGGTAAAGAGCCATCTATCGGCCCGTAGAAAAATCTGTGGGATAGCTTCAACAACTGTCATATAAGTTGAAGAGACCCAGAGTGCAATAATGCTCCTATTTAGAGGGCTGTGTTATTGCAGTCCAGGTCTATTCTATTTGCAAAAATATCTAAAAAGTTGAAAATAAATTAAAATTTAATTTTTAGACTTTTTTGTAGTGCTAAACCAAATTTTTAAATAATATTTTTCGATATTACCAGAAATAGCAGTTTACTTCAGGTCATTTTTTAAAATTTTCAAATAATTGATCTCCCTGCACAAAAAATAAAAAAAAGTAATATAATTTTTAGGATTGAAGATAAAGCCGAAGTTTTCATAAAGAATGACTTTTTCTCGTAAATCCACAAATAAAAAAGAAACCCCTCTTCAATACTCTATCTGAGGACACACTGTTTGTTGTCAACAGCAAAATGAGGAAAAAACAATTTTAAAATCATTAACAAATTTATTTTAAATTTCCAGTAAAAAAAACAGTTTTATTCAAAATCTCTAGTTCAAAGTTAAAATTTTTAGTTTTAATTTTTGTTTATTTTTGTATATGCAGAGAAAACAATTCACATTTTTAAAAAAGTCTAATTTTTGAATCAAAAGTAAAAGTTAAAAAAAGTAAATAAAAACCAAAACAGAATTCTTCAAATTTCAGAACAAATTTCCAAAGTTAAAATATTTGAGAAATGGTCAATTTTTAAGTAAAAAAAAGTTGATACCTACTGTACTAAAAATGAAAAATTTCTATTAAAATTCAAGTTTTAATTTGAAAATTGCATATCTTTTTAATTCAAAATTTTCCTATAAATCTCGAATCAGTCCTAACATCTTGTTATTAACCAAATTATATTTTTATAAACTTTACGTTTTTTAAATTTGAGCTTTTTTTCTCAATTCCTAATTTAATCTTGAATTTTTATCAAGAAGTAAAAGATTTTTATAAATATTTGTGGACATTTTTAAAATTTTGAGTTTACCTTTTATGCGCTGAAATTTTGGTCTAATGTTCGTCTGTAATTTCGAAACTTTAAAAATTTTAATCTAAAAAAAATTTTCGGTCTTTAAATCATTTTTACAAATTTAGAATTATTGAAAATATCCATTTTTTAGAAACCTTAACATTTTATTGAAAACGTTAACTATTTACCAAAATATCGATATTTTTCAAAATTTCGATTATTAAAAATTTTGATATATCCTCAAAATTCGTTTTTTTTTCAAAATTTCGATTTTTTTCGAAACAATGGAATTATTTGAAAATTTTGATTTTGTAAGAAAATCATGACCTTTTTAAAAATTAGTAGAATTCCAAAAATGTTCAAAACTTCGATATTTTTGCAAAACTTCGCTTCTTTTAAAATTCCGACTTTTTTACACTTGACGTTTTAAACTCTAGTCTAACTTCTTTAAAAAGGTTGAGTTTTTTTTAAATTTCGACCTTTTTTTAAAAATTTCGAATTCTGTTTAGTTAAAAATTTAAATTTTTTATAAAAAATATCAAAATTTTGACCCTAAATTCTTTCAAAATGTTAATTTCTTTTTCTTTTTTTTGAATTTATTTCACAATTTTAACTTTTTGAAAATTCAGATTTTCTCAAATCACAAATTTTTTTTAGTTTCGATTTTGTTTCTTGAAAATTCCAACTTTCAGAATTACATTTTTCCCCAAAAATGTTGGCCTTTTTCAAAATGTTATTGTTTAATAAAACAACTTTAAATTTTTCTTGAAAATTTCAGTATCTTTTGAAATTGTCGAATTTTCTTGAAAATTTTGACTTTTCAAATTTTCGACATCCTAATATTTTATCCTTTTGGAAGTTTTAACTTTTTTTCAAAATTTGGACCTTTTTAAATATCTTTACTTTGTTCAAAATTATAATTTATTTTCAAATGAAATTAGTAAGACTATTGTTTTTTTGAAAATTTCGATTTTTTCAAAGCTTTTTAAAATGCCGTCTTAAAGTCCTTTGGTATTTTTAAAGTTGAACTCTTTTTAAAATATCGAATTTCCACATCTTTGGAAATCTTTTTATTGAAACTTTTTACGTTTTTATGAAAATATCAATATTTTTTTTTAATTTTGCCTATTAAAATTAATATTTAAAATTCTGTTAAAATATTGACCTTTTAAAAAAGAATTTTTTTAAAAATTTTTTATTTTTAAAGATTTCGAATTCATTTGACGAAATTTTTAAAACTCGATATTTTCTCAAAACTTCGCTGTTATTGAAAATTCCGATTTTCATAAAATTTGACATTTTTACAAAATTTTGCCTGACTTTTAAAAAGAATTTTATCAAAATTTCGAAATATTTTAAAAAACATGAAATTTTTTAAAATTTAATTTATAAGATATTCCTAAGAACTTTTTTCTTCAAATGTCCAGTTTAACCTTGAATTTTTATCAAAAATTTGAACATGTAATCTTGAAATGTCTACTTTTTTTGAAAATTTTAATCTTCGGTTCAGAAAACGTAGATTTTGAGATTTAAGTCAAAATTTGGAGAAAAAAATAAATAAAAAAAATATAGGTTTTAATTCGGAGGGAAAATAATTGTCATTTCATAACAAATAATTAAATAAATTAGGCGAAGAAAGACCATTAATTTAAATAAAAAAATTGGTTTAGGAACTTCGAGTTTAGAAACAAAATTTCAAGTTTCTTCTCAAAATTTCAACTTTACTCTCGTAATATTGACCTTTTTCTCCAAATTCTAAAATTAATGTCAAAATCTCCACCTTTTTCTCGAAATTTGAAAAAAAGTTTCGGGTCGAAATTTCGATATTAAAATCGAAATTTGGCTTTTTATCTCGGAATTTATCAAAAAAGTTGGAATTTCAAGATTAAAGGCGAAGTTTCGAGAAAGAAACTCAGATTTTCGAGAAAAAAGTGAAAGGCGAGATTAAAGACAAAAGGTTAATTTTAATTTTGGAATTTTCAGAAAAAAGTAGAAATTTTAATGTTAAACTTGAAATTTATAAAACAAAATTTCTTTTAAATTGATGTCCTTGCTGCATCTTCGTAAATTTGACTTCTTAAATGAGCAATTAACTATTTAAAAAACATCGGAAGAGCATCGATGCATCGTTACCGAAAGCTAATGATTGAGACATCGATGTTTCATAAAAAAAATACCGATGCTTTTTAAAACGATGTTGCAGCTCTAAACACTTACTGGATTAAAGTGTTCGATATTTAAAAATATCTATTTTAGGGAATCGATGTATCAAAACAACATTAATGTATACTTTCGATGTATTACATCGAATAAAGACATCGATATATTTTCCAATTGGACACCTCTATTTCGTATTAATAGTTTTTTCATATTTTTCTTCACATTAGAACTTTAGCCTTTCCCAGGTCGGATAACCTAACTTCTCCCATGGCAATAACCAATTTCTTTTGAACTAACCATATGCTTATTTCATTGGTAAATTCGCCTCTTACGTTGTATTAGCTAATGATTTCGAAATAGCATCGCTCTTGGTCAAAATTCAACCAAATCCAAAGGCATATTTTTATCCAAATTTTTAATTTTTACCTTATGGATTTAAGGAGTGGAAGTATGAAAATTTTGACTCTCTTTATCGACAATTCTGAATTTTCAAATGATTTTGACTTTTCTGAAAATGTCTAATTTTTTTCTCAGAACCGTCTCGAGACTTTGACTTTTTTTTGGATATTAAACCATAATTCTAAGTAAAAAAGTAATTTCGACGTTTTTTAAATTTAAATGTTTTTTTTTAATTTTATTTTTTTTAAATTTTGACTTCATAATTTGAACTTTATTGGAAAATTTTGACTTTTTAAAAAGTTAAGAATTTTTCTCAAATAGTTGAGTTTTGTGAAAATTTCGATCACTTAATTAAATGCTTCAACTTTTTTTTGAGAATTTTGGCTTTTTAAATTATTGATCTCTTCTTGAAAATTCCTACGTTTTTGCTATGAAGAATTCGACTTCATTTAAAAAATTCGATTTTTTTATTTATGTTTTTTCCTTGAAGATATCTACTTATTTTAAAAATTTACAGTTTGTTTCAGATTTTTGGCCTATAATTTGAAAATTTTAACTGATTCAAAATTTCCACTTTTTCCAAAATTTCGATATTTTTTTGACCTTTTTCGTGGTTTGGTTTTTTTTCAATTGCGCTGTAAATGTCGACTTTCTTTTAAATATTTTGCTTTTCTGAAACTTTCAAAGTTTTTAAAAACGCTGACTTTTTAACAATTTTAACTGTTTCAAGTTTTGACTTTGAGAATTTTGATTATATTGAAAAATTCTCCCGTTTATTCTGAACATGTTAACTTTTTAAAAAAATGTGATTTTTGAAAATGTTCACTTTTTGAAATGAGATGATATTTTTTTAATTTCCAGCTTATTTAAAAATTTTGACCATTTTTGCACAATTATCCTTATTTTTTTCAATACATTTAAAGCTTCGAAAACATTGACATTTTTCAAAATTTTAACTTTTAAAATTTACATTTTTTTAATTTTTATTTTAAAAAAATTTGGTCTTTTTAATTTTATACCTTATTTAAAAATTTGAGAGTTTTTCAAAATTCTACGACAAAATTTAAACCTTCGAAAATATTAAATTTTTTTCGAGTTTCGACTTTAATTAAGAATATTTTTTTAAACATTGTCAGTTTTGTAGAAATTTTAACCTTTTTTTAAAATTTACACTTATTTTAAAAATTGTCGTATTTTTTTGAATATTTATAGCTAATATGAAATTTTCGATTTTTTCAAAAGTATTTGCTTTTTTAAGATTTTAATTTTTTTCTCGAAAGGTTGAATTTTTGAAAATGTTGACGTTTTTTAAAAACTAACTGGAAAATTTAGATTTTTGTAAAAATTTTGACTTTTTTTTAAAAACCTTAAATTTTATAGTTTATAGCTTTTACGAAATTTCCACTTTTTTTTTAAATATTGATATTTTCTCGAATTTTAACTTATCGTCAAAGTTTTGACTTTTTCGAAATTTTGATTATGACTTCTGAAAATTTCAGCTTTTTTCAGAATTTTTACTTTTTAAAGAAATTTAAATTATTTCGTAAATTTACTTTGTGAAAAATTTTATATTTATGTTATAATTTTGTGAAAACTTATACCTACTTAAATTTATTCATCTTACTCTCAAAATGTACTTTTTTGTGAATTTCAAATATTCTGAAAATTTTATTTTTGTTTAAAAATTTCCCTCTCTTCAAAACGTTAAATTTTTTTTCTCAGTTTTTACTTTTCTTGAAAAATCTAAGTTTTTTGAAAAATTCCTCTTTTTGGAAAAATTTCGACTTAATTAAAAATGGTTACTTTTCACACTTTTGACATCTTAGGAGGTTTTTTTTTCAAAATTTTGACCTTTTCCAGGATTCTGACTTTTCTTTTTTAAATTCAAATTTTGTTGAAATTTAGCCTTTTTCTACAAATCTTTACCTTTTGGGAAAATTTTGCCTGTTGTAAAATTTTTGATTTGGTTGCAAGATCTGGAGCTGAAAAATTCCGCCCTTTTCTCAAAATTTCCACTTTTTTAAAAAATTTTGACCGTTTTTTATAAAATCTAATATGGTATCTTACTTTTTCTTTTTGGAGATTTTGGGTACTTTGTAGAAATTATAATTTTTTCAAATTTCGGAATCTTTTAAAATTTCGATTTTTTAAAATATCTTTTTTTCAACTTTTTTTCTAAATTTCGATTTTTATTTAAAAAGTAATTTTTTCCCAGAATGTCGATAATTTTTTCTTGTAAATTTTGACTAATTCGAACTTCATCATTATTTTTTTTTCAAAATGTCAGCTTTGTAATTTTCGACCTTTTTCATAATTTTTACCTTTATTGAAAATTCTTATCATTTTAATTTTTTTTACCCTTTCACGAAATTTTGACTTTTTCATTTGAAAGGTACGACCGTTTTTCCAAATTTTCACTTTTTCTCTAGACTGCGACAATTATTTGAAAAATTCGACTTTTTTTGAAAATTACGACTTGTAAAAAATCTGAACCTCTTTTAAAATTTCGTCTTGGTTTAAAAGTTTCGACCTATCTTAACATTTCGACCTTTTTTTTTTTTGAAATTTTGCCGTTTTTCAAAGTTTTGATTTTTTGAAGTTTTCGACTGTTTTGGAAAATTTCAACTTTCTAAAATTCGATATTGTTGAGCCAAAATTGTTTTTAAAAACAATTTATAAAAAAAATTCGAATTTTTTCAATTTTAAATTAAAACAATTTTTCACCCCCTTGCGACTTTGGTTTTTAAAATCGTCGTACATGTTTAGCCATAGTTTTTATATATTCTTTATATACAGTTTTCGGTTATGAAATGATTTTTTTATTTTGTTGCATTTGGGGGTTAAAATATTGTAACGAAATGTAACGAAATCTACGAAAAGTTTCTAGAAGGATCTAATAAGGGAAAGCGGCCACGATAATCAAGCAAACGGCAGATAAGCGTTTCAGAAATTTCGGCAAACAATAAGCCTTACCTGGTGAAAACTTCTTGAACCCGAACCAGAGATCTATATGAAGGGGGTCCGGTTGACTTTCCCGCAATCAGTCAGGAGTCAGTGTAGTTAGTTAGTGAGCTGGTAGTTAGAAGTCAACGAATAAGTGAGTTAATTATTCAGTTGTAGTGTTCCGAGTTTAGTTTGGAAATAAAGTTTGTACAATTCAACAAGTGTTAATAATCATTTGGACCCGATAACGCGCAACAATATTAAAATGGGCCAAATATGGAATACGTTATTTATTTTATATAGTATTCAAACAAAACTTAAGATAAGAACATTTTTTTTTATTTATTTTTTACACATCAAATATGATACTCCTTTTTACTCATTTAAGAGTTGAATTGTAAAAATCAGCCAAATACATGTTTAATAATTTCTTTCATAGATTACTTACAAAAAATTTTAATTTACGAAACTCAATATTATGAGGGTAAATCAAATATGAACCAGAATACAGCCATGAGGGCGTCGGGAAAGTGCGCATACTCTTAGATATGTTATGTGGGAATATCAAGTGACTTCCTGCACTCAAGTGAATTTCGTTCCCGCCGTTCGTCATTTGCAAATACAATGAGTGAGCAAGAGGTTTATCCGCACGTTGCGCAGCGCCTGATTATTATTATTGTTAAATTTCTTGCCGTTGAAGGTGTAAAGTCCGCCAAAATTCTTCT
This sequence comes from Dastarcus helophoroides, assembly GCA_028583605.1. Taxonomy (NCBI): domain Eukaryota; kingdom Metazoa; phylum Arthropoda; class Insecta; order Coleoptera; family Bothrideridae; genus Dastarcus; species Dastarcus helophoroides. The sequence goes on along the minus strand of CM053325.1, from coordinate 52,345,891 downwards.
TAGACTATAATGAAGGTTTGAGGATTCTTGTTTGAAAAAACTCAAGCGTAATAATAGCACAAAAAATTGTTTGAAGGACGAACTCAAGTTGAAAATGAACCTCATGCCCGTCGTCCTCGGACCAGTGTAACTCCTAACAAGATTAACTCTGTTCAACGCCTTTTGGAAAGTAATCCCCGTTTAACTGTTGGTGAAATTGCAGTTCAGATAGGGATAAGCTTTGAGAGTGCTCAATCCATTATAACAGATGAGCTGAGGTTTCAAAAAAGGAGTGCTCACTCCATCATTACAGATAAACTAGGGATTCGAAAAATTTCTGTCAGGTGGGTGCCTCATCTATTGACTGAAGAACAGAAACAACAACGTCTGGAGATTTGTCAGCGCCATCTTGGACGTTTCCAACGAGAAAGTGATGGTTTTTTGCAACGTATCGTTACGTGTAACGAGAAAACCCTGAATCTAAACAGGCAAGAATGGAGTGGTGAAAAAAGGGGCAAGGTGCAGTCGTCAAGGTAAAAACTCGCCTCTCAGCTGGAAAGGTTCTTGAGACAGTGTTTTGGGATTTTAAAGAAGTTTTGCACGTCAATTTTCTACATGAACGTCGTAGAGTTAAAGCTGCCTACTATTGTCAGCTATTGGATGAAGCAAAACGTGCATATCGGCGGAAATGTGATTTTGCTTCACGACAATGCATCCCTTTACTCAGCCAATCTGACACACCAAAAATTAGAGAAAATGCATTGGATAACATAAGAACACCCTTCTTATACCCCCGAATTATCACCATGCGATTATCATATGTTTGGGTTCTAGTAAGGTAACCGATTCCATGATGATGCTGCTGATCAGACATTTGGCACAATTGGCTGCAAACACGCCTCATTTCTTTTTATGATGATGGCTTTAAAAAACTTCCAATCCGTTGAGAAAAATGCATAACAAAATCAGGAGATTATCTAGAAAAACAGTTATATATATATATATATATATATATATATATATATATATTGTACCAATAAATTTTTAAAAACAAATTCCGGTTCATATTTGATTTACCCTCGTAATTCTATTTCATATTAATTTTAAAACTCCATTTCATCCGTTTTTGCCCCTTGGAGGTTGGATTGTTAAAATAGATAACAGCACACCACAAAAAGCTTGTGAACGATAAGGACTAGGTTGATTACCATTTAAACAGATTATAGTAAAGAAGGATTTTATTCTTAAATAAAGTATGATGGTATGTCATTGGAACAGTTTTTCAGCAAATAATTTTAGTTTCACAAGCTGTTGATTTTCTTTTTTTTCATATATTGATTACACAAAATTTTAAGTTATAGAATGCGGTATTAACTTTGTTTTGTGCTAATTTTGAAGCACCATTTCACCCCCTTTTTATTCCTCTTAGAATGAATTTTCCAAACATTGCTCCTTATTGCTCACCTTCACTATGAAAGAAAACAACTATTCAAACTTCGAGTTTCTGACTTCAGTAGTTTTGTCTATGTGTTGATGATTAGGTTGCCCAGTTGATCAGAAGTTCTCTCTTTACAATATTAGTATAGATAAAGTACAAGTTGGATCAACGCTGGAATACTGTTTTTGTATCGGTAGCTAAATCTCATTTTTAAGAAGACAAACTCATCTGACTAGAAACAAAATTTTGTTTGGGTTTCTTCAAACACTGAAGCACAGACGGATGATTGGCGATTGGTCTCTTTTCTACAATATTTTGAAAATAGTAACTATTTTCAATTGTTGTTTGCACAAATTGATTCCACCAAAAAAAGTCAAATTACTCTGTATTAGCACAGTGATACTTCTGTATCTCTAAAATCTGTTTATAGAGAACTTCCAAACTGTAGAATTCGTTACCGAACAGAATTTTACTAAAGTATTACAATTTATCACCATTTACGTTAGCAGTTCATTGTCATCTATATTAATTTTCCTCTGTTACTTTGCAGTTTCCCTAATATCGCAGTAATTAAACAATTCACTAAGATATACCCTCTTGAGTTATCATTTTATCTAGTATGCACTTGCATCTTATTACGCCTCCCTATTCTGACCAATGGCAGAATGAAAACCATTTTGTTTTTAAACCTCATATGTTTCTAATAGTTCAGGATAATCTGCCTTACACCTTGTAAAACTGAATTTCATGGAAATACCTTTTCTGCAATTCGCGGAATTTCTGCATTCCGCTTAGATTATAGCATTAAAAGTTTTCAACGAGGAATGCACTAAAATTAGGGTTGATTCAATTTTCCCGTGCTTGGCGAACTTTCCCTATAATCCACAACGTACTTTTCAGGCATAAGCAAGTCTTGGACGTGTTTAGCATAAGCCTTTTCCATGCTAAATTATGCAGACAAATTCGTTAATGTAGTTTCATAAAGATGGGATGTACATTTAGTAGGGACGTCAAAGAAGTTATTTAATCTAGTTGATAACTGGATTTGGGAAAACACGCTTAGAATGCATGATCTAAGAGAGACTAAGCGAAACCGTGACTATAATTCTTACCTTATTTACATAATATTAAGTGCGGATTCAATTTGTATGAAAATGACAGATATGCAAAAATACCTTTGATTTAAATATCAAAGGACACCTACTATATATTTATGAGCAGCATCGCACTTTAGGGCGTTAATTCTTAGGAAAAATTACAATCCGTAAAGCTGCTGAAAATATAAATAAACGTTGACATTCAGAGCTATTACCTTAATAATCGCGTTCGGTATACTTTTCTCATGAGAGTCAGATGTTGCAAATACTAAAATCTAAACCAAGGAGCTCGAGCGTTGATTTAAATGTTATTACATTACTGCCTTGATGATGCTAACTAAATTTTTCTAGTAGATCTAGTAGACGCTTGAGAATGCTACTTCAGCTGAAGAAACACGTATACTTGGCAAGTATGTATGTGTAATCCTCAAAGTGTTTAAGAAATAGAATTATGTTATGCTAACTTCGCCAAAAAGTATGTTTGTAGCTTCACCTATTAAATAGAAATTTGATTGAGGAAATACATGCAATCAATTTTTCCAACTTCTTTAAAGATCCAGCAGTTCCTGTCATCGCCAAAAGGTAAATTCCATTTTGTTCCAGTCGTGTTTGCGGAGTTCCTTATTCCTGTGATGCGGCGATGCAGTGGTGCCATTGTGGAGCATCCTTCTGAGAAAGGACAAATATTTCAATTGGTATGGTTGACGTACTGGATCTTTCCATTTTGAATAGCTGGTATTTTGTACAATTTTTTTTTAGGAAGAGTTTCGCTACTATATATATATATATATAGATATAAGGAATTATTATGCTCTTCCATTTTGAATTTTGATTTTTCAAACCACAGTCTCTGGTATGATTGAAATATTGAGTTACTGAGCTCTTCAGTATTGTTTTCTTTTATGCCATAATCACTGCGGAGCAGTTAAACCTCTAATAATTAAGATATTAGGTTACAGTGCTTTTCTGTCTTGGTTTTGGTTTTTTCCTTATTTCTGAAGAAATCCTTTACGATGGCGAACATTTTTAGTAGCTCCTTAAAACGGCCCAATCCCTGAAGAAATATATCCGATACTGACTCTGGCGCAGGCGTGAAGGCCTTTGCAACTAAATGTTGAGAAATGTTAAATGTTTTCTTCATTCTAGCAAAGCTAATGCTTTACCTACCAATTGAGTTTTCGAAAATGTGTTCAAAATACAAATGTTCAATATTATTTTATTCGCCGAATTTTTTAATCAACTTTTAGGAAATGGAATAGTATAGATTAAATAATTTAAAACTGAACATTTGAAACATGCTCACTAATAGGTGATTTTGAAATCCAGGGGCAGGCTAGATTATTCAATCTGCATCGAGTTGTTCAAATACAGTGTCTTTCACTCAAAGTCAAATCCTGTTAATGATGGGATTTAAAAGCTTTCTAAAATAGGTAATAGTGTAATATGCGAAAGATAATAATGCAACAAGGAAGAATAGTTGTTTTCCAAATGAGAAACTACAAAAAATTAGGAACTTTGGCAGTTGGAGCGTCCCTATATTTTTTAACCATTTTAACTACCTTTAAACAGTTCACAGTTGAAAGTCGGACTGTTTCAATAGAGCTATAGGAGGGTATGGTGGTACTGAAAACGCCCTTCTGATGAAGCATGCGAATAATCTGAAAACCATTTTATAAATAATAATCCTACAATAAAACAAATATGGCAAAAAATTATAGAGTTTTTTCATCATTTAAAAAATTGTTCTCAAACATAATTTAGATCGAAAACCTAGTACAAAAATTTAAAAAATTGTACAAATAAGAACCTGTAGTACATGACATTATTCCTAGATACAAAAAGGCAGGCAGATTAAAAAGTTAACAAGAAAACTATTGTACGGTAACACCTAGGTTTAGGAACAATATATATTGTTCCTAAATTCCCAAGCTTTTGTAAAACCCTAGGATTTTCCTAGGAGAAATTATTTTTATCTCTGCCGGTGTAACTTGCACCTGTCCCAGGCAAAGTAGTCTCCTGTAAAACAATGCTTCGCTTGTGTAAAGTAAGTGATCTGCGGTTTCCTTGGCTTCGTTGCAGAAGCGGCAAGTCTCTGACGGCGCTTTGCCTATCTTTTTGAGATGGCATCGTAGCGCGCAGTGTCCTGTAAGAAGGCCTGTTATTAACCTTAACACCGGTTTTCTGAGGTCGAGAAGTTCCTTCGTCTTGGTTGTCTTTGGCGTAAAGTTAATTTCCAGTGATATTCCCTCTGCGTTTTATTTCTTTTACCTTTGTGGACTTCATTTTTTATATGGCATTTTGTTATACCAAAGTAATGTTCGGTTCCAAGAAATGGGGATGCTGCACCTTCCCTGGCTAGGCGATCGACAATCTCATTTCCTTCAATACCTATTTGTGCCGGCATCCACATAAAGGTTACCTTGTTGCGGGCAGCCAACTGTTTTAGTAGTTGTAGACGTCCCACATTAGTATGGATTTCACATTAAAGTTACACAGAGCTTTAAGCGCCGCTTGACTGTCTGAACAGATATAGATTCTTACTCCTTGTAAGTCCTTCGATAGACATTCCCGGGTGCATAGTTCTATGGCTTGTACTTCTGCCTGGAAGATTGTGCGAGTTTGACCTAAGGCTTTTGTTAGCCTATATTTTGGGCCATATACGCCAACCCCAACTCCTTCTGCTGTTTTTAACCCATTCGGGGACCAGATAAGTTATCCTTACGGTAGTTTAGGTTTTAGGTCCATTCCACTCATATGGCAATCATTTATGACCACATGAAATAAGGGTTTAAACTGCAACATGGTTTGCATTGTACCAACCGGTTTTATCGTTGTCAGTGACACAAATTGTTTGAAAATACTCATATGTTCGATAAAGTCTCCCTCCTTCAGATCTACTGCCTCAACCAGTCTTAAAGCCCCAAGAATTGCCCTTTTCTTTACTTGTAGAGGTAAAGGGGGAAAATTCAGCATGACTTTCAGGTTTGAACGAGTTTTTATTGCTTCTGTAATTCTAAGGCATGCTAAATGTTGTAGTTTTGCAATTTTATCTTGTGCCGTCTTTTGTTTTGCTTTTTGCTTTTCACCACCACACTAACCAGGCGTACATAAGCATTGCTCTGATAACCATCAGGTAAGACCAATAGATCATTTTGGGTTTCAGTGCCCAGGTCCAGTATACCAGTGTTGCACGTTTGACTACTTTTGACGGGTGTGTGTTCCAAGTAAATTTCTGGTGTAGCATTAAAGCTAGATATTTTGTCTCCGTTCATGATGGTAGTTATTAATGAGAACTTTCTTCTTTTTGTGAATGAAATAATTACTGCTTTGCTTGGGTTGACTCTTAGGCCTTCCTTGGAGCAACAATTTTTGATGATATTTAGGACGGTTTGCATCATGTTTGATATAGCTCCGTCATGTTTTCTTCTTACAGTGACGACAATGTCATCTCCATATGCTTGCGTTTTAAAGCCTGAGTTATGTCACTTTGGAAGGAGATCATCCACAACAACAGCCCATAATAACGGCGATAATACTCCTCCCTGAGGGCAGTCCTATACCGCAGTCATCGTTACTGAGTGTCCTTCCAAGTTTACTTTAATTCTTTTTCCTCTAAGCATGGATTGCATCCACTCGGTTGTTGTTGTTTCAAAGCCCTTGTTTTGTGCAGCTCTTTTTATGGATTCGTATGAGGTATTGTCGAAGGCACCCTCGATATCGATAAATGCACAAAAAAAAAAAATTTTTTTTTTGGCTGTGAGTGCCTTTTCGATCCTCTTTATGAGATTATGTAAGGCCGTATCATTAGATGTGCCTGATTGATAAGCAAATTGGTTCTTCATATTTATTTAACTTGAAAATGTCAATTAAATTGGTTCCTGTGAAGTGGTGCCTGTATTGGAACTTTTCTTTTAATGTGAACATCTATGATTTTTTCCATTGTTTTGAGGAGAAATAAGGTTAGGCTCATAGGTCTGTAAGATTTGGGCCGGGCGTTTGATCGTCTTTCAGCCTTTGGAATGAAAACTTAAATTAATTTCTCTCCAGGTTTCAGGAATATACCTCAGGCAATAACTAGCCCTAAACAGTTGAGTTAGTGAAGTCATAAGCTTCATTAGGCCCTCTTGCAATAGGGCTGGGAAGATTCTGTCTTCGCCTGGTGATTTGTATTTTTCTTTTAGTGAAAATTCTTTCAGATAGGCTCTTTGTTTGGCCAGTGAGGCAAAGTATGCGCTCTTCTAACCGAGCGCTATCTTGGATATTTTCGCTTTTAATGCAGTCAGGGAAGCGGGTTTGCAGAAGCAAGTCAACGCTTCCTTTTTTGCTTTCGATGCAGCTGCCGTCAGATTTCTAAAGCAGCCTAATGCCATTTGAGTGGTCTTTTGACAGGATCTTCTGAAGACGCTCTGCCTGAGGCAGAACATGAATCCTCCCACGAAATTGGGGCCAGCTTTTCCATTTAGACTTTCTCAGCTCTTTATTATACTCAGGTAAGTCCTTTTTGTAGTCGCTTCATTTATTGACTCTATTAAAGAGTCATCTTGTTTCAATTCTCATTTAATTGAGCTTTTTGTTCCACCAAGGAACTTTTCTATTTGCAACCTTTTGTTTTACAGAGCAGCTGTTCTCATACGATCTAATAATGAGGTTCGTTAGTTCGTTAGATTAAAATTTGATCCAATATAGAAAAACTAGTAGTTGTCCACGATGTCCAATGAATATTGCGGCAAACAAAAAAGAATTCAAGATAAGCGCACTTAAACTAACCGTAGAAGCAGTCACGTATTTGGGAGAAGACCTCAACTCGAAGAATATTCGTACAGCATTTCATAATTATGGTTACCATCAAAGCGTTGCCCAAAAATAAACATTCTTTGTCAAAACATAAACATCAAAGATTGAAGTTTGCAAAAGCGTATATTCATAAACATATACCTCTGGAAATCAGTTATATTTGTCGAGAAAACTAAGTTTAATATTTACAGATGGGATAGTTTGGTGAGGTGTTGGAGAAAACCTGTGAAGAAGTAAAATTAAAACATCTTCAAGAGGCAGTAAAACATTGTCGAGGAGGTATCTTCGTTTTGGGGTTGCCTGACAGTTGCAGGAATAGGGAATTTGCATTTTATTTAAAAAATTCACAGATTTCGCAATCCTTGCAACCAACGGAGACATTGGAAATGATAACACCAAATAGAAACATAATTAACACTTTATTTAACATACAAGGTTATACAGGGTATTTACAAATTTCAAAGACAAGGCTTGGCAGTTGATTCGGAATGATAAATAAATACGAATTACGAAAAAAATAAAAAATGTTTACTTTTCGAATTGCAGACTTTCAAAGTTGTTATAAAAAATAATTTAATTAATAATTTCATAACCTCTTTACCGATCGTGTTGAAATATGAAACCTTTATTTATTTAGATTAAAGGCTAGAATCTTAGTGACGTCGACCCTTGTGTTATCCGACACCCCTTGAAATTCGCCACGACAATTATCTATGTATTTTCGAAGTAGTAAATAATAATAATTACATAAAATATGTATTGATTTACAACAATACGTATTACGTTTAGTTTTTATTTTTTTTATAACTGATTAAAATGTCGTTAAGGCTGACTGTGTTGAAAGTGTTTGCAGATATGTCTTACACCACATGAATTTTATGGCCCTTCATGGTTTGTTTGAACCCCCTGGTTGGATATGTAGTACATTTCAGAAATTTGTCATTCCGACAAGTGGTTTTTAGATATTCTGTCATCCCTATTTTTTCCAAGTTTAAGAATTATTTTATTGATATGAATGTGCCTTCTTTCCTTTTTGAAAGGCAACGTTACAATGAATAGACCACAGGGTGCTCGTAAGTAGTAATTGTTTTGAAAGTGTTATTCCTGGCCTTTTCTTTTTTGGGATAAAAGTATTTTGTTTTCAGTTTCCTCTTGATCCTAAAATTTATTGCCCCGGTCATGTAATTGTTCTTCCTGACACGAATTTATGGTCTTTGAATTGCATGTCGTATTTTTGTTTCTTTGAATGGACTTTTAAATGACCAGCTGCACTCAGCATTCAACCCAATTTGGTTTCTCGAAAATAAAGTTAATTTTTTCTGATTTCAATGGAATTTCTAATTACTTTCAAAATAAACTTGTTTCAGTTAATAAATCTATTTAGATTATTTTGCATTGAAATCAGGATCATCTAAAAAACATTAGAGGGCAGTTGAATGGCAAATTTATCAATCTTAAAAATTGAGGTTGGTTCTGTGATTTTGTTTATGATATTCCAGATCACACGTGAATTCGTTTAGATGTGATTTGATCCATATGGTACATTACTTCAAACTCTTTTAAAGAAAATTACAATTTTTTAACTAATGCTGAAGTAATGATGTTCGCTTGACACCCTGGATTTAACAACGCTGGACATTGTTTAAAGTTACTGCACCTATTTCTTATTAAAACTAGAGCTGTACTGGTTGTACTGATTGCCATTTTCGCTTTGCATGATCGTTTAATTTTTCCGCTTTTATAAAAATAATAAATAAAAGTAATTCCCTTTTTTGCCGAAAGCTCTTAAACTTTTATTACAGTTAATTAGTCGTGTGGTTCTTGTAAATTAAAAAATGTTTAGGACGGTTGTGACCCGTTCTTTTATTTTAAAGCGGTTTTGCAGCAACTCTATTGCATAATTATTTAATAATAATGAATAGCTGATAATGACAATGATTCAATAACGTCACTTGAATCTTCTTCCACAGAATCGCAAAGATAATGAAATTTTTTAATATCAAAAATACGCTTGTCGTAATGAACTGACCACTTAAGTGAATCTAAAAACGAAAATGGGAAGCGATGAGGGCTTTAAATTAGCAACAGATATGGTATTTAATTATCTCGAGCCGTTTAATAATGACAGAGTGAATCTGATTGAATTAGTAAATTTCAATTTATGTCATTTAAAATTTTATCGGGTGTTCAAATGAAAAAGTCATCAAGTGTGCTCTAAGTTTTTTAGAAGAGAACGTAGCGAACCCGGCATTCGATTACTTATTGATTATTTTGGTTGATCCATCAAGGGTCATTTTGACGTCTTATTTATCCAGAGAGGTTAAAATTTTCTAACCTAAAGATAATAGTCTAGACATCTATTTTACTCTTCTTTACAAAATTATGCGCTTATGCTTTCAAAATAATTATAGACACAAATTTTGGGCTTTTCCGAAATTTAATAATTTCTTCCACAATTTCCACTTTTTTAAATTTTTACATTAAACTTGTAATTCTTGTGTTTTTTCTTAAAACTTTTGATTTCAAACGCATTCAAAATTTGAACATCAGTCTTGCGAGTCTAACCCCAAGATATTGCATTAAAAAAATAAATATAAAGTATTTTCTGGAAATTAGGACTTTTTCACAAAATTCCTCAACCTTTCAAAATGTCATTTATCTTTCTTAAACTGTCAATAAATATTTACGTTTTGTTTAAAATTTTCATGTTAAATAATATATTCTAAATATTTCTAAAGATTTTGACTATTTTCGAAATTGTGACCTCGGCCTAAAAAATTCTTAAAATTATAAATATATAAACTCGAAAACTCAAGATTTTTTATCGAAGTTTTGTAATGTCAACTTTTTTTTGAAATTTAAAATCCCCTTTTTTATTAAATCATAAGTGGTGGGTTTCCTCAAATTTTAAAATCCCAAAATTCAAACTTTACTTTCTACTCTTATTTCCAACACCAATAAAGGTTTCAACCAGTGTTAAAGCTTTAATTTTTTATTTTAAAGGTTTTAAATTTAATCAAGACTCCTTTTTTAAGAACACAAGGCATTTATTTAAAATCTTGACTTTAAATGAAATATTTTAATTTTTTTCAAATGGTTTTTATTTAGTTGCAAAATTTTATCTTTAACCTCAAAATGTTGACATATGTTTTGAAATTTTAGAACATTATAAATTTTTTGAAATCCTGGAGTATTTTCCTAAGATTGGTCATTTTTTTTACTGTTTTTCTCGCCACTTTTCTGAATTCAAAATTTTGGCCTTATTTAGCTATTTTTTTTTATTTTCGACCTTAATATCGAAGTATTCGACTTGAGATTTCGAGTGAAAACTTGAATATTCAAATATTTTTCTTTCGACTTTTTTCTATTTTCAGGGTTATTTCTGCAATGTTTGTCTTTTCTAAATTTACCGTTTCCATTAGCCAAGTTTCTTCTGAAATATTATTTTTTAAATTGAAATATGCTCGTGTAACCAAATAGGCTACGAAATAATTTAAAACAAAATAATATTAAGCGATCTATGCTCATGGCTCTTGAAAGAAATATTTTAGTACAAAGCGAAAACAATGAAGTATTAAAATATATTTAATCTACAAGCAAAAATTTGTCAACTTTATTGTAAAAGTAATTTATATTTATTTGAGCCCTAAAAATTATTAATGCAGATATTTTACCACATTCGTTTACTGAGTACTTCAAGGTTTTCAAGACAGTACGTGAATTGGATTTATGGTAAGAGTTTACAGCATAATAATGGAATTATAACCCCTCAGTTAAGGGCCGCTGACCTGGGTAGCCCATGTAAACTTCAGAACCTTTAAGTTTGCGCATCTTTACATGCTCACGATACCGCCTATTGTGTTCAGTTTTTGTTAGCGGTGTTTTCGTACTTAACTCACTACATTCTCTATTTTCAATCTCTCGTAAACGTTTTTTACGCTCTCCATATGTCTTACACTTTTCGCTATTTTTCAAACTCTTAATATCCATAGCTGGTAGCCTTATCCAATGAAACGTCACTGGATTAAACGAATATGGTGCACTGCGGTGAGCTGTAAACTTAACATTTTCCCATAGTTTTCACGCCGGCCTCTCGACGCCGAGAGCGCTCGACTGGCGAGTATGTCAGAGCGACCGACACCTTGTTCTCTCAAGCTTGAACGAAAACCCGAAACTTCATCCCATATCTCAACGTAAACATCTCCAATGTTAAAATTATGAAGCAATATATTGATATTGTAAAAACCCAAAATCCCAAAAAATCACTCATCTCGTTTGCCTCACTCGTCTCGTTTGCCAATGGTTTCGGTGTAACTGCTCTCACCTTTGAAATCTGCAGACCTTAGTCCAGTAGAACATTTGTGGGATTAATTAAATAGGTACATTAGGAAGTGTCAAATTTCAACCGGCAGCAGCTCAAGCATGTATTGCAGGGCAAGTGCTATAATATTTCATCGAATATTGCAAACATGCTGTTCTCCTCTATACTCGACGTCTACAGACAATCGTTAAGAGTAAAGGTGGTCCAGAAAATTATTACCTGCAATTATTAAACCTAATATTCATTGCCGTTTATGTCTGTCCGATAATTCAAGTGTAAGCTAATATGATTACGAGATTATCTTTGCTTAGGTCTTTACAATACTTAAAGTAACAATTTTGGATTACAATTATATTAACTTGGATGTCAATACCTAACGTTATATTTTAATGCACTTTCATCAATAATAAATATTGAATGTTTCGTTATTCGCTTCATTGTTTTGTAGTTTCTGGGTCTCCGACTTTGAATGTGAGACCTGTATATGCTATCATGCAGCAAATATCCATATGTGTCGATGACAAGGGATGACATTTTTATTACAACGCCCTCCCAGGCTATCAAAGGAAGGTTTATTAACATTTGCACATTTGTATTTATTGAACCATGCGCACGACGTATATGTCAATTTGTTTCCCAGAAGAGCCACCTAACGACACCCGTGACTGGTTCAACATACATCAATTTCTGGTTCATCAAACTAGTTGTCAATCAGTTACCACCAAGATAATATAATATCTGCGTAATATCTGCGTGTGCACTCTGTCGTAAAATGGGCGGTCGAAATTGGAAGCAGCATATTAATATCAAATTTTGCTTGACCATTTCCAAGAACTATCATGCGTGATGAAATTTGGTATTTGCAATGCGACGCACGAATAAAACACTACAGTATGGAGTGGAAATCCTCAGGTTCATTACGGCCTAAAGAGGAACCTGTGTCACGCTTGAATTAATGCAGATAGGCCAGTGAAATTAGGATATTTTGGTGGAATAATTCGAAGAAAGCTGTAAATTATTTTAATATCTTTATTTGATGTTAGATATGAGTAGTGATGGGCAAAACTGCTATTTACAAGTAGCAGTTACGAGTTTCTCCTGTTACAACCAATTAACGATTTTAAATAGCTGCTACTTTTGTCACTGTTACTTATTATGAATACGAGTTAGGCGATCACATATCGCAGTCGCAGCATACTGAAAGTCGGAACGGAATGGAATGGAGCAAGTAGCAACTTACAAACATTACCTGCTACTGCTACTTTGTCACTTTGATCGCAAATCGCAGTCAAAATGGAATCGAGCGAGGAACAACCGACAAGAAATAGTTCCTGCTACTTTGTCTCGGTATGATTAAACAATAACAGTACCTACGCTAAATCACTGAAAGTCGCAGTTACGTTCGGACGATACGATAATTGGTTCATGGATATGTTTTAAATTCATTTAACAGACAATCTTTTATAAAGGGAAACTCGAATGTAGAATATAACACTGATCATTTTTGTTATTATGAGAATTTTAAGAGATGTCTGAATTTATAAGAGAAACGTGATTTAAATCGTAAAATTTTCCAGTCAATAACAAGTAAAGGTATCAATACAATTTAGCTGTTTTATTTTGAGATAATCTTCTAATAGTAACTAATTAAAGACAAAGAAGGGTAAAATATAAAAATAAGCTTCATGATTATCAACATAACTTATTATTTATTACAAGAACGAAATGATTTATATTCAAATATAACATTAGAATTCCAAGATGCTTCCGACTATAGAAGAGAAACACTGATAAAGCCTACAACTCCCTGAGGAAACAAGTCGAAAGTACATGGAGTTAACCGAGTCAAGTAAGTAAAGTAGCAGGTAGCAGTAACTTTATGTGTAACAACTGAGAGTGAAAGATCTTATATGTTCCAAAAGTAGCAGTTACTTTTAGGAACTGATAACTGTTCCAACTGGTACTCAATAAGTAGCAGTGACAAAGTAACAGATTGCTATGTAGCCACCCAACACTAGATATGAGTAATCTAAGTTTGCAATCTGAGAAGGGGAGCCTAATTTTCTTGCCCCAAATGCCCTTAACATGTTTGCACTTCTTTTCATTTTCTAGTGATAACTCTTAAACAGCGTTTGTTACGAAAAAAAATATAGATATTACAAGCATTGTAGAGCACTAAATTCTAGTTAAAATCGATACCCAAACTTAAAATTCGGTATAGCACCGACTGGTAGCCAAAAGGGACACTTTTGACCCTCAAATAAAATTTTTACTAATTCACTATTCATGCGTATTTAACTTTGAAACTGCTACTCTAACTGAAAAAAAATATAAAATAAAAGTTGTAGAGCATTAAATTTTGCGTTTGCAGAGCACCAAAGTACAGTAAGACCCCGCTGTTTCGTTTAGGGCTGTTTTGGTGTAGGGCTCTTTTATTTGAACCCGGGGATTCCCCGAAATTGTGCGCAGTGCTAGGTTTCCAAATATGTACCTAACATATCCGAAACAGTGTAGTTGTGTTTCTTGTTTGGTGCGGTGCTGTACGCACGCATTTTTATCATTTGAAAAATTAGTTGACATTATTGTAAGTATAAATTTATATAATACTATAACGATTAATACAGTAACAAATATTTGGATCTTTAGTTTTTATCATGGGTGATAATCAAAAACAAGAAAAGAAAGCAATCAGAAAAAGCATTTCACTGGAAACTAAAATGCAAGTGATTAGAAGATTAGATTCTAGTGAACGTCAATCTTAAATTAGTGCTGCACTGAATTTCGCATCTTCAATAATAAGGACAATTCTTAAAAATAAAAAAAAATACTGTCATCGGCAACTGCAACTACGTCAAGTTGTGCTACTAGAATAACCCGTTCTAAAAATAACATTATAAAGGAAATGGAAAAACGGATGGATTGACGACAAAATTGAACGCAATATGCCATTAAACCAATCTAATAATGGAATGAAAAAAGCTAGAAGGCCGAGACAAATGACATAAGTGAAACTTTCGTTGCTAGTCGAAGATGGTTTAATAGGTTTAAACATCGAAATAACCTTCACAACATAAAGCTTACAGAAGAAGCAGCAAGTGGTGATAAGAAAACGGCGGCTGAATTCCCAGCGACATTAAAAACAATAATTGAACAAGGAAACTATCATCCAGAATTGGTTCTTAATGTTGATGAAACAGGCCTGTTTTGGAAAAGAATGCCAGAACGAACATTTCTATCCCTTGAAGAGAAACGAGCACCAGGATTTAAAGCTGCAAACGATTGCTTAACACTTCTGCTGGGTGGTAACGCAAGCGAATATTTCAAATTAAAACCACTACTAGTTTACCACTCCAAAAACCAAAGACCGATGAAAGGCATATCTAAATCAACTTTACCTGCAATTTGGGAGTCTAATAAAAATTATGGATAACAATGACAATTTTGCAGGATTGGTTCACTGAACATTTCTGCCCGTCTGTTAAACGTTATTGCGAAATTAAAAAACTTGAACAAAGAGCACTACTATTAATTTATTATGCTCCAAGCCTTCCAACAAATTTATGCCACCTAACACAACTGCCTTAATCCAACCAACGAACCAAGGCGTTGTATCCAATTTTAAGACTTATTACTTGCGGCGAACATTTAAGCAGATGTTTGATAAAACAGACGGAGAATAGAAGCAATTAGTAAGAGAATTTTGGAAAAACTACAATATCATGAATGCTGTAGAAAACATAAACCTTTCTTGGAATAAGATAAGAGAAAGATCTTTGGAAGGAGAAGAACATTTGGACATATTTAAGTAAGAGCGAAGACATTGGACACTCTCGATATGAATGAAATAGTGGAAGAAATAGTGGAATTATCGAAACAAACTGGTTTATATGAGGTAAATGTGGAAGACGCCGAAGCAATAGCGGCTAGTCTTTCGAATGATGAGCTCAAGGAAGAAACAAACAAGAAAAAACGCAACGCAAGAAAAAAACAAAAATATTGATAGTGGTGATTTCAAAGAAGAGCAAAAAGAACTTTCGAAGGCGTTTGTAGAGTTTGACCACTTTAACTGAAATTATGAACCAGTTTGTTGAAAATGATCCAAATTTTGACAGGAGTTCAAAAGCAACACGGGGTGTTATAGATGCTTTATCCACTTATCAACAACTTCTAACAGAACGCAAAAGGAAAACTCAAACTACATTAGGTGCCTTCTTGACAAAAAGGCAGAAAATTGGAAACACAGAATAGACTGAATGATCTGACTCACTAAATTTTATTTGTTTTTATAAGTACATTCGTTTATATTGTTTTCATTTTTCTAAGAAATAAATGTTTGGTTTTATTTTTATTAAAAAAACATAATTATTTAATTTAATACCTAACCAATTTTCTATCCATCTTCCCCTAACCCCATTATTTACATGTTTACTCGTTTAGCGCTGTTTCGAATTCCGCTCTACTTTGATGGAACGTATCCTACGCGTTAAGCGGGATCTTACGGTATTTAAATTTGTGTAATTTTACGTATACAGTGTGGAACACCCAAATGGAATAAATTCAATATCTCAGTTATTATATAAAATGACATCCTGCGTCGCAAAAATTTCATTCCTAGATACAACCCCCTTCGAGTTAACGTTTGAACTCCTTAAATTTTTAATTGGAAATAGGGGCTTGGTATAGCTCATTTAAAAGGCCTTTTTATTTTCTATTTCAAAATGTCCGGGTTGCTACATTTATTTAAAAAATAAACATTAAAGAAAATGTATCATCTAGATGTTTTCTACAATAATAATGAATAGCGGCACGTCCAGTTGGTCCTCGATAATCATAAAGGAACCAAAAACAATTTCGATATCCTTTTTTGATTTTGTAAAAAAGGGAACGTTAATACCTATCAACCTTATCATAGTCAATTGTACTTTTTGTCGAAAACATCCAGTAACTTTATAAAACTGTGAGAAAATTAAACAGTGGTTAGTATCGTGCTTCAGTTATCAGTGGCGGCTGGTTCTAAAAAGCGCAAGAGCGCGCGCACCTCTTTAATGTAAAAGAATATGATTTATCACATTTTTAAGCACCAAATAATGGTATCCTAATTAACTTGTACTTGTAAGTGACCTAAGAATAAGGTACCCATATGTTTTGTTCCGTTATAAAGAAATTTACAAAAGTTGGTGCGCTCGGAATTCTGCTCCTAGGGTAGCTGCCGTTGCATATCAACGGCATCCACACGATATACGGAGATTCAATTAGAAATAGATCGCGGAACGCCATGCTAGCGCAGTGCGCCGCACCGCCTCGTTACAAATGGTTTTAAATAAACTTTCAAATGGGTCAAATAAACTTAAAAATTACTAAACTAAACTATAAAAAATGTATTGCACTAAAATAAAATATTTGCATAATATACTTTAACATTGCCAGCTTTAAATGGATGTTGATTAATTTTAGTTCTTAAAAATATTATTATAAATACCACCTTTTTTATGACGTGGAAACTTCTTTAGGCGCGTTGAGCAATTTTGATATGGAAAAAACTTATGGTTTCGCGTAGCTATCACGCTAATTTACTTTATCAAAAGGTTCTAATATTAACAGTATTATGTAGCTATAAATAAGAGGTTTATTAGAATTAAAAAATATTTGAACAAAACCGGAGTTTGAACTCACAACCTATCAGCCCCTCAAGCAAAATCCGTCCTTACGTTATACTGCTTGTTGACAACAATGTCTGTGGGATATTCCCTTGTGATCATAATTTTAATTTATAAATAACAAAATTTTAATTTTTACCACAACATTTAAATTAAAAACAAAGTTTTCTCTTTTGTCAGCGTCCCCATGACTGTCTAATTTTTTTTAGTCATCGTTGTTTATTTGGAGTATTACATTTTCTCCCCAAATTTAATATAATTAACGAGCTTCAAGAAAATTCACATTCTTCAAGTCGACATAGTCGACAAATAGCTCAGTACTGAACGTTAGTCATTCCTGGATTATTCGTGTACTGAAAGAAAATAAAATGTATCCTTATAAACTGACACCATGTCAAGAGCTCAGTGATGAAGAATTTTGATAAAAGAACTTGTTTTTGTGACCAAATGATGCAAAGATTAGATAATAATGTCATCCAAAGAGAAAACATATTGTTTTCTGATGAGTTCACTTTTACTCTTCACGGTCATGTAAATTGTCAAAACTGTCACTATTGGGCTAGTGAAAATCCCCACCGCATTAGAGAATTGCATACACAGAACCCTGAAAAAGTTAATGTTTGAGCAGGTTATTGGAGGTCATGTCACTGATATATTTTCCATTGATGAAAATTTAAATAGAGATAATTATTTAGCATTGCTTTAAAACAACATTGTACTAACTTTTGTAAACTTATATCCAGCTCAACAAAATCCACACATACTAGCTAATGTAATATGGTTCTAGCAAGATGGAGCACTATCACATTACTAAGTCAGGGTCCGACAATATGTCGATTTTGCATTTCCAAATCGGTGGATAAGGAGACGAGGTACGGTAGAATAGCCACTACGATCAGCTGACCTGACGCCTTTAGACTTTTTTATGGGGTTATGTGAAAAGTTCAGCGTATAAAACCAAACCGCGTAACGTAGCTAACTTACGAGCAAAAATAACGCTTGCGATTGCGTCAGTGACACCAGAGATGTTGAATAATGTCAAAAGACATTCATTTTCACCATTAGGATGCTGCCAAGATGTCTTTTATATATATATATATATATATATATATATATCTGTTATATTAAATATGTTTTTTTAATTTTATTAAATGAAAATATTAGATTTATATTTTGTTGTTGAAAATTGTAATTAATGACATTTCTGATAGGCCAGTGAAATTAGTCTCAAAATGATGCGTTTGGTGAAATATTTCGAACAAAGCTGAAAATGGCTTTAACACCTTTATTTGATGTTAAGTATCAGTTATCTGAGTTTGCACAGTCTCAGGAGGTAAGCTTAACTTTCTAGTCCAAAAAACTGAGAAATTTTTGCACTTTTTACCATTTTTCAGTGGTAACCCTTTAACAGGTTTCTTTCTTACGGAAACAATAGCTATTATAAAAAATTGTAGTGCATTAAATTATGGTTAAAATGAAAACCCAAAACTTAAAATTGGGTACAGTTGTACAGCAGCAATTGAGAGCCAAAAAAGGGCACTTTTTGCCCCTTGTATGAAATTTGTACAAGTTCACTAAACATGTACACGTAACTTTTAAATCGCTGACTTAAAAAACTTGTAAAATAAAATTTGTTGAGCATTAAATTTTGCTTTAAGGGAGTACCAACATATTTAAATAGGAGTAATTTTATGTATACATATGCACATAAATCCAAAATGGCTACCTAATTAGTTGTTTTCTAGTACACATTCTTTATATGTTTGCTTGGTATTTAAATTACCTCCAGAATTATTGTAAATCAAATTTAAATATATAGTTATCTATTTAAAAAACGATTCTTCAGTTTAATAACAATTTTGTATTTTATGTGCGCCAAATAACAGAAAAAAATAGTAAAAATATATTCACACCGTTTTTTGACCGTACGTCCCATTTCTTCCTTCAAATCATCGAGTTTTAGCATTTATGCATTTCATTAACCGAAAGAGAAGATCAAAACATGATTAACATGTAGACAAGCGAATACATTTTTATTTCGTCCCTCATCTTAGTCTCTAATAGTTTGATAAGTTTTAGATGTGTTGGTGAAATTGTACTATTAGGCGTTCGAGTTCTTTTCTCTGATTTTTTTTTTTGATTTGGGAAATATTTATACTTTATTTCTCCAGCTCCCAAAAGTGTTGGGTACTCAGCTATCTTACACGCTGTAAGCAAATGCAACATCACATCGGGATTCTTTTCTTTAAGGAACTTTAATTTCTGAAGTTACTGGAAGTTGCATCATGTCTAAGGAAATCATGGCAGTGCTAGATTTTAAATATAAAGACACTAGTGCAGATGGTATGTCATCGATTAAATACATCAGCAGGCAAAAAATAGTAGTAAACCGTCTTTTTCTCGACTATTACCTAGTGCTAGTTCAATGATGATGGAGATCAAAAACCGACAATTTCCAGTTTAGCAAATTGTTCTCCTAATAATATCACATTTGAATTTGGTAGCATGCCTGCAGAGAATACTTATACAGGGTGGACCATAAGTAATGGTACACAGAGCAATGGTGGCTTTTTCGAAATAAAATAATGTGATTTAACTACATTTACCTTATACCAAAAGTTGATATTAACAGAGATACAAGGTGTCAAAGTTGAAAAAAAAATCGATTTTTTCGTATAATTATGTAATAAATTGTAATATAGGCACCAAATTTGGCACAAGGGGGTTTCTTAAGTCGACAAACTCTAATTTGCTCACATATTACCAATAGCTGATAGAGGACGCTACCTGCGCTATCCTACATATCTCTAAATCATCATAACTTTTTTGTGCACGCACGTATATTAATTTTAAATGGGTTATTTTATTTCCCCATATTTTTAACGTACAAAATGTGTACTTTCTCAAGGTTAATACGAGCAACTGTTTCCAAGATATTTGCCTTTAAAGCTTGACGTGCCTTGGTTTTAAATTACTAAGATATTATATTGTCGAAGTAAGCTTGAAAAAAAAGTAATCATAAGACAACTTTAATACTAATTTATGTCAAATATTACTTTTCTGATAATATTATTACTTAAATTTTAAAAATCTCAATAAAGAAAATCCAAAAAATTAAGACGTAATTTATTTTCTAACATAGAAATTTGAGATATGATCTCTGAGTCGGCACAAGAAAATTTTAATAGTCTGGGTGGCCAAAGCAGATATTTGGAGATGAGTTTCAATAAAAGACAGCTGAATTTTTGATTGTTTACAATCCCTTTACATGAAAAAGGTTATTTCTCACATACTTATTTTTGAAAATAAATATTGTTTTGGTATTTTATTTAAATTTGCTTTAGAAATTTAAAAAACATGTGTAATAATAATGTTAGTAGAGTTATATTTAATATAAACTATTTAAGAGTCAAATTTATTACTTTTATTTTGAAATTTACTGCGAAAAGTTCACATTTACATAACTTAAAATAAACGTAGGGCCAACTTTGAAGGCAAATATCTTGAAAACGGTTGCTTGTATCAACATTTAGAAAGTAAACCTTTTTTACGGAAAAAATGTAGGTAAATAAAAGTGTTTATTTAAAATAAGTGTACATGAAGGCGCAAAAAAGTTATGATACTTTAGAATAATTCAAGGTAGCACAGGTGGTGCCCCCTATGAGTTACTGACAATCTGTTAGCAAATTAGAATTTCTTGACCAAAGAAACCCCCCTATGCCAAATTTCTTGTCTATGGTCAAATGTCTTCATCAGTTATGCGAAAAAATCCCATTTTTTTTTTCAATTTTAACACCCTGTATCTCTGTTAATATCAACTTTTGGTATAAGGTAAATGTAGCTAAATCACGTTATTTTTATACGAAAAATCTACTCTTGCTCTATGTACCATTACTTATGGTACATCCTGTATATTGTTGCTTTAGTTGGGGCAGCAAGGCAAGGTTGGGAACCCAAAGAGTTTTAGTTTTCTTGGACCGATACAGGACAATGCAGGATTGATATGAATGTTTTAATTGTACACATTATATAACTTACATTATGTAGTTTCTTTATTCTTATAAGCTTGCACTGCCTCGACTCTTTCAAAGATGGATTTGCTTTCAATAACCCCGAGGACTTAAATTTTTTTGGCAAACGAATGCTAAGGTGATATTGCATCTGCTTAAAACGAGTAAAACAGGACGTTCTCCTTTGCAATTGCTAAGTAGCTGAAGCTCTACAAGTTGAAAGAATAAAATATATACTTAGCAATTTAAAAAAAAAATCAGAAAGCCCTCGGTAACCTAATACTAACAATTTTATTAACAGATTTACGTCTTATTCAACTGTTAGAAATATAGGTTTTAGCACGGAACGAAATAAAAAA
Organism: Dastarcus helophoroides; assembly: GCA_028583605.1. Classification (NCBI taxonomy): domain Eukaryota; kingdom Metazoa; phylum Arthropoda; class Insecta; order Coleoptera; family Bothrideridae; genus Dastarcus; species Dastarcus helophoroides. The sequence continues at coordinate 52,324,236 of CM053325.1, read as the reverse complement.
TGTCCGTCTATCTACTTGTTAATGATTATGTTTTAATATACTTTCTCGATAAGAAAACTGGATGGATGCGAAGAACTCGATGATTTCGGGGAATACAAGTGTACACTTATAAAACTGTGTCAATCTAGTTCGCCAATTTTTTCAATACTTTGACATTTACAAGGAACAAAAAAATTTTATTAAATTGAAAAAATAGTGTTTAATTAAATGATATAATTAAATTGTTTTTAAATTTGATTTACAATGTAGCCAAAGGTAATTTATACCTACTAAACATAAACGGAATGTAAACTAGAGAACATCTAATTAGGTAGTCATTTTGGATTTATGAAGCACCGTTTAAGAGCTATTACTGGAAAATGGAAAAAAGTGCAAACATTTCGCAGTTTTTTTGACTCGAAAGTTAAGCTCTCTTCCTGAAACTGTGCACTCAGATTACTAATACTTCAAACATCAAATAAAGGCATTAAAATGATTCCCAGCTTTCTCCGAATTATTTCACCAAAAAATCCTAATTTCACTGGCCTATAAATAGAAAATGAAAAGACCTTTTAAATGAGGTAAAACGAGCTCCTACTTCCGGTTTAAAAATTTTGGGGTTGCAACTGTCACTCAAAGAGGGTTGCATCTAGGGATGAAATTGTTACGGTAAAGGATGTCATTTTATAATCTAAATTGACGTGTCCCGAGATTTTTCATAAATTAGTAGAATAACAAAGATACGAAATTTTGGCTATTCCACACTGTATCTAGTACTCCTAAAATACTAAAAAAATTTGGTTTCTTCTTGCATTTCTGATCCACCATCCTTTACAGTCCATCTACTGGTGCGGAAGTTTCTTAAATTGAAAAAAAGACAATAAAATATAAAAAAGCCTTAACTTAGTGCACACCAAAAAACTTGAATCGACACCTAGAGGGTGACAGGGACCACTGAACCAGATGCTGGGGAAGCGGGATTTTATTCTTAAATAAAGTAAGATGACATACCATCGGAGTTGTTTTTTAACAAACACTTGGGTAGTTTCACAAAATATTGACCTTAGCGAAGATTTTTTAACGGGAGATTGGGTAGGTCACTTTTAAAAGTCGATGATTTCTCAATGTTGACTGTCACCTTAAAGACATATTTCCACGGACTATATTACGATGTCAAATAAAGTACACCGAAAATGCATTTAAATAATCCTTAGATATAACTATTTCATCATAAGTGGTAGCTAGGGAAATAAAGCAAGTGGAAAATAACTGATCCAGTAAAATAAAAGAACCATATACCTAATTCGTTCTCGTTTATTAATGCAGTTCTAAAAGGTTTCTCTCGTAGGAAGCAAAACTGAACATGTCATGCCATCCCAAATAAACAAGAATAAAGAGCATTTTTCAGCGCATACTATTATTCATTCTCTTAACATTTAATACCGTACATGTCATAAAGTTAATAACCATAGTACCGGATATTACAAAAATACACGCAAAAGTGTGGTGAGTGCTTTACCATGACAAAATTCCGTTTTAATATTTAGGAGCGCGAATAGTAAATGTTTTTGATTAAAATTTGCGCTCCACTTATTTGTTTAATTCCCAGAGTCAGCATTTGCCCGACAGGATACATTTTTAAATTAATGAATCCATGCCAACATTTTGGACGGATATTAATATTTTTAGTACCAAGCTTTAGCTTAAAAAATATGTGTCGACATTTTATATTTTCATAATGTTTCATCGTCATGTTTTAAATATAAAAGCCAGCATTTTTTTAGAATTGGGAGCTTATCATATAGTTTTAAGCAAAAATTTCCTAATTAGGACTAAACGAGAAGTAAAAATAGAATGTATTCACATGTTCTATTAGGAGAAAATCCTGTTTTGTTAAAAACAGCCTAAAAAGTAAATGCTTTGGGGCAAATCCCGACAGAGGCGGATATTAATTTAGCGAAGTACACAACAACTATAAAGCTACACCTACAAAGCCGTTTTAGCATTGCAAATGATTGGAAATGCCTCTAGTTGTCTTGTTGCGAAGCGTGTGTGCCTTGTTTCCTCAAATTTACATTCACTACCATTGGAAATGCCCAGATAGTACACAATATATACATATTAATAGATTTAAAAAATGTTCAACAAAGCATTAGGCCGATCAGCATTGTAGTCAGGGTTAATAATAGGAAGGTCTACCATACATACTACTATATTGAATTAATTAACAAGCGTAAATCTGTTTTCAAAAATACTCTCTACCTTTGGCCCTATTTAAATAATTTTGTTGTTTACAAATTTGAAGAAAGGGAAAATTCTGAATCTATAACTCAATTAATGCAACGCATGGATACTTGGGGTATTTATCAAACGTATAATTGAGAACTTATAATAGCAAATTTCAACCTTCTATGGTTTCATCAACTTCGCGTTTTCAACTTTGTCAAAATGGTATTGATTCTTTTTGAGTTTAGGACACTATCTGGCAGCACATAGACTTTATTTTGAATATTTTATGTACTGCAATTTAATGCAGCATTTGTTTTGATAATTTCTGTTTTATTTATTTGTTTATTTTTGAAAAATTATTCTTCTTTAATATATGCCTGTAAATAATAAACATCCACTTTGATCACTTACTCTAAGGGCTAAGTTAGGAAATTCCATTGTTGGCAGATTTTTTATAAACGGTGTGGATACGTCGAATGGCTATTTATATTTTAGGGTACATACTTTAGTTTGATGAAGTAATTACATAATTATCGACGTCTAATTGAATCAAGTCTACCTTATCATTGCACCTGCTGACTACTGATAAGTTCACCTATAAAGTCGTAAACCATTTGTTGTAATCAGAAGGGGTTTAGTAGGGAGGTCTATGGTTTAATTTTCCTCTTTTTTAAAAGTTTAAAACTATGACTGAAAAATTGTCACTATATCACATAAGTGACTTTCCCAGCAGGAGCTTTTCCATAAATGGTACATTTCAAACTTTTTTAATGAAAGGGACAAGATACATTTTTTTTAATTCAGTTAATATACAAGGTGATTCTAATAGTAGTGCCATAAATTCAGAATCGTACTTTTGAACCTAATATAGGACTAAAAGTCCATATGTCGTAAAATGCTTCGTTTCCGAGTTGCAGGGTATGGAAGATTACTTCCTGATTACAGTTTTTTACTAATAGTTGCGTACAGATAATTAAATGCAATTTGGCACAACTTCATAACTTTTTATGCCATCTTTAAGTAAGAATTTAAGAACCAATTAACAGAACTTAACCAGTGGCGGGCATATCCAGAGGGGTGGTGCTTAAAACGTGCCTTATTTATTTCGTGCGCACTTTTGCTGCAGTTTGGTAACAAAAAACAAACTACAAACATTTTTACATAAAAGAAGTTTTCTTACTAAAAGATATTGTCAAGGGTTGTCGGGTAAATGCATTTTTATATCTCGATGCATTAAAAACGCTCGCCCAAAAATCCTGGATGTGACACATAGTTGGCTTTGAAATGAGAGAAAATAAAATTAGCCAAAATGTACTGTGAAAACAAATTATTTGTAACTAATATTTAACTAATTTTGAGTAATATTTAAATAAAGAAATGTTTTGTTATTATTTACCAAATAACTAATTTAAAAATATTAGCTTTTATTTACAGAAATTGCTGAAGGTGGCCACCGGTGACAAGAAAACATGAAAATGTTAATGCTATTTATTTTCTTTCATTTTAAAGCCAATTATGTGTCACACTTGATATTTTTGGGCGAGCGTTTTTAATGCATCTAGATATAAAAATGCACTTTACTCGAAAATTGCTGAAAATATCAAATTTAAATAAGAGTACTTTTTTTTATGTTAAAATGTTTGTAGTTTATATTTTTGTTACTTAACGGCAATAAAAGTGCACACAAAATAAATAAGGCACTTTTTAAGCAACACCCCTCTGGACATACCCGCCACTGGTTCAGTTATGTTAAATAATTATTTGATTTTTGGAAAAGGCACCAAAAGGTATGGAGTTGTGCCAAATTTCATTCAATTATCTGTACACGTTCCGCAACTATTAATAAAAAACTATAATCATTAAGTAACCTTCCACACCCTGTAACTCGGAAACGAAGCATTTAACGACATATGTTTATGTAGACTTTTAGTCTTATTTTGGGCTCTAAAATACAATCCTGAATTAATGGTGTTACTTTTAGAATCACCTTGTATAATTAAAATCAAAGAAAAGTTTACTATGATATTTAAATTTATAGTTTACAATTCTGTCCGTAACTTTTAAAATTGTTATCTTATTTATCTCCCAGCTTATTCAAATTAAAAATGTTCCTTTTTTGCCACCTCTCTCTTATTGCTTCAATTTGAGTGTGTTGTTTTTTGTATCATATTAATTTTGGTGAATGATTATGAGAGCTTACGAAAGGTTAAAAATCAGAGCCACATACTTTAATTTAGTCTATATAGTGTGCACCTAAACTGTGGAATAAATTTAGTAAAACGAAATAAAAAAGTCTATGAAGAAATCCTAGAAAACGCTGATTTTACTTAATTAATGTTTACATGGAAATTTTTTTTAAACATCTGCTATTTACGACTAATGACGTCATCAATATTTTTATGGTAACCTTTCCTATTTTTTTCTTGATTTTTAAGTGCCTAATTGTTCGAACCATCTTAGTTGAATAAGAAAGTCTGAAAAAATGTCAAGATTAAAGCCGAACATTATTTAAATAGTCGAGGTTACAATCGGCATTTTAGGGAAAAGTTGATAATCGAAACTGTAATTAATGAAATTATAAGAAAGAAACCAAAACTTCCTTTTGAGAAAAAAGTATAAATTTTTAAATTAATATTGTAGCGAAATATAAATTATTGAATTTTCTACGTAAAAAAATTTTCAAGAAAGTTCTGATAAGGGGACAGCGGCCCCGATAACGAATCAAACGGCAGATAAGCGTTCCAGAAATTTCGGCAAACGATAAGCCTTATCTGCGGGATTTTTCTAGAACCTGGAGCCAAAACTATATAAGGCGGTCGCCTTTCCTTCGAGTCAGTTAGTTAAAGTCAGTTAGAATTAGTCAGTTAGTATAATTAGTGAATTAGTAGTTAGACGTCAATAAGTGAGTTCATTATTCAGTTGTAGTGTTCCAAGTTTAGTTTGGTAATAAAGTGGGTATTATTTAGCAAGTGTTAAATAATCATTTTGAACCGATAAGCCCGTAAAAATATTGAAATGAAAATAAAAAGTTAAACATTCTAAAAAATTTAAACCAAGAGCGAGTCGAGCACAATTTGGATTAGCAGTTATACGTCAATAAGTGAGTTCATTATTCAGTTGTAGTGTTTCGAGTTTAGTTTGGTAATAAAGTGGGTAGTATTCGGCAAGTGTTTAATAATCATTTTGAACCGATAAGCCCGTAAGAATATTGAAATTTTAAAAACAAAGTCAAACATTCTAAAAAAATTTCAACCAAGAGCGAGTCGAGTTCGCACAGTTAGGATTCCGTACCAGTTACTATAGTGAACAGTCACTGGACGAAATTAGATCATTTTTACTTATGTATGAATTTGAAATTTTATCCAAAATTTTTTGACCTATACTTGAAAAATAAAAAAAAAATCAAATTTTAGGTACACTACTTTTTTCTACAATCAATCTTAATATTTACGGAACTGATACATGTGTTGATAATGTCTCAAATAAAAAGCATTCATTAGGAATTGACAATAAATCGACGACTATCATAATTTACGAGCTCGCCTCGTCTAGCGCTAAAATGTTCGATTCCATCCTCAATGACTGGGTTGCCTGCAATTTAATAAACTCGTGCTAACTCCGAAAATATTCATCTAAATGCAATAATGTAAAAGACAAATTTGTTCTGTATTCTGTCATCAGCTAGATCAAGTCTTTTATTTGAAAAGAATTGCTACTAAACAAAAAACCTTGAAATGCAAGCACCTATTTTTCCATAAAATATTTTTTTTATCCACAACTTTTACGATATCGAAAAAACGTGCAGTTTTTTGATAATTTATGGCCCAATATTTATTTACCCCATTTTAATCTAAATTTTATCTTTAGAAACCTAAGAAAAGAGGGGGACAGTCATTTCTGACTGCTTTTGAGAGGTACCTTCAAGTCGATTAGACCAAAATTTGTTAAAAAAAAAATATTTTAGGATTCTCCGAAGTTGCTCTTTCGAACAATATCTCAAACGATATACAGTGTGTTTCATAATTGCATGCTGAACCGGCAGGGGGATATTCCTTGGGCAATTTTAAGACAAAATTTTCATATTAACATAGGTCCGGAAACGCTTCATTTTCGATATACAGGGCGGTAAAAATTGAAGAAAAAATCGGTTTTTCTTCAATATTTCTGAGACTGGTTTAGATATTTTTTTGATATTCAGTACACGATATCTGGGTATAAAAGCAAGTATTTTAACAAAAAAACATTTGTTCTGATTCCACCAGTGGCGTTCCCACAAACAGGTCGATACACATTTTTGAAAAAAAAAAAAATGTGACGTTAATGCTATTTTTCAAAATAAGAATTATTTTCCTAGTCCTTGTTGTGTTTCTGTCAAAAATGAGCTCTTGACTTTTTGTCCTACGACGGCCGGTTTCCGAATTAAAAAATAAAAATCATTTACTTGCTATGTCGCTATGGTAGATTAATTTATTAATGAAATCTTAACAATGAAATTAATTAAATCATATCAGGTGTTGAAAATGTCCACCACCTGCAAGTATGCACGCCTCAACTCTTCTTCTCATAGATTCGCGTACTCGTTGAAAAATTCCTGGCGTATTTCTTATAGTGTTGCAGGAATCTGTTATGCGATTTCTCAGTTCTTCTTCAGTTTGGATTGGGGTGCTATAAACTAAGGTTTTAAGATAGCCCCATAAAAAATAATCTAGACTGTTCAGGTCAGAGGATCTAGGCGGCCATAATTCTATTCCTGCTCTGCCTATCCAGCGATTATTGTAATTTTGGTCCAAATATGCACGTGCCAAAACACTAAAATGCGCAGGGGCACCATCGTGCATAAACCACATTCGATTTCGGATTAAAACGGGGACATCTTCTAACAGCACTGGTAAATCATTTTCAAGAAAGTGACGATAATTTTCTCCATTTAATCTTCTTGGCAGAAAAAAGGGTCCAATTAAATAGTCGTCAACAATTCCTGCCCACACATTTACCGAGAGTTGTTCTTGGTGATTGACTTCGACCATGGCATGCGGGTTCTCTTCAGCCCAAAAGTGATTGTTGTGAAAGTTTCTAATTGCATTTCGGGAAAAACTGGCTTCATCAGTAAATAATACTTCTCTGTCAAATAGTGGATTTTCAACAATTTTTTGAATAAACCATTGGTAGAAATTTATACGAAATGGTAAATCCCGAGGCAGTAAGGCCTGAACCCGTTGAATATGGTAAGGGTATAACAAAAAATCGTGAAGTATTCTCCAGACTAAAATATGGGAGATATTTAAATTACTAGCAATTTTCCTTGTGCTTATTTCGGGATTTTGCTCAACTGAATTAAGAACAGCTATTTCAGTTTCTTCTGTTCTTGCGGTTCTTTGTGCCCCTTTTAAGTGATGATCGGGTTTAAAACATCCCTTCTTGCGTAGTCTTCTATGAACGCTTGAAAAAGTTCTTGCATCTGGCACAATTCTTTGCGGAAAACGCTCTGCATACAGTCGCCTGGCTTCAAATGCATTTCCATCCGCAAGACCGGACATGTAATGAATATCGGCAAACTCAGCATTCTCAAACATATTTTCTTATACTTATCAATCACTCACATTCAGATAAAGTATTGAAGTGAAAAATTTGACACTTGGTTGTAAACACAAAACTAAATCTCAGTGGCCTACTAGATTTTCATTAATAAATTAATCTACCACAGCGGCATAGCAAGTAAATGATTTTTATTTTTTAATTCGGAAACCGTCCGTCATAGGACAAAAAGTCAAGAGCTCATTTTTGATAGAAACACAACAAAGACTAGGAAAATAATTCTTATTTTGAAAAATAGCGTTGGCGTCACATTTTTTTTTTTTCAGAAATGTGTATCGACCTGTTTGTGGGAACGCCACTGGTGAAATCAGAACAAATGTTTTTTGTCAAAATACTTGCTTTTATACCCAGATATCGTGTACTAAATATCAAAACAATATCTAAACCAGTCTCAGAAATATTGAAGAAAAACCGATTTTTTCTTCAATTTTTACCGCCCTGTATATCGAAAATGAAGCGTTTCCGGACCTATGTTAATATAAAAATTTTGTCTTAAAATTGCCCAAGGAATATCTTCCTGCCGGTTCAGTATGCAATTATGAAACACCCTGTATTAACTAAAACTTGATTATTCGGAGACAACATTAACGGCCCATTTTATTTTAAAATACTTTCTTTTTTTAATCGTTGGCTGGCAGTATTTCCGTTTTTTCCTTTTAAGGTACGTAACCTAAAAGGTGAAAATTTTAATTTGTTGCCAAAACAACATAGGAAATTAAAGCCCAAACGGGAAATTTTGGGGAAAAGTCGAAATTTCTAGAGAAAAACCAAAGGTGAAAAATTTGGAAACTCGAAATTTTGAGAGAAACTTTCATGATGTCAAAATAATTAGTAGTAGAATTTTCAAGCTAATACGTGGTTTGTTTAAAAAAAGGTGACTACGTTTGTGGAAAGGTATTTACACATCATTATCTATTTGTTTCCTCAAATTACTCCTTATCAGACCTTGTTGCAAGACACAAAGCAAGATTTGTCTTGCTATCTAACTTCTTGTCTTGCTGAGCAAGACAAAAAGTAGTTTTACTTTTTGTCTTGCTTTGTCTTGTTTATTCTGGTTTGTTTGATTTGTGAATGACTAACAACAAAACAGATTCACAATTATGTTTATTAATTTTACCTAACATTTCTGCACCCCAGTTTGGAAATACCTAGATGTTTAATAATGAAAGTTGACAATTTTCTAAAACAGTTTTCGAAATATGAATATATGATATCTAAATTTTTAAAAGATCACCTCATGACAGCCGACAAAAAATAGGTTAAATTATTTTACATAGAGTAGGGAAAAATGAAATATAAAAGAAATAAAGACAAAACAAAACGAAAAATTGGAGAAGTACTGTAAAAATAAAGACCCAGTCAAAATTTATTTAAAAAAATCAAAAGTTTTAAATGAAAATCGAAATTTCGGAAAAAAAGAAATTAAAACACAACCTGTTTTAACTAACAATAAGTGTTAAATTTAGAGTGAAAATTCAAGAAATAGTTGATTTTTAGAAAAAAACACTTTAAATCAAAAACATTTTAAGTAATAATTTTGTGTTATTTTCCTGAAATATCAACTTAATTGGTAAAATATGGGATTAAAATTTTAGTGTAAGCTTAAAATTTCAATTTCACAACAATTTTTATTTAATTTACAAATTGTGAGAAAACATGCAACGTTTATATATTTTATTTGGTTTAGAACTTTTTGGAATATTTTTTAAAATTTGTTGGTTAAATTGAAATTCTTTGGTCAAAATAATAATTTTAAAGTCATATTTTTCAACTTTGCACTTAAATTTTAAATTTTGATCCTTAAATTGTGACAGCATACAACAAAAATGTTATTTTCGAATTTTCAAGAAAAAAATTGAAATAGAAAAATTTGGTGAAAAACTTCGAAATGCTTTTAAAAAATTTAAAAATGTAAAATCCACAATTTTACGTTGAAATTAGTAATTTCAATACTTTGAGAAAAATTCGAGCTTTTTAAAAATTGTTAACTTTTTCTCACATCCTAAATTTTCGATTTTAAATTAGTTTGATGTTTTTTTTTTAATTTATCACTTTAATGGCGACTTTTTTGACTTCAAATTTCAACTTTCGATTTTGTCCAGAAATTCCTCACAAAATGTTTTCTGAAATTTAGAATTCAAATTTAAGCTGTTAAAATTAAAATTCCAAATTTCAATAAAAAATCGAAATTCAGCTGAGTTTGATTGGAAAAAATATACCACCAGAGTCAAAATATTTAGAAAAAATTGAGGAAAGGGCAAAATTTTGTTGTTAATATTTTAATTTCTAAAAAAAGATCGAACTATCAAAATGAAAATTAAAATTTGAAAATAAAATTAAAAAGTTGAGGCAACATTCAAATTTTCTGCAAACAAATAAAAACTTAGAAAGGAAATTAAGTTTCCTAAATTTCGGATACTCAGGTAAATCATTTTTAGAAAAAACTTAACATCGGACTTTTCTTTTAATTTTGATGTCGCCTTAATTTATTGCTTGTAAGAGAATTGTGTATGCAAAAAGTTTAAAAACACTGTTGTAGAGCTTACTTTGGGGCTATTTTGAAAAAAGAAAAAAATTTTGCTTCTTGCTAATTTTTTGACAAAAAATCTTGCTCTTGTTAAAAAAACTTCTTGTCTTGCCTTGTTCTTGCTCACAAATTTCTTGTCTTGTTCTTGCTACAAGAACAAGACAAGAACAAGAAAAAGCCAGTCAAGAGCAACAAATTCGTGAAACACTATACACTTGTGCCAGCTCTTGTTCCATTCCTTGAAGCACCTCTGATATGGCTTTTTAGTATGATTTTAAGTTCTTTCAGCGATAAAGTATTCATCTCCTGAATCAGACGAGTAGTAAAATACCATCCTTTCATAAGTATTTTCATTTTTGGGAACATGGTAAAATCGCAAGGGGCCAAGTCAGGCGAATTCGATGGCTAAGGTATGATTAAAGATGGTGTTGTTTTGGCCAAAAAATCACGAACCAGGAACGGTGTGTAAGCAAATGCATTATCGTGATACAAAGGGCATGAATATTTTGTCACAAATTCAGACGTTTTCTTCGTATTGCTTCACACAAACGGTACATAAGTTGATTTTTTATTGACCACATGACTCTTATGCGAAAACTTACGACACAACATTGCCATTGTAATTGAAAAACACACTGCGCATAAACTTTACGTTTGATAGAACTTAACTTGCTTTTTTCGATCTTAGTTCCATTGAGATTTCATTGAGATCATTAGCTTTGGTTTCGACGTTATAACCACATACACATGTTGCGTCACTAATTATGACCCTTTTGAGCAAATTTGGATAATCTTTGACGTCATTCAACGGCTTCCGGGCAATACTTATGGGACGGCCCTTTTGGTCAAAATTTAGCAACTTTGGAACAAATTACGCTGCCCAAAACATTTTCATGCCCAAAACATTCAAAAATATTTCAAGGCATGAACCAGCCGTTACATTTTTCGTAACAATTTTCTTCACTGTTTTAACGTTTTTAACGGCTATTGAAGTGGTGGGGCGGCCAGAGCGGACATCGTCATTATAACTTCTCGGCTATTTGTGAAGAGCTTGTACTATTTTTAAACGATTTTTTTTCTGCTGTAGACTCGCCTTGGTCTGTTTTTCTCGATTTCCAAATATTGGAAAAAAATATATAGGAAATAAATCAAAATTTTGGACAAAATTTGAATTCACTCAAAAATTTGCCGAGTTTAGGGTTGATAATCATAAAAAGTTAAAATTTCAATATGGATATCAAAATAAAAAATAGAATATATAAAAACGCAAAGTTTTTAGTTGATCTGCACATATTGGAGTAAAAATAAACAGTGACAATGTAAATTCAGAATTCTAAAAAAATGATCTCTAAATAAATCCTACAAAAATATTGAAAATTCAATTCACAATTGAGACATTTCATTATTTTGACATTGAGACTTTGAGAAAAAATTTTTTTGTCGTGGTGTGGAAAAATAAAATGGCCTAATAGATTAGATTACATTATATAGTGTAACGCAATGTAAATAGATGAAATAGGATTTAGAATAGAATTGTAGAATTTAGTAAATAAAAAAAAGTTTCTAGAAGGTTCTGATAAGGGGAAAGCGGCCGCGATAACGAAACAAACGCCAGATAAGCGTTCCAGAAATTTCGGCATTTGATAAGCCTCATCTGCCGAAAATTCTGGAAGCCGGCGGCCAAAACTATAAAAAGGCGGTCAGCTTTCCCTCGAGTCAGTCAGTTAGAATCAGTGCAATTAGTGAGTTAGTAGAAGTGAGTTAATTGTAAATTGTTGAGTTCAGTAATAAAGTGGGTCTTATTCGATAAGTGTAATCAATCGAACCGATAAGCCCGTAACAATATGATATACATTCCTCTCATTACTGCGGCCTTAAGGATCTATTGTAATAAACCCCGACATATATTTTTCCTAAATTCTCAAGCTATTGTAAAAGCCTAGGATTTTCCTAGGAGAAATTTTACTTATATCTGCAGCTGTAGCTTGTACCTGTTCCCGATGAAGTAGTCTTCTGTAAAGCAATGCTTCGCATGTGCAAAGCAAGTGTTCTGCAGTTTCCTTCGTTGCTGAAGCGGCGAGTCTCTGACTCCGCTTTGCCTATCTTTTTGAGATGGCATCTTAGCGTGCATTGTCCTGTGAAAAGGTCTGTTATTAACCTTAACTTCGGTTTGCTGAGGTCGAGAAGTTTCTTCGTCTTGGCGTGCAAATGTGTGATAAACTTTTTTGCATGGTTTTGTCCTGATTAATTTTCAGTGGGATTCTTTTTGTTTCTCTTCCCATTTGTGGACTTCATATCTTATATGGCATTTTGCAATCTCATTTTCTTCAATACCTATGTGTGCTGGCACCCACATCAAGGTTAGCTTATTGCGGGCAGCCAACTGTTTTAATAGTTGTAGACAATCCCACACTAGTATGGATTTCACAGTAAAACTACTTAGAGTTTTAAGCGCCGTTTGACTGTCTAAACAGATATAGATCCTTGCTCTTCGTAAGTCAGTCGGCAGACATTTTTAAGTGTATAGTTCTATGGCGTGTATTTTTCCCTGGAAGATTGTGGGAGTTTGACCTAAGGTTTTTGTTAGCCTATATCGTGGGCAATATACGCTGACATCAACTCCCTCTGCTGTTTTTGACACATCCTTATACCAGATAAGTGATCCTTGCGGCAGTTTAGGTTTTTGGTCCATCCCACTCATATGGCGATCATTTGTGACCAGTTTAAATGAGTGTTCGAACTCCAACCTGGTTTGTATTGTATCAATCGGTTTTATGCCTGAACCATTCTTAAAGCCTCCTTTATCTGTAGATGTAAATGGGGGTAATTCAGCATGAGTTCCAAAGCTGCCGTTGGACAGGTTTTTATTGCTTCTGTAATTCTAAGACATGCTAAACGTTGAACTTTGGCAAGTTTATCTTGTGCTGTCTTTTCTTTTGCTTTTGGCTATCATACTTACCAGACCTACGTAACCATTGATCTAATAACCGTCAGGGGCGATTCCATTATCGCGGGTGCAACACTTAGGCACCTCTTAAAGCTAGAAACTATTAAAATAAAAATATTTTTCATGAAATTATTCTCTGAAGGGCTAGATTTCAACCTGTTCTCATCTGATTTGTTATAAGAATGTTAATGATATAATATAAATAGTCACATTGGAAGTTTAAAGTGCTATCGCGGGTGCAATCAAATCGGCTCTCCTTTCCAGATTAGAGTAAAAAAAACACAAACACTCATTAACTGTAAAACATTTATTAAATTATGTCTTTATATTTTAAAATAGTATAAATTAATTTATTAAAATAAACCAAAAAAAAAAATATAGAACTCAAAGATAAACAATGAATTATTCAGTTTTAAAGAAATCGCGGGTGCAACTTCAAATTATTGAGGTTGCAAAGCACCTTAAATTCTGAGAACATTAACTTCATTATACGCAAATAATGGACAAAATCAGAAATCAAGCAATGTATATTACCAATTAGTATTCTTTGTCACCAAGCAATAGCTTAGAATCCAAAGACAAAATCTCAGTGACCGATAGTGTCCCAGGTACCATTTTTCAGTTGGTTTTTGCAGCATATACTCAAATGATACTATGTATAAACACCTCAAGTATTTAAATGCAAAGTTGACGTTACAAAAAAGGGTTTTGTTATTAAATCCAGATTTTGGTTTCTTGTGTTGACATCAAAAACGTAACAAATACTGCGATTTAGAAGTTTATCTGAAAATCGTCTCCAGCGGAATCGCCCTCAGGTCAAACCAGTAGATCATTGTGGGGTTCAGTTTCCAGGTTTTTCCAAAGAATCTACAGCAAGTCCAGTTTACCACTGTTGCACGTTCGACTGCCTTTGTCAGATGTGTATTCCAAGTAAGTTTCTGGTCCAGCATTAAACCTAGGTATTTTGTCTTACTTGAGAAGTCATTTTGTACTCCGTTCATTATGGGAGCTATTAATGAGAACTTCCTTCTTTTAGCGAATGGAATAACAACTGTTTTGCTTGGGTTGACTCTTAGGCCTTCCTTCGAGCACTAATGGTTAATGATATTTAGGGCAGTTTGCATTAGGTTTGATACAACTCTGTCATGCTTTCGTCTCACAGTGACGACAAGGTAAATGTCCTAGTAAGAATGAAAACTTTTGATTTTGAAATGGGCAATTGTTGCATCAAAATAAAAACTGCGAAACTAATTTTTATCAAAATTTGTACTACAAAACAGTTATCCTATAAGAACTAACACGCATCAGAGTTTGAAAATTATTTTCTGAACAGTTATATTACATATGAATATAAAACATAATTTTTGATTAATGTGCTGCGCAACAGAATTATTTGGTTTTCAATGATTTGGCGGCCTTACACAAATATTGTTAAGTTAAATTTTTCGCCCAAAATTTGTAATATTTTCATTAAACGTCATTATTAACTGAAAATATGTTTGTCGTTTTCTCTAATCGGTCACAAAATTCCTGCCAACAGTCTACTGGAATAAATAAAGCGAATAACTTTCTTATTAAATAAAAATAGTTATTAATAATAAATATGATTTAATGTACTAAAGATTTACACAATTATAGGGGCAGCATATGACACGTATGGTGAATAAGCAGCTGCGTAAACTGGTGGAGCTACATATGATGCTGTGTATGTGCTATATGAGACAGGAGCGGTATAAGCTGCGGTGTAAGCTACAGACGGCGCAACCAATGGTGCACTGTAGGCCAGCACTCCTGGCTTTGGTTGTGGGGCCGCTTTGGGCTCGGGTGCAGCCTTTGGTTCGGGTGCAGCCTTTGGTTCGGGTGCTGGTACGGCGCAAACGCAAGCGACGATGGCGACAAAGACAATCTAAAAAGAAGTTATTTAATTAAATTGCTGGTCTAATGAGTTATTAGTAAACAGTTTTCTAAATAATTATTCCGAAACCAGATTTGGATTAATAATAAATACAATTAAAACAGCTAGTATGGAATACTGGAAGAACTTACAAAACATCAACTATCCAAAACATCCTAATCTTACATTAACAATGAGCAAGTATTCGGAAAAAGCCAAAATTAATAAAAATCAAGGATACCTATTTTCGTTAAAGTAGTAATTCACGAAAAATTTTCGAAAATCAGGAAGGATCGGCTATTAAATCAGAACACAATATCTCAAGTAGTTGAAATTGAAAAACTTACCAGTTTGGAATTCATTGTTTTTTGTTAATATTGTTGATGAGTTAAAGATACTGATCTAATTACATGCTCAAGAACTTCTTTATTTATACTTAAATAATGAATTATAGAAGATAGTAGGGGCAAGCAATCCACGACATACTCCAAAGTGTAGACTTTATATTGCAACTTTATTTATTATTCTGAAAACGTCTAATTGTAACATGGTCGAACGTACGCATATTTATTTTCAAGTGGCAAAATTGGTGCATAGAAAAGGTCGATTTATGCGAGCTTATGAAATTATTGATTAAAGTCTTTGCTATTGCATATCTTCGAAGTCTTCATTAAAGATATTTTATAAGTTTTTGATAAGACCGTCCACAACATTTTCATCCATCAAATGACGATAATTCTTTGTAAAATTTTTATTACTTAGGTCGTAAAATTGAAATTCTAAAAATTTATTTAAAAAATTTTATAAAATTTACACGGATCTTGACATTTAGTTCTCTAAGTAGATACATTAATTTTTGAGCAACACTAATAAAGTAGGAATCTTTTTAGTCTGTTGTTCGTTAACTTCCTTAAAGATTTTGGTGGAACGGACTGGTCCTTGGTTATCTTTGAAAATTGAAATACAAATCTTGTTTCCTGAAACCAAAAAAGACTAAAAACCACAACAAAGGTTGTTCTAACACTTTTTAGAGTCAAGCTATCATCTTCAGAAGATTCAGAGAACAAGATTTGTGTTTCAATTCCTTAAAAAGTTTTTATCGTCTCACTCTTGATCCAAATCTCCAAATATTTCAGAAAATCTTTTATTAAGCTCTTTTTGTCGCAGCAGATAAAATAAAAAATGATGAAATTGAAATTATCGTTTTAAAAAATATTACAAGCGCTTTACTTTTATGTTACGAATGTGTTATTAATAGAGTTTACTGTTTTGGGCAATAACTCTTTAGTATTCCAAGCAACGAAACCCCAACACACCATGAATAGCAAAAAAGGTCATCTTAACATGCAATACTTACATTCCCAAAGAGTATCCCAATGAACTATATCTAATTAATTCTAAAATCAAGAGCACGCATCATTAACAACATTTTTCTATAAATAGGTTGGTAGCTAGAATTTTATTCAGTACTATCGAAAGATTTAATAGATTAAATCCAACTCAACCAACATGTTCAAATCTGTAAGTATCGCTTGTGAAAAAAATGTTGTAGTTATAAAGTATCAGTGTTTATCTTAATTTGTCTTGACATAATGTTTATTAAATTTTAATAAAAAAAAAACATCTCTGGTGTAAACATACATAACCGTTACCATTTTACAGTTTTTAGCAAATATCTAAATAAAGAGATTTAGAGTTTAAATATAATACTCGTAGTTATTTTTTCATGTCATTGATTGTAATATACTAATGATGGCTTATTTTTATAGATCGTTTTCTTTGCCTTCTTGGCCTACGCCCTCGCCTTGCCTGCTCCTGAGCCAAAAGCAGCGCCCGAAGCTAAAGCATCCCCGCAGCCTAAACCTGATGTGTTGGCTTACACCGCCCCGTTAGTTGCGTCACCTGTGGCTTACACTGCAGCCTATACAGCCCCTGTTTATGACGCTTATACTGCTTCTTATGTAGCTCCATCTGTATATGCTGCAGGTTACTCCCCATACTTGCCGTACACAGCCCCTATTTTAGTGTAAATTAATCGTAGTAAATAAAAAGAAAAATGGTCTCCTGTTAGTATTCTTTACCTAAGCTGACATTTGTAGGATTATCTCGATCTCTTAGCTGTTCTATATCTAAAATTTATATGAAAAAAGTTCTCGAATTTTCGAGCACAATGAAATTTACACTCGACATTATTAGGACAAACGTTCACATTTTGGTTAACATTTGATGTTTTATAAATTCGAAATTTTAACCAAAATTTAACAGTTCGTCTTAATACACTTTATTGGGCTCGAAGATTCGATGTTTAATAGATTTGAAATTTTAACCAAAAACGTTCAAGGCCAAACCAGGAATTCCTAAAAAAGTTCAGTTTTGCTATTAAATATAAAATTTTGATCCAAAGTAAAAGCTTTGAAGGTAATTTTAAATTAATTTAAAAAAAATTTATAATCGAATTTTTGACTTTTATAGAAGTTTTAAATATCTGAGGAAAAATTTGAATCTTCGAAATTTTTGCTACAATTTGGGGATTAAACTTGAATTTTGTAAAACCGAAAATTTTTAAAATTTTTTCGTGACTTTTAGGCTTTTATCCAAAATTCGAGATCTTCTGTTACAAATCATTTCATTTGTGTAAATTTAGTTTTTCCTAAATTTTGAGGATTTGTCTACATACGAAGCATAAGCTTGACATTTTCAAAAAAGTTTTTTTTTAAATTATAGGATCAAACGCACAATTTTAATGAGCTAAATCAAAACTTTGGAAAAGGTTCAATGTTAACCTAGAAAAGATTTTTTTGGAATTTTTAACTTCTACCTTAAAATTTTAACTTTCTCTAAACGAAAACTTCGATTTAAAAATAGAAACTTTTACCAAAAACTGGAAATATTCGGATTTAGGGTAAAAATGTTGAGACTTAGGTGGTAAATTTTAGATAAACTTAAAACTTTAGACATATATTTTATATGCATGCCTTACTCCAGCTTCGGCCGGATGCGGAATGTCTGGATCAGCGTTTTCCAATCTTTTAGGACCCACGAACCGCTATAATTGGTGAAAAATTCTCTTAGACAGAAAAAACTCGTGAATAAATGTTACGGAGTGATAAAATCTAATAAAACAAAAACAAAGCGATAAAGCCCTAAAAAATGATCCATTATTAAAAAATAATCCCACCTCGTCGGCAAGTCGTGATATAGAAAGAAATAACAAATGATAAGGATTTACTTAGATCTTAAAGTCAAATCAAGTGGAAAATAAAAATTATGCTTTCCATTTTTTTGCTATTATAAAATTAAAAACTCAAATTATCAATATTTTACCTCATTTTCCACATTCATGTAGGGATCAGCCACCAACTTTAAATTAGGATTTGAAGGTAAGTTGTAAAATCCTAGAAAACTCAAAAGTTAATTTTTTTGGTGGAACGAACTTGTCCTTGGTTATCTTCAAAATTTGATATGCAAGTCTTGTCCTCTGAAACTAAAAAAGATAAAGAAGTACAATAAAATTTGCTCTAACGCGTTTCGATAGCCAAGCTATTATCTGCAGACTCGTTCCTCTCTGAAGATGACAGCTTGGCTATCGAAAAGCGTTAGCAACCTTTGTTGTGTTTTTTTAATATTGCTTGATTTCAGGCGACAAGATTTGTATTTCAATAAATGCACAAAACAAGAAAAAATCATGGTTCACCAGGCAGGTAAAGAAGCCGGCAGAGAAAAAGAAGCAAACACATTTAAAATACAAAAGCACACCAAATCAAGAAAACTATAATAATTATGTAGCAATCAGAAACAGAACAAATTCCAAAATCAGGACCACAAAAACAGATCACTGGCAACGATTTACCAGTGAAATGGACCATGATGTCTGCAGGGCAGAGAGAAGGGTATGGAAAATGCTAAAAAGCATGAAATACCCAATAAACGATTTTGTACAAACAAGAAACATCCCACTTAAGCAATAAGAAGAGTATTTCAACGAATTATATGACTCTGAGGAGACCCCTGAAAGAGAAGTAATACGACAGGAAGGAGAACCCGAAATTCAAAATAAATGATACTCCAAAGAAAACGAAAAATCTAAAAAAACAGGAAAGCACCTAGTATAGATAATATCTCAAAGGAACTCGGCGGCAAGGAATTGGCTAAGCAATCGAGACTGCGAGAAGTAACTTCAAAGCTACTTTAAAGTATCCAAGCTTGAACGGTAAACTCGGAATTTTGATATAAAAAATTTTAAATTTTGAACAGAGTGCATTAAAAGAATTCGATTTTTAACTCAAAATTTGAATTTTAAAATTGGATTTAAGAAAAGTATAAATTGGAAAGTCTAAATTGAAAGGATTTGGAAAAAGTCGAAATCTAGAAAAAAATTAAGCGTATAACAAAAACATTCCCAAATTTCCGAGTTTAATATCTAAACAGAAAATTCAAGAAAAGTGGCCCAAATTTCAAGTAAAAATTCAAAGTTATACAAAAAAAACTAAAGCTTTGATATGAACTTGCTAAAAAAAGATCAAAATTTTGAGTTTCAATGCGAAATTTCTAGATTATGAAACTTTTTCTAGAGGTTAACTTTTCAGCCGAAGCTTTAAAATTAGAGTTACTAAACAAAGTGGCCTAAACCGAAATTCCAGAAAGAATGCCAACCTTTTAAGATTAAACTTTAAATTTTGCAAGTTTTTTTATAAGGAAAATTTTTTGAAGTTTCGACTTTTCCTTCCGAACTTTCGGCTGATGACTTTGTGATGAAAAAAAATCAGATTTTAAAAAAACTAAATTAAAAATCTATAAAAATAAAATTCGACAATAACAAAAAATCTTCAAAAAAAAGTGAAATTTATAAAATAATATTACAAATTTTCAACTTAAAAATGTCAACTGAAAACTCCGAATTTCGATTAAAATTTCGAAAGTTGAACTTTTTGCTTAAAAATGTAAAACTCAAAAGGAAAGGTTTCGAGGCTTTTGAGAAAAAAATGATTTTCAATAAATTTGTTGTTTTTCAAAACTCTCTCTTTTTTTTTATTTAACTTTCTTGTTTCAAGTCAAAATTTTGTGTTTAACTCAATTAAAATGTGAGATTTGTATCAAAATTTGTTTTACAAATTAAAATTTTTAAACTGACAATTTTTCAATGGATATTAATTTTGGATTTTTTGTTGAATTTCAATTTTTTCTTAGGCATGTTGGTTTAAATCTAAACTTTTTGTTTATTTCTCGAACTCTCCAAAAAATTTTTTGTCCATACTTCTAAAATTGAAAATTGAAATTTTAAATTAAAAAAGTTGTATCACATTAAAATTTAAACTTAATAACAAAATTTTGAGTTTAATCGGTAAATTTCGAAAATAAATTCTTACTTTTAAGCCCAAACACAAAATGCCGAAGAAGAAACTCAAATTTCTTAAACTGTTTGAAATTTATCAAAAATATTAAAATTATTCAACTGTATAAATGCGAAGTTTTCAGTAGAAATTTTTTTAACATTTCGAACATTCGAATTTTTGTTTAGAAAATCAAGACCCCCAAACAAATCGTGATATTTGTAAATTTATTCATTTAGTTTATTTTTAATCAGAAATTTAAATTATTTTAAAAATTGTGTAATGTTTTTTTCTCAACATTTAGGATATTTTTCTTTAAAAAAAAATAATAACCTCGGGTAAGAATTTGAGATTTTTAGGAAACACATTTTGTAAGAATTCTCGAAATTTCGCAGCTAAATTTCAGGAAAAATTTTGGTAGAATGCTTGTTAATAGATTTAATTTTTTTCAGATTTTAACTAAACCTTTTAATTTGTTTAACACAATTCAATCAAAATTCAAACTTATTTCTGAAAATTTCAAGTTGGAAGCAGAAATTTGAAAATTCGATTATTTAAAAATTTTGAATAGTTTCCCGAATTCTTGACTTTTATTCCAAAATGTTCAGTCAAAAATGAAATTTTAACTTTTATAGACGAAATTTTATAGATAATTTTGTTAAATAAAGTAGGATACTAACCCCTTACTTAAATAAGGGTCAACTATTTATTTTGTAATAAGAAAAAAAAGATTTGGTATTCTTTGAATGCGTTTCCAATTAAAAGCTAAATTTTAATAAACTTTTAGAACAATTTGTCCTTGAAATCTAAAATAATTCCTATTTTTTGTTTCTTTCCAAATCAGCTTGTCCATATATAAAAAGCACAAATCGCCATTAGGTTGGCGGCCGTTTATTTTAGCAGTAAAATTTGTTTCTAGTACGCCTCATTGCTTTATTTTTATTTTGTTAAATTGTTTCGGTTCGGGAAACTTCTTCCCACATTTTGCCACTACAAAAAATGTATTCATAAATTTTCCGGTCGCACCAATTATTGGTATGTGAGACCAGATTGAGAAACGCTGATCTGCGTGACAATACCAGTTCACAAAAAGTTTGTTTGTTAAGTTGTAAGACTAAACGAAATTGCAAAGATTACTTCGGAAAGTCTAAAAAATTTACAGGAAAACAATTATTACTTCAGCAGATACATACGTTTTGAGCAACAATAAGGAAAAAGAAACTAGTCTGTTGCTTACTAATTTTTTTTTAAAACTTTTTATTGTTCGTGATTCAGATCTCCAAACATTTTAAAAATCTTTTCAGCTTGCTCTTTCTCTTGAAATGTAAGAAAATAACAAATGGTAAAGTTGAAAAATAAGAATGTATATGTATTACTGATAGAGTTGAATGTATTAAGCAATAACTCAAGCACCTTAGTATTCCAAGCAGTAGTTGACCAAACACACCATGAATAGCAAAAAAGGTCATCTCTACATGCAATACGTATATTCCCAAAGAGTATCCTAATGAGCTACAGTTAATTAATTCTATCATCAAGATCACCCATCATTAACACAACTTTCGTATAAATAGATTGGTGGATAAAATTTTATTCAGTACGATCCAAAGATCTTAGTAGATTCAATCCAACTCAAACAACATGATCAAATCTGTAAGTATTACCGCTTGTGAAAAAGTATTGTGGTTATAAACTATAAATTTTTTTCACTTGTTTAGACTAATAATGATTATCAAGTTTTAATAACAAAGAAACTCTTTGATGTTTATTAATTTTATTTAAAATTTCTGCGACTCCATTTGGAAATATTTAAATTTTTAAGAATGAAAGTTGACAATATTTTGAAACATTTGTTGAAATATGACTACCACGATTTTTTGACATATGACTAGGTGATGGCTAAATTCTTAAAACGTCTGACCAATAAGAGTATAAAATGAAGCATGACAGCTTTGATGTAAACTCACATATCCAATTATTACCTTTTCACATTTATTAGAAAATATCTGATTAAAGACATATGAAGTCCAAATACAGTTTATACCTGTATAGTTATTTTTTCATGTCATTGAATATAATGTATTAATTGTTACTCATTTTTACAGATCGTTTTCGTTGCCTTCTTGGCTTTCGCCATCGCCTTGCCTGCTCCTGAACCAAAAGCGGCGCCCGAAGCTAAAGCATCCCCGCAGCCTAAGCCCGGAGTGTTGGCTTACAGCGCTCCGTTAGTTGCGTCACCTGTGGCTTACACCGCAGCCTATACAGCTCCTGTTTATGACGCTTATACGGCTTCCTACGTAGCTCCATCTGTATACGCTGCGGCTTATTCCCCATACTTGCCCTACACAGCCCCTATTTTAGTGTAAATTAGTTACCTTTAAATAAAATAAAATATTTTAAAAATATATTTGTTCTTTTTTCAGTATTCTTTACCCAAACTGACATTTGTATAATGATGTACAATGATTTGTTTGCCTGTCAACCACTGATTTTTTTCCAGGAAGTGATTAATCTTGAACAAATTTTTTTTGGAAGTATTAAAAAAATTGTAATTAGTATCTCAAGTACAAAAATAATCTAATTTCGACTTTCTTTGAAGTCAATCTGTGCAAATCAAAGCCAGCTAAGGCGCAAATTCAAAATGTATAACGTTTGTTACACATTAAAAAAACAAGACAGTCTAAACCCAAGCTTATTTAATTTAATTGTGGACCAAATATTCGAACAAGTCAAGACACTACGTATAGGGTTAAGAATGGGCGAGATAACCTGCTATACAGATGGCGCCGTGTTAATGGCAGAATCGGAAGACCATCTACAACGGCTTCTGCACAAATTCGAAGAAACTGCAGGAAAACTTAATATAAAAATATCCGTTGAGAAAACCAACGAACAGGCTCTACAACAAGCCGCATACAATAAGAATATAGAGCAAGTCATGATCGTTGATTATCTTGGCGTAGAGATCTCTAGCAGTAGAAACGAAAAACGAAAACAGGCAAACAAGGCTTCCAGAATATCAGGGTGCATCCAGATATTACATTAGTTCTTATTAAAGAAAGGGAAGGTAAAGATTTATAAATCTTGCGTACATCTCATACTTACGTACGCAACAGAAACCAGGGCAGAAACGTCAGAAACGAAAATCATTATAAGAGTGACATAATGAGAACCTTAACAACCATCAAATGAGTCACCCGGAGAGACATATAAGTAGGGCAGACGTCAGAGAAGATTGTCGCATTTTAGATATGATAAGATTCGGTAGGAGACGCCGAAGGCAGTGAAGAAACCATATCGATCGCATGGAACCAAACCGTCTAGTAAAATGGGACAGGATATCGAAACCCATTTCCAAGAGACTGCCTGGCAGGCCCTGCAGGAAATGGTATGAATGCTGGAGTTCCACATCGCAAAAGGCACAAGAACAAGAAAAGAATAATAACAAGAAGAAGATTATTACAACGCTTTAAACAAATGTTCCTGTATAATAGATCAATCGGGTTATAACGTTTGCCGTCTTCCAATTTCTAATCTCCATTCCTCTCTATCTCACCATCCCTCATCTTTTAGATTTCTTTCCGATATTTCTTAACTGATTTCCCCTTTCCAGCTTTGGTGTGGTCTTCCTTGCTTTCTTCTTCCTTGGGGGTTCCAGTTTATGATATTCTTAAGTAGTCGGTCTTGTAATATTCTCTGTCCGTACCATATAACTGTTGGGTTCTAATGTCATTTACTACATCATGTTTTATTTTTAATGTACGTCTTATTGTGTCGTTTGGTATTCGGTCTTTCCTGGATTTTCTAGCTGCTTGTCTCCAGAAATCAATTTCCGTAGCTTCTAGTACTTTTTTTGTTTTTTCTTTTAATGACAACACCTTCGAGCTGTACGTTATTATACTTTTTACGATTGAGTTGTAAATTCTCTTCTTATTCTCTATAGTTATGTTCTTGTCTCATAGTATAGTATTAAGCATCGCAATTGCTTTTCTTTCTTGGATATTTCTTTCCAATATTGCCTCATCCAGCGTTCCGTCTCTAGGGATCCTCGTTCCCAGATATTTATAGCTTTTACAGTGGTTGATAGTGTGTCCGGTCGCTAGTTTCATGTCCTTTTGCTGTCTTCTAACAAACATATATTCGGTCTTTTTAATATTGACTTACAAGCTCCATTTTTCGTATTCTTTTAAAAGTTGCCATGTACTTCATATCATCGATGTCCTGGGCAACTGCCACTTGCTCGTCCGCAAATGATGGTGTACATAATGTAGCATTGTCGTCTATTGGTAACCGCATACTACTGCATTTTCGTTTCCAGTTTCTTAATGCACTTTTTAACTAGATTTTAAATAGCGTTGGGGATATACTACAACCCTGTTTGAGACCCTTTGTGACCTGTCCCTGTTGTTAAACCGTATCTTGTTTTCACTCTAATTGTTGTGTCCTGGTTCAGCGATTTTACAGCTTTAATTATTTAGTAGTTTATATTACTAAGTTTTAATGTTTCCACAGTCTAACTAGAGGCACACTGTCATAGGCCTTTTACAGATCGACAAACAAAATATGGACTTGCTGGTCAAATGCTGTTTTCCTCTCTATAATTTGGGTCAGTGAGAAGCAATGATCTATTGTGGATCTTCCTGCTCTGAATCCTGCCTGTTCTTTAGCTTTTATATACGTGTATTCGTTTTCGATTCTGCTTTTAAGTATTTTTCCATATAGTCTGCTAATTGTACTTGCAACCTCTATTCCCCGATAGTTATCACAGTTATTTTTGACTCCTTTCTTATGGATTATGGATATGTATGATATTTTCCATTCCTCGGGTACTTCTTATGTGTCGATACATCTTTGGAACAGGTTTCTCAGAGCGTGAAATAGCTTTTCATTTCCGCACTTTAGTAGCTCTTTTGGTCCTGGAACCCGACCGTTTTTTAAGGTTTTACCTGCGTCCTTAACTTCTAATGTTGTTAGCCTTATTGGGGATCTTTGTTGAGCGACATTTATATTTTCGTATTGGGTGTCTATAAACTCTGGTCTATCTATCTAGCCTATATTTTGTAAGCATCTTTGCAAAGTATTGATTCCATTCTTCTAGTGTAATTGGTGAAATTATTTCTCTATTTTGTGCTCTTCTCATGTTCTTAATAAGTCGCCAGCTTTTTGTGCTTTTTCTTTCTCCTATATAGCTGTTGAGTTTTAAGCATGTATTTTCCCATTGGTAGTTCTTCTTGTTGCTGAGCATTCTGCATACTCTAGCTTGCGAGTCTTTGTATTTTAGTTTGTCGCTTATATTTTTTAAACTTAGGTATTTGTGATATTTGTTCCGTTTTTCTTCGATTTCGTGTTGAATTTCTTCATCTTACCAATATGGTTTTTGCTAGTTTTCCTTTTTTTCTTGGTGACCTAATGATTTCAGCGCGACTGAGTGCAGGCATTTTTTTTGTGTACTTCTATTCTTCTTTTATATTAAGAAAGTTGTTGATGAAAAATATAAAAGCAATCATAAGGTGAAAAAAAAGGTAAAATTTAACGAAAATTACCAGAATTGCATCAAATGAGTTTATTTTGTACAAAGAAAGAAAGCTAACACGCTTTATTTTGCATTTGTTATGATTTATTTAATTACCGACTATAATTACAATCTTCAGTATAAGATTTAATTACATCTCAACAATTTCAGAAGAATTTCTTTGTTCTGTTCACCAGTAGAAAATTGTCCTTAGCTGCAGCATTAAATCGATGTCAATACGACATCGCAATTAGGCAACGCGCCATGTGTACCTGTTATGGTTCTGGGACCTAGGATAGGCCTGTCCTAGTACTCACTGTAGTTAAAACATTTCTCATGTACGTATAATAGGTAAAGCATTTTTATTTTTCCTAATTTAAAATTTATTTGTTTATTAATTTTTTTGTACCTGTAAAAATAAAATTTGGCAATGTAAAAGGTTTTGCACCCTGTTTTAATGGTACTAAGCACCCTGATTTAATTATCTTTTTGTAGGAATAAAAAAGATTCAGAAACGTAAATCTAGATTTCAGAACTTGTCCGGAATCCTCTAAAGGCCACATTATATTTAGAATAAAGCAATCATCAAGACAAATTCAGACATGACATGTCTGCCGTAAGCTATTGAGGAGTTTGGTAGTGCTCAGGCTGCCTTGACTTGGTCAGGTCAAGGTCACCGTGATATTACGTTGTCATCACGTTTATTTGTAACGTGTTTCAAATTTCAGCTTATTCCATTTAGGTACTATTTTCGTTTGGCCGACATTTTATCAATTAACGAAAACCATCTTTGGGCTCCTTACTCAAATATATCAACGTTAGAAGGGTTACCATCCCTGCAATCAAGATTTAGTTGAATTCATCGATGGCATCTTCAGACCTTATTTGAAGATTATCCTTTTTGTTAGCAGCAGTTGGTAGCAAAAATTCTAAATGGACACTTATGCGTCCAGATCAGAGGTAGTTAACCCATTCCCTATTACTTCTGATGGGCGTCTCAAGTCTTCATAATTAGGCGGTAACCATTTTGTTCGATCCGAAAACTACATTTAGTTATCATCCCATCTTTATTTACTTCTCATCTTATAAAATCATGCTTTAGTACTTTTAATCGCATTAATCATCAAACGAAAACCATCTAAATATAATCTTAAGAGGAGGCAGTTATTTGTTCGGTATGAAAATTAAACCAAATATCAAATATTTAGATTCGTAGCATCAGTCTCAAGGTCTCATTAGCAATTAATTAAATGTAAGTTTAATACTTGAACACCCGAACTACGTGGTATTGTGGTATGCTCTATTATTAAGTAACTTTCCAGTTGAAAGTTTCCATGATAAACTAATTATATCAGAGGTAATTTTACGAAAAATTAACGTGATCATGTGTATTTATTTGCATTCTGTAATAAAATCTTTTTCCAAAGAATATAACTATTTGTTGTTTTTTGTTATTGTTGTTATAATATGATGTTTTCGTCAGTTTATAACTGTGTATATTTGTAAACGCGATACAGGTCGTAATTCTTGACCAATTTTAGTGATTTTTGCGTCTGCGGTTTAATTTATCATAGCAAAAGCCTGATTGGTTTGGAAAGAGTGGTCAAATAGTTTATTTATTTATAAATAATTAACGTTTCTTTTTGGTTCTAATTGTAATCCTTGTGCGAATCTTCAGGGCGTCGGTTTCTTTCGCTTCCTTTCGAAACTCATGAGCTGATATCCAATTCATTTGTAATATTTGTTAAGAGTTCACCACTTCGAGTAGGTAACTGAAAGAGCAGACCTTCTAGCCAAAAGGAGAGCCGAGTTTCCTCTAGTAGGACCGGAACCTACTTGTCCGCTTGCTTACAAAGCGACAAAAGAGGTAATAAAGCAACTACTAAGGAAAGAACACAAAACACACCAGAGCAGGGCTGTCCAACTGGCGGCCCGCGAGTACATTTTACTATAAATAAATTTATGTTACTAAATTATTATTATTAATATTAAAAGTATTTTAAAATGTGAAAATTTAAATCTAATTTGAATTTAAAGTAGGTACTATTTAGTTTGCGTAACTTCACTTAACCTGGCTGAATACAGCAGCAATCCGTTTAACGTCTGATATGGTTCACTCAACATTGGGGCCATATATTATATTTGTGGTTGGTTGTTGTTTATCTATGGTTGGCGCACGTGATGCGCACACTACCCTGCGCTATTTGGTTGATCCATGCAATCGTGCGAATGCAATCTTGTCTAGAATTTGTTGAAGGGCGCTTGTGTTATAATATTATTAACTTAATTTCATATTTATTTAGTAACTAAAATAATTATTAAATATGAGCGCTACTAATAAAAGAAAAATAGACCTCGAACATCGAGAATTTCAAGATTGCTGGGAGATAGATTATTTATTTATTCTAAACAAGAATGGTAAATCACAGTGTTTGGAATGTTTACAAATCATAGCTATGTGTAAAGAATATAACTTGAAGCGCCATTATCTTTCCATGAAAAAAAAGCAGCTGGATCATCAAACGATTTATTTTAATCAAGAACAAAAATTTCAAGAAGCATCTGTAGCTGCATCATTTGAAGTTTGTTTAGAAATAATAAAGACAAGGAAGCCATTTTTGGATGGAGAATTAATTTAAAAATGTGGCATAAAAATGGCTCAAACATTTAATGACAACAAAATGGTAAGAAAATTTCAAACAGTATCACTTTCTCATCAGACTGTAAGCCGACGTGTCAAATGCTTATCTTTATAAGAACTATAAATGAAAACTATAATTATTCAGAAGAACTTTTAAAATTACAATCATTCCACGCAACAACAAAAGGTGAAGATATTTACAAACAATTAAAATGTGCAGTAGAGCAGTATGGCGGATTTGACAAGTGCACTGCTATTGTAACCGATGGTGCTAGAGCTATGACGGGCAAAAATTTTGGGATCGCAGGCCTTTTGCAAAAAGAAGGAATAACATGTCGTATGTTGCACTGTATTATCCATCAGGGGGCATTGTGTGGTTTATCCCTAAAACTAAAGGACGTAATGGACAAGGTTTGCAAAATTAATAATTTAATTCGCGGCGAAAATCGTTCTCTTACACATCGAAAATTAAAAACATTTTTTGATGAATTGGAAACTGTGTATGGAGATCTGCTTTTACCTAGTAACGTTCGTTGGTTGAGTGCTGTAAAGTGCTTGAGGAGATTCTTTAAACTTCGAAAAGAAGTTCATCTTTTTCTCTCAGAAATTGCCGTCGATAAAAAATTGACAGCAAATTTAGTTGATAAAAATTTTATTAATTTACTTGCTTTCCTAACGAACATTACAAATTATTTAAATATTTTGAATAAATTCTTGCAAGGACAAGATCAAAATGTCTGTTACCTTTATAAATATGTAACTGGATTTAGAAACAAATTAAAATTGTTAAGGTTTAATTTGGAGCAAAATAATTTATTTCATTTTGAATCTTACAAAGAGATCTATGAGAAAATGAAAGAATGTAATATAGAAGCGAATTTTAAAATATTTCTACCAAAATTGCATATGCTATTTACAGATTTCAATGAAAGATTTTCTCAATTTGATGATCTTAAACCGTCTATTGATTTATTTTGTGATCCAATTAATATTGATATCAACTCCGTTGATCTTAAATATCAAATAGAATGATGCGACCTGCAGGCTGACCCATTTTTTACATCTCGTGGAGTAACTGGAATAGAAATATTCAAATTTTTAGATAAAAAGAAATATCCAAAATTGAGAGATTTTGGACTTCACATTGTACCAATGTTCGAAAGTACATATATCTGTGAGCGTGCATACTCCGATATGAAATATATAAGGTCAAAATATAGAAACTGTTTGAAAGATTCCAGTCTTGAAGATATAATTAGACTTGCCACAACAAATATTGATGTGGACATAAAATATATTGTTGCTAAACAATTACGGCCACAATGTTCTCATTACTATATTACGAATATTTTAAAGTTTTCTTTTTAGTATAAATAACATATTTTTTTTTAATTAACATAAACTGACTTTTCATTTATCAACCTTCTTGGCCCCCGAAATGTTTGGTGAGGAACATATGGCCCGCGGGCTATGACAAGTTGGACAGCGCTGCACTAGAGGGTTGTCAATGATCTGAGGCAATAGCGGACGTTCATTGACGGGCCATCAGAAAAGAGAGTCAGAGAACTATTACAATTAAGCAAAAATGAGCTCAGGTGGACAGTTGGACTATTTACGGGACGCTGTGCCCTAATGAAACATCTTGAAACAATTGGCGTAAAAGAAAATTCCACTTGTACAATGTGTGGAGATGAAAAAGAAACTCCTTTACACATAGTATGGAAATGTCCGGTTCTGGCAAGGGATAAACATTCCCACTTTGGAAATGCTCTGACTGAATCAAAGACAATAGTGGAAACACCCACAAAGAAGGCTCTAAGATTCTTCAAAAGAACGGGCCTATTGTGAGATTATCGTCGGGGACACAATAAGCCGAAACCTCAGTACTGCAGGGATAACCAACCCCATATGAATAATAATAATAATAATAATAATAATAATAATAATAATAATAATAATAATAATAATAATAATAATAATAATAACCGCGATGAAATCTACAAGCAACTGGAAAGCGCCTGGAGTTGACAAGATACAGAACTTCTGGTATAAAAAATTTAACGGTTTGCATGTCAACCTAGCAGAACAATTTACATATGTTATTAACCATCCTAAAGAAACCCCAACTTTTCTCACATTAGGATCCACGTTTATGTTACCAAAAAAACAACAAACACATGATCCAGCCCAATACAGGCCCATCACATGTTTGCCAACTTTATACAAAGTATTAACAGCCTGTATTACTAACCACATCTATAGACATGTGACTGAACATAACCTGCTGACAGAAGAACAAAAAGGATGCAGGAAAAATCACCAAGGATGTAAAGAACAGTTGGTCATTGATTCGGTTATACTTAAACAAGTGCAAAGGGAAAAACGTAATTTGCATACCGCCTTTATAGATTATAAGAAAGCCTTTGACAGCGTCCCTCATTCCTGGCTTGTACATGTATTACAAATATACAATATTCACCCTACAGTAATAGCATTTCTGGAGAATGTCATGACACATTGGCGAACAAACTTAAATATATATACTGACAACGAGATAATCAGTACGGATGAGATCTGCATACGAAGAGGCATATTCCAAGGAGATTCCTTAAGTCCGTTGTGGTTTTGCCTGTCCACAATGCTAAACAGTACTAAATATGGATACAAGTTTAAAGGAGGCAGGCAAGTTAGCCATACAATATCACACCTCCTCTACATGGATGACATTAAACTCTACGCAGGAAATGAGAAAGAAATACGCAGCCTTTTTAATATCACTCATGAATTCTCCACAGACATTCATATGGATTTTGGCCTGGACAAGTGCAAAATATTAAATATTGAAAAATGTCATTTAATAAACCGCGATGCTGTACTCTCCAATAGGGAAATTATAAAGGCGATGGAACATGATGAAACGTACAAAGCTATTTTTCCAGCGAGTTCAACTGCTACTTAAAACTCAACTAAACTCAGTAAACCTGATCACAGGAATTAACACATACGCCATCCCAGTTCTTACATATTCTTTTGGAATTATCAAGTGGACGAAAACTGATTTGGAAAACATCGAAAGGCAAACGCGCAGCTTAATGACTAAATTTAAAGACCATCACCCAAAGTCATCCACGATTAGAATTACTCTCCCTAGAAAGCAAGGAGGTCGAGCCCTTATCGATATGCTTAACCTTCACAGCAGCCAGATTAATAAATTAAGAGAATTCTTCTGCAGTAAATCCTTGACAAGTAACCTTCATGCCACAATTAAATTAGCTGACAAAAACTGCTCCGCTTTGAATCTTGCTGACGAAAGAGGTGATTTGACAGTAATCTCCGATAGTGAAAAACTGCAACAATGGGCAAGTAAAGAACTCCATGGGCGACACTATTACGACGTAAACCAGCCACACATAGATAAGGAAGCGTCAAACAGATGGCTCAGTGATAGCAAACTACTACCTGAAACTGAGGGATTCATGATTGCCATACAGGACCAGGTCATAAGCACCAATAATTACAAGAAATTTATTATTAAAGAAAAAGATACCAACTCAGACTTATGCAGAAAATGCCAGCAAAAATCTGAAACAGTCCAGCACATTACATCTGGCTGCTCTCATCTGGCTAATACTGATTATTTACTTAGACATAATCAAGTGTGTAATATTATCCACCAAAAATTGGCCATTAAATACGGATTCCTCAACACGTACACGCCATACTATAAATACGAGCCACAAGCGGTACTTGAAAACGAATCTTTTAAACTTTATTACGACCGAACAATTATCACCGACAGAAGAGTAATGAACAATCGACCGGACATCGTATTAATGAATAAAAAGAAGAAAAATATACAACTGATCGATGTAACTATTCCAAACAACAACAAGTTAATGGCAAAATACCGGGAAAAAAAAGACAAGTACGCAGAATTAGCACTAGAAATGGGACAAATCTGGCACTCTAACAGAGTAGAAATAATACCAGTAGTGGTGTCGTCAACTGGACTTATTCCTAAAAATCTTCATAAGGGCATAGATACACTAGGACTACATAAGAACACATACATTGATATCCAAAAGGCTGTTATATTGAATACCTGTCGCATTCTAAGAAAGTTTTTAAGCACAAACTAAGATACAGACCTACCCCTGTAGTATTTAAGTATACTTGGGATGGTTAAACGAATACCAGCAAAAGGCTGAGAAACAAGACATAATAATAATAATAATAATAATAATAATAATAATAATAATAATAATAATAATAATAATAATAATAATAATAATAATAATAATAATAATAATAATAATAATAATAATAATAATAATAATAATAATAATAATAATAATAATAATAATAATAATAATAATGTTGTTTTAGTCATACCATGACAATATTAGTAACAGTATCATAAGTCGTAGGTACCACAACCTAAGTTGTACCATCTTAATATCTGATTACTAGCTATGGTAGGTAACATTTGGTAATAAGAAAGTAAACTATTTTACGTTGAGAAAAAATTAGAAAAATACATTTTGATATTAGAACTTTATAGCCAAATTTCTTAAAGTATATTTCAAAATTTCGACCCAAAATCAAAATTTCGAATATAATCCCATAATATTGACTCTTGAACTTTTGAGTTTGAGTTTGGCCTGAGAATTTTGATTTTATTCGACATTAAAGTCGAAATTAAAACGAAATGAAAATTCCTATATAAAATTTGAAATTTTGAAAAAAGAGAACATTGATAAAACGAAATCAGTTTCATTATTTAGATCTTGAATTCTTTGAAAATTTACCCACCTTTTTTTTCAAACCTTTAATTTTACTACCTATATTTCAAACTCAAAATATCGACCTTTCTTTATTTGAAATTTAAATTTTAGTTACGAAATTTTGACTTTTTTTAGTTTAAATGGAAACAGTCATCAATATTATTTATATTAGGAAAATTTTAAAAATTCCTGACATTTTTCACTGTCATTGTAAAAGTTACCTACTCTCTCTGCCTAGGACAGAAAACACTTTGTTGGACTGTTTTGTGGACTAAAATACCGAAGGAACCTATAACATATTTTGAGGCGTGATTGCAGAAAAAATATTTTGCCCCTAATTTTTACACTTGTTTTTCAACTTTCAACTTCAATTTCAAAATTTGGTTCACATACTCAAGTTTTTCACCTTTTTCAAATATTTCGGACTTTTATTTTCAAAATTTTAAAATTTCAAAATTCCATGCTTAAACAAAACATTCTTAAAAAAAGTCAAAATTTGAAAACATTCCAATATTTTTCTAAGCTTTGTTTCAAGATTACATTCCCAATTTCTAAAAAGCACCACACGCCACTGGTTTTCATTTTTCGGAAAAGGGCGATTATTGTATGGTGGTCGGAAAAGTATCGTAAATTAGTAAAGATTATTGCTTAGTCCTAAATGTGAAATAAAAATTTCGTTTTACATTTAAAATGCAAAATGTTGAGGAAAACAGATATTTCGATGAAAAACCTCGAATTTTATGAAGAAAATTTGATGGAAACTAAATATTTTAATATAAATAAATATAAAACTTCCATTTCAATTGCTGATTTTGATAAATTTCAAAATTTAGAGAAGAAAGGTGAAATTTTGAAACTAAAGTCGAAATTAAAAAAAAAGATTCGTAAACCACAACAAGTCATCTTTTCCGATCAGCACGGGAAGTCGACATTTCTAGAAGTCAGCATTCCAAATTTAAAGTAGAACTGTTTGAGAAAAATGTACAAATGAATTTATAAACTTCGAAGTTTGGGCAAAAAATATAATTTATACAAATAAATTGGCCAAAATCTCAAGGAAAATTTTTTTTCAGTTCAATCCCCTCGCAAAGAGCAACACCATTATGCCTTCAGAGCACTGCGAGTAGGATGCGAAAACAGGGATAGATGGCGATGAACCGCTTTCTTAAACAAGGATAGGTTGTAATTTTTGGGAAAAATTCTGCTCGGAAACGAATTCCATAGCTTAAAAGTTCTATAGAATAAAGAGTCTCCATAGACAAAAGTCCTCACTGCGTCAAGCTGGACCGAATAGGAATTTGCTGCCTTTTACTGTCTTGTATTTCTTAAAAATCTTACCCTCGAGGAATCAATCCTATTAGTTCCTGCGAACATCTATGAGTGTACTTAATAATTTTCAAAAAGAAAAACAACACATTTAAAAAAAATTAAAATTTTCAGCTCGAATTTTTAAATTTTCATCTTAATATAAATGTTAAATTTGCATCAAAAAGTTTTTTGATAGAAATTTCGAGTATTATACAGTTCACCAACAAAAAAAAAACTAGTTAACACATCTGTTCTCTCGGAGTAAGCCATAATAAAACAATGTCTTAGAAGCTTATTTACTATACTTTAATAAATTAGGAATAAATCACATTTTATAAGACAATGGGGGCAACATATGGCAAGTAAGGTGAATAAGCGGCAGCATATATCTTTGGAGCAGTATAAGAGGAAGTATAGCTGTACGATGAGGGTACTGTGTAAGCCGCAGTATAAGCCAAGGAAGGCGCAACTATTGGTGCATTGTAAGCCAACAATCCAGCTTTTGGTTGTGGATTTGCTTTCGGTTCAGGAGTCGCTTTTGGTTCTGGGGCTGGAAGAGCTATGGCACAAGCCAAAAAGGCGATGATGATAACCTGCAATAGATAAAATTGTGATTGCGAAAATAACAGCTAATGAATTACCTACGCTTCTGAACATTTTGCAGGTGTGTGAGTTGTGGATCAGTGGACTGAATTAAATTTTATTCAGGTCTCTTTTATATGTTAAATTTTTAAACTCGATGATGCGCATGGAGGTGGGTTTCATTAGCATAATTCTGTAATTCTAAACTATTGCAACTGAATTTAATACTTCTTATTATTCAACCACTGGCAACTGTTTCAATGTTACGCGAATTTCAAAATAATCTATGATTGCGTTGTTAGCGCATCTTTCATTAATAGCAAACAAAAATAGCTAAATCGTAGCATTCGAAATTACTTTTTCACCATTTTTCTAAATTACTTTATTTTGGTTTTCCTATTATTTTAAATTTCGAGCTAATACTTTAAACGCTTTAACAATATTTTAACTTATGGTACTCCGATATACGGGTTGGACCATAAGTAATGGTACGTAGAGCCAAAGTAGATTTTTTGTATAAAAATAACGTGATTTAGCCACATTTACTTTATACCAAAAGTTGATATTGACAGAGATACAGGGTGTCAAAGTTGAAAAAAAAATGTGATTTTTTCGCATAACTGATTAACACATTGCACTATAGACAAGAAATTTGGTATAGGGGAGTTTCCTTAGTCAAGAAATTCTAATTTGCTAATCAGATTGTCAGTAACTCATAGGGGGCCCCAACTGCGCTACCTTTTGTATTATTCTAAAGCATCATAATTTTTGTGTGCCTTCATATACAGTTTTTTTAAATAGATATTTTAATTAACCTACATTTTTTACCTAAAAAAGGTATTCTTTCTAAATGTTGATACAAGCAACCGTTTTCAAGAAATTTGCCTTCAAAGTTTGCCGTACGATTATTTTAAGTTATGTAAATGTGAATTTTTCGCAGTAGGTTTCAAAATAAAAGTAATAAAACAGACTCTAAAATAGTTTATATCAAATAATTCTCTATTGACAATATTATTACACATATTTTTTTAAATTTCTAAAGCAAATGTAAATAAAATACCAAAACAAAATTTATTTTCAGAAATAAGTATGTGGGAAATGACCTTTTTCATGTAAAGGGATTGTAAACAATTAAACATCTGGCTGTCCTTTATTGAAATTCATTTCCAAATATCTGCTTTGACCATCCAGACTATTACATTTTTTTTGGGCGGACTCAGAGATCATATCTCACATCTCTATGTTAGAAAATAAATTACGTCTTAATTTTTTGGATTTTCTTTATTGAGATTTTTAAAATTTAGGTAATAATATTATCAGCAATGTAATATTTAACCTAAATTAGTTTCAAAGCTGTCTTATGATTACTTTTTTTTTCGTCTACTTCGAAAATTTAATATCATAGTAATTTAACACCAAGGCACGTCAAGCTTTAAAGGCAAATATCTTGGAAACGGTTGCTCGTATCAACTTTCAGAAAGTACAACTTTTTTACGTAAGAAGGATGGAGAATTAAAATAACCTATTTGAAATTAATGTACGTGGGTGCACAAAAAAGTTATGATGATTTAGAATTATGTGGGATAGCGCAGGTAGCGCCCCCTATCAGCTATTGTTAGCAAATTAAAGTTTTTCGACTTAAGAAACTCTCTTGTGCCAAGTTTCGTGCCTTTATTACAATTTATTCCATAATTATACGAAAAAATTTTTGTTTCAACTTTGACACCCTGTATCTCTATTAATATCAACTTTTAGTATAAGGTAAATGTAGCTAAATCACATTATTTTGATTCGAAAAATCCACCGTTGCTTTGTGTACCATTACTTATGGTCCATCCTGTATAGGAACTAAACTGAAACTTCTACGAGGATTTAAGTTAACCGATCTTAATATTCCTGAAAAGTTTGGCATGACCTAAATGACTTTTAAACACGTTTAAAAAGTGGTCATAGTTTAAAAAAAATAAAACTTAGTAATTGTTTCAATGATTTTTGATCAGTGGATTAACGCAGATTGAACCATTTTTGATATATTGTATATTAAATTTAAGAGCACTAGGGTTTTTTATAAAAAAAATTACTCTCGTTTACTGCTGTTATGCATCATTTTGGATAGAAATTGATTTAAATATTTGCTTACACTTCCTATTAACTTCCTCATTGTTCATCAAATTTGTAATAAAATTAAACCAAACAAGTTTGTAATTTTGAGATATTTGATAGTAAAACACTCACTCGTACAAACTTGTTATTTTAATTCACAAATGTGTAAAAAGAAGGTCTTCCAGATAAATATTAGCTTTATTGTATGGACTCAATTCACAGTGTTATAATGGCGCACAGGCACATGTATATGGTAAAAATTATCTTATTCATAAACATTTTTTATTACCATAAAGCTCATAATATGTAAGAACATAATTTTCCCTCTCATTTAGAATTTTATATTTCGCTGCAAACAAAATTGTTTAAAACGAAGGATTTTTTTAAAACTTATGACAATGATGCGATGAGAAAACATGGAAATTTGGCACCCTTAATTGTTCCTACGTTGATACAATCATCATGCCGTGAAGAAAATAGCCATTTACTTTACTATTTCATGAAAAATGTTTTACTAGAGTCACTTAATATGGCTTTTCATTTGGAACTACTATTAGAAAAACATACAAACTTCCGGTTTTTTCCTGAATAACCACATATCATTGTTAAAACCTTACAAGAGTTAAAATGAAAACAAACCAAAAATACATTTGGGAGGGGCGAGGGGGGCGTTAATACAACATTGGGAAACGTATGTACATACATGCTCTACAATAAGACCCATAGAAAAATGATGGAAATAAAAAATCTATTAATTGGCCAAAGGGTGCCAAATTTTATATTCATCTTAAAACGGTTTTCAGATAATAATTGAATACCAACTTGTTTCAATTTTATTAAGATAAAATTGCTGTAGCTTTAGTTGTAGTCTGATTGGAAAAAAACTGCGTCATTTCTGTTAGGATTTTGAATAACTTTACAGCATTATGGTTCGTTCTTTAAATAAATTGATAACTTATAACTTGAAAAAAAAATGTCAAAATGTATTTTATATTCAGGATTTATTTTCTAACTTTTTCAGAATGATAATAATCAACACCAAATTCTTCTTTTAGAATTCAAATCCATTTTTCATTATAGGACATACATTTGTATAAAAATCTATTTTTAGATGTCACAAGTAGTATTTTGACAACAAAAAATACAGCCTTCATTTAATTTGTTGCATATTTTGAAGTTCTTGCACCAAAGTATGAAGACATCTGTTTTTCAATTATAATCAATAAACGAAGTTAACTTACCTTCACTAAATATGGGCACTCTTAACAGAAAAATGATATATTTAAAAACAGAGTTGCCCAAACTTTGATACAGTTAATAGCTTATTAATGCTAGGTGATGTTTATTTCATTGTACTCTTCATCATTGAAAAATTCCTGATTTGAACAAGTGTACTACTTGTTAAAGTCCGCTTGAAGAAGGAATATTGATTTGAAGCAGTACCTCCCTTTTTTAATTTTACTATTAAAATTCTTTTTTTTTTAACCAGCAAAAACAGTTCTAGTAACTCTTAAGGCTTTATAGTTTATTAATTTTTCAAGATCTTTTAGTTTTATTTGTTTCCATCTCCGGGGTACGAAGAAGTTCTGTAAACGATAGTATCCGAGGGTTCGAAGCTATCTGATAATTCGAAGGTACTTCTATCCGTTGGTTCACTAAAACTGTTTCGCTTGTTTAATTGCAAGAGAAAGAGCATTTTTCTTGGTGATGGATTTTTCAACCATAGTTCTTGTATTGACCGAGGTAGAAGCTGGCTGTAAATGAACTAATGCTTCAGTATCAAACTTTTTGGTTAATACAGAAGGAGCAAACACCGTTGAATCACAATTGGATCATAAGGGTATATTTCCATTGCACTAAAAGAGCTGAAAACTTAGCTGGAGTTAAGGCGTTAGACCAAACTTTTAAAAAAAGAATACCAAAGCTGGTTAACTTTCTTTGTGAAGACACTCTCAAATATCTTGAAACTTCTTGATTCCAATAATATTCGATTTATCTAAAAACAGATTCATACAGCGGTTGAAGAACATGCGCACAGTTACTTGGGAGAAAAAGAATAATATCAAATCTATCAGCGGATAGACTATATTAACATTTAAATGGGATCTAGCCTCATCAAAAATATGTCAAATATTCTCGCTGCTCGTTTTCTTGACTTGCCTCGTTGAACACTTGTCATGGCTTATTTCAGATTATCTTTTATTCACAGTCTCCTTTTTTCAGAAGACATATCTGGCAAGAGATTATACTACTTAATATTTTTCTTAATTTGACATCAATTTATAATAATATTAACTCGTACATTACTCAAAAATAAAAAAATAATTGTTCCAATTATGGGCACTGCCCATAAATAGAGAATATAAATGGTGCCCATATTCGAAACTCTTGATATTCAAAATAAATTTTCATTGTAGAAAGCTGCCAAGTTTTTGCTCTAAATAATTTTGCGGCAAATTTACACCAGAGTGGCTATATTTGGAGAGGTGTCCATATTAAGCTAAGGTACTTTATTCGAAGGCACCACAATCCAGATATCTATTTTTCAGTTGATCAAGTAATGGACGGATAAACAAATTTATTTTTTTGTTCAAATGATTGCTGTGTACAAGATAAATATTCTATTTTTTTTCGAGAAAGCTGTACCCACAAATGATGCATCATAAAACAAAGCAACTTTTTCTTCTTCGTCTTCTTCTTCTCTTCTTCTTCATTCTCTAAGGACGGTATCTTAAACTGTTCTGGTCTTCAATCCTTTTGTTCTTTCGATGTCCAGAATGCTTTATATTTTTTCATGGGTCTTCCTTGTGTTCTTCATCCTCCTGCTTTCCAGTATTTTCTTTTGTCTCTTGCAAATCTATATATGTCCTATTTATCACTTAATCTCTGTATCTCTTCATTTCTACACATATCTCTGAGTGTTTTTCCACGTATCGTTCTTAATGTTTTCATTTCCGAGGTTTTCATTATTTGCGTTGTTCTTTTTGTATCTGGTCTTGCTTCCATTCCATGCGTCATTATAGGACGTACTGTGGTTTTTTATATTTGGCTTTTACTTTCTTTCTTTTCTTTTTCATATACTTATTGCGGAAGACAATATCCCTCAGGTACCCCAGGATCCTTGCCGCTTTATATGTTTGTGTTTGGACTTCTTTGGTCAGCCTCCCGTCTCTGGTGATTTTCGACTCAAGGTAGTTAAATTGCATTATTTGTTGGATTATTTTTTCATCTATTTTCAATTAACAGTGTAAAGAATATTTGAAGATGGTTATACATTTAGTCTTTTCTTTATTTATTATCATATTATTATCATATTAAATCTCTTATAGCATCCATCACCATATTACCTAGGAATGGGCTTATGGAGTCTCCTTGTCTCATTCCGGTGTCTACTTTTATGTTCTGGCTGATTCCTTGGTTTGTTCTGATTTTAGTAAAGCAATTTTTTTTATTTCTTCGATAATATTATTTTGTTGTAAATTTGTTTCCTTTGTTTTATAACAGGTATTTAATATCATCTAGACGGATACTATCGAATGCTTTTGACACATCGACAAAACACATATAACTACATTAAATTTAAGTGATTTTTATATTATATGGCATCTATCGTTGAACGATTCTTTCTAAATCCTTGTTGTTCTTCTCTGATATTTATATATTTTCGTTTAGTTTTATCAATATAAATGTTGTGAGTAGGGTGATACCCCTATAGTTGTCATGGATTTTCTTTATTGCCTTTTTTAAAAAGGGGTAAGGTAATGTTTGTTCTTCCAATCTTCAAGTATTGCTTATTGATTTTTAATTTTTTGAAATAAACTTTTAAGTGTATTTACTAATTCTTTTCTTCCATATTTTAGTAGCTCATTAGTTATCTTATCTGGCCTCGCCGATTTTCTGTTTCTCAATTATTTTACTATAAGCTTTATCTCTTCTTTTCTTACCATACATCTTTCTGTGTCACTTCGATCATCATATATTTCCTTTGTGAAATTGTGTGTTGTGATGTTTTTCCGTTTGATATATCATCGCGAAATATGCTTTCCATTCTTCTATTAAATGTACTGCATCTTTAACTTCCATCTTGTTTCTTCTCAGCATTACATATACTCTTTTTTGACCATCGTATAGGTCGTGTTCCATGTCTTTCGAAAACTTCTACCAGTATTCTTTTTCTTGAAAAAAATATAACAGAACTATAACATAATTTTAATTCAA
Source organism: Dastarcus helophoroides (assembly GCA_028583605.1). Lineage (NCBI taxonomy): Eukaryota > Metazoa > Arthropoda > Insecta > Coleoptera > Bothrideridae > Dastarcus > Dastarcus helophoroides. Next base: position 52,282,587 of record CM053325.1, on the reverse strand, counting down.
AATGTCCATTGACCTTACAAATAAAACGGCCACTTGCTGCAATAACTATCTTATTACATTAGCCAATTCGCCATTGCCAACTTCTTATCATTTATACTAAATGTGACCTCTTTAAAGAATGACCTTTTTAAAATGCTTAAATTAAATTGACACGAAGGTACTATTCTCAAGGGAGTCATGTTTCGCCAGATATTAAATTAAAGAATTAAAGAGACTTGAAATGAACCTAATATTTACCTACTACGTAAGTAACAGCAAAAGTCAGTTAGGTTCTCTGCGTTAATGGAATAAAATATTTTTAATTCCTTGGACAGTAAATTAAATTTTGTCTATATACTTTCCAGAATATACTTATCCATCGTTAAATTTAGAATAGTTGAATTATGTAACTACGAAAATTCATTCAGAAGTTCGATTGCTGACTTTCATTATAAGACGACATTTGAATAATAATAAGAACTCGCGTAAAATGTAACATATCCATACCACATTATCACGTTCAAGATATCTAACCTCCACCTTCAAATAGTTTACTATATAAAAAACATCAAACCACGTTGGGTAGCAGTGTAATCAATTCACTACGATAAACAACTTACCTGAAACTGCATCACCATGTTGAGAAGTGTAAGTATATAATATTATATTTTTTTTCAGTCAAAATTATTGCCATTTTTATTGAAAAACCTCATTTAATCTAATTAATTGTTTTACAGATTATTGTTATTGCTCTGCTTTCATGCGCCTTTGCTGCTCCTGAACCTAATGCCGCACCTGAGCCTAAAGCAACTCCACAGGCTAAACCTGGAGTGTTGGCTTACAATACACCTTTAGTTGCTCCATCTGTGGCCTACACCGCCGCTTATACAGCTCCGGTTTCATATAGTACATATACAGCTTCATACGTAACTCCACCAGTTTATGCTGCTTCTTACTCGCCATATTTGACATACACTGCTCCTGTAATTGTTTAATTTTTAATTTAGTAAAACATATTTATTAATTTTATGGTTTAATATGAATTTTTTTGGCCTCAGAAATTCGGGATCCTAATTTAGTAGTCGATCGAAAAATTCTCAAAAATAAACTAAAATTCGAGAACTAATATAAAGTATAGTTCTACTTTTCTAATACTTCAAAACAATAAGAATTAAAATGTTCTAGTTAAATAAAAATAATAGGAGAGAAAAAAGACTTTCGAATTTCTGGCAACACTGGAGGTAAAGAATATATTACTCGAAAAATGAAAATATTTAAAGAGTTTAACCTCAGTGTATTTGTTCCTAAGTTAGGTATAACTGTTTAAGTATTTTTAGGGGAAACAAGCATTTGAGAATTAGCTTAAATGCTTAAAATGATTGCAACTCCACAATTAAAAAAAAATCTATATCTATGGAAGAAGAGATAAGCCACCGAAAAAAGCAAATAGAATTGGTACTAATTGGTTAGTTTACTGTGGATAAATTTGATTTCTTATGCATATTAAACAGAAATGGAATCGTCTTATTTTGTCATATTACTGGTGACGTCAAAATTAGATCTGTGAAAAATAGATTAATTCGGGAATACTGTCAGCAATATTGTGAGCCGCAAAAGCTCACTTTCATCAAAGATAAAAATAGCTACTCTAAATAATTTATGATAGAATGACGGTTGCTTTGTTGATTTCAAGATACGCATAATGTATCAACCACTAGGCTGCTAAGAAAAGTTTAAAGGTATTTCCAATAAATACGTCCAGGACGGACGCGCATACAGGATTTTGTGTAATGTGATCTGATTCATTTCCCAAAAATATTATTCTAATTTTACCTTGTTTTTTGTTTGACGACGGTGCCTAATAAAGTGCTTAGATATTCCAAATAATTTTTTACGACCAAAAAAAAAACGAGCTTTCCGTTATTCATTAATCAAGACCACACTAAAAAAATAAACCAAATAAAAAAAATAGGAAATAGAAAATGCTCTGCACACAAATTTACTCTTCTATCAAAACTTTTCCCAACTTTAACATACGTTTCACAAAAAAAAATCTTTCTTCCTCATCATTACTTTTCTCACTAAAGTCATAACCCACCACTGTGATTCTAAATAAAAATGTTTTGTTCGGTAGCATCTTGTTAGGTGAACTTGAACAAAGGATTTAAGGACAAAATTATCACCTTAAAGTCAGTGCATCAGCTGTGCAGCATCCATATCCATTAAAGTTAATTGCAGCCATATAGGTTCTAGCGGTTCCGCCATATAGCCATATCACATTGTGAAATATTCGCAGCGATGATTGTTCTTGGCTATGATAGGTCTAATTAATAAGTGACTATTAAAATTGTTTGACTTGTTGGCTACGGTAGGCTTGCACAAATAGTACAAAACAAATTCGATAAAATGGAAAGAAGAAACTTTTTGTTGTATCGATTTATCTCGTAGACGAAAGCTTTTAGCACACAATAAATAACAACGAGAAGGCCAACTTTTATCGCGTGACCATTTCATTCCTGTGACCTATAAGCCAATCTTTGTCAAAAATCTATGTTGATAGAGCCTCATTGCTGGCCTAAACTCTAAATAAAAAATTGAAATACAAATCTTGATCCCTGAAACCAAGAAAGATTAAAAAACGCAACAACGCGTTAGAGCAACCTTTGTTGTGTTTTTTAATCTTTCTTGGTTTTAGGAGATGAGATTTGTATTTCAATTTTTGAAGATAACCAAGGACTAGTCCGTTCCACCAAAAAAAAAACTCTAGATAACACATCTCGAATCTCAATCCAAACCAGATGTCGAGAGTGCCAGTACAGTAGAAATGGCAACGTCCGAGATTTTAAAGGAATCGCGTCCGGCTGTAGATCCATCTCTTGGACCCTTTTCCTTGAAATTGAAGTATCATATTTCGTTCTACTCATGTTCCATGTTAATGTAGAATTTAATTTTTAAAAGCCATTCCTACAATTACTCAAATATTATCAAAAGACAATAATTGAAATAATGTGCTATGTTAAATAGTACATTATACTATAAGGGAGAGAAATGCGTTATTTTGGCAGAGGTGCAATTTGCAATGCACCGAGGACTAAATGGCATCTCTCCCGAATGGTATATACTATTTTTTCCACGGTCCCATTAACTTAAAAACACATATTTTGTCATCATGAAGTAAGTAGCACTAGAATTATTGTATTCGGATTTGAGCATTTATTTAGTAGTCGTTGAGTTATTGTCATAACTACAAAATAAACAAACAAAAAGAATTGTTAAATTAAGGTGCTAGTTTGGTTTAATTTAAAGTTTGTTTAGTGCACAATGAATAATTGTGAGTCGGAAGAGATTGTGGAGGCTGCAAATATTGCAATAAGCAATTTGCTGCCTACGAAGTCAAGATCTTTATACGATATAGCCTACAATCGGTTCAAAAAGTGGTGCGCCGAGAAAAATTTTCAAGTATACGGCGAGAATGTTTTGTTGGCATACTTCAGTGAAAATGCAAAGAATTACAAGTCTTCCACATTATGGACGCAATATTCTATGGTTAAGTCATGCTTGATAATTTACGACAACATAGATATAAGCAAATTCCTCAAGCTGATTGCATTTTTGAAAAGAACCGGTGACGGATATCAAGCGAAAAAATCGAAAATATTGACAAAGGGTGAAATCGACCGTTTTCTATCAAGTGCAGATGACAAAGAATTCTTAATGATTAAAGTAAAATTACTTTTGTTGTTAGGTATTTTAATTATTAAGTATTTTGATTTTTTATAGGTTGGATTTATTCTGGGGATTGCCGGAGCTTGTCGAACTGATGAACTAGTCAATTTAACTGTAGATGATATTGAGGATGTAGGCTCTTCCTTGATTGTAAAAATTCCAAACACTAAGACAAAGATTCCACGAAACTTTCTGGTGGGAAATATGCTTGAATTGTTTCGAAAATACCTGTCCCTTCGTCCTCCCCACGTCAGACATAAGCACCCTTTTTTGTACTACAAAGCAGGAAAATGTAGTTCGCAGCCAGTTGGCAAGAATACCATGGGAAAAATTCCGAGTATAGTAGCTTCGTATTTAAAATTACCTGATGCTGCCAGTTATACTGGTCTCTGCTTACGAAGATCTTCAGCGACATTACTGGCAGATGCTGGTGTGGATATCACGACAATAAAGCGTCATGCTGGTTGGAAATCAACGACAGTCGCTGAGGGTTATGTCGAGAACTCCATTGAAAATGAGACCAAAATTGCTAATCAGGTTTTAGTAGGTACCACTACTAGCGCAATCACAAAAACTGTAAATGTAAGTGAAAGTAATAATCCTTCTAATATTAATTTTGAAAATTGTACAAATGTAACATTTAATTTAAATGTCAATAAATAATTTCAATGTTATCTTTTTTTTTGCATGAAAAACGTTCTCCATAATGTAAACTCCCTTGGGAGCATTATACTCCCTTGGGAATAATCGACTACTTCTGTTTTAATTTTGATGTCATAGAAACTGATTTCTACTCCCGACCGTGAAAAAAAGCTGTTTATAACAATTCGAGGTTACAGGCTGTCAGCATCGACCACAAAGAGATAAGGCGAGAGTTAACCTTCTGGTTTTTACTTATTTTGTGCTTTTACATTGCACTTAAGAGAAACCTAGTCTACAACATGCACAAATGTTATACTGACCTCTGATTCACAAGTATAATTTTCACCTTATAAACTATATTATTTAATAACTTCTTCTTCTTCTTTTTCTTCTAGAAAATCTTGCTGTTTTTAACCGTATTCTATGGTTGTTTTTATGATAGCGAGTCCCAGCTATCCCGCCATCTTTTGGGTGATCTTCCAGGGGGGCGCTTCCTTCCAGTTTTCCTTCCAGTGACTATTCTGTTTGGGTCCATTCTTTTTACGTGTTCGTGCCAGTCTTCTTCTCTGTCTTACCCACCTTACTATGTCTTGGGCTGCACATGTTCTTCTAATATTATTGTTTCTTACTCGATCTCAGAAAGTCTTGCCCGGTATTATTCTTAAGGTCTTCATTTCGGACGATCGCATCATATTCTTGATCTTCCTGGTGTCCGCTCTGGCTTCTATACCATAGATAAGTAGTGGTCTTACACATGTTTTGAATATATCGGTTTTGTTTTTCATTCGCATAAATTTGTTTTTTCATATAACGTCACGTAAACAGCCAGAAATTGTGGCAGCTTTATTGATTTGATTTGTTAGATCCTTTCCTAGATTCTGGTGGTTGGATATGTTAACTCCTAGGTATTTGAGTTCCATTACCTTTACATCTAATAGGTTTCTTAGCGAAGGTTATGCATTTTGTTTTATCGACGGATATGGACACGTTAAATCTATTTGCTATTTTATAAAAAGCAAATACTTGTCTTTGTAGGTCTATCTCGGCTACAATAGTAGCGCAGATCATGCTTATAGTCATGTTACTCAGATAATATTCTATTTTTAAATCTGCTACTGTTTTAATTATCATATCCATCATTAGGTTGAAGAAGAAAGGACTTAAACTGTTTAGCTGTTGTATTCTCCCCATGATTTCTGGTGGTGTCTGGTGTTTCTTTAATATTTTAGGTGCGTCATCTAATTGCACTTTATCAAATGCTTTTATTGAGTCGATAAAGCTGGCGAATGCAGGTTTGTTAAATTCGATGACTTTTTCTTTGATTTGTTCGATAATGAAGATAGCGTCCGTGGCAGACCTGTTTCTTCGAAACCCCTGCTATTCATCTCTTAGTTCTATAAAATCTTTAAGTCTGTTCTTTATTATACTGGTAAACAATTTCATTGTTGTTGATAAAAGGCAGATTTCCTTGTAATTCTCTGAGTTCACTTCTGACCCGTTTTATATGTGGTAATAGTGATTCTGCTGTGTCATTCATTAGGTATCTTTGATGTTTTCATTATTATGTTGAATAGGCAGGTTGGGTGTTTCGTCATTTCTAAACCTTCATACTTCAGTAGTTCATTTAAGATATGGTAGTAGCCTGGGGTTTTACGGTTTTTCAGCTTTTTTACTGCTTGTGTTACTTCTTTAATTGTGAAAGGTGGATTTTGGATTGTTGGTGTCATTGCCTGGTCTTCCTCATTTTTTCTTTCTTCTGAGTGGTATAGTTGTTTAAACTATTCTTTCAATTTCTCCAGAGATATGCTTATCGTTTGCGTTTGCACGAATTCGTTTATAGGTTTTTTTTTCTATTTCTTAACATTTTTCAGATTTTTCTTTCAGCTCCGTACAAGTCTTTGTCCATGTCGCAGGTTAATCCTGGCCAATATTTTCTTTTAGTTCTTTTTATTTCGGCGTTTATTTTGTTTTTTTGTCTCAACATGTGTTATGTAGGTTTCTTGTAACGGCAAGCTTTTGTATTGTAGGTACACTTTCCGTTTTTGCTCAGCCAGTTCTTTGACCTCCGGTAAAAACCACAGTTTCGTTTGTCTCTGGGCGTTGGCATTAACGCCTCTGATACCTATGGCTTCTTCTGCAGCAGTTCTTATTACTTTCTGTATTGTTAGCCATTTTCTTTCAACGTTGTTGTCGTCACTGTTGGTGGTTTATAGTCTTTCCGTGAGCCTTTTTCTGTACAGATCTTGTGTGCTTTAGTCTGATAATGACTTCAGATTATATTTCTCTATGATCACCGCTGGTTTTTTATCTTAATTGGTTGTTTTATTCTGAGTTTTTCAAGGACATCTTAAATTTGATTTGGCTTACTCACCCGATTTGTTATTATATAATCTATGACTGATTTTTGTCTCTGGTGTTATTAAATGTAAATTTATGTTGTTCTCTGTGTGAAATGAATGTATTGTTTATGCGTAGTTCGTTTCTAGCGCACATATCTATAAGCAATCCACCGTTTTCGTTAGATGTTGATTCTTTAAATTTTTCTTTTATTCCCGAGATTTCGGAATCCCTTGCGGACGTTGAAATCTTTCATTAGTATTATTTTTTTGACTTTATCAATTTTGTTCATTGCAGTTTGAAGATTTGTATAGAACTTGTCGATTCATCTCTTGGTCGTAATATATCAGGAGTGTATTAATCGTTGTAATTTAGGGTAACGATGAGGATTCTGTCGTTGATGTAATATATGTCTTCCATGCTGTCTGTGTCTTTTTCACGCAGTAAAATTTCTACGCCAGATTCTGCTAGGTCTTTTTTTGGTTTGCCATTGTAAGCAAACACGTAGTTCACGTATTTTATAGTTCCTTGGCCTTTCGTCTTTGTCTCAGCGAGAGGACATATGTCGATGTTGTGTTTTATTATTTCCAGGACTTTCTTGCTCTTTTCCATTCCAAGTGCTCATTTTCCAGCAAGCGACTGGATTTATTTGTTGTTTTTTTTTCCATATTTGTTTCCGTTTTTATACATGGTTTGTCATTAGGAACCTCAATTCTGGTTTCAAGGCTTGGACATCGGTTCTGTAAGCGTTATTGAGTTTTTGGTCTCGGCAGGTTGGTAACCTTACCCAGGAACCCTTCTTCTTTCTTCAGCCTTGGAACCGGCAACAGCATTGGTAAGTTACTCAATCCACCCTCCAGATGCTGCAGGCAGAGTTGAATAATAATTAAACTATTTGTGCATCCTTTTCTTATACCTCTAGGCTTCTAATCTAAGAAATTTCGAATCTGGTTCTTAGTTATCTTCAAAAATTGATATAGAAATCTTGACCCCTTAAACCAAGAAAGACTAAAAAACACAACACTTGCACTAAAGCGTTTCAATAGCCAATCTATCATAATTCTATTTTTCCCAAGCAGCCAACCACAATACAGGCTATTTTGCTATAACACATTTTAAAAACACATCAAAAAGGATAAGTAATATAGTCTGTAATTCATGGAGCTTGTTGCATAACAATGCCTAAACAAACTACTGGTATAACCACTGGCAATGCTGAAAAGCGAAACCAGGTCCATTCATGGCAAATATTTATAGAAACATTATGGAATTTTAAAATCTCTTGTTATATTTATCTTTAATAGAGTTTATTAGCTATGAATTTTCCAATTATTTAAAATAATTTCGTTTAAATTTAACATTTCTATTAAAGTAATAATAACTACATTTCTTAAGCTCACAAAATTTTAAGAAAAAGCTAAAATTTAAAATATAAACTTGAAACAAAAAAAAATATTGAAGGGTCGATAAAAAAGTTCACAATCTATTATTGACAAATCGTAATATCGCATAAATAGATTAAATTAATTTCTACGGTGAATTGGAAATATGTTGAAACATCTTAGGGTTTTCGAAAACAAAACAAAAATCACAAATTTCGAATTTAAGGTGAAATTTGTAAAACTAAAATTTGATATTTTATAAATCATTTTTCTAAATATAAACTTGCAAATCAAAAAACCGACTTCTAATTCACAATTCGTCCAAAACAATTCGAAATGTTAAGGAACATTTTTTTTTCAGGAAAAATCTCCTAATTCCCAATTTCCGAAATTTCGAGATGAACTATTGTTGGCAATATTTAAGTTCAAAGTAAAAACTTCTAGAAGAAGCTCAAAATTTTGAAAACCAAAATTTAAGAAACCTTAATTTAAAAAATAAACATTTTTTAAAATAGTACACACCTTTGTATTTCAAATCAAAATTTTCTGTGGCAAAATAAAAATGCAAGTCTAATATAGATATACGTCCGAACCCTTAGAATCAGAGTCAAACCCAAGTTACCATGAAAGGTTCAAATCAAAAACACTACTTTTTTGAAAAAAATGTTTAATAATTAACTATTTTTTATACAACAACTGGGGCAACATATGGCAAGTAAGGTGAATAAGCGGCAGCATATATCTTTGGGGCAGTATAGGAGGAAGTGTAGCTGTAAGATGTAGGTATGGTGTAAGCCGCAGTATAAGCCAAAGATGGCGCAACTATTGGTGAATTGTAAGCCAATAATTCTGCTTTTGGTTGAGGATTTGCTTTGGGCTCTGGCGAGGCCTTCGGTTCTGGAGCGGGTAGAGCCATGGCACAAGCCAAGAAAGCGACAATGATAATCTGAAATAGATAAAATTGTTATTATTGTAAAAGTTACCAAATTAATTACTTACACTTTTGAACATTTTAGAGCTGTATAAATTGTGGATGAGTGTACTGAATAAAATTTGGTTTAGCACCCCTTTTATATAAAATGCTTTTAAATTGTACAATTCGCTGGGCATGGAGGTGAGTTCCATTAACATAATTCTGTAATCCTAAACATATTGCACTTAATTATTATTCAAACATTGTTTACCTGCTTCAATGTTACGAATTTCAACATGATTTATTATTGCGTTGTAAACTGTATATCTTATTAACAATAAAACGCACAATCTTAAATCATACTCATTTTTTCCAAATAGTATTTTCTCAATCACATTTTCTTTATAATTGTAATTGTTAAGCATGACTGATCATTTTAAAAGTATTCTTGTATATACATATGTATACATATATGATACGGTATAATATCTTGAGATGCGGACTTAAAACTTAGATAAAGATTTAATTAAAATCACTTTGGACCTCTTGACCATATTATAGAGCTTTGGAAAATATTAATTTATTCCAATTTTTTTAAAATCTGCTAAAAAGTCATGATCGAAAAAGAACAATCTTGATGGTAATAATGTATTGAGTCAGTGCTAATATAGTTTTATTTGAGAAAATCTTTTCCTTTTATTCTTATTAACATGTATTTTGTGGAAAAGTTAATTTAAATTTTTGATATTAATTTGCATAAGTTCATCATTGTTGACCAAAGAATTAATAATAATAAAATTTGGCAAGCTAAGTAACACAGAAAAATTGAAGATATGTATACTTTACATTATTAAAGAGATTTGCATTTTAAGCAAACCTATAGTCAATTATTTCGAAATTCTTGTAACACTGAAAATGGTGAACGATTTTTGAATAATAAGTGGTATTAAACTCACAATCAGTTAAAATATATTAAGTAGTTACTTGTTATATGACTTAAAAGTTTCTAATATAAAAGGACCACCGAACCAACTTTTAGTCAGTACACTCAACAGCCACAACATGTTCAAAGGTGTAAGTGATCAATGTCTTTATTTTCTCTGTAAAAATGTCAATAACAATTTTCTTTCTTACAGATTATTTTCGTCGCTTTCTTAGCTTGTGCAATTGCTGTTCCCGCTCCAGGTCCAAAGGCGGAACCCGAACCCACAGCAAATCCTCAAGCCAAAGCTGGATTGTTAGCTTACAGTGCGCCCATAGTTGCTCCTTCTGTGGCTTATACTTCAGCTTACACACTGCCTACATCGTACAGCTACTCTTCTTCTTACACTGCTCCACGGATATATGCTGCGGCATATTCACCATACCTTCCATACGTTGCTCCCGTTGTTGTATAATTATTAAGTATTTATTAAAGGTGTGCTATGTGATAAGAAAAATTTTTTATTTAAAACTTAAAGTATTTATTTTGAATTGAATAAAAGTGATGGTGTCTCAAGAAGTTAGTTAGGATTCAAAAATGTGCAGCAAGTGATAAAACACATCGGTCCTCATAATTTAGAGACCCCCAGCAAAGTAAAGAGCTTTTACTTGTTTAGTCGTATTGTCGTAATACAAAAACATTTAGGGAGGCCCACTGGTAAATTGCACGATCAAACCTAATTCGCCCACTAATCACTAACTATTTTGTGTATCATGATATGCTAACCCTCATCCTAGCTAAATAAAAACAAGACATCCCTGCCATTTGAAACATCGAGTCTGACATTGCTATTTTTGTATGGCTGATAAACAAGTATTTTTAAAGAAAATCAAGCATAATATAGAATTTTTCATTGAAGCTTGCGTAGCAAAACAAATAACTCCTACTAAACTTGTGCTTTATCCTTTGTCTCTTAAAGAAGTCACTGTAAAATTAGGTATGCCGAACGCCAGGGGATGAAGATAACAATAACAAAAGTTCTTAGCAAGGATCAAGATGGAGGTTTTACCCTTTTAAAGTGTTCTATATTATTGACATTTAATTAAACAAGAGGCATTATGTGATTTAATACGAGACCAAAATTTATCTGTGATACTTCATTCTGATTTTTCTTTTTTTCTTCAAATCTTGAAACCGTGAGTGATGAGCAAAGAGAAAGGTTTCACTAAGAGTAGAAAGGCTTGAGAAATGGTACCAACGTCGTTAAATTGCAAATATATTAGGCGATTACTGCTCTCATTCCAAGGCAAAAAATACTTCCAAAATAAAAGAAAAAGTTAAAAATGTTACCTCTTTTGTATCTAATATTTGTTATTGTCAATGCATTTTGTGTTTTATGCTACAAATGTATTAAGAACAACTTTTATCCTCAGATTTTCTTAAACAATTACAAAAATATTGAAATATGTATAACTAAGCTTATTTTTTAATTTTTTTAAATAATATCCATACCTAAAAATTGATACGTGTTAGAAGAAAATTACGCACATATTCTTATTAAGCAACATGTCATCATCATCATTATCCTTAACGCTACAGCCCTGTGTAAGCCCTGACTTTCTCTAGTTTCTTTCGCCATTCCTGCCGATTCCGCGACCCTTGCTTCCAATTCCTTGCACCGATTTTTCGTGCGTCCTCATCAACACCATCCTCTTACCGCAATCTGGGCCTGCCACGGCTTCTAGCTCCCGCTAATTCATACACCATGATCTTTTTTGGGAGATAATTGTCATCAACTCTATTGACATGTCCTGCTCACCTGAGTCGTCCTATTTTTATGTTTGTTACCACATCCCTACCATTTGCCATCTGTTTTTATTTCTCATAGAGCTCAAAGTTGTAGCGACGGCGTCATACACCCTTGTCACATAAAGCTCCAAAGATCCGCCCCAATAATTTCCTTTCAAAAGTTTGGAGTAGGGTTTCGTCAATTTTACCCAAGATTCATGCGTCGGATCCATACATCAGGACCGGGAATAATAACGCTTTGTACAACATCAGATTTGTTTTAAATGACAATTGCGACATGTATAAATAAATAAATACACAAATTTGAAGAGAAGGCTTTTTTTAAAATTTGTCACGCAATGTAATATTTGTTTTGATAGATATCATCACCAAGATGATTTTTTGCAATTTCTATCACAGTCATTAATTTATTTTTCTCTCCAGGCAGCACAGAAGATTTAGTGTTACTACAAATTATATTTGGCAACATTTGCAACTGTTTAATGTATACCTTTAACCGGAGCATTTGTTAGGTTCAAGTTGCACATACCAAACTGATGAGATCTAACAAGATCGAAAACGATATTTGGTTCCCAAACTCTGAATTGAACAAATGTTTACACCCATCGGGTCTATACTTTATAGGTCAGAAAATAAAACTGAGGAGAGCAGAAATTTGCACAGAAGTAAATGGTAATGAGTTTGAATGATGTTATTTTAGTTTATTAAACTGATCGTTCTTATCAACCACCTCGTTATACCATTGTGGAATAGCAATTTCGTTGTCTTAGATCTGTGACTTGTTTTCTACTAATTTTTGGCCTCTCAATCCAAAAATGACCTCAGTTTCTGTCTATTACGTCAACTTTTGAATCTACAGAATACCCTCTGCTTGGCTCAAAAGTCATACAAAATGCGCATATTAAGAAAAATAAAGGTAAAAGTAACCAAATATACAGTTCTTAAATAACAGTTGTACTTAGACAAAGGCTTGCTAGATATTACTGCGAGTCAAATTGTGTTTATTCAAATAGTAAAGTTTTCGTCTGATGATTGATGCACCAACAATAGTTAACCTCATTGTATATTCACTTTGCATCTCATCTACCTTGACACCGTGCCTTCATGATCTTTAAATCTTGGTGGAATAGCTCACCCTGCTCAACGCTAAACCAAGATTTTTTAATAAGTCGGCAAAATGGCTATGTAAAAAATGCAATTTGAAATTCATGTTGCAACTATGCATTTTAAAACTGTGTAAAACTGGAAAACTTGAGGTAATTCGCTCGTGTATTTCCAACAAAGTACCTGACAATGTTTTTGAATACCAACAAATTATTATTTTAAAATTCTGTCATTGTTGTGATGAAAGGTTTATGTTTAGCCAGCTATTAAATCTGTAGACCATCAAACACACTGGCCTTTATCTTTGCAAATGACAGTCTAGGAAATGCCACAATAGATACTTGAAACAATCTGCTTCAACAAATTGCTTCATAATACCCAGTTGTATATACAGATGTAAAAATATAAAGTTATTTCTGTTGATAAGTTGCTGGTGTAGAATGTTTGAAACACTAGATTTCAGTTCATATCTAGGCAACAAATTCCTCTGCCCCAATGGTTTTCACAAGATCTCTTGTTCCACATACCCAAAAAGCGGAAATCCTTAGTATATTCGTGTTGCTGGCCAAGGAATATCAGGAAGGTAAGTTCAGATGATCCGTGGTGAGTGTGATATTCTGACAAGTGGGTCACTTTATGTCTTTATATTGTTCACGCAAACAAACCGAATGGCTTGTTAGAATTTCACCAAATAAATTCCCATGGTGGAGGATAACACGCTTTAATCTTGGAGTTATCGATAAAAAATGGCAATTAATTACGTTTTAGGGTGAAATTCCCAACACTTCCATTAAATTATATACGTTATGGCAATACATTCCTCCATCATCACTAAGAAATCTCTGAAAATATCGCACAAACGCACTTACCATTGATCGAAATTATGATATCTATGTAAGGTGTAGAGAAAAAACTAGACGTGATAGAAGAAAACTAACTGAGATTTTAAAATGATCGTGGTGGCTATTTTACTCTGAAACATCTCAAAAATCGAACTTAACAGAAATTATGTTACAAATTGTTCCCCAGTGATATTCTTATGTTTAACTTTTATTTGTAAACTATTTTGTCTAACTTTTTTATGAAATAAGCATTTTTTGTAATTATAAACTACTTTTTTTGGTAACAGTTTTCGATATCTCCAAAAATAACATGAATTTAATCTTGATCATTTTCTAAAATTTTCTAATTATTTTATTCCCTGTACAAAAAAATATCATTTTCGGTGATCTAAGCTCCAGCAAGAAATTAAAAAAAAGGACTTTTTCTGATAAATCAACAAGAAAAGAGAAAGCCCTTTTCAGTAACCTGTCTTGTGACGCTCAGTATAATTCAAGATCCAAAACGCAATTAAAAAAATAGGAATTACTAGAGATCAAATCTAAATGTTGGGTTTAAATAGGAAATTAACAAAAACGTAGAAATAAAAATTGTCAACTTAAGACTTATTGTTTATCAAAGTTGCACTGGAAAACAGTCAAAGATATCCCAACAAATTGGTCGATTCGCCGGAATCCCAGATTTGGAGAAGCTGCTTGGAGAACTCCTGAAAGTTATCTGATGAGGTAAACGTTTTCATGCTAGAAGACGACGCAGTTGTTAGCAGTAGATCTCAAGTGATAATATCTCGACGGCAGTTTATAATGCCGAGTGTAAAACTCTGCCAAGAAATCATCACCTGGGATTTATAACCAGCAACAGCGTTTTGTTATAGCTCGAAAATATTTCCAACTTAGACTCAATTCTTGTCAGTAAAGTTGTGAAGCTAGGGCGTCCTAATTCTGTTTTCTCTACGGTAAATGATGTTTAAAAGGTATGAAAATGATTCTTAGTCTTTTTTCAGTAAATCTGTAATAGGCTAATCAATTTGCTTTTATTTTACTTCTTGATTATCTGTTTCTTGTTTCCCAACTGTAAATATTTTTATCATTAAGGGATTAAAATTTTCTTAAGATTTACCCAAATAGACTTGCGCTAGTTTTGGTTTGTCAATCGCTTGTTTGTAATTTAATACTGACAATAAGAAAACCGGTAGCGGCTGATGCAAAGAAGCCTATGACGCACTGTTCTCTGGTCTTAATAGATACATTACGTATATCAACACCAAATTTGTTTAAACCTTTTTTATAATAAAAATAAATAATTAATATTGTTACGAATTTGAAATTCACTAATGCGTATCAGCAACCAATAATATCTTTTTTTTGGGTTAAAAAACAAATTATATTTGCATTCCCATTACACCTAAACGCTATCTACTTCTATCTTCTGCAACTTCGTCTTCTAACTATCCGTTTCCCATGGCTTTCCTCATTTCTTCATTCCATTATCGTCTCGAAAGTCCCCTTTTCCTTTTTCCTATGGGTTTCCAAAAATTGAAATACAGAACTTGTCTCCTGAAACCAAGAAAGATTAAAAAATACAACAAACGTTGCTCTAAGTTTCTTGGTTTCAGGGGACAAGTTCTGTATTTCAATTTTTGAAGATAATCAAGGACCAGTCCGTTCAACCAAATTGTAGATTTTCATTTAAGTATTCGATGTGGCCACCTTGGTTTATTCATTCAAAGTATGTGTCAGAACCATTTTAGCCCTATTTTTTCCACTCTATCCACTACAGTTTCCCTTGCGTTCATTATATTTTGAATGTCCTTGTTATTTTTTATTTCTAATCGTAATATCCTAGCGCTTCTTCTTAGATAATCCATCTCAATGGTGTTAAACCTTCTCTTTCACTCCTCATTTAGGGTTCAAATTTCACTTACATACAGTAGTACTGGTTTCACCAACGTTTTACCCATTCGAACTTTTGTTTGCTTAGATATGTTTTTATCCTCCCATACTGGATTGACTGCTCCTAAGATCTTTCTACTCTCTTCTATTCTGTTTTTAATTTATGCACGTCCTATCTCTTCTTTAGTGATGGTAACTCTTAAGTATCTAGTTTTTTCTATTTGGTTAATGATTAAGTTGTCATTAATCATAATTTAAATGTAATACTAGTTATTCAGTCTTATCAATTTTAATATTGAGTATCCATTCACTGTAGGTGTTGAGTAATCTTCTGAGCATGAACTCCAAGTCGAAAGCATATTGAGCTATTAACATTTGATCATCAGCAAAGTTAATGTTGAAGAGAAACTCATCTCCCACTTGAATACCCATTGGTTTACATCTGCGTTTCTACTCTTTTAGAGCTATTTCTAAATATATGTTAAACAATAAAGGAGAAATAGGGCATCCTTGGCGTAATCTTTTAGTTGGTTTAATCACTGGTGATAATGTCTTTCTATTCTTTACATATGCCTTATTGTCTTTATAGAATTCCTCAATTATTCTGATTATTCTCGAGTCCGTACCCGCAAATTCTAGTGCGTCCCATAATTTCATCCTAGTAATTGAGTCATAAGCCTTTTCAAGATCTATGAGCGCTAAATGGGTTTCTTGGGGATATTCATTTCTCTTTTCTCCAATTTGTTGCACTATTAATAAATTATCCACACATGACCGGCCGGCTCCAAATACACTCTGATCTTCATTTATTATGTGTCCTAAATTTTCTTGCTTTTTTTAGTTTAATGCCTACCAAATAATCTGCTTATCGTGCTATTAGCACTTAGTCCCCTCTAGTTTTGAGGTTCCGAGCGCTTGCCTTTTTTAAATATTGAAACTAAGTAAGCCGTTTTTCATGCCTGGGGTAGTCAATTTTCTCCTAAGCACATACAGGGTGTTACAAAAGTCCGGGCCGCTACTTCAGGAACATATTCTACACATTAAAATATGAAAAATGTTGAAATACATTTTTTTCTTTAAATTGCCTCCTAACGGAGATATGACCATTTAAAGATGGCGCCCCTAAAGTGGTTTTTTTACTACAAAAAGTTAACGGTTAGTAGCAAAATCATGAAATTGGGCAAGCAGTTAAAGAATTGGATTAGGCATATTCTCATGTAACATATTTTTTAAATAAGCAGTAGCGTGGTGTGTAGGGGGTTGCCCGCGATTATTTTTTGCCGTAACTTTTTTGTATTGCAATATTTCGACACAAAAGTGCCATAATCGTAAAAAGCAACATTTTTTATACAAAAAAGGTACTCTTTCTCAAAGTCGTTAAAAGTAACCGTTTCCGAGAAAAAGGCGTTTAAATAATCCTATCCCGTCTTCGAAATTCTAACTAATTTGTATAAGAAAAAAATTAGTTGGTCATGCAAACTGATCGTAAAGAAATCAATTGTACTTGACAATATCTGCCAGAGATTGACGTTGTGTCACTGATAAAATTTGGTCGTAAGCTGTAAACTTTAGCAGTTTTTGTTGTCAATAGTAAGTGTAGTAGTTTTTTAACTTTTCATTATTTTGATAAAATGGACTATTCAAATCAAGAAATGGCCGATATGCATTTAATGTACGGGCTTGCAAATTGTAATCGTGCTGAAGCAAGACGGCTTTATGCTGAACGTTTTCCTAATAGACACCTACCAGGAGAAAAATTGTTCCAGAAAATTCATGCTCGTTTATGTGAAACAGGAAATTTTGTTTTCAAAGGCGAACGTGTTGGAAGGCCAAACGCAGAAGTTGCTAATTTAGAGGAGCGTGTGCTTCAGCGAGTTGAAGAAGATCCATGTGTCAGCACTAGACAACTTGCTTTAGCCGAAGGAGTAAATCACGTAACTATCTGGCGAATTTTGAAATTTTACCAATTTTACCCCTATCATTTTCAAAGAGTGCAAGGGTTACTTGCTGCTGATTATCCTCCAAGAATAGAATTTTGCAACTGGCTATTGCATAAGATCGCTGAAAATGAGAATTTTCCATCGCTCATATTATTTACGGACGAAGCGGGTTTTACCAGAAACGGGATACTTAACTTTCACAACATGCATCAGTGGCAAGTTGAAAATCCCAATGCAGTTATTCAGTCGAGACATCGGCAACATTTTTCACTTAACATTTGGGAAGGAATAATAGGGGACTCTATAATTGGACCGTTTTTTTTACCTCATAGGTTAACAGGAGCATCATATAGACATTTTTTGCAAACAGAGTTACCCGTGTTACTTGAAAATGTTCCACTCATAACAAGACAGCGAATGTGGATAATGCACGATGGGGCACCTGCCCATTTTAGTGCAGTTGCTAGGGAATTTTTGAATAACAACTATCATCAACGATGGATAGGTCGAGGAGGTCCGCCAGACTAGGTCTCCTGACCTCAACCCATTCGATTTCTACTTATGGGGACATCTGAAGCAGATCGTCTACTCCACATCAGCTGACAATATCAATGATCTTCGTGAACGAATTGAAAATGGGTTCAACCAGATTCACAATACACCAGGCATTTGCGAAAGAGTAAGCAGTTCCCTTAGAAGACGAGCCGAGCAATGTATTGCTGCAGGGGGCAGTAATTTCGAACACTTGCTTTGATTTTTTTTTCTTAATTTTGTACTATTTTTATATCAATGCAGTTAGTAGTGGATAAATTAGAAATTTGCAAAACGAATTCTAATAAATGCAACAATTTTGTTTAAACGCTTTTTTCTCGGAAACGGTTATTTTTAGCGACTTTGAGAAAGAGTACCTTTTTTGTATAGAAAATGTTGCTTTTTACGATTATGGCACTTTTGTGTCGATATATTGCAATACAAAAAAGTTACGGCAAAAAATAATCGCGGGCAACCTCCTACACACCACGCTACTGCTTATTTAAAAAATATGTTACATGAGAATATGCCTAATCCAATTCTTTAACTGCTTGCCCAATTTCATGACTTTGCTACTAACCGTTAACTTTTTGTAGTAAAAAAACCACTTTAGGGGCGCCATCTTTAAATGGTCATATCTCCGTTAGGAGGCAATTTAAAGAAAAAAATGTATTTCAACATTTTTCATATTTTAATGTGTAGAATATGCTCCTGAAGTAGCGGCCCGGACTTTTGTAACACCCTGTATTTATTAAATTCGTAATTTGATTCATAGGATGTTTTCACCATATTTGAGCATTTCGGTCATGATTTCTCCCGGTCCTGGAGCTCTGTTTTTCTTCATATCTTTTATGGCTTGAGTAACTTCCTGTCTTGTAATCCTTCATTTTTATCTCTGTTTTTTCCCTCTTCTTGTTGTTACATAAGCCCTGAAGTTTTTTTATATTCTTGTTGGGTTTCTACTAATAATGATTCATAGTATATTGTCCAGTTCCACACTACTTATTGTGTTTCTTTGTTTTCTTCATTTCTGTTAGTCTTCATTGATTTAAGACATTTTCATGCTTTCGTTGAATGAGATCTTCCTATCTTGCTTTCTATTTCAGCACATATACATTCCCACCAGAAATTTTTGTCTGTTTTTACACGTCTTCTCATCTCTCTTTGAATTTCTTTATACTTATCTCTATTCCTCTGAGTTTGTTGGCTTAGCCCATTTTTGTATACTTTGTTTTTTTTTTGTACTAATATCTCTAATTTTTTCTGATATCAATTTATTGTTACTTCTCTTTTTATTTCTTTTCTCCTTCAATCCCAAGAGCTTCCTGTGCTTCATGTTCGGTTTCTATATTATCTTGTGTATCAGTTTTCTTTAGTTTTTCTATCAGTCTTCTTCTATACAGGTTCCTTATAATTTCCTCGTTTAACAGCTGTATGTTATATTTCAGGTACAGCTCGTTATTGTATATTATGCCTGTATTATCTTTTTTTTCTTTTCTTTATTTATGAACGGATAATTAATTTTTGACCTTACCAGATGATGGTCGTGATTCACAATTAGCAGCTCGCTTAACATCTACATTTGTTATTATTTCTGTGATCGTTTGTCTTGTTGTCATGAAGTCTTTTATAGATTTTTGATTTGGAGAAGGTCTTTCCCAAGTGTATTGATGCATCTTCTTGTGTTCGGAAAATGGTCGTTGTTTATATAACACTTTGGTGGTAATATTTCCTGTAGTAGCTTTATAGTTATCGCATCATCTCCCGTTGGGTATCCATCCTGTAAATTTCCTAGGATGGGTTCCGCGTCATTTGTCGAGGAGCTACTGAACCGGACGTATCGTCATATTTTGCAGCTTTAGCCTCTCGCTGTTCCAGATTTTTCCCCAGTAGATAATTTTTGGTTATAGATTAAATAATGTGATGAAGGGTGAACACTGTTATTGGAATTTTTAAGATAAATTAAGGTAATTTATGCCGATTTTTTCAAGTAGAGTATTCTATTAAATTAAGTATTTCAGTCACTTTAATAAATGATTTAAATAATTGTTCATTTACTTTTTGAGGATTTACTTCATGCGCTTCTTTATAATTTATTTTAGTTTTGACATAAGTATTAGAATTTTTAAATTTATAGTAATGCCGTGTCTTGCAACTAATATGAATTTTGTGGTAATTTGAAAGTTTTATTGATTGTAGTTATCTTTAAACTTTTGAAATATTTGAAGCTATGTCTAAATTAATATATATGTCCTAAATTTCTATCGAATCATATTGTTTCATTTAAGTTTTCCCTCGGCGTAATTTTCTTTTAAAGAATTTGGATGACCATAAGATAAGTTGTTGAAGTGGTCTGGGACAGTTAGTGTATTTTACAGGTTGAAGTTGGAGTAACTTCTACACAGTCGTTGTCCCGCTAGAAGCTATATTTTCCTAAATTAACGGGTATGTAGCGACACTAAAAAACTACCTGGCACCCCATCCGCCGGATTTATGCAGCCGTGGTTTGCTGCTTCCATTAGTTGTATCAAAGGATTAGGAACATAAGAGAAGTTTTTGTTAGATTCTTGCATTTCATGCAATGTTAGTAACTTATCGCCTTCTTTATTTTGAGGCGGAATTTGGAAAAATAAGGTCCACGAGGGTAGATCGATTTTCAACTGCGAACTATAAGAGGTTCGTCCACCTTTCTTCCACATCGCTAGCCACCGATAGAAAAAAATTGTTTAGTATTTTGTGATGGCACTTTCACTTCACTTTCAGCTATCCCTGCCAACATTTCTCTACTGGGAAACAATCGGGTATTATTATCAAACATATCAGTCAGGACTGAATGTGAGAGCAATCCGTTGTTACCTGAGCGGGGCCAGAAGTTCCCTTTTTTTCAAATCGCTAGCCACCGATAGAAAAAAAAATGTTCAGTACTTTGTGATGGCACTTTCACTTCACTTTCAACTATCCCTGCCAACATTTCTCTACTGGGAAACAATCCGGTATTATTATCAAACATATCAGTCAGACTGAGAGCAATCCATTGTTACCTTGGCGGGGCCAGAAGTTCTAGGCGTGTCACGTAGTCTTGCAACTTATATACTGAATGCAAAGTAGCAGAGATAGAACGCGGCTATCATAAGTCAGACAATCTGCCGGTTGACGTTCATTTCTCGATTCTTGCTAGTCTGAAGCGTACAGCGATAGTCTTGTGAGATATTATGTTTTCCATGTTTTTAGCAACGTTGCAATTTTGAATTCCGTTAGTAAAACAATCGAACTGATAAAAAGTAAAAGAAATACTTAGAATATTAAAATGAAATAAAGAAATATCGTAAACTAATAAAATCGTGTCCAAAAAATTCAAGAAAAGCTCTTACAGTTTAACAGACTAGTTACATGGGTGTATTATACAGAATTCTAATTTAATAACTACATTGGTCAAATCTGTGATGCTACAGAAAATTATTTGTACCATGCCAATGACAACAGCAGAGAATGAACTTTTTTTTTTACTTTAAAGAGTAAACAAATATTTTGCAGAAATACCTTGATTAAAAGCACACAATGTGCCTTAAATTATTACAACTAACGACAAATTGTTTTTACTTTAAAACAAATTAATTGAACAAAACTACAGAGAAAAATTTTTTCAATTTTTTGTACCTGTCGTAACATTTGCAATGATATAAGAGCTGGACTAGCGATCACTAAATCTTTATAATGTCCGGGTAAAAATTGTTCATATTAATGCAAAAATAGGTTAATAAAGAATTATACTTTATTGCACTAAATTTTTCACAATTACAGAAGCACCATATGGTGGTCTGTAAGCAGCAGTATAAACTTGTGGAGCAATGTACAAAGTTGTGTATGTATTATACTGGAGAAAAGTGCTATAAGCAGATGTATAGGCCACAGCAGGTTCAACTAAAGGTGCTTTGTAAGACACTACTCCACTCTGAAAATCGAAAAATTTTAAGGTAAAAAAAAAATGTCGAGAAAAAGTAGAAATTTAGATAAAACATACATGTTTAAACACTCTTTAGAAGCCCCTAATTTTTCTGAAATTTCTCGTTTTTTTATTTTGAAATTTCCATTTAAGTTTGTTAATTTTTTATTTATTTTGATTTTAAGACAAATTAGAAAAAGTCAAAATTTTGAATTAAAAACCAACATTTGGGGAAAAATTTAAAATATTTAAACAAAGTAACAAATAAGAGATTTTGATTCGGAACAATTTTGAAATTTCGAGAAAACATTTATTTTGATTTTTTCAGGTATTTTGACATTTTTCTCATATTCAGAATTTCGATTTCAAAGTTATTATTTTACTTAAATTTTCGACCTCATTTCAAGATTAAATTTGATCTTTCGAGATTAAGGTTAGGTTTCAAAAATAAATGGAAATATTGGGTAAAAAATTTTAAAACTTGAATTAAAAGTTTGTGTTAGCATGTAAAACGTTAAGATTGAAGTAAATATTTTATGATGGATATAAAAATTTAGACAAAAATGTAGGTTACGCAAAAACTTTTTTTTAAGAAATGTTCAAAATGTACAAGAATTTCAAAATTAAATTCAAAATTTTGGTGTTGAAGTTAAGAGTTAGAAATGCTAAAGAAGGAAATGAAAAATTAAAATGTTGAGATTTTTTTTTAAACACCTTTGAAGAAGGTAACATTATCATGCTCTTGGAGCACTTCGAGTAAAAGGTGGAAATGAAGATAGAGCCTAAAATGAAAATAGATGGCGGTGAACTCTTATTTTAAACAAGGATAATTTGGTAAAGCCTGCTTGGCAAAGAATTCCATAATTAAAAAGTTTCCTTAAAAAAAAATACAATAAAAATTGCAAAACAGCATGAAACAACTTGAAAAAATGAAAACTTGGAAAAAAATAATTTTCTTTCTAATTTGATTTAAGTGTTATTTAAAAAAACTATTTTGGATTACCAAGCCCAGTTTGTAAAATATTTGTATAAATTACTTAAATCATATAAACTAGGATCGGTAAGCTAAAATAATTTTATTTTGCATAAAGGCAAGTCAATAATGATCCAAAAATGAAAAAGTTTAATTTAGGTGATATCATTCCAAAAAAAACTTAAAATTAAACAAAATTTTCTTTTCTTTCTTTTTTTCCATAACTAAGATTATTAACACTGGTAACACTAAGTTAAATTGGGTAACTAATAGGAAAAAAGATCTCTCACAAAGATATTATGGGACCATTTCAAGTCAAATCAATCATTTTTAAACCCTTTAGAATTGGCTGAAATGTTTACATGTTATACCATTGCATTAAAAATCGTTAAAAAATAATAATTTAATAATTGAAATAGAAATCTTGCTCCCTGAATCCAAGAAAGATTAAAAACACAAAAAAGTTTGCGCTAACGCGTTTCGATAGCCACAATCTATCATCTTCAGAGAGATTAATTATCCTTTTTTGGTTTCAGGGGACAAGATTTCTATTTCAATGTTTAAAAATAATCAAGGACCAGTTCGTCCACCAAAATAATTTAAAAAAAGCAGACTTTGTTTAAAAAACTGGAAAATTTTCGTAGAATATGACCACAGACAAAAATGTGACCTATAATATTTTTTTTCTTAAAGAGCATCTTTAATAACAAAATTTTAAAAACTGATCAATCAGCTTTTGAAAAAGTTACGAAGGTTTGAAATACAAAAGCACTGTTCCTTTTTTAATTCGTTCTTTTTCTGTTAGGTGGAAAAAAATGAAAGAAATTCACACAAAAGTTTTTAGTGGAGTAAAATAACATGTAAAAATTTCAGCCAAGTTGAAAGGGGTCGAGTTCAAAGATGGTTGATTTGGCGTGGAATAACCCTATGGCAGGTCCAAAAAAGGGGACATGGTTGCTTGCTCCATCTCAAGCAATCAACCTTAATTTAGATAATTATTCAACACAATGCGGAACAAATAGGAAGATTTCGTTAATAAAATTCGCAAAGATGTTACCCCTCTTCAACATCAGTTATTAGCAATACCAATAACAGCATCCTTTATCTCATTTAAATATCTCCCGAAGGCTGTTATTTAAGAAACTCAAACTTTGGATATTTAAGAAGCAGGGATAATGCAGACAGGATTTTTATAAACATTTTGAGGATATGTATAATTTGGGGAGCAATCCTATTATTTTTTTTTTGTGAACTGGTCCTTGGTTATCTTCAAAAATTGATATAAAAATCTTGTCCCCGAAATCAAGAAAGATTTAAGTTTTTAAATTTAAATTCAAAAGTTTAGATCGTTGTTCAACACTAATCCACATTCAAGTTGTTGTGTGTGTTAACTTAGCATAGGTTTCGTAGATCATAAAATTTAATACCAATAATAAATTTAAAATATAAAAAATCGTGTAACTATAAAATAATAACATCTTAACCCATGA
This sequence comes from Dastarcus helophoroides, assembly GCA_028583605.1. Lineage (NCBI taxonomy): Eukaryota > Metazoa > Arthropoda > Insecta > Coleoptera > Bothrideridae > Dastarcus > Dastarcus helophoroides. The sequence continues at coordinate 52,258,164 of CM053325.1, read as the reverse complement.
AGGGCTTTGGGCAAAAATTATTTTAAATAAAACCTAATTCAAACGTATCTTTTATCTATATTGTTTGAACTAAAAGATTTATTGCTTAACGTACACAATAGTCTTACAATCTTGCCAATTTTTACTGCTCTTAAAAATGTTAGTTCTGCTAGGAGAATTGGTATCACTTAATTTTCGGAGAACCATCATAACCGAAAACCCACTGTTAGGTTTTTGGCTTTGTTAAGTCAAAGGAATCAGAATAAGTGTTCTTCATTTGTACATTAATTTAATAAATAATATAATTTACATACAATTAATAAATTACTGGCGAAGCATAAGAAACGTATGGGGCGTAAGGAGCATAGACAGATGGTGCTACATAAGAAGCGGTGTAGGTACTATAAGCCACTGGTGCTGAATAGGCTGCAGTGTAGGCTACTGGGGCAACCAATGGTGCGCTGTAGGCCAATACTCCTGGCTTAGGTTGTGGGGCAGCTTTGGGTTTTGGAGCTGCCTTAGGTTCTGGAGCTGGCAAAGCAAAAGCACAGGCCAGGAATGCGGCAATTACAACCTGACAAACAAAATTCCACATAAATTTTTCTACAATGCGTATAACTCGAAAAAAAAAGCTACAATATGAAAAAATGTATTCTGCAGATTCTGAAAAAATGTTAAGTTACTCAACAAACTTTTCTGTCAGACTTTGGGTAACCATAATCGTAAATGAATATGTCCTGTATCTGGCTGGATTTATTTTGATGAACTGCTTAAAATTGTTGTTTGACGTAATCTATTTGAAGATGATAGCTTGGCTATTAAAATGCGTTAGAACAACTGTGGTGGCATTTTTTAATCTTTCTTGGTTTCAGAAGACAATTCTTGAAGATAACCAAAAAAAAAAAAATACAGTCTTTAAATAAAAATCATAAGTAAATATCTAACAGGCAATTAAAAGTAGTGTGAAATGATAACTAATTTTGTTGCCATTAAATTTGGTGTCAAATACCTTCTAATGGTAGATGGTGCATACAACGTAATATTGCAGTAAAACTGCTAGGTTTTATGGCTTCGCAGTAATTTTTTCCTATATTGTATAAAATGGACTAAATATTTAATGCCAATTTTAAAGACTTTTTTTTGTTTTCTTTAAAATTTTCAGTTTGTTAGAAAAATAAATTATTTCGATATATTTATTGAAAACTACTGACAAATTTCTCAAATGTATCTGACACAACGCCGATGCAATATTAAGATAGATTTTTGGGGCACTCTCTTTGATATCAGACAAATAACGTGATTAGACACATAAAACGTTAAAAAAAAACCATAAGAAATTAAAAAATGAAAGACAGATATAACTAAAAAAGGGAATTTGGCAAATAATTATAAGAACAAAAATAGAAAAAAAATTGTAGCAGTTAAACACCGACGCAGAATCGAATCATGTTCATAGATGTCATAGAATGATGTCTAAAAAATCTTTTTAGTTATCAGTCGTGTATCAATATTTCAATTTTTTAGAAACTTAAGAGTAGTTTTTAATTATGTAAACTATTTTTTGAGTAAATTTTATTCAGAAAAGAGATAAATAAAAAAAAATTTTTACATGTAAGAATTAACTGACAAATTTTGAAAGATTTAATTTTAATACTCCATTAACGTGATATTTCAAATAACCTTTAAACGTATAATTTCATAGCAGTGGATTGGTGACATCAAAATATTTCAATAGTTTCTTCTTTAATAAATAAAATCAGTCTATCAAAAAGCATTTCGCAGTAAAAAAGAATTTATATCGGGATAAAATCTATGATTGTTTCTTTACTGCATCAAGACCAACCTAAATAAGGATAAAGATCAAAAAACGTTGAAAACAGGCACGAACAAATCGAAGAAGATTGTCGTTTTAAGTATCGTATCGTTATTTTAGAACTACTAGCAGCAACTTACCAATTTGAACATTTTTGAAATTTTGTTGTATTGTGTGGCTAACTAGATACTGCCTAAAGCTTGTTTATCTCATCTATTTATATGCAGCCATATTATTGTGGTCATGGTAGTGGTTCATTAATAAATCTGAGCCACTTCAGAAATACTATCAAACGCATGTTCTTTTTGTTATTCATTGAGCGTTTGAGTATTACGTGAATGTACGCAGATGTGATAATAGCGAAAGCAATGAGAATGTTGACATGCAAAGAGACCTTGCCTTATCTAATACAATTCAATAGTAATGAGGTATTGAAGAATGTATTCTTCGATGCATTTTAATATCAGTAAACCAATGCTCCAAAATCATTTCGGATCAGACCAATTTAATTTATATTAATCGTTTCACTAAATAATTACTTCAATAAGCAAAGTAAATCATAAAACATTTTTGCTAACCAGAACTCTTAGTGTTAATTTGTAATGCTAATGTTTAAATCAATCTCTTTGATTTACTTTTCCTTCTATATTTTCGTCTAATCCACATCGAAAGAACAACTCAAATTATAAGTTCACATTTCACAAACACGTTGATAATTGATCTCGATGCCTCAAAGGCTGAAAGCAATCGTTTAAAGGCAACTTTAATTAATCGGAAGTTGTTATCCCCTTACATATAAAAACAAATTTAAAAGTTTTCATCGAGATCGTACACAGTCAACGATTTGCATTTAAATGTATCAAAGTTAGCAACCCACCTTCATTCGTTTAACTCTGTCGAATCTTGCAAGGCTTTAAACTTTTTTTTATTATATATTCACTCGAAAAGTTATTTTATACGAAAAACTTTATTATATAGTTGAAAAGGTAGGAAGTTTTTTGAAATAAACATGCAATGGGGTTAAACGTGTTAAATATTTCTACCTAGTCGAAATAGCTTTTGTATTTTGCAAAAAACAAGTGAATATAAATGGATATATTAATAAACGATTTAGTACGAGCGAGAACGTGGGGGCTCAGAGTAATGTTTAAAAGATTCCAGTCTAATGTCTAAAATTTAAATTTCAATAATTCATGATACGTCGAAGTGACTTTTTTGCAACGAAATTAATCATCTATCTTTTAGCCCCCATTTTAATTTTCTAATCCAGAACTTAAATTGCGTTTTAGAAAAAATCATGTGTTCTTCTCGACTAAAATTTAGGTAGATTAGATGCTTTTTATTGCTGGAATTTGATGAAATAAAACTTGAAAAGAAGACAAAATGATAAAGATTTGATATGAAAAAAAAAATAAATAAATAAAATGATCGAAACGCATCCAGTGATGTTGCGTAACATGAGGTTTTTTGAGTCTAATTGAAATGAACACAATATTTTTACTGAAAAAAAAATGTTTGCTGTGGTACAAAGGCTGTTTTTTAGTTTTGCGTAACCATATAGAGTGTACAAGTACAAAAATGCCTAGTTTCGAAATTAACCTCAACATTATATTAATACGTGTTAAAAATTTCGTTAAAATGCAACAAGTGGTTTAGTCACAGTGAATTTTGAAAGTTAGTAAGCCGTTCAGAAACATGGAATTGAATCGACAGCATTTTCAGGTGATTGAAATCGTTTTCCACTCAATGCATTCTTAATGGTTGGAAATGTAAAAAAAACGTTGAAAGCTAGGTCAGAGCCATACAGAGGATGATCAAGCAATTCGATGTTCTATTGCTCTAAAGACTCAATTGTTTGTCGAGCAATGTGGGCGCTTGCATTGCCTTGGTGAATGATGATTCGACGATGTAGGTTGGTTATAGTACTTTTAAAATGATTTTATGGCAAACAAACGATTGTGTAGCAATCCGTATTTACCGTCCTTTGATCTTCTAAAATTATTGTAGGCCGGATTTTGGTTGATAAGGTTCTTCTTTTTGAAGTGTCTATCCTCTGTGGATGTTGACCCATTGGTCCAAATTATTTTGTTCGCTGCCGCTCTGAATAAAGCTGTTGATATCATTTCGGTTCATGTTCGTAAATTTCGCTTCCACGATATTCGTCTGCGTCCTACTGACCTTCAACCCTCTATTTTTCCCTGTAGAATGAGTTGAAAAAGGTGGTATTTTTGGTTTCGCATGATATGTCCGAATTTTCTGCGTTTGACATTTGGTAGGTATTCTAGTTGTCCACCGATGCGTTGTAATACCGTATCGTTTGACATGTTGTGTATCCATGGGATTCTGAGTAAGCGGCGATAGCACCACATCTCTATGCGCAAGGGTCCATGCTTGTCCACGCCCCCCCATATGGGAGGGGTTAGAGTACATACCATTTTGAAATTCTTATTCTAGTATGGATGTTTAGGAATAGGTTGCATAGTATGTTACGCATCTTGTTAAATGTACCTCTTGCTTTTTCGATTCGGCATCTTATGCACCAAGAGTGATCGCAGTCCTTGTTCAAGGTGCAGCCCAGGTATCTAACTCCCTTGGCCATTGTGAGAGGTACATTATTAGCGGTAAACTGAAGGTTGCCGATGACGTTTTCACTGATAATGAAAACGTGTGTTTTCTTAGAGTTTATCTCCATATAATATCGGTTGCATGCAGTCTCTACACGGTCTATAAGTCTTTGAATCCTTCAGCAATATCTGCTATAAGGACGGTATCATGAGCATATCTTAAGTTGTTTATTATTTCTCCGTTTATTACAACTCCATCTTCTATGATGTCCACTTTAAATAGATGTTCTGAGTACACGTTGAATAGAAGAGGCGATAGTATGGAACCTTGACGCACTCCTCTCCTTAAACTCTTCTGATGTTTTGTTTTCGACTCGAACAGTGACTTTTTGTTGCAAGTATAGTTTTTATATTATATCTGTGTCTCTGTCGTCATTTACTGACTTACGTAGGCCTGAGATGAGTTGTTGTTGGACTTATCAAAGGCCTTTTCGAAGTCTATGAAGCATGCAAAGGCGTCTGCGTTGACGTCTCGTGCTCGTTGAATCAGGACTTGTATGGAGAATAATGCCTCTCGGGTGCCAAGTCTCTTCCTGAAACCAAACTGTGTGTCACTTATTCTCTAGTCGAGTCTTCTATATACGAGACTACATGAAAATCCACAACAGTCGTCAGCGTTGCCACCCTAACATTTTGATTTCTTATCAAAATTCGTTGTGCAAATAAATGTTGTCACCCATGTCAAAGAAAATGTTAATTTTTGCAACATTCTGTGTTTGAAAATTCAAACGATTTACAACTGCAAAGAATAACCGACTCCCGCTATTTTTTGCATTACAGAGTATTTTGCTATTTTTAGTGATATTCTCTAAAAATTTCTATAAATCTGCTCGTTAGAAAAAACTACCATAGAGTAAAAAAAACTTTTCACAGTGTCATTTATGTTATATTTTAAATAACAGTGTGTTTTTTTAAATTTGTGTATTTGAGTTAATTCACGCTTTTTTAATATCGCAAAATTTTGGAATATTTTTAGTGATACTTATTTCTGTAAATCTGTTAGGTAAAACTAACTAGACTCTTTACAGTGTCATTTATGTATATTATATTTTAAATAACAGTGGACCTGTGTGGACTTTTGTCAACAATGGAGAACAATATGGTGGTCGAGAAATTACAGATTGGATTACCAGTGGATCGAATTTTGGAAGATACACGCAAAATGGAAACACCACAACTTGGAAGAATCAATCTGCTAAGTAGAAACGATGTTGCGTATTTATCAAAAAAAAAAAACATAATATTGAAAAGAAGCGGAATAAGGATGAGATGATAGCTGCAGAGCTAAGAGTTAAAGAATGGAATGCAAATGGCAAAAATTTTGCATTTTTTTTAAACAGGAAGGTAAACTTACTTACCTACGTCCATTTTTATTTACTTCACTTTAGGTTCTGATCACATTGCTCTTTCAGTCATTAGATAAAGTTTGTAATTGTATCAAAATATGTCCTGTTTCTTTCATGTTTTTTAATACTACATTTATTTATTACTATATGTTTAAGCTAAGGGAGCTAATGAAAAGGACACTAACTCTGTTTTAAACAATACTGCAGAAGCTTTAGTGTAACATTGCCAAATAAAAATTAATCGTTAGGAAGAAATTGCTCAGTTTGTGAAGACAAAGATAACAAAACAAGAGGCAGACCCAGTAGATAAAACAGACGAGATATTTGGAAGACACATACACTGGATAGATGATACTGATGATGAAGCTTTTGATGATTTTATAAACGATTTTAAAGTGAGGGTGAGAAAGGATGATCATAAAAAAATAAACCAGGAACTTCTAAAAGAACAATGGAAAAGCAGGAATATTTTCCAAAGAAATGGCGTGAACTAGATATTCATTAATAAAGGAAGTTTTGTTTTAAATTGACTATTTATAAATTTCTTTCAGATAATGATTAATACGAGTTTAAAATGTAATCCAGACAAATGGACATCTTGATATATATATATATATATCGATATAAAAAATGTAAAAAAAAATACCATCTGTATATTATAACATAAATTGTAATTTTTATTATTGTTTTTATGCATTTAAAACTCCCATAAGTTTCTTGCAGGTTCTTCTTATGGGCAGTAATTGAACTTGTAGAACAAAATTTAAATTATATTGAGTTTTTTTTTATTATTAAACCAAATAAATATAACCATAAATACAATTGCTGAATGTTACCTTACAGTTGTACAGTGTTAGTCTTATTACGTGGGCCCTCCTTTATTTTTGTTATTATCGACCTTTTTGAAGATTTCAAAATGCAATCACACATGGTTTTTTCTAAACTACAATTTCATTCCATAACCAAATCAATTGCATTTTAATTTTTCATGCATCTTTCAAAATTTGATTCAAAAGTGCTGCAACCTGTCGTTTCTCGACTAGTATCATTTCCTTCACTGTTGACAAATATCTGCTTCCTAATTCCTTTTCATTGTTAGCATGTGTTTTCCAAAAGTCAAACTGTCGTAAAACTCTACTATAGTAAAAAATGTGTCACCTGCAAACACAAACAAATAATGTGTCATAATTTTACATGAATTTACATTACGGATGACAGCGATGGATGCCAATGTTCATTTTCGCACCGAATTTTGGCAAGAAACCAAAAAATTAGGGTGGAAACCCTAACGACTGGTGTGGTTTTTGATCTAGTCTCTATATACGCATGCTTGAATGATATTAAAAAAAAACTTTTAGAGTGTAACTCATCAAGCTGATTATTCCGTGATTAAGCATTTAGTTGCTTTTGCCTTTTTGGGAAGTGGGATGAATGTTGGCAACAGCCAATCATTTAGCATTTGACCTCCTCTGTAAATTTTGTTAATGAGGTTGGTCAGCAATTTTATCAGTTCTGTGTCCAGCAGTTTGATGACTTCTTCATGAATATGGTCTGGCCCAGGAGCTTTGTTGCCTTTTAGTCGTTTAATAGCCTATTGCACTTTCTCCTGTGTGTTGATAGGCCCTTCCTCGCCGACCACTGCGGGCACATTATCGATATTTCCATCTCCGAAAATTTTTTTCATGTATTGCTTCCATCTTGTGAGTTTTTTGTCAGTCTTGGTAATAATGTTGTCATTTGAGTCCAAGATTATTTCTGGACCCCGTCTTGGTATCTTCCTGTTGCTTTCTTTATTTTCATATGAAGGTTAAAGCAGTCGAGTTTTTCTTGCAAGATCTCGATTTCGACACATTTTTCCAGTAGCCATCGTTCTTTAGCCTCTTTGATTGCTCTTAGAATTCTTCTGTGTAGTTCCTTGTATTTTACCTTATTCCTGTTTCCGTGTTAGCTTCTTTCTGCCATAACTCCTAAGATATCATTTGTCATCCACTGCTGTCTTTTTACTATCCTATCCAGTATTAGTCCTTGTTTTGTGACGGAAGTGACTGATTGAAACTGATCGGGACGAACAGTCGTAAGAGGGAGGCAGGGTAACGAAATGTAATTATAAAGTTTAGTTAAGGAAATTTTCTAGAAAAATCTAATAAGGGAAAGCCGCCGATATAGTAAAGCAAACAGCAGATAAGCGTTCCAGAAATTTCAGCAAACGATAAGACTTATCTGCTGGATTTTTCTAGAACCCGGAAACGGGAACTAGCTAAACACGGTAGCCTTTCCCTCAAGTCAGTGTAGTTAATTAGTGAGTTAGTAGTTATAAGTTAATGAATAAGTTAGTAAATTAAACAGTGTTACTGTTCCAAGTTCAGTTTAGAAATAAAATGATTACAATTCACGGCGTACATTAATCATTCGAACCGATAACACGTAACAATATTTTTATTTTATTCCACAGGTCTTCTATTTCTGTTTCGTGGTTGCTGTTTTTAGATATACTTTTGAATTCATTGTTTAGCCTTTCCTTTGTTTTTTGAAATTCGTTGTCTTGTTTGAGTTTCCGTATGTCAGCAATTTTTGAGGATTTCTTTTTTGACTATTTTCTTTAGTCGAAGTTTAATACGAGCTAGTAACAGGTTGTGATCTGATGGTATGTCTGCGCCTGGAAACGTCTTACAAGAGACAACAGCGTTGCGATATCTTCTGTTTATCATCACAGAGTCAATTTAATTCCTCACGGCTCTATAGTTGTTATCAGGTTGATAACAACCAATATCAGGTGATAAGGTTCCAACCATCTTTTTGAATACACTACTGGAACAGATGACTTTGACTAGTTTCCCTCATTTTGAAACACCAAAACGCCAGAGTGACGTTTATTCTTTGGTTCATAAGAATAAATTCAAGACTAGTAGCCACTGACAGTGCTGTACACATTTTTGGAGCAGCCCCCATTGAAACGATTTAGAGTTCTTCGACACCAACTAATACAAGCTTCCGGTTGCTTCTCGGACAACAAATGCGGGATCCAACGAGCAAATAATTTTCTCACGCCTAACTTTTGGAAAATCTATTGGATTGTCTTCGAAAACCCCAAGTAACTCTCCAGCTCGCGGACGAGCATCATTAATCATCTCATACACAACATTAATGTTTTTTTGGGTGAGCACGGTTTTTGGTAGACCTGGCCTACGATCATCGCTGAGATTTGTACGTCCACGTTTCAGTTCAGAATGCCAGCGAGCAATTGTCGACTGATATGATACTTCATTAGCAAAAACAGTAACCAACTTGGCAAGACATTCTCGTTACGATAAACCACTTTAAAAGTTGTAAAAATATATCGCTCGGAAATCCCTTGATTCAATTCCATCTTTCTGAACGGTTTACTTAATTTCAACATTCACTGTAACTAAACCACGTTTATTTCGGTAGGGGTTATTAAATATTTTTATACTATGAAAATCTTTATATAACATCTACAGAAACTCACTAATCAGAAGAAAAATTCAGGAAGAAAATATTTAGGACGGGGTCCCTGTGCTGGACCACTTGTTGCGCAGCCTTAAATTCGCCCTTGTAAAAGATAAACGTTTTTTATGACCATATATGTTTATCGAACAAAAACTTGTCGCTTGTCCGTGGCGAAGCAAATGCTTGATTACCTCTGTTTGCAATGAGCCTTATGCTTATGAGTTTTAGTTATAAGTTATATGACAGTTTTTTACAGGAATAAACCAATTAGTCTAATAAAAACAGTTGACTTTTAAACATTGGTCTACGATTAGAATTTTTCGAGAGGTCTTATGAACAAATCTAGTTTCAAATGTAATTTTATATTTACAGGAATGTCTGCACATACATACTCAATTAAGCATATTGATGTTAAATTACAAGCGATTTTTCACGAAATCTAATAAAGGTTTAATTTGATGCACAACACGATATTATTCGCATGTGGAAAAGTGGGCCATTGAAATTTATTATTTATGCATACAGCATGCCGTCCGCCAGTTTATCGTTACATTATCGACGATATTCGACACATACCAATATCATTTTTTACACTCATGTCTGTAATGGTTGCACCCAAGGTCGCTAACAAAACAAAAAGTAATCTGTTTGACTAGCTGAGGTAAAAATTTGATTATAAATATTGATCCAGAGAAATAACTTTTCAGTAAATTGGTTATCCAGAATGTTTAACATTCTGAAATTGCTTGAACACGTTTATAAAGCTGCCACCATAATGCTTCATAACTAAAGACCGGATGTTATTGACAATTGCAATTTTTGCCATTTTTAAGTTTATTGCAATTGTTGTGCAATTTTAGTCAAAAATGCAGTTATTTGTCAATTTTCTAAAATTTTTCACCTATTAGTAGTAATTGTTGTGCGGCAATAGCAATAATTAGTAATTATAGTATTGGTAACTCCCTAATTACTACCCTAATTCCTGTTTTTGTTGCAACTTTCTTCTACTTTCACTTAATTGCACTTTAATTACCTTTTTGTGGGGAATTTTAAGAAAGGCTTCATAAGATGATGTTAGGACCTCTATTTGATTGTAAGATGTCTAAATCTCTTCATTAGTTGCTACCAAAATTAATAGATCATTTACAGTAACTCAGTATAATTAAAATCCGCCAAGACGCGCTAACGTCAAGGTTAGGTATAATTTGTGCGTTTATTCTTAAGACATAACAGTTTGCGAGTTGCTTTTACTTTAAAAAACTATTATAAATAGACATTGTACTCAAACATTTTTTTATTTCACAATATAAAAAATAGTTTTTCTGGAATTCTATTTTTTTTAAACATTATTGTTACTATTTATTCTCAAGTTTTCAATTTAAAAAATCGCAACTTTTTAAAGAATTTAACATTTTTTGGACATTTTGATTGATGATTTTTTTAGATTTTAATGTTATAACAACATAATTTTTTTTTAATTTGTTATTTTTCTAAAATTTAGATTTTTTATTTTCACTTTTTTTGAAAGTTTTGGTTTTTACAGGTTTTGCCTTTTTTTAAATCTGTAACATATTTCGAATATTTTGATTTTTTGAAAAATTTCAGCATTTTTAAGTGTTCCATTTTTTCAATAATTCGATTTATTTAAAAAAATTTAACCTACAAAATTCTTTTTTTTTTTAATTTCCCTTACAAAAATAGTTCTTGACTTCATTGAAAATTTTAAAACTTTTTCAGAATTTAGCCTTATTCTCAAAATTGTTTTCTAAAAATAGCGAGATTTTAAATTTCGACTCTTAAAAAATTGATTTTCTGAAATTTTCGACTTTCTTAAGAATTTGGATTTTATGATTTTTATTTTTCTTTTGAAAATTTTTATTTTATTCAAAATTTGCATTTTTTAAAAATTTTACCCTTTTTGTACCTTTTTCTCAAAATTCTGTCTTCGAAGACTTTAATCCCTTTTAAATTATTCCATTTTTTTAACTTGCACATTTGAAAAATATTTTGTCTTTTTCTTCCGTCTTTTCTTTATAGCTTCGACCTTTTTTCATTAATCCGATTTTTTTTTCTTAAAAAGTATTTTGACGTTTGGAAATTTCTAGTTTGTTAAACTTATACTTTTTAGAAATTGTATTAACTTGTTCTAGAGATTTTGACTTATTTTGAAAATTTCGATTTTTTCCAAAATTTCGACTTTTCGAAATTTTAGCTTTTTTAATTCAATTTCTTGGTTGGGCCCTACTTGAGAAATTTATTTATTTTTGAGGAATTCGACTATTTTTGAAAATTTTGAATGTTTTAATTTCTATTTCTCAAAATTTACACTTTTAACAAAATTTCAATTGTTTTCTCAAAATTGTTCGACTATATTTAAAATTTAATTTTTCAAAATTTTTACTTTTTTAAAAAAAAATCAGCTTTTCAAAGCTTAGATTTTTGAAAAATCTTGAGTTTTGGAGTTTTTTCTAAATTTCTGCTGTTTGAAAATTTTTATTTTTTTGAAAATGTCAAGTTTCTTGCAAGCTGGTTTTTTTTAATTCAACTTTTGAAATGTTAGAACTTTTCAACATTTTACTCTTTTTGACTTTTAGGGTGTTTTAATTTTTTTTTTTGAAAATTTCGACTTACTTCAAGATTTCGATCTTTTTTAAAGTATCCGAAGTTTTGATTTATTTAACAATTTTAACTTTTCTAATACTTCTGATTTTTATTTTCCAAACATTTAGCTTTTTTTGAAAATTTGCGATTACAAAATTTTTTTAAAATCTTGACCACCTTTAAAATGTTTGGATTAATTTTCAAAACTTATACTTTATTTTAAATTGCAAACACTTTTAAGAATTTCGCCATTTTTTTCTAATTCTCGAATTTTGAAAATAGCAAGTTCTTCAAAATTTGGCATTTCTGTTTTAAAATTTTTATTTATTTTTGGACATTTTAACTTTCCATGAAATGTTTGGCCTTTTTCAAAATAACATTTTCCAAAATTTTCACTATTTGAAAATTTTGATTTCTTTCAATCATTCCATTCTTATCAAAATTTTTACTTTTTAAAAAATTTAGGCAAGTTTCAATTTTTTTGAAAAGTTCGCCTTGTCTCCAAATTTTCAATTTTTTTTGTAAATTAAGTTTTCTCTAAAATTTCGGCACCCTTCAAAATTTCGATTTTTTAAGATTTCTTCTTTTTTTATTTTGAAAATTATGACTTTTAAATTTTGCCTTTTTCCAAAATCTTACCCTTTTAGAATATTTTTGTAAAATTTAATTTTTTCAAAATTTTACGTTTTTAGAATTTTGAGAAATTTAAAATTTTATTTTTTCTTCCAAATTTAAAACAATTTTAATTCTTCATAAATTTCAGCTTCAAAACGAAATATCGAGGATAAAATATTCAGACAAAAGTTGGAATTCCAAGGAATTTCACCTCAAAACCTTCTGAGGTGAAATTCGTAATTTCGACTTTAAATAAAACTTTTGAATTTATTTTTTAAGATCTCGATTTTAAAGTGAAAATTTCTTAAAGTATTCAAAATCCTAAAACGGTTAACAAAAAATGTTTATTAAATAGAAATATAATGTTATTTTATTATAAAAAACTTTTGTTAATCCTAATTAATTTATAGTAATATATTATGATGCAATTTGTAATAATTATAGGGCAATTTTTGGCATTTTCTAATGTGATATAGGGCGCAATTTGGGTAATTTTTTAGTGCATTAACATCCGGTCTTTGTTCATAACATAATGGTGTAAGTTTTCAGGAATTTTTTATTAATTTGAAAGTGTTTAAGCCCCTGGGGGCAAAAAAAAATCATAAACTACCCCAATAAGGACGTCACATGTTCAAATTTTTTAAATCACCTTTTGTCCTGAGATATTCCGATAATCCATTCCTCGCTGAAAATCCTGTACAGTTTATTTTTGACTTTTCGAATATTGAATTTTTGACTTTAATATTCAATCTATTCTCGAAGTTTCAATTTTAAAACAACTTTCGCTTGAAGTTTAAAAGTATAAAACGTAAAACTTTAAATAATATTGAGATTAAATTTGAAATGTTTGAGATTTTTTAAGCCAAGTTCTTTTAATTTCAACTTTTTTTCACTTTTACCTTGATATCAATATTCATAAAAAAAATCTTTAATGTTTGCGTTTTAAAATATCAAACAAACAAAAAAACAATTTCTGATTTTGAGAAAAACAAAACTTTTGACAAGGAGTTTAAGGAAACAGCCAAAATTGTTAGAAAATATCGTATTTATAAAAAATTCTCCAATTGTTGAGATCAAATATTTTAAATAGTACCTTGAAATTTTAATAAAATATGCAATATTTGACTTTTTGCTGAAAATTTTAAATCTTGAAATTTTGAGAAGCTTTTAAAAATTGAAATACACATTTTGTCCCCTGAAACCAAGAAAGATTAAAAAACACAACAAAGGTTGCTCTAGCTTGTTTTGACAGCCACCCTAGCATCTTCAGAGAGATACTGAGATACTTGAGAAGCTTTTATTTAAATAAGTTCAATTTTTCATTTGACTCAAAATGTTTAAACTTCTAATTTTATTTGGCGATTTTGTCTTAAAATAGTTTAAACTTTTTTATCTTTAAATTAACGTAAATCCTAAATTTAAACATAGAAAATCACTCTCAACATTTTCTTTAAATTTTGCCCAAATTCTATAGCAAAAATGAAAATATTTAGAAAGTCTTTTTTAATTAAATTAGCTATATTTCTTAATTAATAAATTTGCAAGTTTCAGTTTATAATCCTTTCACTTAACAGATATAGTTAGGTCGCTCCCATAAACAAAGCGTCATATTTGGATAAATTATTTCTATTGCTTGTATCTGAAAATTCCTCATCACACACACCAAGAAAATTTTGGTCATTAGTCAGTAACGTTCATTATTTCTTGATTTAAAGAAAATCTCCCTTTTTTTGGAAGGTGAGTGTCCTAACTATATCTGGTGGGTAATTTTAAACCTCAAATTGTTGACTTCTTCACGAATTCTAGCTTTACTTTAATCAAAAATTTAAACTTTTTTAGGAACGATGGAAATGTTGGGATTAAAAATGAAATATTGATAATTTTTTGTTTGTACCACCAAGGGAGACCCCAGGGAGACGATGGGTTTCGTAGACGGCTTGAGGGAAGCGATATTGAAGACGCATGCCCTGGTGCGGACGAAGACCAACTTGGCGACGGACCGGATGAAGACAAGATATGAAGTGAATGCCAACCATGGTGGTTTCAGTGAGGGCGAATTTGTTTGGCTATATAACCCTCAGCGGAGGAAAGGAGTTTCGCCGAAGTTTACGCTATCTTGTAAAGGGCCGTACAAAGTGCTGAGGAGGATCAATGACTTGGTATACAGGATCCAGCGCAGCCCCAGGACCAAGACGAAAGTGGTACACCTCAACAGACTATGCAAATATAGTGGCGAACTGACTGATTGGAACTGATCGGGACGATAAGTCTTAAAAGGAAGGCAATGTAACAAAAACTTTATAAGGGGATGCGGCCGCGATAATTAATCAAATAAACGCTCCAGAAATTTCGGTACACGATAAGCCTTATCAGCTGCTTTCTTCAAGAACTTGGACCGGGACCTACATAAGACGGTCACTTTTCCCTTAAGTTAGTTAATTAGTTAGTTGTTAGAAGTCAATGAATAACAATTGTTGTGTTCCAGAATCAGTGGGAAATAAAGTGGGTACAATTCACGGCGTATTAATCATTCGAACCGATAACACGCAACAATACACTCTTGCCGCACTCCTCTACGGACGTATATTTGGTTTGTTAGGCCATTAGTTAGTCTTACTTTTGCTGATTGGTGCCAATATAACTTTCCGATGCACCGGGTGTCTTTTTGATCTAAATTGAGTCTCCTGAGAAGCTACGTGAACTTGTGATATTGTACTTTGTCAAAAGCTTTCTCGTAGTCTATGAAGCACGGACATACGTTTTTTCGCTGGTCATAACAGTTCTGCATTAGGACTTGCGTTGCAACTAGTGCTTCCCTTGTGCCCAGCCCTTGTCTAAATCCAAACTGAGAGTCACTTATAGCGTTGTCACATTTTTTATACAATCTCCGATGTAATATTCTTAGGAATATTTTTAGGCAATGGCTCATGAGGCTAATAAGTCTGTGTTCTTCACATTTCCGTAGCGTTGATCTTTTTTGGCAGAGAATAAGTGGAAGAGAGCCACTGTTTTGGGTAATAGCTCGTGTCATATATTTGATTAAATAACTTGTAAATTACTACAATGCCTCTCTAATCTAGAAGTTTGACTATTTCTGCTGGTATCTCATCTGGTCCAGCTATTTTGTTATTTGTTGAGATGATGTCTTTACCCTTTTTTTATCTCTTCTTTAGTAATAGAAGGAGCATTCATATTGTTCCCAACTATAGACTTCTTAGTCTGTCTTTTGTCATAAAAATTTTTTCTACGTAGTCCTCATATATCTTACACTTTTCAGAATTGTTTAGGACTATCTGGTTATCTTCATTGAGTATTATACCTAAGCTCTGTTTTTTAAATAACTCAGTAGTTTCTTTGAGTCTTTTATGAAGATTAAAATCATCATGTTTATGTTGACGTTGCTCTATTTTACCGCATTCTCTTTTGATCCATTCGTTTTTTCAAATCCTCTTTGCAGATTTTTATACTTGTCCTTATTATTTTTAATTTTCTGCGTTTTTCAATGAGTAGTAGAATTTTATTCGTCGTCCATTTTTGTTTTTCATTTCTAGAACTATATGCTAACACATCTTGTGAGGTGACTTTTAGAGCATTTGCTATTTCTCCCCATGAGTGTGTCACGTCATTTTTCTTCGATTTTTTGGAGACGAATTTTGCATCTGCGAATTTAATTGGTTGGCAAATTCGGTTTTAATTACTGGATCAAGTAATTTAACCAATGCCATTAAGCGTCTTGGTGTTTCTTTTTTATACTTCGAGAGAGATATTTTTAATTAATGCTGCTAATATTCACTATCATGAACCAATTTATAAAAAGGAAATAAAAAGTGTGAGTCGTAACTCTGAATTTTAATAGTCATAGTTTTGAAAAAATTCAAAAGTTGTAAAAACAAAAAATACATAATATAATAGTTTGGAAAATGTTTATATTGCGGGATTAAGATTGAAGTTTTCAAAAACCAAGCCTTTGAGAAATATTTTCTAATTTAAGCACTACATTACCAAAAAAATTTCTAGCGAAATTTCTAAGAAAAATAGTTAAATCCTTAAAAATCCAATTTTTCAAATATCTCTAATCTTCAATAATGTTATTTAGGTTAATCGTTTAGCCCTCTTTGTTTTTAAATCAAACAAGAAGCCATAAAACTTCTCCAGGCAATAACACCTTTTCAGATAAGGTGCTAAATCGTGTTTCTCAGTTCATTTCTGTTTCCCGCATTCTTTTTCTTCTATTAGGATAATGAAAATGTACTATTAAGAGGGCCATTGAAAGAAAATTACAAGAAATCGTAAAGGGCAATTTATTCCATAAATTACAGTATCCTGTCGATGTTACATGCACCATTAATACACGTCCTGATTTATATATCCATTAAATAAGTAAATTTGTACAATTTAACACCAAAATGTACTTCCTTGGGGAGTCCCTTCTGGAGGGTTCTTGAAGTTACCATTTGCCGAATTTAATCCCTTTGTATATCATCAGTATGAACGGATAACAAACACTTCCTGAATTTTTGAATAAAGTGGTTTACCAGTTTAAATAAAAACGGAAACTTTTGATTATACATAAATGTTCTCTAAAAGTAATTTTTATATTTAATAGAAAGGGAATAACCTGCTCGTATGCTCCTTTTAGTTAAGTAAATAATGGTCATGCCGAAACAAAGTGTCCATTTTCCCATATGATATTACACAGTCGCTTTGAGGAATAAAACACGAGTAAATAAAGCAAAATAAGACCACTATTTTCATGTCGTTATCTTTCCCATATTGCGGATTAGAAAGTAAAAGCCCAAAATACATTCTATATTTAGGTCCTGGTCCTTTTGTTTGAAGAGCCCTCATATTTACCAAAATACACAATGGGATTAAATTTGTTCTCTTTGTAGTCGCAAGCAGACGGTCAAATACATTTTATAACTATAAAAAGTAACACGGCATTATATCTAAAGCAACAAAGTAATAGACGTTGTTAAAAGAAAAATCCTTGAAAGGGTCTTGTATTTGCATCCTGCAGATGTATTTTCAGAAGTGCACTCTTCTCAAGGGAAATTTACAGTGTTTGCCAATTTGTTTCGTAAGCAGGCGTGATTTCCTATTAAGCGAAGTTTATTTCCTAGAATGCTTTGAAAGACTGCGATCTATATTAGTTAAGTTTGTATAAACTTTATATCGTAACCCAACAAATTATTCATCTACATGTCTAATGCATTTTCTCGTTAAAACTTTTTAAATGAAATTTTAATTACATTTCGGGTGATTGACACTCTAACTTTAGAATTAATTACATCTTCAGGGCTTTTCTGACCGAAGTATCGTGAAACTGAAACGCCCAAAGACATCAACTTATTAAAAATTGATAAGTTGAAGCTGTCGAAAATACTCTACTTTACTTTTTTCGGTAAAAAAACAAGTTTCAATAATCATTTCTTATATGATGACAAATGTTACCTCTTTGATATTTGTCATCTTACTTAACCAAATATTATCTGGTTAAATTATAGCTATTAATGTAACGAGATTATTATGCCATTTATAATAATCAAGGTTGCCAGGCGACGAGGCGTTAGCCGAGTCTTCTGGACACGTCCGAGACTGTTTAAATCGCTAATAATCGAGTTGTATTCAAAGCTTTATCGTGTCACTGACAACGATGACATCAAAAAATCAACAAACTTTTAAAATGAAATCTGTATTTAGGGTATTATAATAGGTAACTAACATATTATAATTGTAACTAACGTATTGTGTGCTACCAAGTTATTATAAAGCTGTTAAATATTCTGAGGTTATTAATTACCAACAAAGATTTAATTTTAAGAACGCTTAATTTTCAATGATACGATAAAATATTTTTTTTTGTAACGTATTCTCCGTGGAAGCTAGGGAAACTATTGGAAACACACTTTCTTTTCGAAACTAGACATTTTTATTTTATTTTACATAAATCGCACCTTCCTCTCAAAATTTCGGACACATAATCTGGAAATTTAAAATTTCTATCGAAATCGAAATACAAATCTTGTCCCTTGAAACAAAGAAAAATTTACAAAAACACAACAAAGGTATTTCTCTGAAGATGATTGATGGGCTATCGAAACGCGTTAGAGCAAATTTTGTTGTGTTTTTTTACTATTTTTTGGTTTCAGGGGATAAGATTTCTATTTCAGTTTTTGAAAATAACCAAAGACCTGTTTTTTCCACAAAAATTCTATCGAGATATTTAAGTTGATTCGTGTTTTTTACAAAAATTTGTCAGTTTTTCTCAAAATTTAAAATTCAGTTTTAAAATTTCGATCTTTTCCTCGAAAACTTGAATTTAGGTTAGACAGCTCACCGATTCTTCGAGCTGCTATCTTATTTCAATTCTTTAAAATGCTCGAGTTCCTCTTAAAACCTTAAAACATTTCGTGTTCACCATAAAATTTTGATTTTTTTCTGAAGTACTGCTCGTTTAAATTAACAATTTTTGAAAAACACAGACAATATTTTTACAATAATGATAAAAACATTCTAAAGATTCCAATTTTTTAAGGTGTGAACGATCAGAAAACTGTCAAATTTTTTATTTAAGATTAATATTTTTAAATTAAAGCAAAAGTTTTAGGAACTTGGCACAAAAACTTTGTGTTTTTAATGTTGTTTGTTTTTTAGAATACCTAGTGTAAACTTGAAGTTTCTATTTCTTTAAAATCGTTTTATAACTGAAATCTTTTATAAAAAAAAGAGTTTTAATTTCGAGAAAAAGTCATAATTTTGGTGGAACAGACTACTCGTTGATTATTTTCAAAAATGTTGTCCCCTGCAAGAAAGAAAAATTAAAAAACCAAAAAAGACACAACACTTAGAGAGCAAGTGTTGTGTTTTTTACTTTTTCTTGGTTTCAGGGGACAAGATTTGTGTATCTATTTTTAGGAAAAAAGATCAAACTTTAAAAAAACCCTAAATTTTAAGTCAAAGTTAAAACCTCGAAAAAAACCAAATGTTGTTTTTAAAAAAAATCTCTCAAAATTTGGGAGTTCATTTACTTTTAGAAGTTTTCAACATTTGAGTAAAAAATCCATATTTGAAATTTTTAGCAAAATTCTGAGTTCAAACTTAAATTTTTGAACTGAAAAATATTCAGGTTTTTTTTTTAAAACGTCCGATTACAAAAATTTTAGCATTTTCCTGTAGATTTATTATAAATACTCGAATTTTATTTATTTTTAGCTTTGACTCGAAAGAACGTCTTTCTGAACATTCGATATTCCTTAAGTAAAAAGTGGACATTTTAAAAACTTTACTACCTTTATTAACTAAAAATTTCTTAAAATGTTCAGTTCAAATATGAAATGTTGGAGTTTTTGTCGAGTGTACCATTGTAATGTCGAAATTTTGATTTTTTCAAAAATTTTCATCTGAGCGAGAACTCGAATTGTCAAAATACGTGGATAAATTTTGAATATTGAAGTTCAAAGATTGAAGTTAAAAATTTGAAAATAAACCTCACGTTTTAAGAACTTATATATGAATGAACATTTTTCGAAATGTTGAGTTTCCTTTCAAAAAATTTAAATATGCAATTTTTAATTTTTTTCTCTAAAATTTCGACTTTAATTTGGTGAACCTGACTTATAAGAAATATTAACCCACTTTTTTAATATCTTGACTTTTTCTCGAAATAATATGTTAAAACTAATTTTTTATATAGGATGGTTCAAAAGGGAAATAATCGGAACTAGAAAGGTCAATATAAATGCACCATTTTGGTGGAACGGACTGATCCTTGGTTATCTTTAAAAATTAAAATACAAACCTTGTCCCCTGAAACCAAGAAAGATTAAAAAATACAACAAAGGTTGTTCTAATGCGTTTCGATAGCCAAGCTATCATCTTCAGACTCGTATCTCTCTGAACATAATAACTTGGCTATCGAAACGCGTTAGAGTAACCTTTGTTGTGTTTTTAAATCTTTCTTGATTTCGGGGGACAAGATTTGTATTTCAATAAATGCACAAAACAAGAAAAAACCATGGTTCACCACAGAGGTAAAGAAGCTGGCCGAGGAAAAGAAGAAGGCACATTTAAATTACAAAAGCACGCCAACTCAAGAAAACTATAATTATTATGTAACAATCAGGAACAAAACAAATTCCAAAATCAAGACCACAAAAACAGATCACTGGCAACGACTTACCAGTGAAATGGACCATGATCTCTACAGGGCAGAGAAAAAGGTATGAAAAATGCTAAAAAGCGGGAAAAACCAAATAAACGATTTTATACAAACAAGGAACATCCCATTGAAGAAATGGGAAGAGTATTTCAGCGAATTATATGACTCGGAGGAGACCCTTGAAACAGAAGTAATACGAGAGGAAGGAGAACCCGAAATTCGAAATAGATGATTTCTAAAGAAAACGAAAAAGCTAAAAAAAAGATGGCATCTGATATAGATAATATCCCAAATACACTCCTTAAATATGACGGCAAGGAATTGGCTTAGCATCTAACAACCCTATCCCATAAAATACTTAATATGAGTATAACTCCAGACAAATGGCACAAGAGCATAACTATATCCGCCTTTAAAAAAGGCCAAAAGATAAATCCTGAAAACTACAGAGCTATAAACTTACTCTGTACAGCCCTGAAACTCTTTACCTCTATGATAAGGGTTAAACTAGAGGGACATATCGAAAACAGAGATGAACAACAAGGATTCAGGGGAAATAGATCAACGACGGACGCCATATTCACATTGAGACAACTAAAGGAAAAATCTACAACAAACCACTATATTCCTACTTCATAGATCTGATAAAAGCATTCGACAAAGTACAACTGAAAGATGTGATGGACATATTAAAAGCGAAAAATGTACATCGGGGATTGTCAATATAATTTATCAACTCAACACCAAGAACACGACCATCAGGGCCAATAACCAAACAACTAGAGAGATATCAACACCGGGAGGCATCAGACAAGCGAATAGCCTCATTGAATTCCTATTCAACTGGATAATGGATAACATCATTGACAAAGTCACATCATTGAATCTGGGATATAAATTACAACATCGACACTTCAATATAATGTTACGCTGATAACGCAACACTTATGACAGAGACTGAAGATGACCTTCAGAAACAGATATTTTGATTCTACCAAACAGCACAGAAATACCACATAAAAATTTCAATAGAGAAAACAAAAACCGTGACATATTCTAAAAACCGGGTGCGATGCAAAATTGAAATTAATGGAAGCAGCATAGAACAAATAATAAATTTTAAATATCTAAGAACAGACGTGATAAACCACCAAGATCCAACGCGAGAGCTAAGAACTTAAATAAACAAAGCAGCTGTCACAGCATGAGGCCTGAGAGATGTCATGTGGAACAACAAATACAGGCGAATGGAAAAGTCAAACAAACACTGTCCATAGGGAGAATGTTAATGAGAGATTTAACATTGAGAGCTAATAGTGGGATACATGGGCGGTGTCTTGTATTCTCCTACACCGGTGTAAAACGCAGAGCGCAGCGATCAGTGCTGGTGGAGATTTCAGTAGTACACCATAGCTTTTAACGTGTTTTGTTACGAGATTACTACTAGCAGGCAACAATTTTATTAAAATTTGCATACCACATGCTGTTTGTTCTTTTAATCCGTTGATTTAATCAACGTCTGAGGCAAAATAAAACTAATATTCTTTGATAACCAAAATAAATAAGCGAGATTTCCTAAACAAAATAAGTAATAATTCTAATGAAGAATATAACATAATAACTCTTTAAACATTACAACATAAGGAGTTCAAATAGGCCGCCAGACTGTGCTAAACAATATTCCAGTCTATTGTTAAACTGTCGACGAGTTTTTTCTAACATATAAACTGGAAGATACGAGCGTGCTGCGTCAAAGTCGGGGAATACGTTCAGTGGCGTAGAAAACTATGGAAAGGACAATTCTTAGCGTTTTACATGGACAATAAAAATGTTTCCTTATTTGTATAAGACATGCATGCAACCTATACTGACGTATGCAATCGAAACGAGAGCAGACACAAACAAAACCAAATCAATGCTGAGAACAACAGAAATGAAAACGCTGATAGCAATCACCGGGAAAACACTTAAAGTCAGAGTTAGAAACTCTGAGATCAGAAGAAAGTGCAGAGTGGACGATATGGTAAGATGGGAAAAACAAAGAAGATGCCATTGGTATGACAACGTAAGAAGAATGAAAGAAGACGAAATTGTTCGAAGGGCCATGTAGGACACGCCTGTAGAACGTAGACCAAGAGGAAGACCACCGAAGCGATGGAAAGACAGCTAGCAATCCAAATCTCAAGAAAACCAAAGTGTCTTAATTCGAAGGAAAAGAAACCAATAGGTCTTCAAAAAGAAGAAGAAGATTGAATAGTTCTTTCACAAACTTCAGCAGATGATTACTGGATTTTATTCTAAGATAAAAAATTTCTACAAATAATTGTCCTTTGAAAATTTGTTAAAAAAGTTAGAGGGGGTTGAATTACTTTAAAAAAGATTATAATTAATAAACTTAATTAACAATAAATACATCAAAAAATATTAAAAATGCCACAATGTTTATTAGTTATGAATATTGAAGAATTTATGTTCAACATTTATTTGTTATCAATATTGAAGAATTCCACACAGTAAGGGTTAGATATATCTATTATACAGAAATTAATAAATCTTTAAATTACTGTTAGACGCATTAAGCTTGTTTTATATTTGGTAAATACCATAAATTCTCTGGAGAGTCAACTCCTACTAAACTGTTCTATTTCATCGTTTTGATTTAATTGAATTTTATTCAATTTTTCTTGAAAATAGTAAATCTACAAATACTGCATTATAAAAATTCTTTGTAACATAACGGTTAGCGTGAGACTTCTTAGAGAGACTTCTTAGCAGTTCACAAATTAGAAAAGGGTTATCTGTTAGGCCTGGTCTGTTTCAAGTTTAAAATACCTAAACTCGAAAAAAGGCACAAATATCGCATTTTAAAGTCCGCTCTCGTAAATTAGGACAATACAAGAGCTCAACGACAAGAGCTGGTAAATATCGATAACAGGAACCCTAACAAATCTCTCGGCAGGACCATGTGGTGGTGGACCGAAGGGAGATTATTTAAAAAAAAAGGCCCTTATAAACACGTACAATTGATAGGTACTGTGATGAGCAGCCGGTTGTGAGCATAACCAGTGATTGTATATAGTTTTTCAAAATTGTAGAATTTTGCTCATCTTTAAAAATTTTCGAAGAATAATTTACTTTCAATTTTGGGATCCAATTTGTCTTCGTTGTGTTTAAAATTATTTTATTCCAATAAATTGTAACCCCAGCTCGTAGAGTCGACAGGGAAGTGTTATCAAATTCAAACAACAATTGACCTCAACGTTTTATTACAATTGGTCAAAAAATAAATCAACAAAATTTCAAGTTTGTGATTTTCAAGTGTTCTTAAACATAATACAACAAAATAAAAGTGAACCTGTTTGTTTCCTTGTTTAAATTTGCTGGACACAGATCTAAGAGAAATATTTCTTTAGAAAATTAAGTAAATTCCTTAAGCACAATTAATCTGACATTCTTTGTCTAACTCTTTCGCTCGTATATGGAGCGTCGGTTATAAATTTCCCAAAGTTTATTTTAACCCTAATAATCGCAATGCTTTCCCAGCTGAGCCATTTAGTTTGTACTCAAAGGTTTTCAAACCAAATGCAGCTAACTTTGTACCTGATTATCGGTGGGTGTTCGCTGGTTAGTTTGTACACAGAGGTTCTCAAACTATTTTCAGGTGTCTGTTTTATTCCCCAATTCTTTTGTGTTTTTGTCGCTTCTTAATTCAAGCATACTTCACATAGCATACAGTTTCCTGTTAAAGCTTTGAGCTAACAATATCCAAAGGATAATGCTACGAGAAAATGGAGCTCAAGCTTGGAAATGAAGTTGTGATTTATCGTAATAAATCAAATTTATAAATGTTGATTCAATCTTACAGATCTCTCGTTCTCTCACTCTTTCTTTCTTTCCTTTGTTAACTTGTTCCTTTGTTTGTTTTCTGTTTTTCTCATACCAAACTCAATCACTCGAACTCAAACCAGTGTCATAAAATAGACTAGAAATATTGTTCAAATTTCATAGAAACTTTCTGAGCAGAATTTGCCCTTCTAACACTACATCTACTTCTACGGCTACTGTTCTAATAGATGGGGCGTTTTCTGGCTTAGAAAGTGGCTAAGCTTGACTTAGCACAAAAAAAAACATTTAAATTAAAGTTAGAAACTGGCAAGAAGTTCTCATTTCTTTCGTCAAACATCTCCCTAATGAGAGCTGATGCTGATACTGCTCGTCCGCCTACGTTAGTAAATTTATGATGACAGTAAATCTAGGCATGCGACTATAAATTAGTAATTTTGCAAAAGCTTCCCGATCGCGACGCGCGGTGTTGTAATTCTCCGTGGCCTATATAGGGGGTCCTTTTTTTTGGACGTGTAACCTATGAGGGGACCCACGGATAAGGCAGACCGGGCGAGTACACCAGAACAAGAACCAGAAGAGGTTACTACTCCTTCTAGGGTGTTAAGGCGTACGTTCCCGGGGAGCACACCCAGGGGCTCACATGTGTTGGGACTTTGTCTATGTCTGGAAAGTTCTTCAGACAACCTTCTTACAACACCGGTTCCGGTTTTCCTTGTTTTTCACGTTTCGAGAACTTACAGTACATCATCAGCAAATCCTAATATAGATGCCTGCTGTCAGTTACCGAGCCTGCGGTGATGGGTGTGATCGATTTTTTGAACCCCTGGAAACTCAGTTTCCAACAGCAGAACATCGAAGAACGACCTTAAGAAAATAGAAGATTCTCGAAGCAAATTTGCTTTATTTGTTTTGGTTTTTTTTTCATTCTATTCTCTTTGTTTTTGTTTTTTTTTTCCTCTCCCTTTTTTTTATTTTGTTTTACTGAGACTGGTAGTTGCACCAGTCAGCGGTAGGGTGCTTGGCCCTATAATAATTTTCTAACAACGACTTTCTCATTCATTCGGTTTGTTGTGGAAGTTTTTAAATTCCTTTCTCTTTTTTTTTTGTGTACGCCCCCCAACCCCATATTGATCAAAATTAGGAACAAGTATTTCTCAAATTTTAGGAAAAGTTAATTAAATCATATAAGAGCGAAAAAACCATCAAATAAAATTATCGGACAATTTAAAATTTACTTGCCTATTTATCCCGTAGCAAACATCACATAAATGGCACTAGAACTTCACGTTGAACACAAATTGTTTTTTTTTGTGTTCATTCTCGTTAATTAGCACAAACAGAAGCAGTTTTTTTTTAACTCCCGTATTTCGCACTCGTTTTTATAAGTTCGGAAGTTGACCATAATTTTTAAACTCATTTCATCGAAATTTAGTTCTTGACTACTGTTAATTTTTTTTCATCTTTACGGTGTTTTATCTTTTTATTCCCCTACTCTTAACTTCTGGGGACCGAAAGACATCCTCTGCATCTCGCTAGAGGGCATGAGGATGCAGAATTTCTACTAATTTAAATATTTCTAATCCAAATTAACCCTTAAATCAATTTTGAAAAGGATTCTTAAAGTGCATATCAAACTGCAAACCCCTTTTGAATAATGTCGTCTCTTTATCTTGCAAGTTTTACTTCGATAATTAAAATTTAAATAACTTACAATTGTACGTGTTTAAAAAGCCTTTTTCGAACGTCAAATTCCTCCAGTCTACCAATTGTACGTGTTTATAAGGGCCTTTTTCGAACGTCAAATTCCTCCAGTCTACCACCACATGGTCTTGCCGAGATATTTGCTACGGTCTCCGTTATCGACATGTTACCCTTATTTATTACTCTACTTTTCAGCGGTCCTTCAAAACTAACATGTTATTTTACTCAGTTTAGGTATCTGTGCTTGAAACAAACCAGGCCTAATAAATAACCCTTATCTAATTTGTGAACGCTAAAAAATCTGTTTCTCACGCAAAACGTTATGTTACAAAGAATGTTTGTAGTACAGTATTTGCAGATTTAATATTTCCAAGAAAAATTGAATAAAATTCAATTAAATAAAACAAACGAGGAAATAGAACAGTTTAGTAGAACTCGACTCACCACAGTACTGAACTGAGAAAATACTTGTTCCCAATTTTGATTAATATCGGGAGTTGGGAAGGGGGGCGTACAAATGAAAAAGGGAAAGGAATTTTAAAAAAATTCCACACCAAACACGAATGAATGAGAAAGTTATTGTTAGGAAATTATTATAGGGCCAAGAACCCTACAGCTGACTGATGCAACTACCAGTTTCAAAAAAAAACAAAGCAAAAAAACAAAAAAAGAAGAATAAAGAAAGGGGAACAAAAGGAAATAAGGCGCATTCGCTTCATAAAAACCATTTCCATTTCCTCAAGGTCGCTTTTCTGTGTCCTGCTGTTGGACGCTGAATTTCCAGGGGATCCAAAAAATCATTTACAGTGTAAATTTTACACCCATCGCCGCAGGCTCGGTGACTGACAGCAGGCACCTTTACTGGGTTTGGGTGGTGATGTGCTATGCGTTCTTGAAACGTAAAGAAAGGAAAAACCGGGGACGGCGTAAGAAGATTGTCTGAAGAACTTTCCAGACATAGACAAAACCCGAGACATGCGGCATGTTCCCTCGGGATCGTACGCCTGAACATACTGGAAGCGTAGTTTAACCCTCTCCTGGCCTCTGTTTTGGCGTATTTGCCCGGTCTGCCTTGCCCGTATGCCCCTCATCGGTTATAAGGTCCGGAAAAAAATGGGTCCCTGATCAGAATACGGAGAATTACAACGCCGCGCGTCACGATCGGCAAGATTTTGCAAAATTACTAATTTATAGTCGCATACCTAGATTTACTGTCAACATAAATTTACTAACGTAGGTAGGCGAACAGTATCATCATCAGCTTTCGCTAGGGAAATATCTTGGTGAAAACAATGAGAACCTGTCATTTTCTAACCTTAATTTAAATGTTTTTTATGCTAAGTGAAGCTTAGCCATTTTCTAAGCTAGAAAACGTCCCTTTTATTAGAACAGCAGCCGTAGAAGTAGATATAGTTTTGGAAGAGAAAATTCTGCTCAGAAAGTTTGTACAAATTTGGATTACCTTTCTAGTCTATTTTATGACACCGATTTGAGTTCGAGTGATTGAGTTTGGTATGAGAAAAATAGAAAAAAAAAGACAAAGGAACAAGTTAACAATGTCAAAGTGAAAGATAGAGAGAGGTGCGCTAGACTGAATGAACATTTATGAATTTGATTTATGACGATAAATCACAACTTCTATTATTTCCAAGCTTGAGCTCCATTTTCTTGTAGCGTTATACTTTGGATATTGTTAGCTCAACGCTTTTAACGGAAAACTGTATGCTATGTGACGTATAAACTGGGGAAAAAACAATCACCTGAAAATAGTTTGAGAACCTCTGTGTACAAACTAAGCAACGAACACCCAACGATAATCAGGTGCAAAGTTAGCTGCATTTGGTTTGAAAACCTTTGAGTACAAACTAAATGGAAAAGCTGGGAAAAAACGTTGCAATTATTAGGATTAAGGTAAACTTTGGGAAATTAATACCAGATGCACCATATACGAGCGAAAGAGTTAAGCAAGGAATCCTAGATTATTTGTTCTTAATGAATTCTCTTAATTTTCTAAAGAAATATTTCTCTCAGACTTGTGTCCAGCAAATTTAAACAAGTTGAAACAAACAGGTTTACTTTTATATTGTTGTATTATGTTTAAGAACACTTGAAAATTACAAACTTGAAATTGCTGTCGACTCTACGAACTGGAATTACAATTTATTGGAATAAAATAATTTTAAACACAAAGCAGACAAATTGGGTCCAATAATCTAAGATAAATTATTCTTCGAAAATTTTAAAGATGAGCCAAATTTGGAATTTGAATAATTTTACACACGCAAAACTCACGGCCGCTCATCACACTACCTAAAGCTAGGGTTTCCTACAGAACGGTAACGGAAAAGAGCGAACGTAATGTTACGTCAAGTGACGTCACCAAAAACCGTGCACGTGCTTCTAATAGGCAGTGTTTTCCTACAGAACGTTAGGGGCTAGCGCTGCGAAAAAGTACGTCGACCCCACTTTCGAAGCGACCGCTGTGTACGGTGAGGATGCTGCAAGCACGATTTAATACGTTACGTTGCCATTTTACGGTGGAATGTAGCTACTATGATTTATTTAACTTTTTTATTAATATGTGCATATATAGGATATTTTATATAATATTATATCTCCCTTTTATATAATTCAATTTTTATTAAATAAAAAGTTTGAAAATACCAAATGACATAGAATTTGTTCTTCAATATGATGAAAAACGTTCATACATTTCGAAACAATTTTAAAATTTTACAGACTATATCTTTGAACTAGAAGACTAAGAACATATTTAGGTATATGTCAGTTTATAAATTGACATCTTTAGAGTTTTTATTCGTGTTTATTGCAATATTACATTCAGAAGGATTTTTTGTTGAAAATTTTCTCAATACCTCAGTCTTCTCTAGGAATTTCAATGTAATGTAAGCAATATTTAAATATAATTACCATAGCAATAGTCCCTTTGCCTGCGGGGATTTTGATGGCAATAAACATGCAATTAGAGTATACATGGTGTTTTCGAAAAAATGCCATAACTGAAGGGGCATAATTTTTGAACGATTTCAAGAGAAAAAAAGTTTATATCTGCATACGTCCGCTTTATTTTTAAGATACAGGGTGCTAAAAATTAAGAAAAAATTCGGTTTTTTCTTCAATACAGTTTGAAATTTTTTTTTGAATTTTGGTAGATAATAACTGGGCATAAAAATGCATTTTCTGCAAGAAAAATATTTGTTGTACTTCTATCAGTGGCGTCCGCAATAACATTTCCCTGAGTAATCTTAACGAAAAAAATGGCAAGTCACTGCGTTTTTTAAATACAAGTACCAATTTCATAAACAACCTTAACTTCTTGGTAAAGGTCCTCCCTTGAATTTTTTAGGTGGCGAATGCTTTTGCATTAAAAAATCATTTACCTTTAAAAAACCATTATGTTGACTTATTTCATGCTATGGGTTTATTAATTATTAAAAATACCTATTTAAAAAAACATATATATCTAACATAAATTTTTCCTAATAATCCACAATGACCAAAGTTCTCTTAAAATGACATATTATTTTGTAGAAAAGGATATCAAGGGCCCATTGAAATACAAAGAAATTCATTTTTTTTTTTTTTTTGTCAAAAACCATTCATCGGACAAAAAAAGTTAAGAAGAAATTTGTTATTAACGAATAAAAAGTATTAATGAAAACCTTATCTATTTTGAAAAAAAATATCAGTAGCGTGATTTTTTTTCTTTTAATTTTGATTAAAAATGTTCAAGGACATGTTAATCGAAAACTTCGTTCTAGGAAAAAAATCCGGGAGGAATTTTTACCAAGAAATAAAGGATGTTTATGAAATTTGTACCTGTTTTGGGAAATTTTGCATTATAATAAAAAGATATGGATATGGTATAGCTTTTATTTATGTTCATTGCAAAATTACATTCTGAACAATTTTTATTTGAAACTTTTTTCAATACCTCAGATTCGTCAATGTAAACAATATTATGAAATGATTAGCGTAATAGTAATCCCTTGGCCTGCGGGGATTCTGATGGTTTTAAAAAAGTAATTAGAGTATAAGAACAAATCTGTTGTAAATCATTAGAGGCTATCAATTTTAGAGAGAAATTTTGTCTTGCAAAACAACATACTTTATACATTCATGAGACAGATTTTTAGTTTTCAGCTATGTTGTCAATTAAAAAAACATCATGACCAAAAATGATTTTTGCCGATCAAAAAACCTCTAAATATACCAAAAAATTATATTTACACATATACAACACCCTAAAATACAACCTTGTCAACTAAAATAAAGAAAAATACGTTCTCTTAAAATAATGTTTGTCAACTAAAAGTGAAATTACACGTGTCTCAAAATTTCTTTGTCGACTGAAAGGAAAACGACAAATAAATATAGTTTGTGACTACTAAAAAAATTATAGAAAATTAAAACAATACAGCTCAAATCGTGACAATTTTACTTACAGCCCTAGTCTCGGCCGACGTACTCTACTGCAATGCTTTTCTTACTTTATATGAATGTTCACCGTCAAGGCGACCGTTCTGTCCTCGACCGCTGCATGGCATAAAGCGGCTGTCAAATAGCGACCGTTCTTTTACGTGGCCGTTTTGTAGGAAACCCTAGCTTAAGGAAGCTTAATTTAAACTAAATTAGACAATATTTGGAGACACTTTTTGAAGCACAACTAGTGGGTCGAAAAAATGTTAAAACAAAATTAATAATGTGGTCATATTTCCGACTAATAAGAGTCTAAGAAGAATGATAAACAAAAACTGTACCTTGCCAAAAAGGATTTAGGGGGTTCTCTACCGGAATCTTCAATACGTCATATTCATTTAATATATCTGCAAGGAAAGCTGCAGCAATAAACAAATAAATTTACACAAAGGTATCTATAAAATGAAAGATCGCAACTCTTGCTAAAAGACCCTTTAATGGTACCCAAGAAATGTTGTTTTACCCAACAATAATTGCAAAGTGCATAAAGTTCAGAAAGTTAAAGAAATGATCGGGGAGTGTGGCTTATTAGCACTTACACTTGCACCAGATTTGGTAACCCCTGACTAATTACCTTTTCACAATTAAAAACGTCCGCGAGCGGCTCCTTTCTTCATATTGTTACAGGCTTTTAGCGGTTCGAATTGATTACACTTGTGAATAATACTCACTTTATTAAACACTTGCTGAATAATTAACTCACTTATTGATTTCTAATTACTAACTCACTGACTACACTGACTCTAACTAACTGACTAGAGGGAAAGCTGACCACCTTATATAGTTTTGGCTCCCGGGTTCTAGAAAAATCACGCAGATAAGGCTTATCGTTTGCCGACATTTCTGGAACGCTTTCCCCTTATCAGATCTTTGTAGAAACTTTTCTTACGCACTAAATTCTATTCTATCTATTTACATTGCGTTACACTGCCTTCCCCTTAAGAATGATCGTCCCGATCAGTTCCAATCAGTCACTTCGCCACTATATTTGCACAGTCTGTTTAGGTGTACCACTTTCATTTTACTCCTGGGGCTACGTTGGATCCTCTATACCAAGTCGTTGATCCTCTTCAGCACTTTGTACGGCCCTTCCCAAGATGGCGTAAACTTCGGCAAAACTCCTTTCCTTCGCTGAGGGTTGTACAGCCGTACCAATTCGCCCTCACTAAAACCACCATGGTTGGCATTCACGTCATACCTTGTCTTCATCCACTCCGTCGCCAAGTTGATCTTCGTACGCACCAGGGCACCCGTTTGCAATATCGCTTCCCTCAAGTCATCTACGAAACCCACCGTCTCTCTGGGGGACTCCCTTGGTGATCCAAACACCAAGTCACATGGAAGCAGCAGTTCCCTCCCGAAGATCACTTTTGCCGGAGTCTGACCCGTTGTTTGATGAGTTGCCGCGCGATAGGCCATTAGAAATAGTGGTAGATGTCGGCCCCAATCTGCCTGATGCTTGGAAACGACCTTCGAAAGATGTTCCTCCAAGGTCCTGTTAAATCTTTCCACCATTCCATCAGACTGTGAATGAAGAGGTGTCGTTCGAGTTTTCTTTATTCCAAGAAGACGACACACCTCTTCGATTCGAAGTTCCTTCCGTGGTCCGAGTGTAATTCCAAGGGAACACCCAATCGACAGATGAAGTTGTCTACAAGGACCCTTGCGACTGTGGTAGCTTCTTGGTTTAAGATGGCTTAAGCTTCAGGCCATTTACTGAAATAGTCCATGGCTACCAGGATGTACTTGTTCCCATCGTCTGATGCTGGAAATGGTCCCACCACATCGATTTCAATTCTTTCAAATGGAGCTCCCACATTATATTGCTTCAGGGCCCCTTTGGTTCTTGTACGGGGACCCTTTGATGCAGCGCAGGTGACACATTTCCGACACCACCGCTCGATGTCCTCCCTGCAGTTAACCCAATAAAACCGTTTCCGAACTTTCTCCAGGGTCTTGTTTATGCCTAGATGTCCACCAGAACTCCCATTATGCACCTCCCACAAGACCTGTGGAATCTTTTCCTGGGGCACCCCGTCCTCTACCTGGAGGGATTTCCATTAAGTCCACAAATTCGTAAGAGCTGGACTTCTGTCGGAAACCTCTAGCCATTCCGGTCTATCTCCAGCTTCTTTTCATTAAAATATGGGTCCATTATGAAAGTCGCTCTTCTGTAGCTCAGGAAGACTTTTACTAGTCCATCCGTGTTCTGGCGGGACAGACGTGACCCTTATATCCAGCATGTCCTCATGGTCCTCAACTCGTCTGCAGTTTTTACAATCCCCACAAGGTCTCCTGGTAGAGCGTCAGCGTTGTTATGCTGTCGTCCCGGTCGATGGTGCACCTTAAAGTGATACTGCTGAAGCCTTTCTAACCATCTAGTCGTCTGCCCTTCTGCGTTCTTCATTCGGAGTAACCAGGAAAGCGCCGAATGATCTGTCCTGATGAGAAATTCTTGCCCATAGAAGTACTTGTGGAGGTATCCCACGGCCTTCACTATCGCAAGAAGTTCCTTCCTGGTGGTGCAATAGTTCCTCTCTGGCTTAGTTGCTGTAATATTCGATAACTCTTTCTTCACTGCTTTGTACTTGGGACAGCACAGCCCTAATGGCGACGTTGCTGGCATCAGTGTCTAACACGAACTTCCCATTCTGCTGAGAATAAGCCAAGATAGGTCTTGTGCACAAAGCGGACTTCAGTTTTCGAAAAGCGATATCACAATCGGATGTCCAGACATAAGGTGTTCTTCCTTCTTCTCCGGCGCAGCGATGTTGGCAAAACCTTTCACAAATCTTTTGTAATAAGTGCATAACCCCAGGAAACTCCTCAATCCATGTTTATCTTTGGGTCTTGGCCAGTCACGGATTACTCGAGTCTTGCTGATATTTGTTTCTAATCCTGCGGCTGATACAGTGTGGCCCAAGAATTCTACTTTCCTTTGAAACAAAGAGCACTTCTTTGGATTCAGCTTTAAGTTAGCTTGCTTTAATCTGTCGAAGACTTCTTGAAGATTTTCCAGATGTTCTTTAAAGCTCTTGCCCATCACCATGACGTCATCTAAGTAAACTAGGCAGGTTTTTCAAGTGAGTCCTCGAAGTTCCAGTTCCATTAGACGTTCGAAATAAATGGAAATAATTCACTCCTTGACGAAAAGGCCGTCTTCTCTTTGTCATCGGGGTCTATGCTTACCTCCCAATATCCACTTTTCAAGTGCAGAGTTGAAAACCAGGTGGACCTAGACAAGGTTGTTAGGGTGTCATCAATTATTGGCAAGGGGTAGCTGTCCTTCTTAGTGACGTCGTTTAATTTTTGGTAGTCGACACAGAATAATTCCCACTTTATTAAACACTTGCGGAATAATTAACTCACTTATTGATTTCTAATTAATAACTCACTAACTACACTGACTCTAAATAACTGACTGGGGGGAAAGCTGACCACGTTATATAGTTTTGGCCCCCGGGTTCTAGAAAAATCACGCAGATAAGGCTTATCGTTTGCCGAAATTTCTGGAACGCTTATCTGCAGTTTGTTTCGTTATCTCGGCCGCTTTCCCCTTATCAGATCTTTCTAGAAACTTTTCTTACGCACTAAATTCTATTCTGAATTCTATTCTATCTATGTTCATTGCGTTACAATATGAATCGTCCTCGTCACACATAAAAATATGTAAATTAAAGTTATGTAGTAAAGTAGAATATTTCTCTTTATGCCATGATAAGTTACTTTAAATACGAGTAGAAATTACATTCAGATAATTTTTTTTCCTAGCATGCGAATATTATTACTATTATTCCAGGACATAATATAAATTTTAAACTTATAAAATACTTGAACAAACCGTACTTTAATCAATAATCTCTAAAGAACTTGAAATATCGGAAATGTACATGTTAGAAGTGGAGAAACTTTCATTTCCGTTGCTTCAAACATTTTTGTTAGACATATTTACTCTATTCATCAACCGAACATTCACAGTTTATAGATAAAACTGTCTGCCTTTTAAAATCAGCTGACAGCTACCTTAAAAATAATTTCTAAATGTAGATATATGGTGTGGAACAACCAAATGGAATAAATTCAATATCTCAGTTATTGTACATATTTATAAAAAATTCGGAGACAGGTTAATTTTACATTATAAGCTGACATCCTGCATCGCAAAAATTTCATCCCTAGATGCAACCCCCTTCGAGTTACCGTTTTAACCCCTAAATTTTTTAATTGAAAGTAGGGGCTTGGTATGCCTCATTTGAAAGGTATTTTCGTTCTCTGTTCAAAAATGTTATGGCTGCTACATTTATTTAAAAGCACCTTCACACTATCAAGTCGATGTCCGGCAATATCTCGATTTTACATTTCCAAATCGTGGGGATAGGGAGACGAGGTACGATAGAATGGCCACCACGATCACCAGACCTGACGCCTATGGATTTTTAATGGGGTTATGTGAAAAGTACAGTGCATAAAACCAAACCCCGCGACGTAGCTGACTTACGAGCAAGAATAACGCTTGCGATTGCGTCAGTGACACCAGAGATGTTGAATAATGTCATTTTTATTCTGCCAATATGTTGAAGGTGCCCACTTTGAACATCTTCTAGATTAAGTATGGTTTGTTTTTTACTTTATTAAATGAAAATAACAGATTTATATTTTGTTGTTGAAAATTGAAATTAATTATTTTTACTAATAATTTTTTAAATAAATATGACAACCATAACATTTCTGAATAGAAAATAAAAAGACCTTTTAAATGAGGTATAACAAGCCCCTACTTTCGTTTTAAAATTTAGGGGTTTCAACTGTCACTCGGGATTAAATTTTTATGGTGAAAGATGTCATTTTATAATCTTAAATTGATGTCTCGAGATTTTTCATAAATTTGTAGAATAACTGAGATACGGAATTTATTCAATTTGGCTGTTCCACACTGTATATTAGTGGTCATAGTATTGTTAGAGCCTTTTTTGGTCTTCTTTTTAATTTGACAGATAAGTTTTTTTTTCAGCTGTGTGCTTAACATTTTTTTATTTTTTTTTTATTTTACTAAAACTTTCTGAAATTACCATATTTATTGTTAAACATACTTTATAAATTATGAACATTAGTCTAAATAGCAGGAGTAATTATAATAATCACAAATTAAGAAGCAACTTGTCTTTTCTAATTACTGAATTACTCGCCAGAAGGTCTGTTGACACATGAATTCATCAATTCAGTTCTATGGGCGATTCCTTCACAATACTTACGGAACGTATCTGCAGGATGTCCAACCTAAAATGACTTTTAAATGTAAACAAATAAACGTCAAAGTCATATCAAAATATATGTTTTGTTGTCAAAATGATTTAATTTTTATCATAAATTCGTATTAAAGATGTAGAGAATCAACACACGAAATGTCTCAGAGAGATTTAATAACAGTATTAAATTTGGTCCTCAATGATAAACTGACCAGAACAATAGCCGTCTTTGTGACAGTATTTTCAAGCATAATAGCAATTACTTTTAGGTTAGAAACTTTCAATTGTGCATTATTGGTTTTTATCTGCTTTCATTTATGTTTTTAGCCCTCTAGCTGCATTTATTATATATCTTGCATACATACTTGGCTATCTCGTGTGTTGGATACTAATCAAATATCAAAATAAAACCTCTGGGCATCTGCAGAGGCTGATAAGCTTCTATCGAGGAAATGTATCTCCAAAGAAGAATATTCGACA
This sequence comes from Dastarcus helophoroides, assembly GCA_028583605.1. Lineage (NCBI taxonomy): Eukaryota > Metazoa > Arthropoda > Insecta > Coleoptera > Bothrideridae > Dastarcus > Dastarcus helophoroides. The sequence goes on along the minus strand of CM053325.1, from coordinate 52,221,784 downwards.
TTCTTGCAGCATTTGCGATGACTTGTCATGCAGACGACATTTCCAGAGTAAAGATGTTGCACCATGGAAAGATTTAATTATACTCAAGGAGCTGAATGATTCCCTCGAACATGTCAGTTGAATATTCAGCCCGTCTGAAATTATAAATAAACTCTATAATTTTGTAGTTTTATGATCATATTTTGGATAATTTTATTTCGTCATGGTATGAGCAATTTACCACTGATGGGGACTTTATTCAAGAACTTCGTTCCGCTTTGCGCTATGCTACTGCATCTGCTGTAAATACATTCCTAAAACTTGACTATAGTGATGTGATAGCAACAAAACTCGTGCCGTGTGCTGTAAAACATATAGATGATTATTTGTATATGATACAAATCACAAAGCTGAAGAATGTTAAGTTTAATGATGTGATAGTTGAATATTTGGGAAAACGACTCCACACTGCAGCCACTAACAGGAAAAATGAATTAAGCTATTTACAACATTTAACAGAAGCTTTGTTACCGTTTATTCTGCCTGATCAGTATCTGCACTGCAGGTAACGATTTTCAATATTGGTGCTTCATATTGTGTTGTAATTAATACAGTAATTAATTTTTATAGAAATTATTCAGTCCTAATTAGGGAAATTCTGGCAGGTTGGGTCTTTTTGCCTCTAATGGATGTGTTAGCGGACCCCAATGTGCTTAATTATCTTGTGATCCTGGGGGTAAATTATCGAAGTAATAGGAAGCATAAGTATCACGGGCCACAGCAAGAGGTGGAATTCCTGGAAAATTTTGTGCATGCAAAGAAGGAGAAATCACTTCTCGCAACAGATCTTAACACAATCAAATCAAACACTGATCTTCTTTATGTGTTTATGCAATTCTTAAAAAAAGAGGAACAAGTACATTTGTTGCAGTTCTGCTTGGATGTTGGTAAGATCAAGGTAGTGTCATGTGTGTTGTGTTCAATTATGTTAGTTGCAGATGCGTTTAATAACAAATTACTCACACCTGATTTAACTAAGAAGCAGTTGCAAGAATTACATGCTGAAGCTGTTACTTTATATAAAGAGTACTTGAATGCAAGCAGTTATAATTCCATTGGATGTCCGAAGGATATTGTACAAAATTACTCAAGGTTATTGGATCATGGAGTCTATAGTGTGGCCAAATTAAGAACATCAAAACCACTTTATCAAGCTTATGAATATGCTTTCAATACACTAGAAAATGACTGGTTGCCTCAATTTTTCCACTGCAATGAGGTAAGTCAACTTGTACCATTCTTTCATTATTACTCAAACTTATTTAATATGTTAACGCCGGCATGTATCTCCATCGTGTGCACATATGGCTGCAGAATATGCATGTACCATCGGTGATATATGAATTTGTAGAGATACTTTACAGTACATATATTTCCTGTTACTAATGTTAATGAATTTGTCCCACTTAGCTTACAAAAAGGCTAAATTACCTAGTTTGGTGCTAAGTTGTGACGATGTAAACAATAAAAAAGTTCAGTAAATGAAAAGGTTTCAGTGGAAACTTTTCAAAACAAGAAAATGGAAAGTTTTCGAAAATATTATATACTTTATTACAAAAATAGAATCAAAATTTTATGAGAGGATTTTGAAAACAAACTGAAAATTTTATGTCGAAATATTGAGGCAAGAAATTTAATTTTTTGAAAAATTTTTAATTCAAGAAAAGGGTAAAATTTACCAAAGATGCCAAATATCAACCTTCATATAAAGAATAAAAATTGTTAGGGTGTACATGGTTGGAAAAAGTCCCAATTTTGGAAAACCTGGAAAGTTTTAAACGAATTGGGATATTGTAAAATATTGAAATTTTCAAATAATTGAGTTCGTCCAAATCAAAAATTGAAACGATCCCAAGATTTTGAAATTTAAAAAAAAAAAAGATAAAATTTTTAAAGAATTCAAATAAAACAAGTATGAGAAAAATTTTTGACAGTGGGTCAAAATTTACCTACAGAGAAAAAGTCTAGTGTTGATAAAATTCAAAATTTAAAAATATTTGTCTTTTTAAAAGATTGCAATTTGCAAAAAGTTGGAATTTCGAGAAAAATCGAAATTTGAAGTCGATGTCTTACAAAAACTCAAATTTTCGGAAAAGTGAAAATTTTTAAGTATCGAAATCTTCAAAGGATTGAAATACTCAAAAAGTCGAAACTTTGAAAAAAAAGTAGAATTTTTTAAAGTCGAAATTTATAAAACTTCAACATTTTGAGAAAAATTCGATATTTTCAAAATAAATCAAAATCTTGAAAAAAAATGGTACTCTACTAAGGAACCTTGATTTTTTAGGCAAGTTGAAATTTAGATACCTTATTAAAGTACCATTTTTTTCCAAAAAATTGATTTATTTTGAAAGTTTCGAATTTTTCTCGAAATGTTGAAGTTTCATATATTTCGACTTTTTTAGGAAATTCTACTTTTTTTTCCAAAGTTTCGAATTTTTTAAGAAAGTTAAAATTTTGAAAAGGAGGAGTGAAAATTATTACATAAGAGGCAAAAATTAAAATTTACAAAACGTCAGAAGTTTGAAACACTGGACATTTTCGACAAACAAAAGGTCAAATTCTTCAAAAAAAACTATTAGGAATATGTCCAAATTTTAAATAAAAGTCGCATAAAAATCTAATTTTTCAAAATTTACAAAAATAGTCAAAATTTAAAGAAAAAGCTGAAAATATTAAAAACCTCAAATTTGCCGAGTAAAAATACCGCAAAAAGATCGAAGTTTTGAATTTTAAAAAACTGGAAATTTTCGAAATACCAAAATTTGGATAAAAAATGGACTTTTGCAGAAAGGCAACATTTCGAGAAAAAGTTGAAATTTTGAAAAAAAAAACTCTGTTAGTGTAAAAACTTTAATAAAAGTCGAAGTTTTAAATTTTAAAAAATTGGAAATTCTTGAAATATCCGACAAAATTTAGAGAAAACGACGAATGTAAAATTCGAAAAAAAGTTAAAATTTTAAGGTGGAAATTGAAAATTTTCAAAAAGTCGTAATTTTCAAAGACCCAAAATTTTCAAAAAGTCAAAATTTTCCAATTCTTGAGAAAAAAGTCGAGAAAAAGGTTGAATTTTTTAAAAAAGTCCAAATTTTCAAAACGAGCCGAAATTTTCAGGAAATCGAATTTTTCAAATTTTCATGGCAAAAGTCGAAATTTTTAAAATCAGAGAAAATTTTGGGAAATACCTAAATTTTGAATGCAGAAAAAACTAGAAATTTTCGAAATAAGTTAAAATATAATAAAAAAAGTCGAAATTTTAGAAAAAGTTCCTCAATTTTTAAAATAAGTCAAAATTTTGAGAAAAATTCGACATTTTTAAACAAATGTAAAATCTGTAAAAAATTTGGAAGTTTTCCAAAAGGATCGAAATTTTCAAAAAATAAACTCCAAATTTTCAAATTTTGTGAATTCTTAAAAAATTGTATTTTTTAGGAAAATTCAAAATGTTTGAAAAATAACAGATTTTTAGTCCAAAATATTTTTAAAATATGTCGAAATTTTTAAAAAGAAACTCAAAATACTCAAAAGAAAAGGATTTTCGAGAAAAATCAAAATATTTAATGAGAAAAAAAATGCAATTTATATAAAAAAGTCTAAATTTTCAAAATAAATTGATCCAAATTTCTAAAAGCCTAAATTTTGAGGAAAAGTCGAAATTTTCAAGAAACCCCAATTTTGAAAAAAATGTCAAAATTTTGAAATAAAATCGAATTTAAAAAAAAAAAGTCCTCAGGATAAGTTTAAATTTTGAGTATTTACAAAATGTCGACATTTTGAAAAAAAGTCATTTTAAAACCTTTAATTTTTCTAAAGAAGTGAAAACCTTGTAAAAAAAATCAAAATTTTAAGAGAATTGAAATATCCGAACTAAATCAAAATTTAAGAAAAGGGATAAATTTTGAAAAGGCTGAAAATTTTTGAAATAAGTGAAAATTTAGAGAAAAAGACCAAATTTTGAAAAAGTTTATGTATTCAAAGTAAGTCAAAATTTTGATTAATAGTTTTAAACAATTGGAAATTCAGGGAATTTTTTTTTAAGACCAAATTTTCAATAAATTGGAAATTTTGTCCAAATTAAGAATTAGGAATTTGTTATGCAGATTCCAATTAATTAAAAGAAAAGCATGTTAAATTTTCTTACTTTACAGGCACAATTGGTTGAATCTTAACCAGAGGTACTAGTTTTAATTACTTTATAAAGTAAACTGATCAATGAACAGAATTCGGACTCTCATTAGAATAGTCACAGAGTTTTATGTCTGTGGCAACAGTAACACTTACAAGGAAAGTACCCGTAAAGTAATTCTTGAGTTATTAAAGAAAAACTGTTTTTTTGGAGTTAACTTCAAGGGGTGGTTTCACCACTTAAATCGCCGAGTTAGCATCTAAAAAAAAATACGTGTCCATTATTTTTTTATGTACTATAACATATCACAAAATGAAAAAAATCGGTGGGGTACACCTCGGGTACTTTCCTTGTTAGTGGTGGCTACAGTAACACTCAGAGGTGTCTCTGCTAACAATTGTCGATGTACCAAAGCATAAAATTGGGCGCCGGCGTCAACGTGTTAAAGATTTAGCTGAATTAGTTAGGTGAATATTTTAATTGCTTATCTTTTTTTCAGTTTTATAGCTACTTATGTGGTTCAAAAGTTACTGCAAAATATAACAAAGCTGCATTGAGTAGGTAAGCCACAAATAATTTAGAAATATTTTTATTGGCATAAATTTTATTAATCCCTTAGAATAATACATATGTATTTATTTAAGGAGAATTATTTAAGATTGAAAGCTGCTACTCTGAATACTAAATCATTAGCAGGGTTGCCAATAAAAATTTACCTTCGAAAATAAATCAAAATGCCCCCAAATCCAAAACAAAAACAAGTGGATAATTATTTTGTTATAAACATGTAAGGTTTAAAAGATGCACAAATAATCTTACAAAAACTCATTTTGCAATACCACTTTGACCCAAAATTAACGGACAACATCCTCAAGTTGGCAACCCTGCTGATTAATATGTTTACTCTATTAAGGTATCGTATTTTTTAGATCACCTTTGTTTGGGTCTCCAAACAGAGCTAAGTAAGTCTGTTTTTTAAAATATATGTATGTGTCTGTCTATCCTAGCGCACCTTACTATTTTTCCACTTACACGTACCTAATGGATGTGTTTTCAAAAGTTCGACCGTTTTTTTTTTCAAATTCGAAATTTAAATTGGCATTTTTTTTACTTGTACCTAAATTTACTTTAAATTTGAGATGTCGAGGTTTCTGGAAATGTTGACTTTAATTTTATACAATTTTAGGTTAGCCTCTCGAGCTTAAACTAAACTCAAAGAATTGATAAATATTTTAATAAATATCCACTAATTTCCCGCAATTTTGACTTTATTTCCTTAAAATCCTAGTTTATAATTTTGAATTGTTTCCTACAATCTTGACTGTAAAATAATAGTTTTTACTAGTTTTTTCAAAACGTAAAATTTAATTTTAAAATTTTAATATTTTCCAAAATTTCGGGTTAATTTGAAATCATTTTTTTTTTAATTTCTCCCTTTAACTCAAAACTGCTTTTTTAGTAATTTTGAGTGTTTTCGCAAAATGTTTACCTTAATTTCCAAATTTATCGTTGGACTTGTCCGAAAAATTTCAGATTTTTTTATTAGGTTATTTTCGTTTCTCAGACTTCCAGTTTCACACTTTTCCATGTTTACCCTTCTCCGTAGAATTTCTAGCTTTTCTGAAGTTTGCATTTATACTCATTTTTTTAATAAATTTTTATACGTTACCGTAAACCAGCGGCGCAGCTACCGTCCAATCGGCCGTATCGATGTATGTAAGCAAAAATTCGTAAAATGTTATCCACAATCTCACTTAACTAGCGAGAAAAAAAAATCATATCATAAAAAACTGTCAACATGCCTAAAAAAGTTTTTACTTCAAAAATTACGAAAGTCAAAAAAGAAATCTCTTTTTCTCCGGGTTGAGCGGACGCCCAGAAGATGGCAACACAGAACGTCTCATGTCCGGTTACAACTGCAACACCAGAAAGAAGTCTTTCGAAATAAAAACTGATCAAAAATTATCTAAAGACTTCTGTGGGTCAGGAAAGGCTACAGACTTGTCACTATTGCCTATAGAGGCAGAAAATTTAGAAAAAAAAGTTATATTTGATTTGAATTGTTGGCTTAGTTCTTAGGAGTATTAATGGCAAGTAATAAAATATAATCTACTTAATAAAACCCTAAAGATTGAGTAACAGACAAGGCACAGCCTGGACGGGTGGGTGTAAAAGCATGCAATTTTACATATGCATTCTTTTTGTAACGTGAGCACTAAGAAAGAATTTTTGAAAATTCATCTCTCAAGAGTGTATAATAAAGAGATGAAGGTTTGTATGGAATTCCGTAGTTTTTGAACTTATAAATTTGATAATGGGTGTCTAGGTTCCAGTTTATACATAAAAGTCAATTGCTCGGCGTTTTTGGCACTTATTCTTCTTCTTTTTCTTCTCCTTCTTCTCTTTCTCCTTCTTTCCCTTCTTTCACTTCTTCTCCTTCTTCTCATTCTACTTCTCCTTCTTTTTTTTCTTTTCCTTCTTCCTCTTCTCCTTCTTCTCCTTCTTCTTCTTTTTCTCCTTCTTCTCCGTCTTCTCCGTCTTCTTCTGCTTGTTCTTGTTCTTATGTTTATCTTATTCTTATGCTTATTCTTATTTTTCTTCTTCTTCTTCTTCTTCTTCTTCTTCTACTTTTTCTTCTTCTTCTGCTTCTTCTTCTTCTTCTTTTCATTCTCATTCTAAAAAGTTGAAACTGTGGAGAATGTTAAATTTTAGAAAAAACAAATTTTCAAGAACTTTTAAGTTAGAACCCAGGAGACTAAAATTGACAAAATGTTCAAGAAAGGTTTAAATTTTAAAAGTCAAAAATTGTAAGGCTCAGATTATAGAAAAAAAGCCGAAAGTTGTAAAAATATCTGAAATGTACATGGCCAGTTAAAATTTCCAAAAATAAGTAAAGATTTTTAAAAATAGGTCAAAATTTTGAAAACTTTATAAACATCCTAAAGATGTCGACATTTTCAAAATTAAAATAAACAGTCAAAAGATTTAAAAAAAGATTGAAATATTTTCGGTTAAATTTTCAAAATTTTTGAAAATTCTAAATACACTGAAGAAAGGCCAAAAATACAAAAAAATTAAACTTTTCAAAAAAGCCAAAATTTTAAAGAGTTTATATTTTCAAGAAAGTCGAACATTTTTTAAAAAAGCCAAAATTTGTTAATGAACATTTTCATAAAAAGTTAAAATTTAAAAAAAAATTAATTTGAAAAATCGAAATTCTGAAAAAAATATCAACTATTTAAAAAAATTTCAAATTTGACCGAAAATTGCAAATTTTCCGACAGAATTCAAAATTTTACGCAACATTACATAAAGTCAATTTTAAAGAAATTCCTAATTTTCCCAAAACAAATCGAAATACTGCAAAAATAATAAAATTTGTAATGAAACGAAATTTTTCTTAAATGTTTTATTGTGAGAAATAGTCCAAATTTCCAAAAAGAGTAGTGCCGAAATTTACAAAAAAAGTTGGAATTTTGAAAAATGTGAAATATTTTGAAAAAGGGAGAAGTTTTCAAAAACAAAGTCGAAAGTTTGAAAAAAAAATATCGATCTTTTTGGAAAAATGTAAAATTGGTGAAAAATTACAAAATTTTAAGAAAATATTTTGCTAAATATAATTTAAAAGAGTCAAAATTTCGAAAAAGTCAGAATGTTTGCAACAAAATTGAAATTTTGCATAAATAATCTTTTGAAAAAAAAAAAAAGTCTTCAAGCCAATTGAAAATTTAAAAATGGGCAAAATTCTACCTATTCGCCCAAATTTTTGAATGGAAACTTTTATGAAAAATTCAAAATTTTGAAAAAGTCCAAATTTGGCTAAAATTTTCAGAAAAATTCAATATTTTACAAAATATCCAAATAATTCAAAAATTCAGGATATCGAAGAAAATTAAAATTTTCCATATAAAATCAAAAGTTTGCAAAAATTATGAAATTTCGAATAACACTACCCTTTTTCAAAAATTGAAATCTTCAATAACAGTTGTTGAAATTTTCAGTTGAAATTTTAGTGCTGTAATTTGCAAATAAAATTGGAATTTAGAAAAAAGTTCAAATTTTTGAAAATGTCTAGAAATTCTCAAAGAAAGTTTAAATTTAAAAAATGAAAATCTTCAAGCTTTATAACAAGCCGAAATTCTCGAGAATTGGAAAAAATGTTAAAATATTCAACATTATCCGAAATTTAATGTAAAAACATTGAAAATTTGAAAAATAGTCCACAATTTCCAAAAATAGTAATTTTTTTTTAAAAATTTCCAAACTGAAAAAAAATGGAACTATTTTCCATTTTGTAAAGAAAGTGGAAATTTTTAAGGGTGTAAATATTGAAGAAATGCCAAAATTATCAAAAAAGTTAAAATTTAAAAAAATCGACATTTTCAAAACAATTAAAAATTTTCGGAAAATTAGAAACTTAATAAGTTTTAAAAAAATGTAAATATTTTGTAAAAAGTTGAAATATTCAACGCTCAATTTTGACAAGTAGTCTAAATTTTGACAAAACTCTAAATTTTTAAATCAATCGAAATTTTAAAAAATCTAACCTTTAAAAAGATCTTATCAAAATTTGTTATGGTCTAGTTTTAAAACAAACCTCAATTTTTCTAAAAGCAAAATTTTAAAAATAGTCGAAATTATCAGAAAAACCAAAATTTTCATGAAGGTCGAAATTTTGAAAGAAGTAAAAATTTTGAAAAATGTCGAAGTTTTGGAGAAAGTTGATATTTTGTTTGTAGAACATTTAAAAAAGGTCAAAATTTTCAATAGTCTTTTACCTTTTTCACGGTTAAATATTATTTTGATATTGATAAAAAAATCGAAATTTTGAAATATGATTGATATTTTGAGAAAAAATCAACCATTTCAAAACTCGACATTTTCAAAAAATTCGAAATTATAAAGAATTTCAAATTTGAAACAAAAATCGAAATTTTCCAAATCGACTTTTTTAAAGGGGAGGGTTTGTAAATAAGGTATACATTTTGAAAAAAGTTGGAATGTTGAAAAAAAAGAAAGTTAAGCTTGCAAATATTAAAAAAAATTGAAATTATGGAAAAATGGCGAAATTAAAAAAAATCTATACACGATAAAGAAAGTAATAAGTGGGGTCGAGTGACATCATCTAGTCAATATATAATTAATTTAATTCAAGGCGAGCGTTTTTGTCCCTCCTTTTTTGAAAAACTTTTACCCTTAATTTGACCCCACCGTCCTCAAAGAAAAGGCTTGCTATGCCACTGCCGTAAAGCTTACGCTTGACAATTTTACGTTTGCCTAAAATTTTAAATATAACCTCGAAAATTCGAAATTATTATTTTTTTTATATTATACAATTAGTTTTCTTTTGAGAACATTTTTTGAGATCGAAAAAAAAGTTTTATAAAATGTAAGTTATTTTCCGAAACCGGTTACTTCTATAAAGGCATAATTTGCCGATTAAAGTTTCTAGTCTTCGGAAAAATTATTGGTATATTTGTACAAAATAATAATCTACTCTGGCGACGCTACACTCCTAAACTTTTAATTGATATTCTAACACTACTACCGTAATATTTGCCTGTTTTGACATTGTTGGATTTTTTTGTTGATTTGAGATTTAAAACACATTTAATCAGTTTTTTATTCGACTCCTTCGCATTGCTCTTAAACTTCACGACTTAAGAAGTCATCATGTTAAGTGCGCATCTTTATGAACTGCATTCGCGGTTTGATAAAAAATTACCGTTGAAAAGCTTTTAGCGTTAAATGTCTTTCTAAGCAAAAGATACACACTCACATATTTTAATGGAGGACTTCTTTATTATATGTGTCTGTTTTTGTCAGCTTTTGTCTAAAAGCTTAACTTAGAGCTTAGTACATCGAAAAGCAACGTTCGCAAGTACATAAAATCCGTGAAGGGATTTTGAGCTTTCTCGCTGTTCGTTTTCTTTCAATAACGCAAAGTCTTTTCTCTTTGAGACAAAGGCAAAATTGCCCTAACATGCTACTCCAATTAAATTTACTAAACGAACCACTACCCACTTTTTATAACATAGAGTATCCCTCTTAGTTTAACCCGCATTAATTAAGCTGCTTTATGTATACCGTTATATGTTTTTGTCGCTAACTTTTTCTTTAATGGCTGGATATATCGACGAATAATAACATAGATGCTCGCTTTTAGGTCAAAAAAATACGATATGTCTAATCAAGGAGCAGTTTCCAAAATAAGCAGTGGCTTAGGGAAAATACGAGGTGCGCTCAAACCAAATCAGCCTGTAGATGGTGCAATATACGCCCCGGAGTCCCAAACTTACGAAAATGGCGGTATTGAGGATTCTTTGATTTCCAACGAATCGGTTCATCTGTTTCGCGACATGAGTTCATGGAGAATTTCCATTTCTTCATACGATGTAAGTATTATTTATTTTTAACCATAAAACGTCCAAAAATTTCAAGGACAGACCAGGAACAGGGCTTTCGAGTAGTCAAGGAAGGGCAGGAGGGGGGGGGGAGCTCGGTTTTCCTACAGGCACCAGCTCCTGCAAGATTGAAGACACTTTGAAAAGGGGGCCAAATATATAAAAAACCTGGGGCACGATCTGTCTTTTGATGCCCCTCTGCGACAAAATCAAACTCCATAGTTCCGGTAACCTATAAGGTTTATTCCAACCGAACATCTAACCAGTTTGCAACCGTCTGGCGCATGTGCATTCAAAATTTACCGTTCCAACCAAGTGCAAACACCAATCCAACTGGCAATTAGGTGTTCCAACTGACTAATCCGTGAATTGATTTGTGATCAATCAGATCAGATTTGTGATCAACTGTGGTCAGCAGCCGGGAACTTGTACTGGCAGTTGGGAACATGCGCAATAAGTAATCGATAAGCGGCATCTAACTTCGCAGCTGTTATTTGTCAATGTGTTATTCCATTATCGCGGATGCAACATTTAGACGCCTGTTTTAGTTTAACCTAATTAAATAAAAAACATTTTTAATTAAATTAGTCTTTAAAAGGCTACATTTTAATATGTTTACATTATATTAATTAACAAAAATTTTAATATGATATTTTAAAAGCCAGGAGAAAGGTTCAAATTGCCATCGCGGGTGCAACAAATTTGGCCCAACCTTTCCAGATCACAAACAAAAAACACATAAATCTGTTAATTCTAATACATTTAATAGGTTATGCCTTAATATTTTGAAATGTATTAAAGTAACAAAAAACATAAAATAAAAACTCTAAACAAAACAAAAATAAACAATGAATTATTAATTTTTTTAATAATCGCGGGTGCAACACCAAATTATCGCGGGTGCAACCAGTCTAATTTAAGTGAACATAAACATCAATTTTACTTATATAGGAACAAAATAAGAGATCAAACCATATTTATTACTAACAATTATACTTTTGTTGTCGCTTATATTAATTATTTCTTTTGAAATACGTCAATAACTGCCGAAAATTCTATGAACGTATTATTTTCATCAGTCTTTTTTTTGGCGCTTCCAACTTCGCGATAATATCATCAAATTGCACGTCTGCTATGTCATTAACGATTTCTGTGAATCGTTTGCCATCAACCGTCGTCATAAATTGTACTCTAACATCTCCATCTTCATCCATATCACTCTGACACAACCCTACATAACGATATTGAGTTTTTTTTTTGCCGGCTTTGCAGAGCAATTGTACGAGCACATACACACCAGCGCAAATATTTTTTGGTAAGACAGTAGCTTGCACAGTAGCAGTTTCAGGACATGCTTCTGTGATAATTTTGAAGCTTCATTGAAAGGTTTGCTAATTACGATCTGTTTTGGTCTCTGATTCCGAAAGATCCAGGCCTTTCAATTAACACAGGAATTGGAATCTAGAGTAATATTCCAAATAGGGGATTCTTTACATGCATCGCAACTACTGGACATGCAGTCTTCATTATCGACACTACATGATACATGTTTCAGAAGCTCTTGGTGAGTTTTGGAAAAGTCTGTCGCATGTTTCGAAATAGCCAGAAGAAGATTAATATAATTTGTGTGCGTTGTACATACGCAAACATTATGAGGAGTATCATTAGTTGGCAGAATGTGAGCTGGTCTCATTATAAAAAACAGTCTTGCATATAGATATTTCAGGATGAGTTTCTTTAAAAATTTTGAAGGCTTCTCGAATGCTCATAACCATTGTTCTTTTCTGGATTCGCATTTTCGTTCCTTTATTGGTCTTGACTGTTTCACATCTTTTATGTCAGGTATTTGTCTGTTAATGTCATCCCTATTATAAAAATCACAAATCAGTTTTTTCCCTCCATCCGTTAGCTTTCGAGGCGCTGCTTTAGGGGCGTCATTTTTGTCAAATGCAGCAATGTTGAATTCAGAAACTATTTTTTTTTACAACTTCCACTGCTTTGGTGGGACTGGCTGCTAGATTACGTTTTCTTTTTGCCACAGCCTTTCCTAGTGTGCGAGGACTGTTATATCTAGTAGATGTTTGTTTAAATTGTTCTTCCTTACGTCGCTTTCTAGTTGCCTGCATGCTTTCTTGGATCTGATTCTAGCCAATATTTTCAAATCTACATCTGTCTCCGTGTTCATTTTCACTACTTCTCTTCGTTTGGAATCACGAGCCCTTTCCCGTTGAACGTGTTCAGCAGGAAGCTCAGGAGTTTCTTTTAATTTCCGCATATATTTCTGCGAAGCAGTCTCCTTATGTTGCTCTGTTGTCATTTTAACCGATATTTCTGTAAGAAAATACAGAATATAATATAGACACACATATTAAATATATATCATCAATCGTCTTCAGTATATATTATTAGCCAAGGTATATCAAATCAACGAAATGTATAATTAATCACACAAAAAGGTTACATGAAAAAAAGTTGCACCCGCGATCTCACATAGAGATCGCGGGTGCAACCAATTTAAGTTATCGTTTATTTTAACCTAACAATCATTACACTCTTAAAAACAAATAATTTAAGTTTGGTTTTGATTTTTTCTTACTTTTGCAAAGTTTCAGAACGTTCGCTCTTTATTTCTGTGAAAAAAGTAAACTTTTATATCTTTTCTATCGCGGGTGCAACAAGTTAACAGTGTATTCTAGCAGTCAATAATTATTAATAAATAACAACATATACTTACATTTTTTTGGAACACGAAGATAAATGAATATTGTCACTTTACGTTTAGCCGGTAAAACGCAACTTCAAACTGTCAACAACAACTGTTTCGCGCCAGTGTTGCTAGTTATGATTTTACAGTTTATACCAATTCTTCGGATGGTAATTTTCAAACGCGCCAAAAAAGAAGATATATGGTATAAAATCAAATAAAAATAAATTGATTATTATATTTAGACTTTCTTCTTTGCACTAATAACAAAAAAAAAACCAATAGCGTGATTGAAAAAATCATGCCGGAAATCGTCTATAGCGGAATCGCCCCAATACAATTGTCAAATATTTTGATCTTGTCGAAGGCAAATGTGAATTGTGTTGTTAAGTTCTGATTTCCATTTTTCATTCACTATATTTGCTATTTTTCTTATTTTGGAAAAATAACAAAAATGGATTTCGTGGAGGTATTTAATTGTGACAAAGATCTATTTTCGTCTCTTGAGTGAGACTGATAATGAAGACGAGAGATTTTCCGTGAGGTCCCAACTTGCGTTCCAACGTGATACAATCCCAAATCGGTTGGAGTTTAATACGGAGTACACGAATTCGTTCGTAAATTAATCAGAAACTAATCAGAATTGTTCAGTTGGAACAAACCTAGGCGGTCCTATCCAAATCACCTGAAAATCGGATAATGCATCCTAAACAAACTACATTACTTTTGGTGGAAAGGACTGGTCCTTGGTTATCTTTAAAAAATGAAATACAAATCTTGTCCCCTGAAACCAAGAAAGATTAAAAAACCTAACAAAGGTTGCTCTAATGCGTTTCGACAGCAAAGCTATCATCTTCAGAGAGATACTCTTTCTCTCTGAAGATGATAGCTTGGCTGTCGACACGGGTTAGGACAAGCTGTGTTGTGTTTTTTAATCTTTCTTGCTTTCAGGGGACAGGATTTGTATTTCAACTTTTGAAGCTATATTACTCTTTGAGAGTAGTATCTTCACATCTTTTGTTCAAAACATTGAAATTGATACTTCGAATTTTAAGAAACGAAATTTTAAGTTTCAAGGAACGAAATTTCAAGTTTCAAGAAAGAAAATTTTTGAACAAACTCGAAATTTTCATTTAATTACTTTTTAATTTTGATTATTTTCTTAATATTTCAACTTTTTTCTCAAAATTTCTGTTTAACCTTGTATGTCAAATTTTTCGAAACTTAACAAAAAATTTCAGTTTTTGGCAAAATTTTACATAACTAAATTTTTTTTCCATAATGTCCACCTTTACGTAATTTTGATTTTCTAAGATATTCTCTGTAATTTCTTTGCGAAGTGTTCATATTTGTATGCAGTTTTATTGGCTTTTGCTTCGCCGGTCACTCCTTTCACAATCCTAAATTTCAGTACCTTCTATTATGGAATGTTATAGATTGTCGCAACAGATTGCCATTCCTTAATAGAAGGTTCTGAAATTTAGAATTGTGAAAGGAAAAAGCCAATAAAACTGCATACAAATTTGATTTTCTACTCAAAATTTTTGAAATGAATCGAAATTGTAATTTTAAATTCGAATTCGAGCAAGTGTTCGAATGAAATCTTTCGTCCGATAATCCTTCAGCGTTACCAAGAACTTAATTAAGTCAAAAAAAAAGGAACAGTAGAAGAACTAAGCAAGTTAACACTTGAAATTTAGATATTTTGCTTGAAATTTCCACTTTTTTTAAATTTTAATTTTTTTAAATTCGACATTTTTTGGAAATTTTGACTTTTTTGTGAATTATGGAAATTCAAATTGAAAATTTCGACTTTTTTTAAAGATTTTTCTTTTTAACTCGGAATGCTCACTTTTTCTGAAAATTTTTACACTTAACAATTTCAACTTTTCTTTTCTTTGTTTGTTCTTTTATTTTCTTTTTTTTTAATTTAGACTTTTAGTTTAAATTTTGATTTTGAAAATGTCCATACCCTTTAAATATTTCGAATTTTTTAAAGAAATTTCGCCCTTTTTGAATATTTCGAATTCCTGAAAATTTCCATTTTTTTATTTTACTTTTGTTAAATTTTGTCACTGAAAATTTTGACTTTTTTGAACAATTCGCCTTTTTTTTCTAATTTCAATTTTTTTGAAAATTTCTATTTGTTTTGAAAATGTCGATGCGTTCGTTGTAAAATTGTCTTTATGAAAATTTCGATTTTTTTAAAATTTTGACACTGCACGATTTTGACTTTGTTCAAACTTTTTATACATATGAATTACGACCTATTTTAAAAATGTCGACATTTTTAAAAATGTTGACTGTTTCTCGAAATTTAGACAATTTGTGAATTTCATTTATTGAAAAATTCAACTTTTTTAATTTCAATTTTTTTGAAAGTATACTTTTTCCAAAATTTCGACATTTCTAAATTTTTCACCTTTTTATCATAATTTCGGCTCGTATCCAACATATTTTGATTTTTTTCAAAATTTTAACTTTTCTTAAAATTCTAACTTATTTTCAAAGTTACGATTTTTTTCAAACTTGCGACCTTTCTTTTGATTTTTGTCAAAATTTCGTCTTTTTTGAAGATTTGGCTTCTTGAAATTTTTTATTTTTTTTAAATATTTCGACTTTTTGAATATTTCCACTTAATGTTTTCAAGATTTCTACTTGAAAATTTCGACTTCTCGAAATTTCGTCTTTTTTGTTTTTTTAATTTTGGATTTTTTTAAAGAATTCACCTTTTTCCATGTTTTTTATTATTTTATTATTATTTTTTTTTAAATTGTCCATTTTCATTAAAAAATTTAACTTTACTTGAAAGTCCGACCTTTTATCGAAAAATTTCACCATTGTAATTTCCACGTTTCCAACTTTTTAACGATTTTTATTTGTTCTGAAAATGTCGATTGTCATTGAAAAATTTGCTTTATTTAAAATTCCGACTTTTTATTGGAAAATTTCAGCATATCAGTTTTCACTTTTTCAATGTTTCGATGTTTATTCAAAATTTTGACTTCTGTGAAAATTTCGCCTTTTTTTGAAAATTTTGATTTTTTTTATCAAAATATCGATTCCTTTTCAGAATTTTGATTTTTGAAAATGTTATGCTTTTTTGAATATTTCTACTTTTTGAATACTTCAGCCTATTTTGAAGATTTTATCATTTTTTTAAAATATCAACCATTTTTCGTTTCGCTTCCAAATTTTAATTGTTTTTGTAAATTTCGACTTTTTTTAATTCCATTTTCTTCCACAGTTTTGACTTTTTTGAAGATTTTCATATCTTTTTAAAATTTCTTTTTTGTTAATTTAGATTTGTTTTGAAAATCTCTAATCTTTCGACAGTTTCGAGAGAAAATTTCTATTTTATCTCGAAATCCCGAATTTATTAGAAAAGTTTACCTGTGTTAAATTTTAGATTTGACTTCAAGTTATGATTTTCTAAAATATTTTGTCACTTACGAATTGTTTGACTTCAAAATTTCGAATTTTTTTACGAATTTTTGCTACATTTTCGATCTCAATCTTTCAAAGTTTTTACTTTTTATAAAAATATTCGACCATTCTTTTAATTTCCACTTCGTTACAAAGTTTTGAACTTTTTTAAAAATTTAAGATTTTTTTGAAAATTTTGACATTTGTGAAAATATTGACACTTTTTTCCGAAGGCTTAAATTTTTGAAAAATGCTTTTTTTTTAAATATATCATTCTTTTGAAAATTTTTACCTGTTGCAAATTTCGAAGTTTTGAAAATATTGTCGGTTTCAGGATTTTTATTCGCAAGTTTCACTTTTAAATGCGACATTTTTTGGAAAATTATTTTTTTTAAATTTTCTCTTGGAAATTTTGGTTTTATTGAAAATTATGATTCTTTGTTAAATTTCTGTTTTCAGTTTTTTTAAATTTTTTGTTTTTTTAAATTTCGCACTTTTTCTCAAAATTGTGACTCATTTGATAATGTTGGCCCTATCAAAAGGCATTTTTTAAATTTTTCTCGAAATTTTAATTTTTTTATAAATCCTAATTTTTGAAAAATGATTTATTGAAAGTTTTTATTTTTATAGTTTCGAATTTTTTTTATTTTGAAAATTTCGACAAAAGATTTATTTTGATTTTTTTCAGACATTTGACTTTTTTAAAAGATATCCACATTTCTCAAAATTTCGTCTTTTCCCTAACATTTTGAGTTTTTTGTTTAAACCGAGTATTCTGAAAATTTCAATTTATCAAAACAGCGACTTAAAAATTTCGACCTTCTTTCAGAATGTTGTTCTCTTGTTCACTTAAAAAAAATCGATTTTCAAAAATGTCTTTTACTTTGAAAATTTCGTCTTTATTAAAGATTTTTACTTTTTGTGAACATTTTTTAAAATTTCAGATATTTCAAAATGTTGACGCTATTCCGGATTTTCACTTTATTTGAATATTTAGACTTTCCCTTGACATTTTTACTTTTTTTGGGGGAATTCGCTTATTATGATTTTTTTTATTTTATTGCAAAATTTCGACTGAAAATATCGACCATTTTTTCATAATTTTCACTTTTTTTGAAAATTTTGATTATTTTTCAAAAATTTCACTTTCTCTTTCTATCTTTTTTGAATATTTGACTTTTTTAAAAAACTCTTTTTTCAGTTCAACATAATAAAAAATATTTACATTTTGTGAAAATGTTAACTTCTTGTTGAAATTTTGACTGATCGAAAATTTCGACTTTGCTAAAATTTTTAATACTTTCTCAAAATGTCGGGTTCCAATTTTTTTGTAATTTTCACTTTTTTGATAATTTAAACCGTTTTTCAAAATTTGATTTTTTTTTCCAAGGTTTAACTTTTTTTGATTGTAACTTCGAAATTTGAGCTTTTTTTTCAATTTTCGACTTTTTTGAAAATTTGAATCTTTTGCAAAAGGTCGTCTCGTTTTGAAAATTCTTTATTCATTTATAGTTTTTAAAATTTTGACTTTCTTCCAAGTTTTCGACTTTTTTCGAAAATTTGTACTTTATAAAAGTTTACTTTGTTAGAACAAAATGTTTTTGTAAACCTAATTTTTGACTTATAAAGGAAAGTATTAAATTTATCCAATAATCAATTAAGTATCCTTTTTCACCTCGCTTGGGGCTTACATTTTTGAAATCGAATAAATACATATTTGGTCATTTTCATATATATTCTTTACATGAGAGTTTTGGGTTATGAAAATCTTTTTAGTTTTTTTGCATAAACATTTTCACTCCCTTTTTCCCCCTTAGGGATCAAATTATTAAAATATCCAATAACGTGCTCAATTATTTATTTTTTATATTCTTTACACAAAATTTGGAATTAGAAGGTGATTTTTTAAATTTTTTTATACCAATTTTGATACGCTTTGATACCCTCTTCGGGGCTGAATTGTTAAAATCGGTCAAATATGTATTTAATTTTTTTGAATAGTTTATATTCTATTTAACTTTATAAAACTCATTATTAACTCTGCTCTTACTACTAATTTCAAAACTCCATTTCCCTCCTTCGCTTTAGGGGTTGAATTTTTTTTTAATTCAATTCAACCCCATTAAGCCTCCAGAGCACTGTCAGTAGGATGCGGAAACAAGGATAGATTACGATGAACCGCCTTCTTAAACAAGGATAGGTTATACATTTTGTAGAAAATTCCATTCGGTAACGAATTTCATAGCTTAGAAGTTCTATAGAAAAGATGATCTCCATAAACAGAAGTCCTCACCGTGTCAAGCTGGACCGCGCAGGAATTTGCTGTCTCTGACTGTCTTGTATGTTTTAAAAATCTTACCCTTGGAGGAATCAATCCTATTGGTTCCTGCGAGCATCTCCCATGAAAGTACTTGTAGAAAAAGTCATCAACCATCAGCCTGTGCTCTAGTGTTTCCAGAGAATCGGTCAAATTCTTGTCATCAATTAGGCTTTTCTTTGAATTGAATCCAAAAGAACCAAAGTGTTATTTGTGGCTGAACTCCAATTATGAGAACCAAATACGTGTCTAATAATTTCTGTAGTAGATTATTTACACAAAATGTGGGGTTATAAAATGCAGAATTAGCTTTTCTAATTTAGAAAATTCATTCTCCCCTTATCTCTTTAAAAAATGATTTTCCGAAAATCCCTTTTTATTGCTCACCTATACCACGAAAGGGATCTACCGTCCAGCCCAAACTTTGTATCACTGCCTTCAGTAGTCTCGGCTCTGCGTTGATTGAGGTTTTTAAGTCGACCAAGAGTTCTCTCTTATAACATTATCTTAGTATAGATAAAATGTTCTTTATGACGTTTTTCAAATAAATAATTAAATAATATATAAAATATTTTACATTCAGTATAAAAACAAAAATCGAAATAATAGAAAATTAATTTTAATTTCGTTTTTAATGTCTAAACTTTCATTAACGTTAAAAATAAAAAGCAATAGCGCCTCAGTAATATTGTAACGCAATGTAAATAGATGAAATAGGATTTAGAATAGAATTGTAGAATTTAGTAAATAAAAAAAAGTTTCTAGAAGGTTCTGATAAGGGGAAAGCGGCCGCGAAAACGAAACAAACGGCAGATAAGCATTCCAGAAATTTCGGCATTCGATAAGCCGAAAGTTCTGGAAGCCGCGGGCCGAAACTATAAAAAGGCGGTCAGTTTTCCCTCGAGTCAGTCAGTTAGAAGCAAGTGCAATAAGTTGGTTAGCAATTAGTAAATAATTAGTGAGTTACTGTTCAGTTGAAGTGTGCCGAGTTAATTCAGTAATAAAGTGGGTATAATCTACCACGTGTATCAATTCGAACCGATAACGCACGTAACAATATTTTTATTTTTGATTTTTTCGTCATATAACTTTTTTATTATTAACGTTATTTAAAAAAGTTTTTAGTCTTTTACAAAAAGATTCCTTGCAAAATTTGTGAGAACTACAGGTTGTAGAATAACAGCAAAAGAACTACAAACTGCTTCCTCTCTTTTTATTCAAAATAGTGGCCAAGTGAAAAAATTGACGTAAGGCACAAGTCCAAGTTGTTTAGGAAACAATTTTAACCCACTCGTGCGCAGGTTGCTTTTCCCATCAGTTTTTTTTTATTCCAAAAGGTCCATGTCCAAAACTGGACATGAATGGGTTAAATTAAGGGGATTTAAGACAAATCAACGCAGAATGACATCCTGGAGTCAGATTTCTTCATATTTTAAATTATATCACTTCTTTGCAGGCTACTAACAAGATTATTCACTTTTGCATTAACATACAGCGACTGGATACTGTTAGTGATGATACAAACAGTAACTGGTTTGTCCTTAGGAAAGATCAAGACTTTTATACTTTAAAATCAAAGCTTGTGGAATTCCATGGCGAAAATATGATATGTGATTCACCATTACCTTCAAGGAAGTAAGTCCATATTTACTGAACCTCAACATTACTCTTAGTTTTGCCCATTTAAATCCTATTTTAACTGGAAAGTATTTAAAACTCTAACGTTTTTAAACATTAGTGTCGAACGAGTATTTTTAATACTCTTTACAGTAAACACGCAGCAGAAAATTTAACCAGAATAACTTTTAGGATGGCTTCATCCATAGACACAAGGATGGCCAAATACGAAGAATTTCTCAAGAGACTTCTACAAAAACCGACTTTGCGTGGTAGCGATCTACTGCACAGCTTCCTAACAACCAAAGAAGACTTCACAATGTTGGTTTCAACCAGTGCCGATCTTGATCTTGGCAATATCTATCAGTCAGTCGCACATAAACTTAGGAAGGAACGAGGACAACACTTGGACTCATTCATGAACACATTTTTAACCTCCGCTGGTAAAACCAAAGCTGGGTAGGTTCCACCCAATCCCAAATTTCTCCAACTTGGCATTGCTTAGGTCAAAATGTGTCAATAACTATAAATTTGCTGTTTGGGGCTCATTTTCAAACTTTTTGAAAAATACTTGTTAAACAATTTTTTATATAATTGATATTTAAGCCGGCAACGAAACTGAAAAGCGAAAGTTGGTCTGATATTTGTTCAAATATGATATTTTTTATTTATTGTTAATATATTTCATGAGTTGATAATTACATTTTCCTATTTTGAGAAAATCGCGTGTCTAGTGACTAGACACTTTATTCCGTATATTACTCTCTGACAAAATATATTATGTGTCAAGCTATCTGAGACCCTCAGTTGTGTCAATGGGTCTTGGATATCTTCTGTCAGGATAGTTGACACTTAGAGAGAAACGTACGGACTAAAGTGTCTAGAGTAAACGCACCATAACTCTTCCCTTTATTTTTTACTATAATCTGCCGAAAGCTCAATAAGCTCTTAATATATTGCGAAACTTTCCCTTTCCGTTCCAGAAAATTTGAATGGGGTGCTGACATTGCCGATGAAATACACATCGATCAAACTGTAGACACCAAAGTTCCTCCAATACCAAAGACATACAGGAATCATATTTTTAATGACAATTTCGGAATCTCGTCAAAAGATTTAAAAGACACATCAAGTGGTACCTTTCACCCTATCGGTATTGTCGAATGCGCATTTTATTTGGGTAAATGCTCACAAATTCAGTGAAATAGATCTTTAACCAGCATTTTTAGGCAAATACATATTTAAGGCGCCAAACGTTGTATTGAAATTATATGCTGCTCTATGCAGTGTATCACAACAAGCAGTGGAATCGATAACAAGGATAATCCTGGAGAAGAAACTGAAATCTGGTCTCTGCCAATCGAATTTGGCCTATCTCATTAAGCTCTTAGAAGGTACGTTGATCATTTTCGAATTTAATCAATCTACTAAATGGGTTTTAGGAGTGATTTTCGAACACCACGTTCATCCAACAAAGCAAGAACTGGAGGAAAGAAAAGTAAAAGCTTATGAAGGAATTAAATCTGTTGTACCGCCTATTATTCAAAAAGTAATGGGTACTGAATTTTCTGAAGGTTTCGTTACACTTTTGGATATACTGCAGCACCCACACTATAATAAGCATTTGGCTTATAACTTACTAGACATAATAATGACAGAAATGTATCCTGATTTGTGTAACAATGGCAATTTGGTTGAATGATATATTGTTTATATTTGGTTATGTTTGTAAGTACAAAATATTTATCTCTTAATATATTCTTTTATGCCTTTTTGTTGCATTTTTTTTATATAGAAGTTTGAAGTTCTTTTTATTGCTGTCTTAGGGAAGGAATTTTAAAAAAAACTTTCATTGCAAGATTAACTGAGAGTAATGAAATAGATTTAAAGTAAAGACCCGCATGAGTAAGTAAAAATGTAGTTTGATTTTAATCACCGATTACTTTTTTGAAATATCTAATCGGGGAATTGGCATTGCAGCATTGTGGCATCGTATCAAATGTACTCATTTGTAATCGTGAAGTTTATATTATCGGTTGACAGCTGCTGAAAATTTATACTCTATATTGTAGATACGTAGTTTGAAGATTCTGGGTTCGATGTGGGTTACCTAAGATTTAGGCCACCCTTCCGGGCCCATTGTGCTATCCCCGTGATTGCGGTGCCTTTGGTCATTCATTCAGGCACCCAGCCTTGTTGAAAAACTGAAGAACGCCCCTTGAATGAGCCTCTCTCAAACTGGCCCCACTAGACCAAAAGTCCCCTAGCTTGGATCCTCTGATTGATGCTAGTGCCGGGCAGTGACACATCACGTGCTTGACACTCTTATCTCCTAAACACCCTCTACAACTCGGGTCGTTTATAATAACCATTCAGTGGAGGTGGTTGTTTTAGTGACAGTGACCTGTCATCTGGACAGATCAGTGTCCAAGTTTCCTGAGGTTATTTCTTGAAAGTTGTAGGCATAGGTTTGCCCTTTCTCTGCACGGCATTCTAATGAATGCGTGAGTTTGTCGGCATGTTGTTATTGATACCCGTATGGCTTTGTGTTTATGATGAAATTCTTGGTTAAGTAGGGATCTTATGGTTGATCCAGCCAGGCGAAGGGTTGGTTCTGGTCCAACGAATTGTCCTTCTAAACCCTTCCTTGCCAGTTTGTGGCGCGTTCATTTCCCTCTTTCCCAGAATGTCCTGTGATCCATATTAGATTAATTGCATTCTTCCTGTGATAGACATTCTAAAGCTAGGTGGCAGTTCCATACCAGGCACTGAGTTTGTTTTCAAATTCTTCAGCGCCTTAATGGCTGCCTGGCTGTCCTTCTTTATTTGAATATAGTTTCCTGCCATGCAGTTGCATCATTTGTTCAGGCGCTATATAAAATTCCCAACAACTCCGCTTGGAAGATTGTTGAGTATTTATCTAACTTAATACTTACATTTAAGGTTCAGGTCTTCCGAAAAGATTCCTGTTCCAGTGCCCGTATTTGTTTTCGATGCATCCGTGTATATACTTAGGTCTGGTATCCTTGCCTGCAGTTCATCCATTTTTATGTGGTAGGATTTTACAACATAAAATATTAAATTTTATATATTGATGATATTGCATCAGACATTGTTGCATGTTTGCCTAAACCGCAGACTATATTGTTATATATCAACGGTTCTTGTATAAGGCTATAAGTTCCCCATTTCTGTCGAGAAAACGACATAGGTTAGCAGTTGCCTCTTGACAGAGTTGGAGGTTTATTTGTATGAAGTCTAAGTTCTTGCCCCTCCAATTTCAAGCAACGAACGTCTGGTTTCCCGGGTGTTCTAATTGCCTGAAGCTGAGGGTGGCTGTGTTACCTCTGTCCCTGGGTCGTGGGGCGATGGCTTCTCTACCTCCATAGAGGATGGAGCCCCCACCTTCCGGCTCAGTGACGAGGGTAAATTATGAAGTTTTATCCCTAGGGAAGGGAAGAGGTGACTCGCCCTCCCCTGGCGTTCTTCTAAAGTTTTGTGGGTGCTATCCCCAACTCCAAAAATAATGATGGTACCTTTAGGTTCCTCCTTGCTGACGCTATGGAAAACGATCCAATCGTGTACCTTGGCCCAGGGATTTTCAGCCGTCAACCGATTCAGGATCACCTGCGGAATTCGGGAACCCACAAGGTGGCCTTCGTCATCTTCGGCAGCTGGTCCACTGGGAGAAGGTCCAAATTGGTATCTTCCTATAAAGGGGGGAACCCCCTGACTGAAGACCCTAGCTAGGCTAAGGGGTGTTCATTGTTGCAGTGAAATTTAAGTATTTTCTGCAAGTAAATGCAGTACGTAGGAGTTCCAATCTTTTTTGTCGCTGACGACCACCCTTAGGTGATTGGTCACCATTTCGCTGTATGATGTTCTAGAAGAACCTGCGACTGGCCTCGGTCCACCCGGCCCTTCTTGGGAACATTCCCAGGAGAGGCGCCAAGAGACGATTTCGATCGCGCTTTCTTCACACCGGGCCTTGAGGTCGGCCGACGATCAGCGCCCTGAGGCGCATGGTTGCGGGCACGTCCTGAAGGGCCGGGTTTGTTTTGTTCGGCAGAGTAACAATAGTTTTTGCTGCCTGCCTTTTTCTTTGTTAAGCCCCGGAAATTCTTTTCCGGACTTTGGGGATTTGAGGTGCATCGTTAAATCCACCCCGGGCCGTTTCGCCAGTAGTTCTTGCAGACACCTTAGCCTGCCTGCTCGTTGAGGGGGTCCCGCGGTCGCTGGTTTGAAGAATTGTATGTGTTATTAGCAAGTATTTGTATAATAATGATAGTACCCTTAGATTCCTCCTTGCTGGCGCCATGGAAAAGACCCAGTCGTGTACCTTGGCCCAGGGATTTTGAGCCGTCAGCCGATTCAGGATTACCTGCAGATCCCCGGTTGATTCGGGAACCCACAAGGTGGCCTTCGGCAGCTGGTCTACTGGGAGAAGGTCGAGATTTGTACCTTTCTACAAAGGAGGGAGCCCCCAAAGATATGTCAAATGTCAAAATTTAGAACGAAAGAAATTTCAAATAAAATTGAATATTTCAAAATAAGACAAATTTTTCAAAAAATTTAATATATTTTCTGTTACTACAAATAACTGCATCAATCAAATAATTAAATGTATTTTATAATTTAGAAATCATTGTTACATAATGATAAATAGAATTTTGAAAACAAAATGCCTTAACGTTACATTGAATGCAATGTTCTAATTTCATCACTTCATCTGCCAATCAGCTTTTGCTACTACTCCATAGTTGATGCTGAAAATGCTTTCCAAACAAGTAAAACTATTTTTCTTAAAATTAAAAAAAGCAGACATGTCTTGGTTTAACAAATGGGGGCTCTTTTGTAGCTAAGATAATAATTCATAAAGATTATTATCGCATCATGAAATTTTACGCCATTAAGATCATTTCATGATATTCAGGAATAAAACTTTTCAAACTATATCAGTTTCAAAGTTAACCCTTTCGCGACGAGCTATTTTCCTATTTAAGTATGCTCATAAGGCAATAAAATAATAGACAAGGTAAAACCACAGTATAGATATTATCTTACGTTAGCTAATATCTATACTGTGGTAAAACTTGCCTATAAACACAAATAAACATATCTACCACATAAAATGGAAGCGTCGTAGCGTAAATATAATGAAGTCGGATAAATACGTTCTTTGCTATTTGTCACATTTTTTTATCACGTTAATATACGGTCTTCGGCGCGAAAGGGTTGAAGATTCCCAGAAGCATACGCTTCCGATCACGCCGCCCTCATTATGTGTGCATGAATAAATGAGCAAATAATGGGGGGGACTTGTCCATAGATAACAATTTGTGTTACAATTTTTGCAGTGCTTTTTTGTGTCATTCAGAAAAGTAAAACTTTCATGATTAAACTTGTACTTGTAACTGCATAAAAATGTAAATAACAATTTTTTTTCTTCATATCCATGGAGCTCTTTTCAGATAAAATTTAGTGATAGTGTCGGAGTAAAACCTAGGAAGACCAGACAAACTACAAATCAAATTGGTTTTATTTTTTATATTTAATGTCGCTAGTGACCGCAGTGTTACCAAGCCTTAAACATATTTTCCCCTAAAGCTAAGGTCAAAAACCCCTAAAATCGTCACAAGAACTTGGAAATACCCCTAAAAAAATTACATTTTGTAATACCTTTCGTTTATAAATTAATTATTTCCAAAATAATATTATTCTCTTTAATAGGATTATAATTCAGAACTTCGTGCAAATTGCGATGCACCATTCAACAGTTTTTGGTTCAAACAAAACAAAACGAACTGTTCATCAAACATCGGCTTTGATTTGCTTTAGCGACTCTATTTTTGGTCGTCAAATATTATTTTTAAGCACTGTGTTATCTTTTCGACCGATAGACCATTTTTTTTGTCGTCAAGATTTTAACTTGGCGCATTTTCATGTATACTGTCCCGCTTTTGAGTGTTATAAATTTTATAGCCCTAGGCAACTAAGAGAAGCTTCCTTCAATGGTGCGGTTTAAATAATATGAAATCCAAGTTTTGAGCAAATGAATGTGAACGAATCTCTAAGGACTGAATCTTTCTAAATGAAAGAATCAAATATATCGAATTGCCCCACCTCTAGGCACCACAGAATAGTTATAATATGTCTAATAATCCTACGTTTGTAGTTAACACTGGGGACATTTTTCGTTTTTTTTATTAAACTCCTTATTATTAGTAACGAGAAATTGTACTAGATATCCTTAAGTGGTTAAGTCAACAAATAAATGTGATTGTCTAGATTGATTTATCTTAGGTTTATACTTATAGATTAAGAAGTCCCTAAAAATACCCCTAAAAATATAAATCCCCTAAAAAAATCCCATTTCTCTTATTTACCCCTAAATTTAGGGGAAAAACCCCTAAGCTGGGAACACTGAATGCCCGTAAGGTGGTAAATGGGTGGCAACATAGAGAAAGGTTGGTGGTAATGTCGTTTTTAAATTGTTTGACCTGCATAGAGAAGTCTGCACTTTTTAAATAAGAGTTTAGGCATCTGCTTCATAGATGGCAGCAAGTACACCAATTTTGAAATCCCCAATTTGCATTCAGTTTAATTTAAAAGAATTCAATAAATTAATTATATACTTAAAAAATTTGCTTATTTATAAATCAATTAAATATAAATAGAGCTTAGCATGCATTTTTTTAAAAACATAAGTTATTTTTAGACTTGATTACGTTTGGCACTTTTACCAGAAAGACAAGCAAAAATTGTTATTAATTTGCATCTATTAGTTTGAACTTTTTTAGTTGAATGATTTTTATATTTCTAATTGAACACATAAAATTGAAGTCTACTCGTGGGTTAAACAAAGTAATTAAACTTTTATACTTTACTCATTTTACATATTGTTAAAAACATATTCAAGCAGTGGCGTAGCTGTTGGGGAGCTAGACGGTTCTCGAGAATTCAATATTATTTAAACAAATGTCGAGCTTTTCCTGGAAATTTGTGTTCTATACAAATATTTGCGGTTAATAATGAAATTTTTACTTTTTTCTTAAAATATCAGCTTTAAAATGCGGTGGACTAAAATTATGAGACAAACTAGTTGGTACGCCACGTGACCTAACAGGTCATTCAATAAGTCCGTAGGATAAGTGAGAAAACAAAATTTTGACAAAACTCCAGTTTATTATTCAACATAGTTGTCTTCGAAGGCGATGATACAACGAGTATAGTGATTTTCCAACTTTTCGATACCACTTTTATAGTACGATTTCTCTTTCTCGTCAAGCCTCAGTTTCAGCGATTACCTCATCATTGGACTTAAATTTCTTTCCAACAAGCATTCTCTTGAGATCTGAAAACAGGAAAAAGTCGCTGGGGGCTAAATCTGAAGAATACGCTGGGTGGGTAAGCAATTCGAAGCCCAATTCATTCAATTTTGCCATCGTTTTCATCGATTTGTGACACGGTGCATTGTCTTGGTGAAACAACACTTTTTTCTTTTGCAAATGTGGCCGTTTCTTTGCGATTTCAGCCTTCAATCGATCCAAAAGTGCACAATAATAGTCGCTGTTAATGGTGGTTCCTTTTTGGAGATAGTCGATGAATATTATTCCATTCCCATCCCAAAATACAGAAGCCATCACCTTACCAGCCGACTGTTGCGTCTTTGCTCACTTTGGATTCGGTTCGTCGACTGCTGTCCACTCAGCTGACTATCTTTTGGATTCTGGTGTGTAATAGTGAAGCCATGTCTCATCCATTGTTACATATCGACGATAGAATTCCATTTTATTGCGGTTTAACAGCGCCAAGCACTCTCTGAAGCATTGATTCGTTCTTGTTTTTGGTCGACTGTGAGCTCACGCGGCACCCATTTTGCACAGAGCTTTCGCATACCCAAATGTTCATGTAAAATGGTAAAAACACTACCGTCTGATATCTTTACAATGTCAGCTAGCTCGTGTACCTTCAATTTTCGATTGTTCATAGCCAATTTGTGGATTTTTTTTTGTTTTCTGGAATAACAGCCTCATTTAGGCGTCCACTGCGCTCTGCATCATTTGTGCCGGCACTACCACGTTTAATTTCAGCAATCCACTTCTTTACAATTTGTCTCGATCGAGCAGAGTTCGGATAATGTTTATCAAGCCATTGTTTGGTGTCCACTATATTTTTTTTTCATCAAAAAGCAATGCTTTATCAAAACTCGAAATTCACTTTTTTCCATTTTTTAATTCAATAACAAAAGTTGCTTCAAACAAAATGCTATAACTCACTAATCAATAGTCAGATTGCTGTCAAATTTAAGGTTAGTACTAAATAAAAATCATATGGAAAAAATTCTATTAACGCCATCTATGTGTCACCTATGGACTTTTTGAATGGACTGGTAACTCACTATTGCCACGGCCACCATTTTCTTTCACGTGTTAAATAATTCGATATTTTTTAAATACATTTTTTCAAAATTTAATTTTTTAATGCTCTTAATTTTTTAATTTTTGACATCATTTTAAAATTTCGACATTTTTTATCAAAATTTCGACTTTTCGAAATGTCGGTTTTTTAAATGTTTGACTTGTCATACTTTTACCAATTCGAAATTCCACCTTTTTAAAGATTTCGACATTTTTCATAACTTTTACTTTTGGAGAATTTCAGGTTTCTTCAAAAACTTAAAATACAAATCTTGTCCCCTGAAACCAAGAAAGATTAAAAAACACAACAACGGTTGCTCTAACGCGTTTCGATAGCCAAGCTATCATCTTCAGAGAGATACTGAAGATTAGAAGGTTATTGTATATTATCCAAAGTCAGAATTTAAATGGAAATTTCCAAAGTAGAAGAAATTAATGAAACTTAGCAGTGTAATAATAAAATAGACATAATAATTAAACAAAGATTTAAAAAGTCCAAATTTCGAAATGAAAATTAGATTTACGAAAAACCTAAATTTCAAACTTTCAAGAGAAAGTCTGGGAAAACAATTAAAAATTTTAAATTCAACTTGATATAAAAAAAGTGTAGTTGTCGAAATGCAAAAAATGTTTCTAATTCATGTCACTCATATGCTTTCGTAGTTATTAGGTTAGCACATTGTGCAAACGTCAATGAAAATATGACCTTCTTCTTGGTGTTATGGTTTTTCCTGATATGTGTTGTGCAGCTTTAATGGTGGATAAGAAAATTCAATCAAAGAATATAAAATTTCGCGCCTATGTTAAGAATTTTTTCACTTGGATGTGATAAAATGTGACAAAATTTCCTTTTTACTTTGATATTATTATTTGTTTATGCTTTTACATAAATTCTTAAAGTGCTATCAAAGACTCAGTGCCCAAAAAATCCCTCGCAAAGTTTAACATTATTGAGTTAGGAGGCTCTGATTTTCACTTGTTCGCACCCCAAGCCGGCAAATACTTCGACAACGCCTCTTTGACCTGCAGACGCAGCAAACTACATTCTACAACCCCGGTTAGGCCGAAATACACAAAATTCGTCCTTAGAGCCCAACATTTAGTGTTACAATTGTACTCCCAGATGCCCCAACCTCGTGTCAACGCGTACATAATTCGATTTCGAACGTAACATTGTTTTTTTGGAACGTTGCAATCGGCTGGGAGCTTTTGATTTGTTTGTTTGTCGCTGCAAATACTGTAAATAGAATTAGACGCGAATGGGGGAAATCCGGGAAAGGTATATTGATTTACGATGCAACTTTTTATTTGTGTTTTAGTTTCCAATTGTGTACTTGCGTTATGGAATTTTATGTATAGAGAAATTTCACATTTACCGTCTAATTTTCAATTTTTAACAAACATTTATATTTTTTCTGAAATTTTTATGAAAATTTTGAAAGAAGACTTGAAATTCTGATACTAAATTTGAGTGATGTTGAAAGTAAAAGTTCAGATAATATATCTAGAACATGAAAAGTTATATAAAAAAATCTATATTGCAATTAAAAACAAAGTTGCGATAAAAATATGAAATTTCTAAATTAAAGTCCTAATGTAGTAATACTTCAAAAACATTAAGTTCAAAGTCATTTGAAGAAAAAAAAATGTAATCATTAAAAGGTAAACCTTCAGTTTTAAAACAGGCATGAAAGTTTCGCTCATTTGGCTTTAAAATCGAAAATTTGACATTTCAAAAAATTAAAGTAAAAATTTCCAGAAAAAGTTGAAATTTCAAATCCATTGATTCGAAATTTTAGACAGGAAAAATAAAAATTCCAACTTGATCCTTGGATTTTATAAGATAGAAGAAGTAAATATAAAATTTTAATAAATATAAAAGGAGTCGAAATTTCAAAAAAAATCAGTTTCAATTTTCGAATTTAAAAAATTAGTTCAAGCTTAAACTTCAAACTTCGACAAATAAAAAGAAAATTTTGGATCCTTAAATTAAGTCAAACATCAAGTGGAGTGGGGGTCAGTAGAGTGTGACATCGCGTGACAGAGAGAGAGAGAGAGAGAGAGAGAGAGAGAGAGAGAGAGAGAGAGAGAGAGAGAGAAAGAGTGAGAGAGAGGGGGGGGGAGAGAGAGAGAAAGAGTGAGAGAGAGAGGGGGAGAGAGAGAGAGAGAGAGAGAGAGAGAGAGAGAGAGAGAGAGAGAGAGAGAGAGAGAGAGAGACGACTTATAAGCGTCGTTTTTTATTTGAAGAATTTCACTTTTTTAAAAGGTTCGAATATATTCGAAATTTCGTCTTTCTTAAAATTTGGATCTTTTGAAAATTTAAATTTCAATTTCAAATTTTTTTTATACTACTTTTTTTGAAAAGTTCGATTTTTTAAAAATTTTTTGAAAATTTCACTTTTTTTCAATTTTAATCATTTTCTAGAAATTTTGAACTTTTGTGATTTCTGAATTTACTTTTTCCAAAATTTCGATTTTTTCTGAAAATTTTGACTTATTTGAAAACATTTTCGACTATTTTTAAAATTTTACTTTTTCAGAATGTTTATTTTTTTTGAAAATTTTGACTTCAATGTTTGGATTTTATTTTCAAAAATTTAGGCTTTTTGAAAATCTCGAATTTCTTTAAGACTTTTGCTATATTTTCACTCTATCCTTTGTTTAAAAATCCTCACTGTGTTCGAAAAAGTTTGTTTTTCCAAGATTTAGACTTTTTAAATTTTGAACTGTTTTCAAAATTTCAATTTTTTTTTGAAATTCAAATTTTTAACTATTACGTTCCAAAGATTTAGATTAGCAATATAGCAATTTAGATTTTTTGGTTGAAAATTGGGAGTTTCTTGAAAAGTTCGATTCTTTTTGAGATTTTCGATTGTTTTTTTAAATAGCGAAATTATTTTTAATATCGATTTTTCTTTAAAAATGTGGATTAATTTGAAAAAATCCTCACTGTGTTCGAAAAGTTTGTTTTTCCAAGATTTAGACTTTTTAAATTTTGAACTGTTTTCAAAATTTCAATTTTTTTTTGAAATTCAAATTTTTAACTATTACGTTCCAAAGATTTAGATTAGCAATATAGCAATTTAGATTTTTTGGTTGAAAATTGGGAGTTTCTTGAAAAGTTCGATTCTTTTTGAGATTTTCGATTGTTTTTTTAAATAGCGAAATTATTTTTAATATCGATTTTTCTTTAAAATGTGGATTAATTTAAAAAAAATTTCTAATGTTTTTAAAATTTAAGTTTTTCAAATTATAACACTTTTGAAAATTGTGACTTTTAAAGTTTTACTCTTAAAAATTCGGGGTTTTGAAAATCTTGAGTTTCTTTAAGATTTGAAAATTCTCACTGTGTTCGAAAAAAATTTTTATAAGATAGACTTTTTCCAAATTTAGAGTTTTTGAAATTTTTGAAATCTTCAAAGTTTTTATTTTTTTTTCGAAATTATCTTTTTTTAAATTTTGACATTTTTTAAAATTATAACTTACAAATGTTGATGTTTTAATTTTTACCTATTATGTTCCAAAAATTTTTTATTGCAAACTAATAGTTTTTTTGAAAAATTTGAGTTTCTTCCAAACTTCGATTCTTTTTGAAAATTTCGATTGTTTTTTTAAATGGCCGAAATATTTTTAATGTGTCAAAGCTTTTGTATTGCAAATTAGATTTTATTTATGAAAATTTGGAGTTTCTTCAAAAGTTCGATTTATTTTGAAAGTTTCGGTTGTTTTTTAAATCGCGAAAATATTTTTAGTATTCTTAATATATAAGGGTTAATTTTAGGATTAGGTGTTAGTATCTCTCTGAAGATGATAGCTTGGCTATCGAAACAACCTTTTTTGTGTTTTTCAATCTTCTTGGTTTCAGGGGACAAAAATTGTATTTCAGTTTTTCAAGACAACCAAGGACCAGTCTGTTCCACCAAGGAAAAAATAGTTTCAATGTCAATTACTTTGAAATTCATTACATTTTTCTGAAAATGCGCCATGTTGAAAAGTATTTAAAAATGTCGACTTTATTTAAATCTTGACTTTTTGGAAAATTTTAAAAGTGTTTTAAAATTTTAATTTTTTTTTTTGAGAATTTCCAATTAAAATGATCGACATTTTAAAAAATTTTCTATTTTGTTCAAAATTTCAACTATCCAAAATTTTGACTTTGCAAAATTTGGACTATTTTCGAAAATTTGAATTTTTCTGATAATTTTAAATTTTCTTCAATATGAAGACTTTTCGAAAAATTCGTTATCTTCGAAAATTTAACCGAACATTTTTCAATTTTTTTAATGTCGAATTTTTTTCAAATCGTAATCTTTTTTGAAATGTTATTTTAATAATTTCCAAGATCTTAACTTTTTCAAAAATTTCGAATTTTCTTGAAAATTTCTTTATTTTCTCAAATGTCCTCATTTTTTAAAATGTTGATTTCTTTAGTGTTAATTATTTTTTCAAAATTTCGGTTATTTTTTGAAAATTTTACTTTTTTTAAAAAATTTAACTTTCTATGAAAATTTCTACATCATTCAAAATCAGGAAATTTTTCAGAATTTTTTATTTTTAAAAATTTTAGCTTCAACATTTTCGACTTTTCAAAATTGTACCTTTTTTGACAAATCTCATTCTTGTCAAAATGTTAACCTTTTTTGAAAATTTCAGTTTGATTTCTTCATTTTTTTAAAATGTCGTTTCTTTCAAAATCTCAACATCTTTCGTTTCGAGTTTAAATTTGAAGTGTAGACCGTTTTTTGGAAATGCTATCTTAAAACTTAAATCACCTTTATAATTTTGCTCTTTTTCTTAAAAAGAGACAAGTCACCAACCATACGCCTGTGCTCTAGTGTTTCTAGAGAATTGCATTATGCCTTGATGTTTTCTTAGCGAAAACCGCGGCCTGAGTTTTTGAAGCGTTGAAGTCGACCAAATTGTTCTTACCCCATTCCAGAATAATCTCGAGATCCCGATTAATCGTCTGTATCTGCTGTTCCCTTAGTCGATCTGAAGCAGCGATAGATAATGCTTTGTCGGAGAAAAAAGATGACCAGCCTACTGTCATCTGCGTAGCTGATTGTGCGTTATCTGAAATAGGAGGTTCTGCGTTTCGAGAATCAAGATTGGAATTTTCAGCAAACATTAAGGCTAACATGTCAGCAGACTTCTTTTGGGATTGTGGAATTGAGCATTCCATACCAATCAGGATAGTTCCCGTGATGGATTCGGCGACTAACGAAGGGTTGTCTGAGTTAAAACAGACTTCCTTCCATGGGAAAGATGCACAGAAGTTTCTTAATTCTTCCCAGTTTGAGAGTTAAATTGCCAAAGCCTATGAGACTGCGTCTGGGAAGGAGGTGGTATATGAAGCGAGCGAGAGGCTGCTACAAGCTTGTGATCCGAATTTCCAAGCGGTGATATCACAGAGATTTTATACGAATTTGGTGAATTTGTAAGGAAAAGGTCGAGTAAATTAGGTTGATGGGTATCTACATCAGGAATTCTTGTGGGTTCCTCAACTAATTGCGATAGTCCACAAGTGAAGGCGAAAGGCTCTGCCACCCTTCCCGCGTCGTCAGTTCGGGAAGAAAACCTTAACCAGGGGATGTTGTGTACGTTGAAGTCACCGAGAAAGATAACCTCAGCTTTTGGATAATTTGTCTGCAGGTGATCAAAGGTTTCGGAGAGATAAGAGAAGAGCTGTCTGTATGAGGGATCGTTTGGAGACGAATAAGTCAACAAATGAATATTACTTCGTTTTTGGAGCAGATTTTCAGCTAAATCACATCATGATCAGCAGATTCCAGTGCTCCTTCTCGTTGACAGGACAAGTCGCTTCGCGTGAAAGCACAAATTCCCCTCTTGTGTCGAAATTTTGTGTGCAAGTCGTAGTTAGGGCAAAGCAAATGAACTGTATTGATGGATGGGGAAATTTGGGTTTCTGTCAGAGACAGCACCTCACCTAACCTAATCTAACCTAACCTAATTTAGAGATCGACTCTTATTGACTCGCTTTACTGACTTTAGCTTCACCGTTGAAATTTCGGAAAAAGTAAACGTTTCTAGAAAAGTTTAAAATCAAAAGTAAAGAATTACAATTGTACACTTGGAATTTTAAGAAAATATCCGAAATTTACAGAAAATACTCAAAATTTATGAAAAATATTTCTATATTTTCAGTTAATCTCAATTGAGTCAACATTTTAACATAAAAATATTAAAATATGAAATTTATCAAAATAAAATCAGTTTATATTCCTAATCTAACCTACGTACAAAAGCTAACATATGCAAAACGTAACCAAACCCAAATTATCTATTAAAGAAATTGAAATATTTAGACTAAGGTGAGAACTTCCAAAACATTTCAAAGTTCTGAAATTTGAGTCCAAAAATCGAAAATTTAGGAACAAATTTCTTAATTCAAATAGAAGTTAAGTTGAAATTTTTTCTGTTGCGAAACTAGTTGCAAGGTGTATATTGGTCACTACTTGCTGGTAATTACCTTTAGTGGATACAATCAGTTGATTTGAAATGTTATATTATGTCCAGCAGGCATAGAAATGCAGCAAAAGAAACGTATACTTTGGGGCAATCAAAGTTTAAATTGTGAATGCAATAAAATGGCAAGCTATAATTTCCTAAGCTATAACCTACCATGCAGTTTATTATTTTTGATGCTGCTATAAAACCCAAATTGTTCATTTAGAACAATCAAAGCAAAATATAAGTTTATACCTGCTCGTTTCAGCTTTAATTGTATTAAATGAAAACATTGTATGTATTCGAAAAGAGCCTTACTAATGTAGCCGCTAGTATATCAGAAAGACTTGACCTCGACGAGACAATATTTTGGGAAAAAAATAAGAACTGTATGTGTACAGTCCAAGCTATAATGATTGATTGAAGTTTCAGAGGAACTCAGAATTTGTAAACAAATTTGAAGTCCAAATTAGAAACTTCCAGAAAAAAATCGAAATTCTCAAATGAAATTCAAATTCTTCAAAATAATAATATAAATTTAGAGTTGAAATTTAAATTTGTAAGCGATAGTATAGCGTAATTAAAAAAATAATCAAAAGCTTCTGATAATTTCAATATTTGGGATTTAAGATAGAATTAAAGAAAAAAATTAAAAACTGAAAACGCACACAGATTAACAAGAATTTCGAAATAACAAATTTATAGCATTTTAACTCAAATTTGCAAAAGGAAAAATAATGTATTGAAAAAAAAAACCTGGAGTTTTGAGAAAAAGATGCGCATGCAGATATTAAAAGACCAAAATTTCATTAAAAAAAGCAGAAAACTATTAAGGTTTTTAACTTGAAGTGTTGATAAAAAATACTTAATCCAAAGCCGATATTTTGATTTTGAAATTTATCAAAAAAAGGATAGAATTCTAAGATAAATTCAATTTTCACGTACAAATTTAAAAGAAAGACAGCAAATGAATGTGTAAACTTTGAGTTAAATAAAAAGGTCTAACATAAATTACTAAAAGGTCTATAATAAAATAACTGAAAATTTATTTTAAAAAATCAAGTTAAAAAATAAAGGCTAGAAAAAGAAAAAGTTGAAAGTACTAAAGGTTGCGTAGTAATTTTAAAGAAAAATAAAAAAAAACTCTGAAACTGAAAATTTAGGAAAAAGGGTTTAACATTGAAATTTAAAAAAATAATTTCCTTATATAAACTGGATAATATTGAAAATAATATATCAAAACGACTTTGAAAAATACAGTTCTGAAATTAAAATGGAAAAACCCCGAACGAACGAAAATACTGAAATTGTACTGTCAAAATTTTGAACGAGAATCTCGAATTTCAAAAAAGAATTATACTTAAATTGTTGATTGAATCAATGCTTAAATCTAAAATTTAAGAAGAAAAAAGGTTAAACCGAAAATTTAGAAAAAAGACGCAACAATAATTAGAAAAAAAAATTCTAAATTTATAGGATTTTTTTATCAAAATTTTGGGTTTAAAGGAGTATACTTAAAATGGAGAATTAATTTGAAATTTAAAATAAAAACTAAATTACAGAAAACCCTTTAAAACTTGAAATCTGAGATATCGAAAAAATATGAAAATTTCGAAATAGAAGTTGGCCAAGGAATACAATTTAAATAGATACATTATGAAACACTGGCAAAGAAAAACTTGAAAATGTGAGATTCAAGGCTTCGAACCGGAATTGAACCTTAAACCGGAAACCGAAAAAAACCGTTATTTTTGTAGAAACGAAAACCAGAATAGAACCGGAATAAAATAACGGTTTATTTCGGTTCGTTGAATTTGTATGTTTCTAATATAATTTTTACTTTACCTTAAAGCTTGGGATTTTTTAGAAATTTCCTTTTCAAAATTTTGCACAAATTCATGCAAGTTTCATCTCAAAATGACGAGTTTACTTAAAAGAACATTTTTTTGAAAGTTCAATTAAAAACTTACAATTTCCACTCTTTTGTTGATTTTATTCTCCAAATCTCAAGCCAAATTGAATTTTAAGTTGTATAACTTGAATATTCTTCTTTCAAAATTTTCGGCTCTTTTTAGAAATTTGGACCTTTTTCTCGAAATATTTCTTTCCTTTTTCTAAAATTTATAATTTAAAATAAAAATGTTATGTGCTATTGTAAATATGGAGTCAAGTAGTGGAGTCTTTTTCATTGAAGCCCAGTTTCCTGGCAATTTTCTTCGAATTCGAATTTCTCCGAATATTCCAACTTTTTCTTCAGAACAAACACTCAAAATTTGTTTTTTTTTCAAACTTGGATTTTCCCCTTTATAATCTAATACCCCTATTTTTTGAAGTTATTAATAAAAATTTCGTGTTTTCTTGAATTTTTTTCTTCAAATTTCACTTTTATATGCCAATATGCCAATTTTTTTCTAAAAATTTTAAATTGTAATGATTTTTTACGATGTCGACTTCATAAAACTTCCCAAAATTTTTGAATTTGGCTTTTTTTTCGAAATTTGCAATATAATTTCGCTATTTCTAATTTTTCCTAAAAATTGGGAATTTCAGTCAAAATTTCAAGAGAAAAATACATTTATATTCTAATTTAAGGACAGGATATTGAAAATGAAGTAAACATTTTGAGGGTAAACTTGAAACGATGACTTGTTAAAAAATGTCTAATTTAAACTTCCAATTTTTATCTGATTTTGCTTACGCTGTATTTTTTCTTAAAATTTCGACTTTAGCCTCGAAGTTGCGATTTTTTGTCAGGTTGTTCTGAATTTAGGCAGCTTTAAAATCGAAATTTAGTTAAGTCTTAAATTCGTTTTGTAGAATTCGTTCAAAATTTGAAAATTGGTTATTCGGAAAATTAGATTCTTCAGCAAAATTAAAATATTTCTGGAATGGGCGAATTTTGAAAAAATCTTCGAAGTTATCACAAAAAACTCAAACTATTGAAAAAAAACATGGAAATTTCGAAAAAACACTTAAAATTTTGAATGAAGCTAGTATTTAACTTCAAAAAAAAAGTCTCAATTTTGATGATAAAAAGGTAAACATTTTCAAAAAAGATTAAAATCCTGAAATAATCAGATATTTCAAAAAGTTGCAATTTTGAAAAAAGTGAAAATTTTCGGGAAAAAGTCGGAATTATCAAAAAAAGATATTAAAACTGCGAGAAATAGTAAATAGTTTGAGCTAAAGTGCAAATTTTCTAAAAAAAGGTAAAAGTGTTCAAGAAATGATGTTACAACATAATCATAGTGTAAAAAATCCAAAATTTTGAAAAAAATTGAAATTTTGGGAAAAAAAACTTTGTATTGTCAAATTTTTCACAATAAGTCAAAATTTTGAAGAAAAGGAAATTTTTCAAAAAAATCAAATTTTGAAAAAGTTACAGCTTCGAGAAAAAGTCGAAATTTTGCTGATGCAAGGTCAAATTTTCCAAAAAAAATCTAATTTCTGAAAAAGGTTCGAAAATATTAAAAATGTCGAAATTTTGAAAAAAAATTAATTTTCCAAAAAACAAAAATTAAAAAAAAATCAAATTTTCCAAATGAAAGTTCAGTTTACTACATAAAAGCCAAAACCTCGAGAAAAATTCTAAATTTAAAAAAAAATCTTAGTTTTCAAAAAGATCAAATCTTTGAGAAATTGTCAAAAGTTGGATAAGGTCAAAAATTTTAAAAAACAAGGCAGAAATTTTTAAAAGTCAGTTTTTCAACATCATAAATTTACAGAAAAAATCAAAACTTTGAAAAAAAATAACAATTTGGAAAATAAATTCAAATCCTAAAAAAAGTAAAACTAGAAAGTTCTTGCGATTAATAAAATAAATAAACATTTGATAAAAGTGGAAGCTAAAAAAAAGAACATTTGAATTTCAGAGTTTTCAAAATATAAAGACGAAATGCTTTTAAGAAATCGAAAAATGTTGAATTTTCAATAAAAATCGAAGGCAGACTTTTCAAAAAGAAATTATTTTTAGAGTCAGAATTTTGCGAAAAAGTGAAAATTGAAATACAGTTGAATAAAAAAAGCGAACACTCGAAATTTCCAAAAAGTTAAAGCTTTGGAAAAATTGAAATTTTTAAAAAGAATTGACTTTAATTCAAAATTAGTTAGATTTGCAAAAAAAAGATGAAATTTCGAGTCTATAGTTTCTGATATTTACAAAAATAAGGTCAAACATTCAAACTTAGAGATCAATTCCAAATATTCAAAAAAATTTGAAATTTTCAAAAAATAAAATCTTTAACAAGAACAAAAGTTATAAAAGTAAAATTAAAAAAAAAACCAAAACCAACCAAATAAGGTAGAATTTTGAGAAATTTGGAATATTCAAAAAAATCAAAATTTTGAAAAAAGTCGAAATTTTCAAAATCAAGTTAAATTTTCGAAAATTTGGAAGTCGAACGAAAAAAGATTGACTTTGTGAAAAAGTGGGTTTTTATAGTCGAAATTTTCGAAATAAGTCAAAATTTTCAATAAAAATTGAATTCTCCAGAAAAGTCGAAACTTTCAAAAATTTTATAACCAATGGATCCTTTCTCTTTTGTCACGTAGACGAAAACTAAATTTTTTTATAAAGTTCGAGGTTTTTTTAAAGTTTGAATTCAAAATGAACCCAGAATCCAGAGTTTCAGCCTGAAATTTTTAAACTCGAAAACTCGAGAAATATTTTCTTTAAATTTTAAGCATTACCAGAGTAAATATATGCTGTAATATTTAAAAAAGAGAGAACATTTCCTGAATTGTTAGAAAATCAATTTAAATAAAAATTGTTAAAAAATTAAAAAATGAGTCACCCGGAACTGAACCGAAAAGCGGAAAAACCGCTATTTTTGTCGGAACGGAACCGATATGATTTTTTCCCGGAACAAAACCGAAGACTGGAACGAAAAAAATAGTGATTCGGTGCTCTGCTGAGATTTTTACGGAAAATAATATTTTTACAACATTTCAAAAATAAGGTCAGAATCCCTCTAAAAGGAAGATATTTTGAAAATGAAGACAAATTTTCAGGGTAAAAAGTAAAAATTGCAAGTTTAAGGACGAAATTTCAATAAATAAAAACCAACATTTCTGTAGAAATGGAGGGGATTTTTTAAGAAATATTTTATAGGAAGGAGAGGAGAAAAGTGGAACCTTTAAGAAATAAAATCTCTTGAAAAAAAATGAAGAATTTTACTAAAAAAAAAGACTAATATTTCCGAACAATTTAAAAATAATGTGAAAATCTTTCAAAGAAGACAATATTTGGCAAAATTATATGGAAAAGAAGTATAAACTATAAATTCAAACCAAGAATTTTGGAAATAAGGCGAAATTTACAGTACCATAAAAGAGTGGAATTTTTAGCAAATATTGTGGGTGATGAAACTCGACGAAAAGTAAAAATTCAAAAAATTAAGATTTGTTGAAATAGACAAATTGGAAAATTGAAGAAAAAGGTAAAAAATAAAAGTTTAAACTTAGAATTTTAGAAAAAAAAAAGAAATTTTGGGACCAAAGGCGATATTTTGAATTTAAACTCGAAATTTCGAAAAGAAACACAACAATTCTGGAAGGTCGAAATTCTAGGTTTAAAGTCAAGAATTAAGAAATTAAGAAGTAAATATTAAATTTCAAGAAAGAGATTGTAATTTTGCTACTAAGAAGAAAATTTGGTAAAAAAAAGAAAATATCTATAAAATATTGAAATTTCCAGAAATATGCTTAAATAAAAATTGTTGAGGAAAAGTTGAATTTTATACAATAAGAATTCTAACTTTTCAGATACATCCAATACGACCAAAATTTAAAAAATCAAGACCTCTAGAAAAACTCAAAATGCCGAAAAAGTTGAAATATTGAAAAAACTCTAATTTTATAAAATAAATCATGCTTAAAACCTAAATTATTAGGGAAACGTATACATTTCGTAAATAAACTGACTAAAAAATTTTAAAATTCTGTCGAAGGGATTCGTTAATTTCAAAAGAAAATTCGAAATTTCGTGTTAATGTTGAAGAAAACAAAAAAAAATTACGAAGGCGTAAAAGGGAAATCGATTAAAAAAACTTTTTTTTTTAAATGTTGACCTTTCTTTCGAAATTTTGACTTTAATCTTGAAATTTCGACTTTTTTTCTCAAAATTTCTACGTTTTTTAAAATTTCAACTTGTTTCTTAAAATTTCGACTTTAATTTCTAAATTGAGACTCTTAACTCAGAATTTTGACTTTTTTCTCGAAATTTCGATTTTAAACTGGCAATTTCAACTTTAATTTCTAAATTTCGACTTTAAACTCAAAATTTCGACTCTTCTCTCGAAATTTCGATTTTAAACTCGAATTTTCGGCTTTAGTTTCTAAATTTCGACTTGAAACTCAAAATTTCCACTTTTTTCTTGAAATTCCGAGATTAACTCAATATTTCAACTTTAATCTCGAAATGTTGACTTTTTTTTCGACATTTCTACTTTAATCTTAAAATTTCGAGAAAAACGTCGAAATTCCGGTATTTAGAAATAGAAATTACTGAACGCACTCTACTGCTCACTGTCAATTTTGTGGGGAAAGGGGTGTAGTGGAACGCAACTGTCATCTGCCTAGCTGAACCATATTGAATAGAAATTCGGGATTAAAGTCAAAATCATAGGCGTACCTAAAATAGGGCAGGGTGGAACGCTTGCCTTACCCCCCGGTTCATGCAGTAAACCGAAAATTTATATGTATTCAACTGGGAGATTCCAAAAAAAATTTTTTTTCAAAATTCCTCAAACAAATTTTTTTCGAAATTTTAATTTTTTTATGAAATTTCGTACTTTTTTATAATACTTGTCTTTTTCTTTTAAAGTTTCGCAATTATGCATAAAATTCGACTACCTTTTTCAAAAATGACTTTGTCAAAATTTCGAATTTTTATTTAAAAGTTCGTCGTTTTTTTCTGGGACTTCGACCTTTCTCGAAATTCGACGTTTTCTGAAAATTTCGACTTTTTTCAATTCTGTAAATTTCACCTTTTTTTTGCTCTTCCCTGAAAATCTCATCGATTTTCTGATAAAAAAGTATATTTTTTGTAAAGTTAAAATTTTTATAAAAACACAAAAATTACGACAAAATTTTCTAAATTCTCTTTTAATTTAAATTTTTGGAAATTTTTATTTGTTGGTAAAATTTTTGATATGTATCACAATGTTGGACATTTTCTGACGCCACATTGAAGCAAGGTATGGCGCCTGTCTTCCTCTGACTAGAGCAGTCAAGAGAAAATAAATATTCACCCAAGGATATTCGGTTTTTTCTTTCTTAAGATTTCGATTTTTTTCTTAAAATTTGATTTTTTTCTAGATTTTGATAAAATCTGACTCGCTTTGGGAAATTTCGAATTATCACTAAGATTAAAAGCTTTTTCTCAAAATTTAGATCTTTTTCGCAAATTTTGATCATTTCCGCGTCATATTGCCTTTTCCTTGGAGTTTTCACTATTTTTTTAAATTTTGACTTTTTTTTTTGGAAAATTTTGAACTCTTTGTCCATTTCGAAGTTCTCCCGAAATTTTACTTTTTTTGAAAACTAGGATAGAACACCTAGCGTTTCCTGAAAATTTTGATTTTTTAAAATTTGATTTTTAGAAATTATGACTGGTTTGTTAAAGTTTGCCCTTTTCACGAAATTTTAAGTTTTATCTCAATATACGATTTTTAGTATTTCTAGAATTATCGCCTTTTGCCTGGCAAATTCGTCTTTTATCTTAACATTTTTGATTTTTTCTTTTTAAATTTTCCTAAAATCCGTTTTCTCCTTAAAATTTGTCGTTTTAGAAAATTCCATTTTATTTTCAAAAGTCTC
Organism: Dastarcus helophoroides; assembly: GCA_028583605.1. Taxonomy (NCBI): domain Eukaryota; kingdom Metazoa; phylum Arthropoda; class Insecta; order Coleoptera; family Bothrideridae; genus Dastarcus; species Dastarcus helophoroides. The sequence continues at coordinate 52,178,445 of CM053325.1, read as the reverse complement.
CTTTTTGGAATTCTATTTCCCAGTGGCGGCTGGTGACTTTTTGACAGGGGGTGCGCAGATGCAAAAATATTAGTAGTTAAGAGTTTAGGTGACTCCGGTGTCATAGCAAGAGATTAAATTTAAAAGAAACAAAAGTGACACAAAAGGTGTGATATTTAATAGTATTTTTACGAATTAAATTTAATTACCATCTTATAATTTCCATTTCATGAAAACTGCATTTGAAAATAAAATATATTTTATTACAAGGTTCTAATTAAACTCTACAAAAACACAAAAAAAAAATTAAAACAAAATCCGCTCTACGATCTTTTAAAGAAATAAAGTCTTCATTACTTTCTCAACAAAATTGTTTAAATCCAAATCTATAAATGAATAAGTAGACACTAGAATGGGTACTGCTATCTCTTTGTGAATAGCGGTACTATTGGCAGTTAGGCCTGGAAGCGGCACAATTAGCAATCGCAATCAGATCAGCCGGAACCTACGCATTTAGCATCATAAACGTAACTACACACTCCAAACTCTGACTCGTACTCACCATTTGGCAATATCGCACATGCGCGGAGCGGCGTACCCCGGGCTAGCTTTAACGTGGTGTTCTGTAGTTTATTTCTCCGTATCCCGTGAAGATCGTTGATAGGCATTGCACGGCAGCCACGCTAGGTGCATAATTCTGCGCGCACCAACATATTTAAATTTCCTTATAATATTTAATATGTATAACGGAATCAAATGTTGGTGTATTTGATTCCAAGTCATTCACAAGTATTATTATGTGTAGTATGTCATTATTTTGTGTTTAAAAATGTGATAAATCCAAGTCTTTTACATTAAACAGAAAAGAATAGATCGCTCATTTCAAGAGGAGCGCGCGCTCTTGCGCTCTTTAAGACCAGCCGCCACTGCTATTTCCACAATTATTGTTTATTTATTGCACAATTCTGGCATTATTTTTCTAATTATTTGTTTTTTTTAACAAATTTTGACGAAGTATTATAAAAAATCTTGAGAAAAATATTTTTGGGGGTTTCGAGAAAAAGATTTTTTATAAATTCAACGTGTTTACCGAATGTTAAATTTTGAGAACAATGTTTTTGGAAATTGCGATTTTTCTTTCTCAAAATTCGATTTTTGCTAAAAATTGCGTCTTTTCACAGAATTAGACCTTTGAAAATTCTGACTTCTTTCGAATTTGAATATTTTTTGAGTTTTTTAGATAGGTTAGGTTTTTATTTTTAAGATGGTTTATTGAAAATTTCAACTTTTGCATTTTTTTTTTCAAATTCTATTTTCGAAATTACTATTTTATTCTCAGAATTTCAACTTTTCTCCTAAGAATGAACTTTCTCTTGAAAATGGAATGAAATATTTTCTAGAAAGTTCGATCTTTTTTTTGAAATTGTGTATATTTTTCAAAAATCGTGAATTTTTTTCGAAATCTGTTTTTTTGAATTAACTGTTTTTTATAAATTTATTCTTGAAATTTGATTTCCTCTAAATTCAAATTGTTGTTTAAAGATCATGTTTTGTTTTGACTGTTATATCAAAATTCTTTATTTTTGGTTTTTGGACATTTCCATTTAAAATTGAATTTTTCCTGAAGATTTCGACTTTTCATAGAATTCGTTTATTTTCCCAAAATTGGATCGAAATTTTAATGGAAAACTGAAAATCTGAAAATAATATTTTTAGGAAATTTTGAGAAAAAGATTTCTTGTAAATTTCAATATGACAAAATTTAAATAAAGTACAAATTGTGAGAGAAATGTTTTTAAAAAAAGTTGCATTTTTTTACCTAAATTCGTCGAAATTTCGACATTTATTGAAGCTCTCCGAAAGGTTTTTTCTTAAAGCTTGGTTCATATTCTAAATTTCCACTGTAATCTGAAAATACGATTTACCACTTCAAGTAGTTTTTAGGTGAAATTCACATTACCCAAGCAAAAGGTTTTTTGCCCATGAATTTTTTAGAATGATTGATGCCCCTCCCTTGAAGAAAATCCTGCCTACGCCCATAGTCCAAATTTCGACTTTAAACTCGTAATTTTGTCTTCAATCTCAAAATTTCCAAAAAAGAGTCGAAATTTCGAGATTATTTCGAATTTAATTTTGGAATATTGAAAAAAGTTGCAATTTAAAGTTTAAAGTCAAAATTTTGGGATTAAAGCCGAAATTTCGAGAAAAAAGTCAAAATATCGAGGTTAAAGTCAAAATTTCGACTTATTTATTACTCGTGTCAGAGCATCAATATATGTATATATTACGGCTAAAATGAATACTTGGTTAGTTTTAAAACTAACCAGCTAGTTTGCAAACTTTGTACTGGAAAAGCTGCTGTTTTGAAAGAATCGGACATTTCCAACAAACTAGCGGATGCCAAGTTGAGAGTTTAGAAACTACCTGGTTAGTTACCTAACTATTTGCTTTGGTTTATTTATGTTACGGCTAAAATGGCTATTTGGTTGATTTTGAAACTAACCAGTTTGCTTTCAAAATAGCTAACGAAGCTGTTATTTTGAAGAAATCAGTCGTTTCCAGTAAAGTAACAGATAATCAGTTGATAGTTTAGAAACTAGCTGGTTTTTGGAAATGGCTGATTCATTTGAAATAACAACTAATTCAGTATGTTTACAAACTAGCTGGGTAGTTTTAAAACTAACCAAGTTTTCAATTTAGCCGTAGCATATATATAACAAAGGATATAGTAGTTAAATGTACAATACCCGACATTTCTATTTTTTTTTTGATATTCTTTCTACGCATTCGTAAGAAATCCTCCAGTATTTGATTTTGTTGTGACAATTTTCAGAAAAAGTAAGAATGAAAGTAAGCTGGAAATTATAAGAAAAAGTTAAGATTAGAAAAAAAATCGAGGTATAATATGGCAAACAAAAATTAAAAATCCTAGAAAAAGTCTAAATTTGCAATCGAAATTTGGGGAAAGACCTATAAAATAGAGGGCAGTGAAAAGTTTCTTGTAAAGAGGTCTATTAGTTCCTAGCTACGCAACTGTTGATAAAACTCCAAATTAAAGAGAGTTTTGAAGAAGATTTCAAGAAATAAGTTAATTTACAAATTGAAGCCAACATTTTGAAAATACAATTTAAAAATTTTGAAATATTGAAATACAAATCTTGTGCTCTGAAACCACGAAAGATTATAAGGCTGGAGACAACCTTATGAATGGTTGCGCTGGGCCTTTAGACCACTCATCTCTGTTAAAAATAGTTAAGGAATTGTGACACTGCGACGTGTATGATTAGATGCGCATGCGCGTTCGAATGCGGTCGATCATGCACGAAGTGAATATTCTTAGTATAAAAGAATTAATTTCAGGATTAGGTGTTAGTATCTCTCTGAAAATGATATCTTGGCTATATAAACGCGTTGCAGGAATCTTTGTTGTGTTTTTTAATCTTCCTTGGTTTCAGCGGACAAGATTTGAATTTCAATTTATGACCAGTGCGTTTCACCAAAAAATAAAAAAAAAATTGAGAAAAAGCTAAAATTTAAAAAATATGGTTTCACCAAAATATTAATAACAATAATATTCACATTAAATTTCTAAAAGACCCATATCTTAAAAAAATGTTGATAATTTTTTTTTTAATTTCGAGAGTTCGAGTTCATATTCGAAATTAAAAAAAACACAAAGAAATTAAATCTTCATAATTTGGAAAACAAAATTTGTATAAAAAGTCAACATGTCGAGTTTAAACTCGGATTCTCATGTTAAACCTATTTCGCTGATAACTGACCCGAAAAAATGCTATCCAGGTAGAAAAAAAATCCGCATCTTTTGTTTTATGTTTCTCCAGTAATATAACCTTATTTTTATTAACAAAATACAACAATCCTACCCATTATTTTTAGGGGGGAGAATTTAGTTTTTATGGGGGCTAGCCCATGAATATCAATCGATGAATTATTCACTCAAATCAATCTCCAAATAAATCAACTTTGGGTTAAGTTTATTTTTTTCTTCACTATGGAGCTATATATTACGTTCTTTTTATTTGGATATTATCATGAGGTGAACATTTATAAAGAATTTCTTTAACGCGTTTAGTAGCTAAGCCCCCTGCATTTAACAGCGTCGTATAACCAGAAAAAATATTGTGTTCAGTCCAATAATTTATGAGAATAATTATTTAATAAGTCTTAGCTTCTTTTTCGGTTGGAACGAGGCGAGTACTCGGTTACACCAGTACTAGCGGGGTAAGCCGTGGGTTCACTTTATATGCCGTAAGTTATCACCTTTTAAATATACCGTATAGAATCTTTGTCGGCGTCCCAGTGACATTTGGGATGATGCATTCGCCGCCTTGATATAAGGCCTTTTATTATATTTCTGTTAATATTTTTTATCGAATGAAAAGTTGTTTTGTGGTCGGGCTGTTGTCGTCTGTGAATAATGCGGCTAGATTTCTGGTTATTTATTCTTTATAAGGTTACCAACCGTGTAGGTGTGAAAGTGGTGAATATAAAACGGAAATTATTAACGTCAAATGAACTCTAGAAAAAACGACGTTGGTATATCATTTCAGTCTTTTAAATTATTTGCAAATTAGAAAGGACAATCTTCCGGAAAAAAACAGGTGTGCTTTATTAATTACGTTGATGATGAGCGATGTTCATGTATATTTTGTGAACCTCGATAAGCATCACTCATTTCTAACGCAATTGATAGGTTAAATTTGAGGTATTGTTGTTCCACAAGAACTTTCTAATTCGCAAATAACTTAAAAAGAAAATATCGATCTTTATTGTTAATAAAAACAACAAGTCTATACAAAATTCTGAATCTATACTGGTATTACGCACAACAAGGGCTGTACTTTCCTTCATTTAAACGGTACCTGGCACAATTTCGTGAGAAATAATGTTGTTGATTTATTAAAGGCCCAAAATTTTCTCTTCGCTCTTTAAAAATTTATTTAGATTATTATCTTTCGATAATTCATCAATCTCGCAAATTTCATGAAATTCTGAACTGGAATTCCAAAACTGACAGTACTACGTAGGGAAAATTAAATTTTAAACTAGAGACTTTTCAAGGATACGTCGAAAATTTCGGAAGTCGAAATTTAGAGAAAATGCTCAGAATTTGTCAAATAAAGTTTTGTTTTCTGAAACATTAAGTTTAAAGCTTACATTTCGAGATTATAATCCAAATTTAGAAGCAAAGGTTGATATTTCGTAACATCACACTGTTGAAGTTAAAGGTAGAAATTCCGAAATATATTTAAGATTGAATAAATTTCATCTTTTAACGCAAAATGTTGAGGAAAAAGAGAACAAATTTTGGGGTTCATAAGGTCGAGCCTTAGACTTCTCCGAAATATTGAGATAGAAGTTGAAACTTTAAGATTAAAAAGAAAATATTTTTTTGAGGCCGAATTCGAATTTTTGACTTAAAATTCGATATTTATATTAAAAAAATTAGGAATTTTTTAAAGTTGAACATTTAACTTATTTCCCAAATGTTCACTTTAAAAAGGAAGTTTTTAGATTGAAACAAAAAATTTGAGATTAAAATTTATACTCCAAGCGAGACGCCCATTCTGGATGCGTCGATAGACCATCTACCAGTAAAAAATATAACTTCACAAAATCCTACTGCATAAAAATGGATGAACTGCAGGCAAGGATACCAGACGTAGGTATATACACGAATGGATCAAAAACAAATACGGGCACGGGAACAGGAATCTTTTCGGAAGACCTGAACCTAAACGTAAATATTAAATTAGACAAATACTCAACAATCTTTCAAGCGGAGATGTTGGGAATTTTATATAGCGCCGAGCAATAACGCAACCGAACATAAAAGGAAAATATATCCGAATAAAGACGGACAGCCAGGCAGCCATTAAGGCTCTGAAGAATTTAAAAACAAACTCAATGATGGTATGGAACTACCACCTAGCTTTAGAACCTCTATCACGGGAGAATACAATTGATCTAATATGGATCAAAGGACATTCTGGGAAAGAGGGAAATGAACGCGCCGACAAACTGGCGAGGAAGGATTCAGAAGAACAATTCGTTGGACCAGGACCAACCCTTTTCCTGGCTGGATCAACCATAAGAACCCTACTTAAGGCTCTGAGGAATTTGAAAACAAACTCAGTTCTGGTATGGAACTGCTACCTAGCTTTAGAACGTCTATCACATGATTATGCAATTGATCTGTCATGAATCAAAGGACATTCTGGAAAAGAGGAAAACGAATGCGCTGAGAAACTTGCGAGGAGAAGTTCGGAGGAACAATTGGATTAGAACCAACCCTTTCCCTAACTAGATCAACCGCAAGAATCCTACTTAACTAAGAAATTCATCGTAAACACAAAGCCCAATAGGCGTTAATAACAACATGCCGACAGACCCACGCATCCATTAGAATACGGTGCAGAAAAAGGGCAAAACTATGCTTACACCTTTCAAGAAATAACCTCAGAAAATTTGTAGGGATTTGGACAGGTCACTGTCGGTTAAACAAACCCCTTCACCCCTTTACAAAATGGGAATTATAAACGACCTGAGCTATAGGGGATGTTTAGAAGAAAATGAGAGCGTCGAACACGTGATGTATCACTGTCCAGTACTAGCATCAATTAGAGAATCCACGCTGAAGACTTCTGACCTAGTGTGGCCAGTTAGAGAGGTGCGCATCCAAGAGGCATTCTTCAGTTTTTCAATAGGGTTAGGTGGCTGAATAAATGATTAAGGACGCTTTAATCATAGGGATAGCACAATGGACCCGAAAAGGGTGCCCTAAATGCTAGCTAAAAAAAAATGTATACAACCCACCCCAAACCCAGAATCTAGAATCCAGATACTACAAAAGACTGATTCAAAAATTTTTAACGAAGACTCAAAATTTAAGAGGAAAGAAAAAGTGTTAAGTTTGAAGGGAAGCTTTTGACTATTGTCCCAAATTTTTTCTATAATACAACTCCCGGGGTGGGCATTTTTGATTTTACTAAATTTTATTGTTATATTATGTACTACCAAGTGTTACCTTGCACACTCCCGCCGCCTTTGCTACCTATTCTTGAATCGGAAGAGACAATTTTAGCCCGGATGGAGCAAAAGCTTACCAGAACGGAATCCGGAGACGACTTTTTGGAGAATAGTAGTTGGGATTCAAGGTAATGACACACGCAACGGTTTTAGTCGGATGAAGCTACTTACGAACAGGTCAGGATCCTCCCCTGCATAAGCAGCAACTTTGAATGTCCACAATGACGACTTAAAGCAATAATTCTTCTGATCGAGCTCTTTAGTTTTTTAGCGATGACATCTAATCAATAATTACTAAGGACTTTAATTTTGTTGGTTTCATTTATTTTACTGACGAAGCCTGATGAAGTTTTCAATTTTTACAATACCTCGCTTGAGCCGATAAAAATTGCGTACCGTTACGGAGGTCGGAAGCCAGACACCAAGAATATTTTTCATGGAATAGTTCAGCCTGCTTACTATACGACGACTGCGTGATTAGGTAATCTGAAAGTTGACTTATAAGTCAAAAACCCCCACCCTTGAATTAGCCCAGGAAGCTTTAGAACCGCTACAGCTGAATCCAGAGACAAGTTTTTGGAAAATAATAACCGAAGCTTAACAAGGACAGAGCTAGACCGAGAGGGAATAAAAAGAAATGAGGTGCTGAAAGCTTTGCGAAAACAGAAGACAAAGTACCATTTTTGGCCTTTAACCATTTTTTGGGATTACTTAAAGCCATAGTCCCAATGAAACTACACAATAGGGAAAAGGTACAAATGAGTACCCCATGAAAAAATATTACAGGCCAAAAGCAAGCCAAAAAGATTTCTAGTCAATTATTTGCTCAGAGAAGGCAAAACGAGCTCATCGATCTACCCAAGAACAATTTGAAGGCTTACTACTGGTCTTCTTAAGGGATATTACGCCTTGAGATACCACCTCAAAAAAATGGCTACAACAAATAACTATTTATGTAGATGCATATTTGGAACGAGACAACGGAGTACATATTGTGCAACTGGCTTTCACTGATTCTGAGCAAAATGAAGCATTTCGAAATAACACCTGCTGAAACTGGTAACTTAGCTCCGAAGAAGATCCCACACTTTCTGGGAAGTCTGGAAGACATTGGAATAATTTAGATTAGGCTTAGGCACAAAAGAACTAGTGTCTAAGTAAAGAAATCACATCAAAGGCTAAAGACCCCATACAAATCTACAAGAATAAAGTTACTGTTTGAAGGAAGATTAAGCTTCTTCCCTCCAGAAGTAGTAACTTTGAATTTATTAACCAAAATATCATCTTAAGGCATTAATCAACTGATCAGTAAGGTCTTTGATTGTTTACCGCCGATATCTACAGAATGATACAAAAAAATACTAATTTTATTCTATTTATTTGACTAATGAAGCCTGGTTTACAAGAAAGGGAGTCTTTAAATTTCACGTTATTCGACAAAAAAACGTAATCTGTTTTAGAAGCTAGACTTTGTTACGTTATTTATTAAATATTTTGGATATTTTGGGCTGCAGGTTTATAGTTGTGGTTGTTGTAACAAATATATGAACTTTTTATTGAACTCATTGGTAATCTGCTAGACGAACTCCATTAAACCAAAAACAACAAATGTGGTTCCAACACGCTGGTTGGAGTATTTTTATTACAAGAATACTTTGGATAAAAATAAGCCTAAGAAGTTATGAACCTGTATGTATCATGGCCTGCACGATTGCCAGATTCAAGCCCACTTGATTTCTTTTTTTGGGGGTAGGGTGGATCATTGAAAACCTGAATATAGGTAACCTATGGCAATGAGCGACTTCCACAAGCTGGAATAAGTAGATCCAGATTACAACCAAATACTAGCCAATGAGAGATGAAGGAATTTTTGAAAGAACTGAAAATTTCTTCCGTAAGGAGAAGCTTGGAGCGCATATTACACGTTTTTAGGAATTTTATGATTACTCATCATTTTATATAAATGAAAATATCATTGCAGAAAAGTTATTGATCTTTATTTATTACCAGCAGTTTACATTTTAACATTTCATCCTGATTTTGTACGAAGATAAATCGTATATGAATCGGAATTTCTATAATGTCGCCATGAGGACGTCCGGAGTGTGCTCATACTCTTAGACGTGTTAGGTGGGTATATCACGTGACTTCCTGCGCTCAAACGAATTCTGTTCTCGCCGTTCGTCAGTTGTAAATACAATGAATGAGCAAGAGGTTCATCCGCACGTTACACAGCGCATTATCATTTAATTTCTTCCCATTAAAGATGTAAAGCCCGCCGAAATTCTTCGTTGACTAGAAGCACAGTTTGCGGATACATGTTTGAAAAAAGATCAAGTGTATGAATGGTACAAAAAATTTTTGGAAGGACGAACTCAAGTTGAAAATGAATCCCACGCCCGACGTCCTCGGATCAGTGTGGCTGCGGCAAGGTTAACGCTGTTCAACGCCTTTTGGAAGGTGATCGTCGTTTAACTGTTGGTGAAATTGCAACTCAGATGGGGATAAGCTTTGGGAGTGCACAATCCATCATAACAGATGAGCTGAGGTTTCGAAAAACTTCTGCCAGGCGAGTACCTCGTCTTTTGACTGAAGAACAGAAACAACAACGTCTGGAGATTTGTCAGCGCCATCTTGGACATTTTTAACCTGAAGGCGATGGTTTTTTGTAACGTATGATGAGACTTGGGTCCATCAATATACCCCTGAATCTAAACAAGCAAGCATGGAGTGGAGAAGAAAGGGGGAAGGTGCACCCTTCAAGGCAAGAACTCACCTCTCAGTTGGAAACGTTCTTAGGACAGTGTTTTGGGATGTTACGAGTTCTGCACGTCGATTTTCTGCATGAACGTCTTACGTTAATGCTGCCTACTTCTGGCAGCTATTGGTTGAAGCAAAACGTGCATATCGACGGAAGAGGCGCGAATTTTAGGTCCGAAATGTGATTATGCTTCAGGACAATACCCGCCCCCACTCTGCCAATCCGACAAATCCAAAATTAGGACTCGCTCCTTATAGTCCCGACTTATCACCATGCGATTATCATATGTATGGGCCACTGAAAGAAGCTCTAGGAGGTGAGCGATTTCATGATGATGCTGCTGTTGAGAGATTTGTGCGTAATTGGCTGCAAACACGCCTCCCTTCTTTTTATGAGTATGGCATTAAAAAACTCCCAATCTATTGAGAAAAATGCATAACAAAATCAGGAGATTATGTAGAAAAATAGTTAATAACTTTAATATATGTATCTTGTACCAATAAATCGTTAAAAACAAATTCCTGTTTATATTTGATTTACCCTCATATAATCTTTAAAAATATCACTGCAGCATTAAACTCTATCAGTCTTTATCACCAAGAGCTTACGTTTTAACGTTTTCCAAATTAAAAAATGTTCCGTTTTGATATAACTCGGCATACCATGAGCATTAGTTACAATTTAATGATTTCTAAAGTACACCATACCAGTCGAATTAAGGGTATAAAGATTTTATAAACAAGAGGCCTCAAAGGATAAAACAAAAGTTCGATGAGTGGGGAAGAAGGTAGTATAGACATTCACCACGCCCACGTTTGCTCCAATCCGCTACAAGAAAGAGAGGCTTCACAACAGAACAAACCATTGATCAACTCCATAGCTTTACATTGCTTGAATGATTACACTAGTAAACATCGTTTTTACAACGTCTATGAAATTACTCGAATACTGATTATGAACAAAGCAGTAAAAATCACATATTAGCCAATAACTTTTATAAACTTATGACTAGAGCTGGGATTATATGCAAAATGCATATAAAGTGCATTAAGTTTTTTCTCGCAATTCGTGTTTTTTTAATTACGATTTTATAATACTCAAAATTCTACTTTTTCCTCTTAAAATTGCTCTATGTCTAGGATTGAATATTTTCTTAAAATATCGTCGCCACTTTATTATTTATTTATGTTGTGTCTAACAGGTGGGTTTTAAACAAAGGGGTAACACTTATTTAAAAGAATGATCGGAATACCATGAACGTAAACACTTTATTTTCTATCTTTTCACATGTCATATCTATCTTATTTCTCAATGGCGCTTATTTTAAACTACAACAATTCTCCTACGCTTAATTGAAGATATTTATACTTGATAATAATCTTCTAGGTACGAAGGCTGTTTCCTGCTTCTGCTGGGTCCACGCAAAATCGGCTCTAGTTCCTGGTTCTCTTCGTATGTTGCTTCATCAATATTTTCAGGTTGATTTGTTTCCATATTTATTGGCATCGCTACCAAATTTCCTAAGTTCACATCCTGCTTTTGTTCACAAAGTGGTGCAAAAGTCACACACCTTTTTTTCTGAAGATTTTTCTGTGATGGAACATCGGTTGGGAGTAATTGATCAATATGACGTTTAAAAATATATCCGTCATCTAACTTCACCAGATAGTGTAAATGTCCTAATCTTTCGATGATAATCCCAAACTTCCAGTGTTGCTTATTGGCTGTGTAGTAACATGCTTGTACACGTTCTCCTACGCTTAATTGTCTTGCTGTTTGGTCTGGATCTTGTGAGGCCTGGACTTTAATAGCTTTTAAGGCGTCTGGCTGGATCCGGATGTTTCGCTGGAGATACTGTTCTGCTGGCGTTTTGTTACTGCCTAATGTGACTGCTCTTTCTCTTACTTTTGTGCGCATTGATAGTGGTTCGTCAGCCATCGCTGTAAGTTTCTTTTTTTTTTTGAACATTTCTTTCTGCCAACCCATTGGTAGCTGGATGACCTGGTGCAATGAATTCGCAGAAGATGCCTCCTTTTTTACAGAATGTTTGAAATTCATCGCTCGTGAAAATTGTGGCATTATCCGAGACTGATACTTCTGGAAATCCATGTCTGGAGAATATTTCTTGAAGTAATTCTATAGTCGAAGTTGAAGATGAACATACTTCTATTTCTGCCCACTTAGATTTAGCGTCCACAACAACTAGGAAATAGTGTTTTTGATAAGGTCCCGCATAGTCAATGTGTATAAGCTGTCAATTTTCCTGTGGTTCATCCCATGGATGCATGGGTACCTTAGGTGGGCTATTCTTGATATTAGCACAAGCGGAACATGAACGTAATAGCTTTTCGATGTCGTTGTTAATTGATTTCCAATATACATAGCGACGTGCGAGTTGTTTCATCTTGGTAGTTCCCAAGTGTGTACGATGTAGTTCTTTCAGAACTTATGACTGTAGATTGCTGGAATAACAACACGTTGACCTCTAAATAAAATGACGCTATCAGTAGAAAAATCACATTCACTGTTCTCATTTTCTTGAAGTTCATGCAGTATTTTTGAAAGACTTTGATCCTCTTCAGTTTCTTTTCTGATAGATTCGAATGTGATTGCTGAAGTACAAATCTTGTTAATTGATTCATCACAAAGCAAGTGAACTTCCTCGTTGATAGCTGCGTCAATAAGAAATAATTCCTTATCCTGCAGTGATGCTCGTGATAAGCAATCAGCGTTTGAATTTTCGGTACCCTTTCTGTACACTATTTTGTAGTCGAATCCCGATAAAATGCTGCATAACGCTGTAGACGGGCGTACAGGTACTGAAAAATCGATCGACCCCAAATACTATTGCCAATGCTTCTCTGTCCAGTTGCGAATAATTCTTCTCTGCTTCAGTTAGTGAACGGGATACGAAAAAACTGGTCGTTCCTGACCATCGATAATGTGCGATAGAACTGCGCCAATTCCGGTAGGGCTTGCGTCGCAGGCAAGTTGAACAGGCAATTCTGGATTGAATGGCAAGACTACTCTGTGATTTCCAATTTCTTAATTCGAATAGAAGCTGCTTTGCATTTCGCTGTCCACTTGAAGGGTACATTTTCTTTCAGAAGGTAACACAATGGTGTTGTGACTGTAGAGGTGTTTGGAATGAACCGACTGCAAAAGGTTACCATTCCGAGAAACGTTTTGACTTCGCTCGATGACTTTGGTCGAGGCATATCCATGCTAGCCCTAACTTTTTCTGGAGATTTAGAGATCTTATTATTTTTAATGACATGCCCCAAAAATTCAATGCATTGTTGAAAAAAACACATTTTCGCCGATTCAACTGCAAGTCGTACTTTTGCAATCGGTCGAGACATGTCGAGTCGGTCGAGACACATTCCTGCCTTGTTTTTCCATGTCGTCGAAACACTTTTCTGTTTTTTTTCAATCCTTTCAAAATATGGTCGATGATTTTGTCGAACTCTGAAGCTGCAGTTTTTATACCACTGTAAAGTCGATTCACTCTACATGTTCCCCGGTGCGTTGATATTGTTTGGATCATTAATTAGTAACTTGTAAGTGTAAATAGGCTTCATATAGATCCATGCGACAAAAATATTTCGAGTCTTCGAGTCACAAAAGCTATTGATTTTAACATCGATTTTTCGGATTGAGTAGTGTGCGTCTATCAGTCGTTCGTTAACTCCAATTTTGTAATCGACGCACAGTCGCATTCCTCCATCCGCTTTTGGTATGACAACCAAGGGGGAGCCCCAGTCACTGGTATCCGTTTTTGCAATGATCCCTGCTTCTTCTCCACCCGGCTAAACAGCGCATATGGAATTTCTCTTTCTCGGTGAAAGATTGGCCTCGCTTTTTCCCGAAGCTTCAGGTCCACTTTGAAATCTGGCACGCAACCTATCTTTTCTTTGAAGATATCTGAATATTTTGCTAAAATTGCATCGGTACTGTTGTTGGGGTTATAAATAGGCTGCGTCAATATTGCATTCTGCTTTTCTAAATCAATTTCGTTCAGGTTGATTCCCAAGAGACGAATCCAAGTTCGGCTTAGGATTGCATCAAAATCCTCTGGTACAATGTAAATACATTTTTGTGTAGTGTAACTTTTGTAATTGACAGTGACTTCGACTTTTCCCTCTAAAACAAATACTTCCTGTGTATAAGACCGGAATCTTATTTTTGACGGTTGAAGTGGAATGTCGATTTCTAGTTGTGCGAATTTATCGCTAGGTAAAAATGTAAATCCTGAACCTGAGTCAATTTCAAAGTTTACTGGTTTCCCTTGGATCAGAATCTAAACATAATAACGTTCGATGTCTTGTTCGATTTGTCGATTTTGATATATATTTACAACCTGAAAAGATTCATAGTCCCTAATGTCACCCTCACCGCATACGGCATTAGTATTAATTTGGTTCGATTGAAAGTTTGAATTCTGACTTGAATTGGAAGTTGCGTTTTGATTTGATTTTGATTTCTGATCAAGCAATGATCGAATGCAAACTTTTATCACGTGTCCGGTTTTATGACATCCGTAACACTTAAGATTTGATTTTTCTATTCGAAAGTCTTTTGACGAGTGATTGTTTCTGCCGCATCTGAAACCGAGCCCACGGATGCCTAAAGCTCTGTAATCGATCTTTGCTTCGCGTCCTTTTGATTGTGAACGGTGGTGTGACGAGTTGCGCTGGGAATGGTTTCTATTTCTGTGTTGATTTTTGTTGCGACTCACTCTATTCATGTCCGTCGTCGTTGTTGATAATGTTGCTCTTTGACTCAGTTCTTTTGAATTGATTTTTGATGCTTCTAATGCCACTGCTTGTGATACGATGTTGTCGAATCCTTTTTTCTCTGATTGTAGCAGTTGTTCCTTAATAGAATTATCTTTGATTCCTCGAATGAATTGGGCCCTAAGAAAAGTATCTGCAATGGATTCTTTACATTGACATTCTGAGATAAAATTACAATCTCCTATGTCAGCCCGTAGCATTGCAAGGAAGTCTGCAATCGATTGATTCTCACTTTGGTATTTCGACAAAAACTGATGCTGTGCCACGAGTTCATTTTTTTCGGAGCTAAGTGCGTTTCTAATAGCTTAATGAGGCCGTCATGAGTCTTTTCTTTAGATAATGTTGGTGCCGAAAGTGTTGAAATTACGTTAAAATATTTTGCACCAGTCGAATTTAATAAAAGTTTAACACAATATTCCTTATTTTCAAATACATTTTTCATTTCCAGGTAATTCTCAAATCTCGCTTTATTGTTGCGAAAGGATTCCTTTGAGGGGTCAAAATTTTCAAGATTTGGTAAAAGAGCTGTGTTGATCGTTACGTCTTGCAAGTCTCTAGGTTGCTGGCCTTTATTTATTATTATGTTCAACATTTGTTGTTGAAACTGCATAAACTGCTCAAATTGTTGAGGATTCATTGTATGTTTCAATTAACTACTTGTATTTTGTTGATTAAAGTTCCACATATGTAGAAAACTATGATTTTAGGTTATTGTTTCTGCTCTATGTCGAAAATGTGATGTTATTGTGTGCTTCTATGTATCTATGTTCTCTAAATGTAGGGTTTATGTCGAAAATTTTAAAGTTATATTTTTCACCCGCTAAATTGTTCAATCTTTATTATTTTAGTTTTCTGTTAAATGGGTAGCTAATATCATATTTGTTTACCTCTAACAGGTGGGTTTTAAACAAAGAGGTAACACTTATTTAAAAGAATGATCTGAATACCATGAATGCGTCAACACTTTATTTTCTATCTCTTCACATGTCATATCTAACTTATTTCTCAATAGCGCTTATTTTAAACTACAACAATTTATTTTTTTTTAAATCCATTTTTCCTAATGTTGGGCTTTTTCTGAACATTTTATCTTACTCTCGAAATGTTTACAGCTATAAAAAAAATGTTCTTTAGTTATGAAAACTTAAAATTGAACAGATATTTTAATAATACTCTAAACATTTTGAGAATAATATTTTTAGGAACTTAGGAGAAAAAATATCCTGTAAATTTAAAGATTATCTCAACATTTAAATAAAAGTAAAAGTTGTCGGAGAAATATTCTATGAAATTTGGGTTTCTTTTCTCTAAATTCGATTTATTGTAAAAATTGTGATTGTTGTCACAAAATTCTCTTTTGGAAATTTCGACATTTTTTGGAAGTCTTTTGAAAGTTTCGGTTTTTTTTATTCTATTTTTTCCCAGAGTTCCACTCTTTTTCGAAATTTCGTTTTTAATATGAAAATTGGATCAACCTAGTTTATGTAGTTTACATGAATATACTCAGCCAGAAGGTTTTCTGTTTTCCTTTCTGGCCAATTAATTTTTGTCCCCTCTTGATCGAAATCCCACGGAAAGAGGTCCGTGGAGTTTCTGACATTAAAGTGGTCCGCGACTAATAAAAGGATTAAGAAACTTTGGTCTAAAGGCAGACATTTTTAAGAAACGTAGATACATTTACAGGATTTTTTTTTTGAAATATTCTTTGTGTTCTTTGTATTATATCAATGATAACGAATCAATGACACTTCGAGTGTATTTTAATTGAGAAGTTAACGAACTGTCTTTGCCCAAAAACAATCAACATTGCTGATTCAATGCTGTGAGATAGGTCAGAAAAATCACTTGAGGGATCCTCTGTATCAGAAAATGGGGGGATCAGTGTCAACACTGCAGTCGACCAACTCAAACCTGCTTTCTCTAGTCTTCTTTTTAACAAAATTGGACATGTATGGTTTTAAATAAAAATGCCTAGGAGTATACCAGCGTTTTATCTTTTATCTGTCATAGAAAACGCAGCTGTAAATCAAGCCACGCGAACGCGAATAAATAAATTAGAGGAATTAAGTGTGTCACAACAGTGCCGCCCTCTGCGGGGGTTACAAGACGGACCACGTGTCGAGCGGGATGCAAAGAGGGTATAATTTGTCCTGGGGGTACAATACCACGACACAATAGTCGATCAAGGTCTCTACGACGGCTTGTCATTACATGACCACCCCTGCCCTAAGGATGTTATTAGGCATCAATTGATATGGTTATGTGATTACCGAACACCGCCTTCTCTTCCACTCTAATTATATTATTTTGCTTTGATGCAATCAATCTACTCGCTCTTTTCTCTATATAGATTTTATGTAACCATTCACTGGATTATTTGTTTGAGGAACAATGTTTAACCACAAATGGTGAGATTGGATCAGTCTGATTATTGGTTTATAAAATTTTAATGTTTATAAAATTCATAGTTCGTAGATTAAATCTTGCTCTACAGAAGAATTAACCATAAGATCATCATTAATATTGGAGAACACAAATTCTTATAGACTGAAAGAAGAAATGTTATAAAAAATAAAAATATCAAAAAACTCAAACTAGAACAAAAAATTTCAAGTTCACTTATTTTACTAATTTCTACTAAAAGTTCGATTTAAAATCTCAATTTTTTTCAACTTCAATTTTTAACTCAGAATTTCGAAAAAATTAAAATTTGAGTTGAAATTTAAAATAAAAAAAAACTCCAAATTTGAACAAAGCCAAAATTTTAACAGAAAAGTCATTTCTTTTAAACAAAATTCACATTTCACACAAAGTGAAGAAAATTGTTAAAAAACAAAATTACAATTTTGACTTTGATTTTCAAATTCCGACTTATTCTGGGTATAGATTTTTAAGTTATGAGGAAAAAGGTGAATACTTAACTGAGATTTCGAGTTTAGATTTGAAAATTTTATGCTTTTAGACATCTACTTAATAAATCTCTAAGCACTGACTGACAGACAATGTGGAGTCTAAGCTGGTGGGCCTCGGAGCACGATAATTCGTACAAGTGTTCCCCATAACACGTAAGTGAGCACCAACATTTATCAGCCTCTAAGATATTAAAAATTGGTGACTTTTATGTAGTGAATAATATTGGCTATTGTAGTTAAGGTTGCCTATAAGCGTTAAGAGCGGACATTGTTGGCCAATGTGTTTCCACACGAATTTATCTAAATTTTTGCAGGTAATAATTTTGCAATTCATATTTTGTTTTTTTTATAAATTATTTTTCTTTAACTTTCAAAATTTTAAGTTTTAAATTCGAAATTTTCGCTTTATTTTGGCATTTTGGCATGGATATTTAATTTTAAAAGGTCTTTTCAGACCTTTTCAAATTTCTTCTCGAAATTTCGAGTGTTTAGTCAACATTTTCTGCACACAATCAGAAACTTGAGTAGATTTTTGTTTAAATTTTTTTCCAAAAATTTCCGCTTGAACTATTAAATTTTTAAATTAACGCAGTGGCGTGTTCTTCATGGAAGCTAGGGAAGCACAGCTTCCCTTACAAAAATGAAAATATTCATATTCATTTTATTCTTTTTTTCACACAACAGCTGCGACCATTATTTATTGGTGATTAGTAACGCTTATGATCAAAATTTAACCATTGTGCCTATAAAGTAACAAATTCAAATTATTTATGACATAATTAATTGGAATTTATTTGTGTACAAATTCCCAAAAGTGTTATATTATATATTATAAACATTTCGAACTTTATTGAAAATGTCGACTTTTTTTAAAGATGTTTTTTTATGTCAGTTTTCAAAATAAATTTCAATTTATTATTGAAAATTTTGACACTTGAAAATTTAGACATTTCAATATTTTACCTTTTTTAAGACTTCCTTTTTTCAAAATTTTGACTTTTTCCTAAAATTTCAACTTTTTCGCGAAATTTAAGCTTTATTTTAAAATCTTGACCTTTTCAAAATTTGCACTTTATTTACAAAACTTCATCTTTTTTTTTTATCCGACTCATAGTTAATCAAACGTTGACAATTCGAAAATGATCCATTTTTTTAAATCTTCGACTTTTTCTCGACATTCCAATTCACTGTTTTGAAAATTTCAATCGTTTTATTAAAAAACTGTTAACAAGATTTAAATAAAAGTTATACTTTTCAAAATTTTGGTACTATGAATATTTTTCGACTTCTTGTTCGAAAATTTCCGTTTTCTTGAAATTTAACAATTTTAATTGTTTCTCATTATTTCGAATTTTATGCCAAAATTTCGACTATTGTAAATTTTGACTTTTTTTAGAAATTTCGACTTTTTTAAGAAATTCAACTTTTACTGAAAATTGAAACATTTTTTAAAAAATTTGGTTTTGAATATTCTGATAATTTTGACGTTTTTTATTAAATTTTGACTTTTTTGCAAATTCGGTAAACAAAATTGACACTTTTTGCAAAATTTATACTTTTTGTTAAAATTCTGACTGAAAATTTACTTTTTTGAAAATATTGACTTATTTATTTAATTTTCGACTTCAAATTCGCCTTTTTGTAAACTTAAACTTTTTTTTTGCAAAATTACTCTTCGTTGAGAATTAGAACTATTTTTTTTAAAATTTCAAGACTTTTTAAATGTTAACTTTTTCTCAAAAATATACCAAAACATCTATTTTTTTAAAAACTATTCATTGAAGATCTCGACTTTTTTTGAAAATTAGGATCAAAAAACTTAAACTATCCAAAATTTCGGCTTCTTTTTGAAATTCCAACTGAAAGTTTAAGCGAAAATTTCAGTTGTGTAAAAAATCTCGACTCCTTTAAATGAAATTTACATTTTTGTTCAACATTTTCACGCCCATTTTTACCGACATTAAAAATTTTGTCCGTTTTGAAAATTTGATTTATTCTAAAATAGAGTTTTTTTCGTGACGTTTTGAACACTTTTTAAAAAGGTCCAAGTTTTTCTAAAAGTCAAATTTTTCTGGAATTCTGAATAATTTTTAAAAATATTGATCTAAATATTTCGAATTTTTTTTGAAAATTGGGCCTTTTTCAAAAAATTATATTTTTTAGCGAAAATACGATTTTTTCTCAACGGCTTTTCTCAACGATTTTTTCTTCAAATTTCAAGTTTTTCTCGAAATTTCGATTTTTGTGTGATTCTCAACTTTTTTTGGAAAATTCCACTTTTGTTGAAAATTTATATATTTTTTAAATTCGACCTTTTTAAATTTTGATTTATTGTTATAATTATGTAGATATTTTAACATAATAACTTTTTAAAACTTACTTTTTTCAGCAAAGTTTAGACCACTATCAGCTCTTTCGCATCATTGATAAGTTTTTTCACGGTTTTCTTTTTAAGCTTTTCTCTAACTTTTCTCAGGGTGGCCAAACAAAAAGAATTAAATGAGAAATGTTAAGAAATAGAAGCCTTGCAAAGCAGATTCGATGAGTTTAATGAGAAAGCAATTAAACTTATCGAATCTGCTTTACAAGGCTTCTATTTCTTGACATTGCATATCTAATTCTTTTGGCCTCCCTGATTTCCCTTTGTATGTAGCTTTGTATATTTTTGTACCTTGAGGGGCTGATCATTTGTTTTCTTTTTGAGTGTCGGGATTTCTTCTGTCATTTATGATTTATGCTTCACTCCGTTATACTTCAAGTACGTATCCTTAATATTAATGAGTGTTTTACCAAATATCACTATTTGCTCATCCGTTTTGTTAATCTTCTCTTCAATCAGTCTACACTTGTCTTTCTTCTTTCTTCTTTACTTGGTTCCTTGCTGTCTCACTTCTAGTTTCCTAAGATTGTATTTTGGTTGTTGTGTTTTACGTACAATCCCGAACCTTGTCCTATATTCTCAACAAGTGGATTGTGATATGACTGTATATCTGCACCCTGGTATCTTTTCACGCTTGTGAAGCTGTTTCTGTATCTTTGATTTACTGAGATTTAACCTATCTGGTTTCGGATGATATGACCTTTCCCATAGTCTCTGGGAGAAGTCCAGGTATATAGTCGTCTATCCGGTAGCTTGTAGAAAGTGTTCGTTATTACCAAGTCATGTTCGGATGCAAATACACCGGAAATACCTCTCCTTGTATTTCTAACACCAAGCCCATGAGGTCCAATGTGTTTTTCTTCTCTCCCTTTACCTATCTACGCATTGGAATCACCCATCAAAATAGGAAGTTCCTGTTTAGGTAGCTTCTTTATGAGATCCTTAATCTGAGAGTAAAATTCTTTCACTTCCTCTTCACTGTAATCGGTTCTAGGTACCAGTTCTATGTTGGGGTTCACTGGCGACGTGTTCAGTTGCAGGAGCATGACTCTTTCTATCATAGGCATAAAATTAATGACCTGTCTAGCAACGTCCCCTCTAGCAATCAATCTACTTCGTGCTCATACCTTCCATTAATTATTCAGGAAAAGTATACTCTATAATTCTTCATGTCACAGTAGCCGTAAGCGCGCAATCTCATCTCACTAACCCCCATAATTTCTGTATTCAGTCTTCTCATCTCCAACAGACGAGCTTGGGCCATTGTCCTTACATTCCACGTGCATACTCTCCCGATTTGCTTTTCTCTCAGTTTCTGGTTAACCATGTTTCTGTTCCTATTTGCTTCACATAAAGATCCGATCGGGGAGCTTGAAACTCCGGACTCATTTAATAAGAACATATCCATGATGTCGTAGTAGGAAAACATACAACCTTGAGATGGCTTCCCGTTGCCTTTCTCAAGGTTAGATGTGAGGGAGCACATGCAACCCTCCCGATTTGGCTATGGGAGATGTTGCAAGGCGCGTGTTGGCGAGGTCGCATTCCTGAAGTAGACCTACTTCTGTGGGGACTCCACTGAGTGTCCACCTACTACCCGCGGAAATTTTTAAAAACTCAAAATTTTAAGAAAAGTTAAAATTTTCAAAATTAAGTTACAATTTCTAGAAAATTTTAAAATTTTGGAAGTCGATCGAAAAAAGATCAACATTCTGGAAATTTTAAATTTTGAAAAAAGTTGAAATTCTCAATAAAAATCGAATACTTCAAAAAATACTCGGAAAAGGTGATTCAAGATTCTTTTTCTTTTTTTAAGTAGATCAAGACGCGGGTATCGGTTACTTTCTTTAATAAATTTCAAATTCTTCTTTAAACTTTTTTCTAAACGCTTTTATCAAATATCAAATTTTACTTTTATGCGTCTTTTGTATTTCTCAATGTTAACTGTTTCCCAAAACTGGTAATTTGAGCCTCAAATTTGAAAAGCAAAAATTCAAATTTTTAAACAAATCTTAAGTTTAACATTTGGAAATTTGTGTACAAAGGTCAAAATTAAAAAAAAAACTTAATTTAATAAAACAATTTTGAATTAAGCCTCAAAATGTCGGTTCCATCTCGAATTTTTGACTTTTAATCTAGAAATTATCCTTTTTCTTAAAAAGTTCAAGCCCCAAGTGAAATTTCGAGTTTAACAGTTGAAAATTGACGAGAATTTTTGTATTTTTTTTTAAAAATAACAAGTTTAGCCTTTTGTCGAAATTTTAAAATAAACCCAATTTATTTCAAAACATCCCAAAATTTTTAAGCTAGCCTTAAAATGTTAAATTCAAAAGTGGAAACTACGAGAAAAAAATCGAATACAGAGGTTTAGATCAATTTGAGATCAAAGTCAAGTCGAAAATTTGGGAATAATTTTCCAGATTAAACGCCAAATATTATTTTTCTTAGCAATTACGAGCTAACACTCAGTATGTATCAATTTTGCCTAGAACGCATCCTCTGAGGTAAAACTTATTTAAATTAACACATTTAAATGAATATCTGTTTAAATTTTTTCGTAATAAAAAGATATTGCTCGTTTTTACACATTTTGCATTTTTTTGTCTGTTATTTATTGCACAATTTAGAGGATTATTAATCAATGAAAAACGACGGAACAAGTAAATCAAAGCACACAGATAGATAGCATTAAAGAAGACTTAATTACTTTATTAGTAATAAATACATTTATTGTTGATTATAAAAGTCGCCAATGATGTCGACATAACGTTGCTCACAAAATTCTCCCAATACTTTCTGATAACGTATAACCTTAATAGCTGGATCAGGTTCACATAAGTACTGGCTATTATTATCTTCATCAGTTTGTATGTGCCGATTACCCGTATAAGCTATACAGGTGCCAATTGTGGCTACAAAGCTAAAGAGGGATTAATAACACTTCTTTTAATTTAGATTATACTTACTGGCAAAATTTTTGCGTATCTATACCTCTGCTTTCTTCAAAAAGAGCTTCGTTCAAGCTGCCACGCGCATCCTCAAATGACTGAGTTACATTTAAGCCAGAAAATAGATGCTTGAGGAAGCAATCCAGAGCGGCCTCCTTTAGGTCTCCAAAAACGCAGAACATCTTTTCCATATCGTCTGCAATGATTTTTCAAGTTTGCTTATTTAATTGCAAAATTTTTCCAGTATACAGATATCGGGTGTTCAATTGAAGAAGGTGTCGTGTGTCGTGTGTGTCGTGTGCGTCGTGTGTAACGTGTGTGTCGTGTGTCATGTGTGTCGTGTATGTCGTGTGCGTCGTGTGTAAAGTGTGTGTCGTGTGAATCGTGCGTGTGTCGTGTGTGTCGTGTGTGTGTATGTGTCGTGTGTGTGTGTGTGTCAGCTTAAGAAAAAATGTATCAAATATCTCAACAAAAAAAGAACTTATATTTTAAGGTCTCGAAATACCAAGTGACAGAAAACGTTGACGAGAGTTTAGTTGGTTACTGTAAATTAAAAACAGTTACAAGCCTAATAGAAGGACTCATTTTGATTGAAAAGTGAAACATTCAAACATTACAATGCAAGGAATACAAAAGTATTAGTTCATTATGAAAAAATTCTTTGAGAAAAAAAAGGAATCATTGTCTCTTTAAAGAAGTTTGCTAGATTTTGTAAAACTGTCGATGTTTTTAAGCAACTTTAATTTATGTAACAATGCAATTCATCCATTTGTGTGTAGAAAAATAATAATGTTAATTAAATTATTCTCTTTTTTATACGTATCCACTCCTGTTTAGCTGAAGACTTGGTCCGCATTAAGCAAAATTTATATGCATTCATATGCAAAAATATACCCCGACTTACGCGAATTCAACTTACGCGATTTTCGTCGGTCCAACCTTTCGCGTAATTTTGAGGTATTACTGTAGTTCAAATCATTATGCGTGAAAAAAATAATTATATAAAGAATTTTCTTTTGTTCTAGAAAATTAGAGCCTCTGCATAAATAAAAAGTTATAGTGGCACTTGACAGATGATAAAATAATTATTAAGTAGGCAATGCCTTTTTGATTATGTTTTCCTCTAACAAAACTCCAGCTCGAAAAAACTCGGAATTTTCAAAAAACGTAAATATTTTTCAAAAAGGGAAAAATTTTCAACATCTTCAAATTTTCTACCTTTACTCGTTATCAATAACAATTTTGTGACTACTTCCAAAAAAAAAGGCTGACCTGCTAGCCTTAATGTTTGCTGAAAATTCCAACCTTGATTCTCGAAACGCTGAACGTCCTATTCTTCCTAAGGTTGGCACTTCGATGCCTGAAGTTGTTTTTAAACAACGCACAGTCAGGAAGATTCCCCCCGAGCTTGACACATTGAAAGCTTCTGCCCTTGATGGTATCCCTACTATTGTTCTTAAGAAGTGCGCTCCAGGGTTGTCTCCTGTCCTAAGCAAATTGTTCACACTCTCTTACAACAAAGGTGTAATCCCTAACCAGCGTGCAGTCTGTTCCAAAAAAAAAAAAGGAAAATGGCTAACAACTATCGCCCTATATCTTTTTTGCACGTTATATCTAAAGTACTGGAAAAGATTATCAACATCTAGATTTTCAAATATCTGAAGAAGAATAGAATCATATCGGACAGGCAATACGGTTTCTGATAGCAACGCCCAACTGGCGATCTACTGGCATATGTTACTCATATCTGTAACTCAGCCATGCAAAAACATGGTGCGGCTAGGATTGTGGCATTGAATATCTCAAAGACCTTCGACAGAGTCTGGCACCGATCTCTTCTCGCCATATTAACATCTTATGGTCTTCCTCCTGGACTCTGTCATTTAATATCCAATTTTCTCGCTGACAGATCTCTCCAGGTCGTCATCAATGACATTTCATTTGAGACGTTTGCGATTAACACAGAGGTTTCTCAGGGGTCTGTCCTGCCTCCTACTCTGTTTCTGTAACATATAAACAATCTCTTAGCTTCAGCTTTCAATCCGATATACAATTACGCAGATGATAGCAACCTGGTGTCATCTTTTTTCTCCAACAAGCCATTATCCGCCGCAGCTTTAGATCGACCAAGGAAGCAGAAGATCCTGATGATTAATAGTGATCTCGAAATCATTCTGGGATAGGGTAGAAAAAATCTGGTTGACTACAATGCTTCAAAAACTCAGGCCACGGTTTTCTCCAAGAAAACATTAAGGGATAGTGCAACAAACATACTCATGGGCGGTAAAATCCTCCCAATGGAATTTAATCTGTCTATCCTAGGAGTGGATGCGAGCACTAACTTCTCTTGGGACGATCATATGCGTGCCATTGCCAAATCCGTCTCTCAAAAGCTAGGCTTTCTTTTTAGAGCTAAAAAGTACTTCACATCTCACATCTCTACTTACACTATTCAAAGCCTAAGTTAGGCCAACACTAGAATACTGTTCTTACATATGTTTGGAGTTTAGCCCAAAGCACACTTTAGCTCTTTTTGATTGAATTCAAAGAAGATCCATTCGCCTAACTGATGACCAGAGTTTGACCGATTCCCTGGAAACACTAGAGTACAGGAGAATGATTGGTGATTTATTTCTTTTCTACAAGTAATTTCATGGGAGATGCTCACATGAACTAATAGGATTGATCCCCAAGGGCAAGATTTTTGAGGCATACAAGGTAGTTGGAGACAGCAAATTCCTGTGCGGTCCAGCTTGACGCAGTGTGGACTTCTGTCTAGGTAGGTTCTTTTTTTTTTATAGAATTTCCAAGCTGTGGAACTCGTTAGCGAACGGAATTTTGCTCAAAAATTACAACCTATCCTTGTTTGGGAAGGCGGTTCATCGCCATCTATTCTTGTTTTCGCATCCTACTCGCGGTGCTTTGAAGGTTCAATAGGGTTATCCTTTGCGAGTGGATTGAACACAAAAAAAATATATAAACATTTTCAAGAGCCGAAATTTTGGAAAAAAATGTGGAACTTCGTGGAAGGTCGAAGTTTAAAAAAAATATCGCAATTTTCAAAAAGTAGAATTTTTTGGAAAATAAAAAGTAGTCCAAATTTGATTAAAAAAATATATTATTCAAACGAAAGGTGACAGTTTAAAAAAATTGAAGATTTTAAAGAAAATTCAGATTTGAAAATCTACATTACCAAAAAAGTATGGATATCAGTAGAAAATTTTGCAAAAATAGTCAAAATTTTCAATAAAGTCTAGAGTCAAAAATTCTAAAAAATCTAAACTGCGAAAAGTCAAAATTTTCAAAAAAAAAGGAAATGTTCAAAAAAAAAGACATTTTCAGAAACAACTGGAGTATAAAAAGGTAGAAATTTTCAGAAACTGTAAATATTTTAAAAAAGTCAACATTTTGAAAAAAAAAATTGAAATTTTTAAAAAGAGTTCAAATTTTGACAAGAAATCAATTTTTGCAAAAAGTTCAAATTTTTAAACAAAATCGCAATTTCGGAAAGTTGACCCTTTAAAAAACTCGACATTGTTAAACATTTTTATTGTTATCAAATTTTCGACAAAATCTAAAATTCTCGAAGAGTAAAGTTTTAAAAAATGTCGCAATTTTTCAAAAGACAAATTTCTTTGAAAGTTGAAAATTAAAAAAAAATCAGAATTTTAAAAAGTCGAAATTTTGATAAAGTTGATATTTGAAAGGAAGTTGGAACCTTGCAGAAAATTCGTATCTTCCAAAAAAGCCAAAAAACTCCAATTATCAAAAATTTTTTATTGTCAAGTCTTCAAAGAAGTCAGAAATTCTTAAAAAGTGTAAAATTTTAAAAAATGTGTACATTTAAAAAGAAAAAATTTGAAAATTTAAGCATTTAAAAATCCGAAAATTTTAAAAAAGATGAAATTTTGATACAAAAATTGGGATTTTGAAATAAAGTCGAAATTTTGTGAAAAATTCATATTTTCACGCAATGGTTAAATTAAAAAAATACCAATAATATACTTATGATAAACTAGCTGATACCTGCGTCTTCATCCGCGTGAAAGAAGAGGAAGAATTCTTGGGTCAGCTTTATGGAAATTCCTTCTTTTTTTGAAGACTTCGATTTTTACTGGGAGTGTAGAACTATGTATTTTGAAAATTTCGAATTTTAAAATATCAGATTTTTTCAGAGTGTCGACATTTACCCATTCAACTTCCAAAATTTCAAGCTTTTTAGGAATTTTGACTTAATTTTGAAATTTCCGACTTTTTTCGAAATTTTTACCTTTTTGGAAATTTTGACTTTAAAATAAGGATTTTTGGGTATATTTTGATTTTCTTTTTTGAAAACTATTTATGATGATTTCTGCTTTTGTTAAAAAAATTCTTTTTTAAAAATTTGCTTTTCAATACTTTCAATTTTGAATATTTTGACTGTATTTTGGAGTTTTTTTTTAATTTTGACTTTCTATTACATTTTTGACCATATTTTTGAACATTTTGACCTTTTTTCGAAATTTCCATCTTGTTATTAAACATTTTTTGCAAACCTGACTGTTTTTAAATTCGATTTTTATAAAATATTTTTATTCTAAATTCGATTTTTTTTTTAAATTTACTCGTTTCAACTTTCTGTAATGATTTTTTTTAACCTGACTTCGATTTTTATTGAAATCCTTGACTTTTTAAAATATTTTAACTTTATATTTTGAAAATTTTAAATTTCCAATTTTCCATTTTAATGTTCACTTTTTTCCAAATTTTAACTTTGTAAATTTCAGCTCTTTCAAAATTTTGACTTATTTTTATAAATTTTTGAAAATTTGATAAAACTTTAACTTTTTTTGAAAATTTTGTTATTTTTTAGTGTTTTTGTTGAAATATTGCTTTATTGAAAACCGCTTTTTTCATTTTGCACTTTTGCTCAAATTTTTGATTATTTCTTGAAGTTTTGACATTTTTTGAAAATTTCGACTTTCTCTCAAAAGTTTCGACAGGGTTTTTTTATTAAAAAGTTTTAAAAATTCGCCTTTAATTGAAAATTTTCACTTTTTAAAAAATTGAATTTTTCTTACAAGTTCGATTTTTAAAATTTGAGAACTTTTATTAGAAAGTTTTTTTTTGAACCTTGATCATTTTTGTCATCAAATTTCGGCTTTTTTTAAGATATGATTTTTTCCAGAATTAAAACCTTTTTCGAAATTTTAATTTTTTCTTAAAATTTAGAGTAGTTTTAAAAAAATTTTTCAATGTTTTATGAAATTTTAACTTTTATGTCGTAAATTTTATTTTTATTTAAAAAATTGAAAAATTCGTTTTTTTTAATTTTCAAAATTTTGATTTTTTCGAACTTCCTTCAGAAATTGTTAAGCTTTCACTTTTCGGTTAAGGTTTATGACTTTTTTAGAATTTAAATTTTGTTGAAAAGTTTAATATTTTGTGAAAATTTTTAGTCTTTTTGAAAAATTTAGACTTTATCGAAGTTTCGACTTTTACGTGGCAAATTGGTTCTTTATTTAAAAATTTTAAGAATTCCACTATTTTGAAAATCATTACTTTTTTTAAAAATTGGATTTTCTCACAATTCCGATGTTTAAAAGTTTCGAACATTTTTTTAGAATGTTTACTTTTTTTAGAAAATGTTAACCTTCTGTCATCAAACTTTGGCTCTTTTTTTTAGGATATAATTTTTTCCAGAATTCGAACTTTTTTCAAAATTTTATTTTTTCATGAAAATTTCTATTATTTTTCTACAATTTTTACCTTTTTTGAAAATTTTAAATTTTTTCGTAGTAAATGGTATTTTTATTTGACAAATTAAAAATTTTGAATTTTTTTTCAAAATTTCCGCCTTTTTCAAAAATTGAATTTTTCTCAAAATTTCTATTTTGTTAGAACATTTTTCAGATTTTCACTTTTCTAAAAATCTTAAGGATTTAAACTGTTTCCAAAATTTCAATTGTTTGTGAAAATTTCTACTTTTTTTTCAAAAATCTCTACTTTTTTCGGAAGTTTCGACTGTTATGTGGTAAACTGGATTTTTATTAGAAAAATTTAAAAATTCGACTGAAAATTTTTACTATTCTGAAAAATTGGATTTTTTTAAATTTCGGTTTTTAAAATATATGGACACTCGTCGGCAGATGACGATTTCGTTGTGTCGTCATTGCCAAGTTTTGTATTTATTTACATAGAAAAAGTGTCGCGCTATATGCGCGAGAGTAGAAAATCGAGAAAGTGCGCGAGATCTGCCAACACTGAAGCAGAAAAACACACTTTCGCATTAATATATTATTAGGGATTACATTTTAATAATTCACAGAATGACAGAATGCATAATATTGATAGGTGGCCAAGGCTCACTAAATGTTCAAACTTGTTGTTTGCTTTAATCTTTCATTTATAAGTCTTTGTTGAGTGTGTTTCCTTCAATCATAGATGGCTTCACATCATTTAATGAAATTGAAGCAGAGTAAAATTGGTGTTTTTGAGGGTGAGTTTAGACGTCATCTAGCGACAAGAGGAGAAAACTTGACATAAATGTGAAGTGATGGGCTACCTTGTATTTATAATTACAAATTGCCACTATCCAATGTCTTCTTTTAATAAATATCACATATGTAAACCTAATTAATGTACTCATAGATTAAGTTACTGAACTTTAAATGGAAACAGAAACAAAAACTCATTAAAAACCATTTCTTAACAACAATCGATATTACCAAACAATACTATCAATAGTTTTCGATAGTCCGTAGGGTTTGGCACTTTAAATCTGCAAACTGGAAAGAATTAAGAGACTTCTTTGCATCTTTCCCATGGCAGGAAGTCTGCTTTAACTCAGACAACCCTTCCCTAGTCGCCGAATCCATCACGAAAACTATCCTGATTGGTATGGAATGCTCAATTCCCCACTCCCAAAAGAAGTCTGTCTCCCGTAAATCTTGGTTCAGTAAAAAATGTGCTTGGGCTGTCTCCTGCAAAAATCGCGCATATCGTCGTTGGCGAAATAATCCCTCAGTCGAGACTCGGACCATATTTGTTGATGCACGAAATTCTTGTAAACAGGTTATTGACGAGGCAAAAGGTGATTTCGATCGCAAAATGCGCCAGTGGCTTATCAACTGTCCGAACGGTTTCAGGTCCTTTTGGGGATTTGCAAAGTCAATTGGAAAGAATTTTACACCTTCAAATTTTCCACCTTTACTCGATGAAAATAGCAATATTGCTACTACCTCCAAGGAAAAGGCTGACATGTTAGCCTTAATGTTTGCTGAAAATTCCAACCTTGATTCTCGAAACGGAGAACCCCCTATTCTTCCTAAGGTTGGCACTTCGATGCCTGAAGTTGTTTTCAGACAACGCACAATCAGGAAAATTCTCCTTGAGCTCGACACCTCTAAAGCTTCTGGCCTTGATGGTATTCCCGCTATTGTTCTTAAGAAGTGCGGCCCATAGTTGACTCCTATCCTAGCCAAATTGTTTACACTCTCTTACACCAAAGGTGTATTTCCTAACATCCGGAAAACTGCTAAAGTTCAGCTCTAAAAAGGGAAAAAGGAATCTGGCTAACAACTATCGCCCTATATCTCTGTTACCCGTTATGTCTAAAGTGATGGAAATGGTTATTAACATCGAGATTCTCAAATATTTGAAGGAAAATAGAATCATCTCCGACAGGCAATACGGTTTTAGACAACAACGTTCCACTCGCGATCTACTGGCATGTGTTACTCTTAGCTATAGAAAAACATGGTGAGGCTAGGATTGTGACATTGGATATCTCAAAGGCTTTCTATAGACTCTGGCACCGATCTCTTCTCGCCAAATTAACATCTTATGGTCTTCCTCCTGAACTCCGTCATTTAATATCCAGTTTTCTCGCTGACAGATCTCTCCAGGTGGCCATCAATGACATTTCATATAGCTACGCAGATGATAGTAACCTTGTGTCATCTTTTTTCTCCGGCAAACCATTATCTATCGCTGCTTCAGATCGACTAAGGGAACAGCAGATGCAGACGATTAATCGGGATCTCAAGATTATTCTGGAATGGGGCAAGAACAATTTGGTCGACATCAATTCTTCAAAAACTCAGGCCGCGGTTTTCTCTAAGAAAACATCAAGGGATAACGCAACAAACATACTAATGGACGGTAAAATCCTTCCGATGGGATCTAATCTATCTATCCTAGGAGTGAATGCGAATACTTACTTCTTTTGGTACGATCATGTGCGCGCCATTGCCAAAACGGCCTCTCCGAAGCTAGGCTTTCTTTTTAGAGCTAAAAAGTACTTCACATCTCATCAGCTATTAACACTATACAAAGTTCAGGTTAGGCCAACACTAGAATACTGTTCTCATGTTTGGAGTTTAGCCCCAAAACACACTTTAGCTCTTTTGGATTTAATTCAAAGAAGAGCGATTCGCCTAATTGATGACGAGAGTCTGATCGATTCTCTCAAAACACTAGAGCACAGGCGTATGGTTGGTGGCTTGTCTTTTTTCGACAAGTTCTAGCATAAAAGATGCTCGCAGGAACTAATAGGATTGATCCCCCTAAGGGTAAGATTCTTGAGGCGTACTAGACAGTCGAAGACAGCAAATTCCTGTAGGGTCCAGCTTGATACAGTAAGGACTTCTCTCTACGAAGACTCTTTTTTCTATAGAAGTTTCAAGTTATGGAACTTGTTACCGAAAGGAATTTTCTCCAAAAATTACAACCTATCCTTGTTTAAGAAGGCGGTTCATCGCCATTTATTTTTGCTTCCGCATCCTGCTCGCGGTGCTTTGAAGGCATAATGGGGTTATCCTTTGCGAGTGGACTAAACTCAAAAAAAAGTCAAAACTATAGATATTATGGATAGTTCCTGTCGATGTTTAGTGAACACTGGAGTACGGGATTGGACCGTGTCAAAGGACTACTAAAAGTATTCGACCTTTCACCCACCATCGTAGGGGGCTTCTTCAGGAACAAAGAAGCAATAAATGAAAAATAAAATACAAGGAAATAATGAAAAAGACCAATTTGAAAACATCAGAGCACGGTAACTCAGCATGTCCACCATACCAGAGGCGAAGCTCTTCTGAATTGAAAATTGGTACAAAGGATAAGAAATAGGCGAAACTCTTCAGAAGAGTTTCTCCTGAAAAGTAAGGTAGCTAAATGAAGAGCTAGCCAGATGATGAGCTAGCCTGCCACGTGAAAGGTTCTGGGTTCGATCCTCGGTCGCTCTGATCAACAACAACTTATGCAATCGTTTTTAATCCCTGAAGAGCTATTAACTTTTCACACCAACGTTTCGAGTTTGAGAAAACTTGAATTACAGAAAAGTTAAACGTAAAATGGCATTACCTGCTGTTCCGTCTTCGTCCAAATGCTGACAGTATTCTATTATGTTGGCGTGCAGGAATTCATAAACAGAGTCCATGAATTTAATAAGATCGTTGCCATCACATTGCGCGTATTCGTACTCCAATTGCTCATAGCATCTTTGTAAAGGCTTTTCGTTGGCCCTCTGGCAGAATTCCCCTGGTGATATTAGTTTTCCTGACAAAGGTACTCCTACTACCGAAAGATCGAAAATATTGGTCACGCATTCGTAGGCTGTATTCAATGTTTGCTAAAAATTTTAATGCAACGTACTTTTTAATGAAGTCTTTGCCAAACTTACCTCTAATTTATTGCGATCGACAGTCGAACAGCCTTTCGTGACCAAATCCACTACGTATTCAACTGTTACTATGAACCTGACAACATCTTGAAAAAAATAAGGAATATCTTGCGAATATGTACCGCCAATATACAGAACAAATAAAGAAAATACTTTTAAATCCATTTTTTTGTCACTGTGTTAATTATGTTATTTTTCAAGGAGTGCTTAAATCTTCCAACGGTTTTAATCTCGCTTTCCAATTTAATCGCATCCCACTAGATATTGTTTTATTACCGAACATATAATAGCGTATTCATATTTAATAAGCACTTTAATAATTTTTAGTTTAAATACGATACAATAAAAGTAAGTTATAGAGTAATATAATATTGTTATGCGTTACCGGTTCGACGATTCAAACACTGAGTATTATTAACACTTTTATTTAATAACTGAACTGAACAACTTATTTCTATAACCATATAACATTTAATTTACAATTAACTCACTTAATGTGTGATTATTGACTTATATTAGTATTCCACGCATCCTAGAATATTCGATATGTCGAAGCCTCGAACACCTAACTTATTAATACTCTTCATTTCTTGTAAACATTCGACAAATGTCACAAGACTATAATAACAATATACAGTGCGTCCCACCGAGAATCGCCGCGATCGATATCTGGCAAAGTAATTATCAAAAAACTTTGTGAATTTGGAAATTTAGCGAAGTCAATACGGCCAACCCATCTAAAATATTCGCAAAGTTATAGTACTTTCGGTTATACTGGAAGTTGGCGCTAACTTCGTTATTTTAAATAGGACACCCTATATATTTTTCCATTTTTGAATTTAACTTGATATTTTAGGGCCACAAACGTACTTAAAATTTATAATCTTTGAGATCATTGGGTTTTTATAAGAAATTTGACAGATGCAAGGGCCCAAGAAATTCTTTGTATCTTTTTTCAGAAACCAGATAGGGTGTGGTTTTTTAACGTACTTTGAAAATTTTGACCTTTTTCAAAATGTTGACTATTTTTGAAAATTTCGATTTGTTTGGAAGTATTCCCGAAATTCTCATTCTTTTTCGGAGTGAAACATCTTTGAGAATCGCAACTTTTTGTAAATTCAATGTTTTTTGAAAATTGATAGTTTGAAAAATTTCGAAATTTTCTTAAAATTTCAAACGTTTTAAATATTTCAGCCTTTTTAAAAATATTGACGTCAAAATCTCGCTTTATTTTTTTAAAACTCAACTTTTTTTGAATACTTTGACTTATACATTTGAATCTTTGTTTTTTGACGTTTTCTCAAAATTTCAACTTTTTCTTTTAAATTTGACTCGTTGGGTATTTCAAATTTTCCAAAATTTGACATTTTTTTAAAAACCTCGATGCCTAAAAAATTTTTTTTTTTAAATTTCGACTGAAAATTTTTTACCATTCAAGAATTTTTGAAAATTAGGCCTTTTAGAAATTACCACTTTTCTTGAAATATTCGGTTTTATTTAAAGTATTGTTGTGTAAATCTTGACTTCTTTTTTGAACATTTCAATTTTTTCAAAAATTTGTTCTTTGAAAATTTTTATTTTTCTCAAACTTCGAGTTTTTGAAATTTTCGACTACATTTTTACTTCTTTTTAAAAATTTTTGATTTTTTGAAAATATAAATTTTTATGAGAATTAGGAATATTTTAAAATTTTCACTTCTAAAATTTTACATTTTCCACTTTGAAAATTTTACATTTTCAAAAACTTCAAGTTCGTAAAATTGTTGTGTTGTTTTTAAATTTAATTTTTATGAAATTGGTTTTATTTGGAATATGTGATTTTTTTAATTTCAAATTTGTTGTAAATTTTACGTGCTTCCTCAAAATTTTGAATACTGACATTTTTTACCAGATTAGTGATTTCGATTATTGTCTTGGAAATTTTTAGTTTTTTGTGGTTTTTGAACGTGTTTTGAAATTGTTGACCTTTTCCAAAATTTTGAGTTTTTTTGAAAATTTTACTTTTTTTAGAAATATTCCTAAAATTTTCATTCTTTGTCGGAGTGAAACATCTTTGAAAATCGCAACCTTTTGTAAATTCAGTGTTTTTTGAAATTTGGCAGTCTGAAAAATTTCCAAATTTCAAACGTTTTGAACATTTCAGCCTTTTTAAAAATATTGCCGCCAAAATCTCGCCTTTTTTCCAAACTGTATTTTTTTAAACTTTTAACTTCTTTTGAGCACTATGTCTTATTAAAAAATTTGAATCTTTGTTTTTTGACGTTTTCTCAAAATTTCAACTTTTTCCTTTCATTTTAACATTTTGGCAATTTCAAGCTGTCTTAAAATTTGATAATTTTTAAAAAAGTCGACTCAAAAAATTCTGATTTCTAAATATTTGAAGTTTTGAAAATTTCGACATTTGAAATTTTAGACCATTGTAAAAATTTGGAAAATTAAGCTTTTTACAAATAACCACTTTTGTCGAAATCCTTCGGTTTTTTAAAAGTATTGTTTTGTAAATCTTGACCTTTCTTGAACATTTCAATTTGATCTTTGAAAATTTTTCTTTTTGTCAAAACTTCGAGTTTTGAAATTTTCGACTAAATTTCTACTTCTTTTAGAAAATGTTTGATTTTTTGAAAATATAAATTCTTATGAGAATTTGGTATTTTTGAGAATATCGACTTTATTTAAAATTATTACGTTTTCAAAATTTGAACTTTCACAATAAGTTGCTTTAAAAATTACGAAATTTTTAAAAATTGTAAGCTTTTTAAACATTTGTTTTAATTTTGACTTTAATTTGCTAAAAGTTTTAACTTTAAATGTGTAAAATTGAAATACACAGCTTGTCTCCTGAAACCAAGAAAGATTAAAAAACACAACAAAGGTTGCTCTAACACGTTTCGATAGCTAAGCTATCATCTTCAGAGAGATACCCATGAAATGTGTAATTTTATTACGATTCAATATGTTACCAAAATTAAGTCAAAACTCAAAATTTTTTAGAAATTTCACTTTGGAGCGTTTTTGGAATATAGACTTCAACATCGAAATTTCGACAAGGAACAGATAAACTTTTTCGACTTAATTTTGACTCTTTTTAAATTCATACTTTTTTAAAATTGGTGGCTTTTTGCAAATAGGTATTTTGATTTTGAAATCTAACTTGTTTTGAAGGTCTTGTCTATTAAAATTTTTCCTTGTTGGAAATTTCGACCTATTTAAAAATTTTGATTCATTTTTCAAATTTAGATTTTTTTTTGAATATCTATCTTGAATGTACCTTTAGGTTTTGAATTTTTCGGAAAATCCATTGTTTCAAATTTTACAATTATTTCTGAAAATTCTGATCTTTTTTCAAAATCCCTCTTCCAAGCGAAAATTTATACTTTTTTCTTAATATCCTAAAATTTTGACTCTCTTTTAAATTCCAATTTTTGAAAATTTCAACTTTTTGAAAATTTGAACTTTTAAAAACATTAACTTACTTGAAATTTTTGATATTTAAAAAAAATCGATTTTCGATTTTTATTGAAAATTTAAAACATTTTAAAATTTTTGAATGTTTTGACTAATTTTGGTGGAACGGACTGGTACTTGGATATCTTCAAAAATTAAAACACAAATCTTGTCCTCTTAAACCAAGAAAGATTCAAAAACAGAAAAAAGGTTGCTCAACGCGTTTCGATAGCCAAGCTATCATCAATTTTTTTCGACTAATTTTGACAATTTCAAATTTCAAATTTGGGTCAACTGAAAATTTTAACGGTCAACAATGTCGCCTTTTTTGTAAATTTTGAATTATTTGCTACATTTGGATTTTTTCAAAATTTTAACTTTTTCTGGTAATTTTTGACTTTCTTTGAAGAACCATATTTTTTGAAGTTTGTCTTTATTGAACATTTTAACTTTTACTTGAAAATTTCTATTTTCCAAAAATTCCTTATTTTTGGAAAAAATGTAATTTCCTGAAAATTTTTAATTTCTTGAAACATTTGACCTAAAATTTCGGACCTGTTTCAAAGTTTCGATTTATTTTCAATATTTTTAATTTTTTGTAAATTCGATCATTTTGAAGACTTCTGATTTTAAAAACTTTGTCTTTTTCTTGAAATTTTCACCTTTTTTGAATTTTTGGAATCTTGTTTAAAATTTTGGTTACTTCCCAAAATTTTAATTTTATTTAAAAAAATCTTTTTGCAAAATTTCCAAATTTTTTTAAAATTTCGCCGTTTTATCATCAAAAAATTTCAACTTATTGGAAAAGTTGACTTTTTTAGGATGTGGCTCTTTTTTAAAATTTCGAATTCAAAATTCCTACCATTTTTAAAAATTTGTATTTTTTTGAATTTCAATTTTTTTTGGAAAATTTTGATCTTTTTTTAAATTCTTAAATTTTTTCGAAATTTCAAACTTTTGTAAATTTGAACCTTTAAAAAAAATTGCCGTCTTTTCCTGGAAATTTCTATCTTTTAAGTAGCTGAGCTTTTTTAAATTGTAAATTTTCTAAGTTTTAAACTGAATTCTATCAAACAAATTCGACACATTTTGACTTTTTTTAAAAATTTCAACCTTTTTGTCAAAAATTTTTAAGGATTGAATATTTTGCAAATTTTAAAGTTCAAATATAGAGTTTAAAATGATGTTATCCCAATTTTTTCCAATATATTTGGAAGTTTTTTTCTCTATTTCGATATAATCTCGAAATTTTAACAGAGTTCTCGAAATTTTAGTTTTTTATCGGATTTTTTTTTTAATTTTAACAATTAACTTGTGATTCCAAGTTCTCGTAGTTTTAGTTTTTACTTTTTTTCAAGATTTCAATTATAAACTTGCAATGGGGAGAAAAAAATAATGAAAATTATGTTTTTTTAGAAACTTTTACTTTTTCTCAAACTTTTGAGTTTACACTTTTAATTTTATTTTCGTTTAAGTGTTTAAAAACTCGGGTTTTAACTTTTTATAGAATTTCTAGCGAAATTTCGATCTTTCTTTTTTTAATGTAAAATACGATTTTCTCAATTTTTTTTTAATTTCAACGATTAACTTGTAATTTGTAATTCCAAATACTCGTAGTTTCAGTTTTTATTTATTTTTTTAAAACTTCGATTATAAACTTGCAATTTGAATAAAAATAATGCAAACTATGTTTTTTTAGAAATGTTTACTTTTTTCTTACACCTTTGGGTTTACGCTTTTAGTTTTTAGTTTTGTTTTCTTAAAAGTAAAACTCAGGTTTTAACTTTTTATAGAATTTCTGACTTTATTTTCAAAATTTCGTTCTTCCTTTTTTTAATGTAAAATACGATTTTTTCTGAAAATTTCAAAATTTCCCTTTAAGTGTAAACTTAGAAAGTAACTCCCCTTTTTTAGGGTGCACCCCTGGGATATTTAATTTTGCATTGAAGTGAGTTGGCAAATGATAATAATCATAATAAAAAAAAGAGTTGGATTTATTTGACAAGAGAAATGAATGGGGAAGCACAGCGGAAGCGAATATGTATCAGCATGTCAATTATTTATAACAAAATTCTAATTCATTTTAAAAGCTTCTGTTGGTAAATAAGAATTAATGTCTTTTGGCTGCAACGGACTGGTCCTTGGTTATCCTCAAGAATTGAAATACAAATATTGTCCCCTGAAACCAAGAAAGATTAAAAAACACTGTCAAAGGTTGCTCTAACCCGTTTCGATAGCCAAGAGAGATACTAATGTCTGTTTAGAATCAATATCCAACATTATTATAAGTCAAGCCTGATATAACTATTTTAATGAAAAGCGTAAGTAGATCAAGTAATATCAGGTTAAAATATCCTGGGCCCCACTGAGTCGATAACGCGTTGGGGCGCAACTGGTCCGAGCGCAAGTGGTCCGTATTCGCTTCGTCTACTGGAAGTAAAGCAAAATCTTATCGTTCGCTTATCACTATCACAGATACGCATACAGCATATACAAATTGTGAATAAATAAATAATTCATAAAATATTCTACCACAGGACAATAAGGACACATCAAAATTGACGAGGTGACTGTTTTTTATAAATCACAAGTTGACGCTGATTGATGTTACTTGAGGCAAATCGTTAGAATAAATTTATGATTGATGATGACAACTTTGTCCCAATACTAAATTCCATAGAATCAATTATTCACACTTCCCTTTTATCGCATTAACAAAAACTGTTCCCATACATCCTTCGCACATTTTATGTATTTCGTGTCGACTTGAATGCAGCAGAAAATAAGCTAATAAAATTAGTTAGCACCTAGACGAAAAAGTAAGCGAAAAACATGACAAGGAAATGAATCAATATCATAATTAGATTAGAGTAATGAGGTGGGGGAGGTAGTAGTGAGATGATGTAGATGTATTCAAGCGTGAAGAGGGTTGGAGATCCAGTTCCGTCAGACGGCTACAGCCCCGGCTAACAGTATTGTCCGACCGAATGCACCCACCATCATCGGCTAATCCGTTTACACGGACCTTTGCAAGCTTCCCTGATTTCTTGGGTCACTGAACACAGCTGAAACGAAACAAACCAAGAAAATACTTCAACTTAACGTAATACGTGGCCACTCGATGCATTTTTTAAGGACTTTGGAAATCATTCTCGAAGAAACTTTTTCAAACATTATTAGCTTCTTAAAAAATTGTAATGTCTGGCATAGGGACAGTACATACTTGCAAGATTTATTCGAGGAAAGAAATGAAACATTTCGATGTTAAACTTAATTTTTAAAGAAAATAAAAATGAATTAAATTTTTTCCAGATTCTGACTTTTTTTATCAAAATTTCAACTTTAAAATTTTAACCTTTAAAATTTATAAACAGAATTAGCAGATACGCTTCCCTTCGCCTGCATGAAAGAACAAAAAGAATTCGCGGAGAAGAATTCAATTTTTACTGAAAATTTCGAAATTTGTTGATAATTTTGATGTTTACAATATCCACTTTTTTCAAAATGTCCACATTGTTTCATTCGACTACCAAAATTTATTCTTTTTCTCCAAATATTGACTTAACTTTGAACATTTTATTTTTTTGTAAATTCTGGCTTTTCTGCATAATATTGTAGCGAAATGTAAATTATAGAATTTAGTACGTAAGAAAATTTTCTAGAAAGATCTGATAAGGGGAAAGCGGTCGCGATAACCAAGCAAACGGCAGATAAGCGTTCCAGAAATTTCGGCAAACGATAAGCCTTATCTGCGGGATTTTTCTAGAACCTGGGAGTCAAAACTTATATAAAGCGGTCGCCTTTCCCCTGGAATCAATTAATTAGAGTCAGTCAGTGTAATTAGCGAGTTAGTAGTTAGAAGTAAATAAGTGAGTTCATTATTGAGGTGTAGTGTTCCGAGTTTAGTTTGGTAATAAAGTGGGTATTATTCAATTCACGTGTTAATAATCAATTTGAACCGATAAGCCCGTAACAATATATTTTGATTTTTTTTTGGAAATTTTTTCTGTCTTTATTAAGACTTTTTGCTTTTCTGAAAATTTCACCATTTGTCAAAATTTTGCTTTTAAAATTTTAAATTTTTAAAAATATTTTGACTTATCGAATTTTTTTTGAAAAATTGTTCATCTTGTTTTTGAAAATTTTGGCACTTTGTTATTAAAAATATATAACTTTTTTAAAATTGTTGCCTCAAAATTTCGCCTTTTTTTGCAAATATAACTGTTAATTAAATTGTTTTTTTTATAACTCGTTGATTATTTTTAAATATTTGAATTTTTTGAATCTTTGCCCTTTAAAACATTAATTCACTTGAAATGTTTGGTTTTCTAAATTTGACTATTTTTCAAAATTTCTGCTTTTATTTACATTTTCGATTTTCCTGAAAATGACGATTTTTTTTAAACCTTCCAAATTTATATTCTCAACATTACCAAATTTCCATTTTTTTTAATTTCCATTTTTTGTAAATTTTAATTTAGCTTCCTAAATTTTAACCCTTTTCCAATTTTGCCTTTGTTTAAAATTTTGATTTATTTTCGAACTTTTTGAAAATTTTTGTATAAAATTTTTATATAATTTGACTTCTTTATATAAATCAAATTATGTTGAAATATTGTTTTTTTTTGAAAACCTCTACCGTTTTCCAAAATATCTACTTTTTTAAAGATTTCCACTTTTGTTCAAACTTTTGAGTATTTCCTTGAAGTTTTTACTATTTTTTTTTAGAAAATTTAAACTGTATTTCAAAGTTTCGAATTTTATGTACTAAACTGGCTTTTATTTAAAAACTTGAAAATTCGACCTATTTCTAAAAATATTCCTTATTTTGAAAAATTGGATTTTTTCAAAATTTCTACTTTTGAAGTTTTCAAACTTTTTCAAAATTTTAACTTTTTTTGAAAATTTTAAACTTTTATCATTAAATTTTAAATTTCTCTGAAAGTTAGGACTACTTTCAAAAGTGAAACTGTTTTCGTAATTTCGACTTTTTGTGAAAACTGAATTTTTTTCAAGTTTTTTGTAAATGTTGATATTTTTCCTAAAACTTCGAATCTTCGTAACTTTGCTTTTTTTAAATTCGTATATTCCTGAAAATGTTATTATTATTATTATTTTTGAAGAATCTGACTTTCTAAATTTGGATTTTTTAAATTTTTGAACGAACTGTATAAAACGAATTCGAGGCCTACCTAAATTCCAATTTTAAAGAAAATTTTAAAAAGGAGCTATTTCTGAAACTGTACCCTTTATTAGCAACAAATTTCCTTCATACACATTGTTCCACACATTGTTCTACAGATATAGGGCACAGATTATAAGTCAGAATGGCGAGAGAGGATAGTGGTCTAATTAATTTTCAAGTTTAACTATGAAATGTAAGGATTAAAATCAAGTTGAAAGTAGTTTGGATCTAAAATCTTAATTTTGTATTTAAAGTTAAAATTTCAGGTTCAATAACGAATTCTCGAAACTGACGCTGAAATTTCGATAAAAAAATGGAAACTGAAAAAAAAATCTCACAATTTCGATTATAAATTAATTTGTGGTTATAGTGAAGATTTCAAAAAAATTTTAAGCTTAGGCAAAATCTCGAAATTAAAATTATAATTTTCTCGAAATGTAAGAATTAGATTCCAAATTTTAAATTAAAGTGAAAGTGTATATAACTAAATCAAATTGTCGAAAAAGTCGATATTCCTGAACTACCTAAACTAATTTTTTCTAGAAATTCATGATATATTATTAAATCAATCACTTTCCTGATTTAAAGTCGAAATTTTGCCTGTAAATTCAAAAATTTGAAATGTGAAGTTGAAAAATTTTGACATAATGGACTGGTTATCTTCAAAAAATGATATACAAATCTTGTCCCCTGAAACCAAGAGAGGATTAAAAACACCACGTTTGCTCTAACACGTTTCGTTAGCCAACCCAATTATCTTCAGAGGCATGCTCTCTGAACCTGATAGCTTGACATTCCGAAATTAAAGCCAAAAGTATCAAAAAAGCTTAAACATTATTTTTCAAATTTACTCTTAAAATAAAATATTTTGAGATAAACTTAAAACTTCTAAATAAATAGTTTCTCGAAATGCTAGTAGCAATGTCGACATTTCGAAAGAAACTTTAAAGTCCCAAGACGAATTTTCAAGTTATATCAAGTCGAAATTTTTAGAAAAAAATCTAAATATCTAAGCACACTTTTTTTTTCAAAATTTTTATTATAAGGTTTCGAAATGTTCGGTCTAAAATCGAACTAGGGCTGGAATTTCAAACGTAAAACGCAAATTTTTCTAGTAGAAATTTTGAGCACAAATATATTTTTTTTAATTTGAAGCTTAAAGTTAAAATTTTGCGGTCAACATTATCAGGCCCGGAAACAATAAGTGCGGAGCCCGATTAGATTTTTTTTGGCGGGACCCTTTATTTCTTTTTTAATTGTTTTGGCTGAGCAGCTAGCAGAAAAAAAATTATTTAGGCTGTAATCGAGTGAAACACAACAAATCTAACCCTTTGAATTTAACAAACCATGAAATTGCATAAACTGTGTGTAACTTTGGATAATTGATTATATAACGTTTTATTTTTGTTACCTATTCTAGCTAAAAGTAGCTAGCAATAGGGCAGGGTGGGTCACTTACCCCCCTCTAGTTCATGCGGCAAATCGAAAATTTATGCATTCAACTGAGGTACCAAAAATTCTGTTTTCAACTTAAAAATTCATTGTTTCCTTGAAATATGTTTTTGAAATTTCGACTTCATTCTCAAATTTCGTATTTTTTTACAAAATTCGTCTTTTCTTTAAATTTTGCAATTATTTATAAAATTCTACTATTTTTATCAAACCTGACTATAAAAATTTCAAATTTTGATCTAAGAGTTCGTCGTTTTTTCCCAAAGTTTTTCCATTTCTGGAAATTCGATTTTTTTCTGAAAACTTAGACTTTTTTTAATTCTACAAATTTCAGCTTGTTTATTTAAATTTGCCTTTTCCTCTAAATTTGGTCAATCTTCTAATAAAATAAAAATACATTTTTTTGAAATTTGAAATTTTGTAACAAAATTACAAAAAATTTCTGGAAGTCTCAATTTGTTTGTCAAAATTTCGACGTCTATCACAATATTGGACCTTTTCTGATGCCACATGAGACCAAGTAGGGCGCTTGTCTTGTCAAGAGAAAATAAATATTTACCCAAGACATTTCCATTTTTTTCTTAAAATTTCGTTTTTCGTTTCTTAAAATTCGCTTTTTTTCTTAATTTCAATAAAATTTGACTTTTTCTGAAAACTTTAAAATTTTTACTAAAAGTTTAAATGCTTTTCCTCAAAATTTAGATCTTTTTTGCAGAATTTAGATCATTTTCTCCTAATTTCGTTTTTTTCCAGAGTTCAGATTATTTTTTTTAAGTTTTGACTTTTTTCTTAAACTTTGACTTTCCCTAGAACATTTTGAATTCTTTGTCCTTTTCGAAGTTTTCTCAAAATTTGTTTTTTATTTCAAA
This sequence comes from Dastarcus helophoroides, assembly GCA_028583605.1. NCBI lineage: Eukaryota > Metazoa > Arthropoda > Insecta > Coleoptera > Bothrideridae > Dastarcus > Dastarcus helophoroides. Next base: position 52,135,008 of record CM053325.1, on the reverse strand, counting down.
TTTCGATAATTTCCTGAACATTTAGCTATTTTTGAAAATTGAATATGATTGATTGGAAATTTCGACTGGGTTCTTTTTCATAAAATTTTGAATTTTATCTCAATATCCGATATTTACTATTTTCTTGGTAAAATCGTATTTATTCTCAAAATCTTTAGGTTTTCTCTTAAAATAGTCTTTTTTCTAAAATTTACCTTTTTCTTAGAATTTGACTCTTGAAATTTGAAATTGTCAAAATTCTACTTTCTAAACTTTTGTTTTAAAAATCGTTTATTTATTTCTAAATTCCGCAATTTTTCTTCATATTTGTATTTTTTAAAACAAATTTCGACTTTTATCTCAAAATGTGATGTTTTTTGGTTCCTAAAATGTTTTTTCTCTAAATTAGACGGAAATGTGAATGAAAAAGTTGAGAAGAATATTTTTGAGAATCCAGAGAAAAAGATTTCTTGTAAATTCAACGTATTTACTGAATTTTATATTTTGGAGAGCAATGTTTTTGGAAATTGCGATTTTTTTCAAAATTCGACTTTTTAACAAAATTTAGGCCATTGTAATTTTTTTTTAATTTTGGATATTTTTCAAGCTTCTGTGAAAGGTTAGGTTTTTATTTTTAATACGATTTACTAAAAACTCTGACTTTTCCAAATTTTTTTCCTCAAAATTCGTCTTTTTCGAAATAACTAGTTTATTTTCAAAATTCCAATTTTGATCTTAAAATTGGAGTTCCTCTTGAAAAGTTCAAATATTTTTTAGAAATTGCGATTTTTTTCTCTTAATTTCTCCAAATTGAACGGATTTTTTAACAATCGTGATTTTTTTCGGAGCCCCTTAGTGTTTTTCTTATTTTTTTTTAATTTAATTCCCAGTAATTTCAAATTTTTGTTTGAAATTCATCTTATTCTGCAAGTTTTGACTTTTATCTCAAAATTCGGTATATTCTGTTTCTAAACATTTCTATTTAAAATGGAATTTTTTTTGAATATTTGGACTTGTTTTTACAAAATTCGTTTATATTTTTAAAATTGGATCAAAATTTAAATAGAAATCTAAGTCTGAAAACAATATTTTTAAGAAATTTTGAGAAAAAGATTTCTTGTAAATTTCAAAATATGTTAACATTCCGAGTGAAATACAGGCTGGACCATAAGTAATGGTACATAGAGCAAAAGTAAATTTTTCGTATAAAAATAGCGTGATTTAGCCACATTTACCTTATACCAAAAGTTGATATTAACAGAGATACAGGGTGTCAAAGTTGAAAAAAAATTGTGAGTTTTTCGCATAACTAATGAATACATTTCACTATAGACAAGAAATTTAACATAGGGGGGTTTCTTTGGTCAAGAAATTCTAATTTGCTAACATATTGTCAGTAACTTATAGGGGGCGCCACTTGCGTCACCTTGTATTATTCTAAAGCATCACTTTTTTGTGCCTTCATGTACACTTATTTTAAATAGATATTTTTATTTACCTACATTTTTTTCGAAAAAAAAGGTATACTTTCTAAATGTTGATACAAGCAACCGTTTTCAAGATATTTGCCTTCAAAGTTTGCCGTACATTTATTTTAAGTTATGTGAATTTTTGGCAGTAGGTTTCCAAATAAAAGTAATAAAACTCACTCTTAAATAGTTTATATCAAATATTACTCTACTAACATTATTATTACACATTTTTTAATTTTCTAAAGCAAATTTAAATAAAATACCAAAACAAAATTTATTTTCAAAATAAGTATGTGGGAATTGACCTTTGTCATGTCAAGAGATTGTAAACAATTAAAAATTTGGCTGTCTTTTATTAAAATTCATCTCCAAATATCTGCTTTGACCACCAAGACTATTAAAATTTTCTTGTGCGGACTCAGATATCATATCTCATATCTCTATGTTAGAAAATAAATTACTTCTTAATTTTTTGGATTTTCTTTATTGAGATTTTCAAAATTTAGGTAATAATATTATCAGCAAAGTAATATTTGACACAAATTAGTTTCAAAGCTGTCTTATGATTACTTTTTTTCAAGCCTACTTCGAAAATTTAATATCTTAGTAATTTAAAACCAAAGCACGTCAAGCTTGGAAATCTTGGAAACGGTCGCTCGTATCAACTTTCAGAAAGTACGCCTTTTTTACGTAAAAAATATGGGGAAATAAAATAACCCATTTAAAACTAATATAAGTGGGTACACAAAAAAGTTATGATGATTTAGAATTATGCAGGATAGAGCAGGTAGCGCCCCCTATCAACTATTGATAATATGTTAGCAAATTAGAGTTTGTCGACTTAAGAAACCCCCTTGTGCCAAATTTCGTGCTTATGTTATAATTCATTTGATAATTATATGAAAAAAACGAAATTTTTTTTCAACTTTGACACCCTGTATCTCTGTTAATATCAACTTTTGGTAAAAGGTAAATGTAGGTAAATCACATTATTTTTATTCGAAAAATCCACCATTACTCTGTGTACCATTACTTATGGTCCAGCCTGTATATTTAAAAGTTGCATTATTTTTTATTTAAATTTGACTTGTTATGAAAATTGCCCCTTTTTTCCCAAGAATCGACATTTGGAAATTTCGTCTTTTTTTGAAATTTTTACTCTTTTGAAATTTTGACATTTTTCGAAGTTTTCTGAAAGATTTATTCTTAATTTCGACTTCGGAATTTCAACTTTAAATCTAAAAATTCGATCTTCCCAGTTCATGTATTTTTTAAGTGAAAATATATGTACATTATTACTCAACCGGAAGGTTTTCTTTATTTATCCAAAAATTTTTCAGAATAATTGTTGCCCCCTAGTAGGAAAATCCTGCCTACGCCCTAATTATTAACGGACCAATGCTTAACCTAAATCTCTGGATATAGAAATCTAAATTTGGGAGTTTCAATTAATGACTGCACCGGAAGATGGGCAATGCCTAACAGGGAAAGTTTTTTTTAAAGAAAATTAAACATCGAGGAAGTAAAATGTTAACATTTTCTAGAAAAACAGTTATTTAATTCCACGCGGACGAAGCCGCGGGTAGCAGCTAGTATTATAATAAACACAATAATAAATCTCACCCATCAATGCAAACTTAAAATAAATATATTTTTAATCATTTATAATTATCCTTTACCTATAAAAGCAATTTGCTTTAAATTTCGAAAAATAACTATTTGTTACTAGGAGTTGGAATTAGTTTTAAAGTTTTTTTTTTCCGAAATTTGAGGCTTTATTGAGCAAAAATAGTTACAAATCGATTATTCAAAGTATTGTCCATCGCTAGCCACTACCTTTTCCCATCTTTCTGTCAATTTTTGTATACCAGCTCGGAAGAACAGTTCGTCTTTTGATGCGATCCATGTATCGATCCATTTTTTCGTTTCCTCGTAAGAGTTTAAGTGCTGGTCAGCCAAGACATGTGCCATCGATCGGAATAAGTAGTAATCGGACGGGGCAATATCTGGGGAATACGGCGGGTGCGGTAGAACATCCTATTTCAACGTTTCCAAGTACTTTTTAACGGGTTTTGCGACATGAGGACGAGCGTTGTCATGTTGCAAAATGAATTTTTTCGTGCCGCTGCTCGAATTGCGGCCGTTTTTCCTTCAATGCCCGGCTCGAACACATCAATTGTGTTCAGTAGAGGTTCCCGGTGATGGTTTCGTTCGGTTTGAGCAGCTCATAATAAATGACCCCCAGCTGATCCCACCAAATACAGAGCATGAGCTTGGATCCATGGATATTCGGTCTTGGCGTTGATAACGATGTGTGGCCGGGGCATCCATACGATTTTTTACGTTTGGGGTTGTCGTAATGGATCAACTTTTCATTGCCAGTAACGATGCGATGTAAAAAATCTTTCCTTTTTTGACGCACGAGCAGCTGTTCGCACGTCATAAGCCGCCTCTCCACGTCTCTCGGCTTCAGCTCGTATGGCACCCAATTTCCTTGCTTCTGACTCATACCCATGGCTTTGAGACGTTTGCCGACTGTTGACAAGTCAACTCCCAATGATACGGACAATTCTTGGAACGTTTGACACGGATCTTCGTCGAGTAACGCCTCCAATTCTTCGTCTTCAAACTTTTTCGGCTGACCGGGACGTTCCTTGTCATCGGTGTCAAAATCACCACTTTTGAAGCGTCAAAACCAGTACTTACATGTCGAAATCGATGGAGAACAACCCCCGTAAGCTTCCTCGAACAGCAAACGACTCGCAGCAGCAGTTTTCTTCAAATGGAAGCAGAACAATAAAGCTTCCCGCAAATTGCGTTTATTCGGCACGAAAGTCGACATATTGAATGTTCTTGGAATGGAGGTTGTTTACACTTGCGCAAGATGAAACATACTGACAATCCAAGCTATAATATAGTGCTTTGGCGCGAATAAAGTTTTGAAGTGCCCACATGCAACATACGTTTACAACGCCATCTCTTAGAAAACCTTTAAAACTAATTCCAACTCCTAATAATTTTGGTGGTCAAGTTTGGAGCCCAATTGGGCCCAATCCTTCCAATCGTCTTAAATCCGGGCCTGAATATTATCTAAAGTAAATGTTTCTTAAAATTTCAAAATTAAAGACAAAATTTCTCTACCGAATTCAAAATTTCAAAAACATCACCATAAAAACAAAACCTATAAAATATTTTTTTAAATTTTGTGTTTAAAGTTGATATTCGTAATTCTAGTCAAGATTTCTTAAACGAATTGTTTTGGTAATTCTATATTAAGTTTAAAATATAAATTTTAAGAAAAAAACTTGGACAAATTTAAAAAGTTTCTCGTTATAGATCAAAATCGTCATTTTAAAATATAATTGGGAAGATAAAAGTTTTTAAAAAATCAAAAGTCTATAAACTCGCATTATTAAATTCGACTAGAAATCGGGCGAAGTCGAATTTTCGGAATTAAAGTGGAAATTTTGAGAAAAAAGAAACGAGAAAGAGTGTCATATTGAAATCAAAAACTCAAAACTCAAAATTTAAAGAAAAAATACCGTATTTCGAAAAATAAAGTAAAAAGTTACTAAGTCGTTGGTAAACAGCATACAAAAATTATTTTTGGAAGACCATTTCTCTTTCTTTATGCATAATGTTAGATAAAAGCAAAATCTGAAAGCTGCGACTGTAATAATTGTCACAATTGAACATCGAAATGCCGAACGGTGGCAAGATGTAATTTAATCGCGTGAAGGGCCAATACAACATGTGTAATGCCGTGTAATTGTAATCCCGTTTGATCCTAAATCCTTTACACATCTGTTCATAGTCTCACACATGCTGCTGTCCGTCAATATCACTTGTTTATTGACTCAAATTCCCTCCTAGCATGTGTAATAGCAATTGCATGAATGTAGGTTTTACTATTTGGGGGTATTTGTAACGTATTAGGTTAAGAAAACACCAGAAACTACAACTAAATACAGACAGTCATATCTCGATGAATAAGGTGCGTTTCGAACTTAGACCTTAAATAATAATTCAGCCAAAAGCGAATCAGGCTCGAAGGATTCCATACCAATTACTACAGTGTACAGTCAATAGACCAAATTAAATAAATTTAACTTTTGTATGAATTTGAAATTTGATCCAATTTTTTTTGTGTTATAATAGAAAAATTAAAAAAAAATATTTTTATTTTTTAAACTTTTTTCTACAATACACAGCTTACAAGATTACCTCGAATCACGCTAAATGTTCGATTTCAACCGTAATTGCTGCGTTGCGGGAACTAGTGTTAACTCCGAAAATATTCATCTAAACGAAGTAATGCAAAAGACAAATTTAATCTGCATTCCATTCATCAGGTAAATTAAGTTTTTTCATTTGAAAAGAATTATTACTATAAGGATCAATTCATCAATCAATCACCTATTTTTCCAAAAAATATTTTTTTCTTAACAACTTTTACGATATCGAAGAAACCTGCAGTTTTCTGATAATTCGTGGCCCAATATTTACTAATCCTATTAAAATTTAAATTTTATCTCTAGAAACCTAGGAGAAGAGCGGGGGACTGTAGTTTTAGACATATTTTGAGCTGTAACTATAAGATACAGAATTATTCACCGCTTTGTTGCAAAGCACCATGAAGAACAACAACTGGGGAAATATTGGAGTCATCAATGGAGAATATCTGAACAACCTGAGGTTCGTAGAGGCATAGTCCTTATTGCAGACCGGGTAGATCACGCATGTGAACTCCTTCAACATCTTCAAAGTTCTTGTGCACAAGTTGGTCTTAAAATTAACTTTTCTAAAGCACAATACATGACCAACCTTGTACTGGCCAAAAACATTTCAACGTATGACAGGCAAATAGAACAAGTGTATACCTATAAATATTTAGGTCACGAGATTAAATTAGGAAGAGACAACCAGACCACAGAATTAACCAGGAGAATAGGAACTGACATGGGCAGCTTACGAGAAACTGAGAGACGTATTTAAATCAGATATTCCCATGTGCTTGAAGAGGAAGGTCTTTGATCAATATGTGGCTTCCGGTTCTAACACATGAAGCAGAGACACTGGCCCTTACTAAGAAGGTAATAAACAAAATTCAAGTCGCGCAGAGAGCAATGGAGAGATCAATGTTAAATATATCCCTCAGAGAAAGTGTTCCAAATCGTATAATCAGGGAAATCACCACTGCTACAGACGCAGTCGAAAGAATTGCAACACTGAAATGAAACTGGACAGGCCATGTTGCCAGAATTAAAGATGGAAGATGGACCCATAAAATCCTAGAATGGAGACCTAGACACGATGCGTATCGTAATAGAGAACGTCTCCCAACAAGATAGTCGGACCAGATTAAGCGAATCCAGCCCAACTGGATGCAAAGGGTTCGGGACCAGTGGAAATGAAATGATTTACGGAAGGCCTACGTCCAGCAGTGGACTCAAACCAGTTGATTATGATGTAACGAAATGTAATTATGGAATTTAGAATTTAAGGAACCGATAAACGCGTAACAATTTTATGAGGATAATCTTTGAAATGATTGAACCAAAAATTATAAAAAAAAATATTTTAGGATCTTTAGAGGTAGCTCTTTCAAATGATATGTCACACGATATATAAACTAAAACTTGATTGTTCGGAAACCAAATTAACCCTCCATCCTCCATTTTATTATAAAGTACTTTCTTTTCCTAAACGTTGGCTGGCGGTATTTGCATGGGACATCGAGAAACAACGTTGTTCAAAATTTTAAGTTTCTTGTTACATAGTTTTTGAGGAAAACCTCTTTGGTACAGACGGACAGATACGAGAGTGAAATTATAAGGGTTCCGTTTTTCCTTTTAAGGTCCGAAAAGTACGGAACCTCAAAGGGCCATTTGTTACTGACATCTAGGCAGTTATGTTCCTACTATTTCTAACTCAATAAAAGATAATCCGTTACGAAGACACATTGGGGTAAAGAGGGCTAAAGTCCTAACTCAATTGATTTCTTAGAGATCCTTTTTTTTTCTCCAGGTAACGATGAAAAATCAAGAATTTTAATTCAAAGTTTACGGTTCTTCCTAGTCAATATACTTTATAGAGATCGTTAAAAATTTCACTTTCTGTCAATTTTTGATAAATGAACTAGTTAATTTCAGATTTGAAGTTGAAACTGGGAATTTTCAGGAAAGAATTCATATTTCTAAGAAAAATTTACAATTCATAAGACAAATTTGACATCAGACTGAAAACTTGTAATTTAAAATTGAAGTTTTAAGAAGAAAAAAGCGTAATTTTTAAGTTTAAGGTGAAAACTTCAAGAAAAAAGTTGGAATAAAAAAATCATCAAACATGTATTAAAAATAAAGCAGCCCAAACAAAAATAAAAAAATATCATAACTCATATATTAACAGTTATTAAAATTCCACGATATTTAAAATAATTTAAGATATTATTATTGCTTTTTTGCAGATTGTTATGCCAACGAGATCCATGAATCATAGACTCCTATGCTGTTTATCCGCTCTTTTTCAAAGATTTTACTCCATTATTCTTCTTTTTCTTTCTACGTTAGTACTTAGTCCTGTGTTTTTTACAATGTTCCTCACTCTTGGGATGCAAAGGTCCAGCTTTCATCCCAGCGTTTTGGTGGTCTTCCTGGAAATCTCGTGGTGTTAGGCCTTTCCGTTTTTGCTATTCTGCGTAGCCGGTTATCAGGCATCCTATCTACATGGTCTCTCCACTGTTTCCTTCTTATTCTGGCCCATCTTACCACGTCCTGTAGCCCACATATCTCTCTGATTTCTTCATTTCTCTTACGCTCTAGTAATGTGTAGCCTGCTATATGTCTCAGCACCCTCATCTCTGTTGTTCTCAGCTGTCTTTTGATTTCAGCATTCTCGGCTTTAGTTTCAATGGCATATTTCATGATTGGCCTAACACATGTTTTATAAATTCTGACCTTGCTAGATCTACTTATGTGCTTATTCTTCCATATTATGTCGCATAGGTATCCTGATATCAGAAAAGCTTTTGTTGTTTGACTCTGCACCTTCTCTTTTAGGTGTCTTCTACTTGTTTTTTGGCGCCAAGGTATGTGTATGATATAACTTCCTCTATACTCTTATTGTATACTGCTAGCTTACATCTTCCCGGTTCCTTGGATATAGCTAAGCATTGGGTTTTTTGGGTGGAAATAATCATATTGAAAGAGTCAGCCACTCTTTCGAAACTATAGAGAAGTCTCTGGAGGTGATCTTCATCTTCGGAAATTATTACGGCGTCGTCCGCATAGCACAGTATTTTGATTTCTTTCTTTCCCAGTCTATATCCTCGTCCCTTGCTCTTAACTTCTCTAATAATTTCGTCTATGATGGCGTCTGAATAATATTGGACTGTCTCCTTGTCGTATCCCTGTCGCGATTGATATTTTCTCCGTCATTCCTGAGTCCGTCGTTATGGATGTTGAAGTGTTCGTATTCAGTTCGCTAACGATTCTTATTATGTTTTGGTCTACGTTTCGTTGTTTCAGTAGCTGTTTCTTCTGAATCCTTGCTATTCCTCGGATATTCCTGTTAATGCTATCTCCTCTGATATTATTTTTGAGAAGAACTTCGATGGTGAGCTAAGTAGGCTTACTACTCAATAGTTTTCTGGGGGGGCTTTTTCTCCCTTTTTGAATATAGGTATCATGATGCTTTATTTCCACTATTCTGTTGAACAAGTTATGCAGTTCCTGGGTTAATTTATCCCCTCCGTATTTTCACATTTTATTGGTTATCTCGTCTATCCCAGCTGATTTTCTATTCTTTAGTGCACCCTTCATTCATGGGTGTAAACTGTTGCGACTGTAAATATTCGTGAACTTCTATGGCATCTGAAAAAAGTTCTTTAGCATGATTGCCAATAATGTGTATATAATTTCATTTTGTTCGCCTTATAAGTTTATGTTGTGCGTAATAATAACGAGTAAACAAGCTACTGATATATTCTGCAAGCGATGCTGAAAAGCGAACCCGGCTTTCTTCTTGAAATTTCCCCCAAAATGTTAACATTTCTAAAAGTGTCAATATTTTATAAAATTTGTTGGTAATTAATTTATGTTTTATTGCTTTAGATGACCTGATCCCTGTAACAGTAAGTTAGATTAGATACCAGTGGATACTGGATAGGCATCTAATCACATTCAAACATCTCGTCCTCTAAATTTTAATTCAATAAGTCAGTATTTAAAGTAAAAGTTTGGAGTTGATTATTGTTGTTTTTTCTTTTTCATTTAATAACTGTAGTTATTGCATACATTACCGAACTAGCAAAATTAATTCTAAATCAAGATCATTTTTTGCCAAAAAATAACTAATAATAATAACTTTTTCAATGAAGTAAAAACTTATTCTTAAGTAAATTCCCATTAACTTCGTCATTTCCTTTCCCTTGTCAACGTGTTTTGTAATTTAAATTGAGAACTTCATTATATTCAGGTTTCGTTAACAAAATTATAAATGTACGCATGAACTATTTTAAAAACTAATAATTCAATAATAAATAAAGAAATTTGAATATTTTCAAACTAGGTCGAAGAAATGTTAAAATGAAATTAATAAATAAAAAAAATTTCATATATTTTCAGCATTAAAAAGTGAGGATACGTCATAACAATAAAACTGATTCATTATAATAACCGAAGCCAAAATTAATATCAAAGAACAATAACCGTACATAATTATACCTCAATGAAAAATAAGTCACAACAAATTAATGATGTGTGAATAATTTGTTAATCTTCATGTTTTATAAAGACAGTAACTAAATTTAAATCCAAAATGGTACATTAAAACAAACAATTCTTATGTCAATCCTATACAGGGTGTCGCTAAGAAATGGGCAAAAGTTCACCAATAGATTTTAACAATAAGACGAAAATTAATGTGGGAAAAGTCATACACAATGTTTTTCACAAACGCTTAGTTTCCGAGATGCAGGGTGTGGCATATCTCTGAGATATTGGGTTGTCCGTTATTTACCAAGCTGATTTTTTTTAACTTGGGTATTTTCTAGATAATTTCTTTGCAGTCTAAACACAATTTTAGAAAAGAAATAACATTTTTTTGATGCCGTTTAACTCTGCCTAAATGGCGATACCTTTCCCTTTAGTTGACATGGGATTTTCGCACTTTTTGAGATATAAATTTTTTATCACTTATCATATTCAATAAATTACCGACTGTGACGGGAAAACTATATTTTTTGGACCCTTTTCTAAAGAAATAAACGTTGCGCCACTGTGCAAGGCAGAAATAAAGATTTTTCAAATTTTAAACGATTTTTCACCATAAAAACTATACTTGTTGAATATCGCTGAGAGACATCGTTTTTGAAAATGCTGCATTTAAATTAAGCAAGGAAGTGCAGTTCTTGGATAACGTAACCAGATCTAAATCCGCTTTTTTTGTGAGTTACGAGGAAGAATTCCAAAAAAATAAACGGGAATTTCGTCAGAACTTCTTTATTTCTTAATATGTTAACACCAATATTTGATCACCTTCAAAGTATTTTCCTTCGACTACAACACACCTCTGCAAACGATCCTTTCATTGTTTAAAACATTTTTTTAAATTTACCTATCGGAATGTTCTTTAGGGAAGCGATTTTTGTTTTACCTCCTTCATAGTGGCAAAACGCTTTCTTCTCGTGTCCCTTTTGAGTCCGGGAAACAAAAAGAAATCATAGGAGGCTAGCTAGATCCGACGAGTAGGGGGGGGGGGGGAGGGTGGACAATTAATGTCATGACATTTTTGGTCAAAAACTGCTTTGCGGAGAGTGCGGTGTGGGCCGGCGCGTTATCCTGATGGAAAAACCAGTCGCTTGTGCGCCAAAGATCTGCCCTTTTTTGCGGATACTCTCCCTCAATGTTTTCAAAATCTCCAAGTAGAACTTTAGGTTGACAGTTTGATCCGGGGGAGCGAAGTACGCGTCACAACAACAACAACTCTGCAATCGAAGAAAAAAATAACCATTGTCTTGATGTTTGATTTCACTTGCCTAGCTTATTTGGGACAAGGAGAGCAAAGTGTTTACCACTGGATGCTTAATTGCTGCCTTGTGTTTTTTTTTTTAAGTTTAATCCACTCGCAAAGGGTAGCCCCATTATGCTTTCAAAGCAATGCGAGTAGGATGCGGAAACAAGAATAGATGGCGATGAACCGCCTTCTTAAACAGGGATAGGTTGTTATTTTTGGAGAAAATTCCTTTTGGTAACAAGTTCCATAACTTGGAAGTTCTATAAAAAAAAAGTTTCCGTAGACAGAAGTTCCTACCGTGTCAAGCTGGACCGCACAGGAATTTGCTGTCTCCGACTGTATAGTACGCCTCAAGAGTCTTACCCTTAGGGGGATTAATCCTATTAGTTCCTGCGAGCATCTTCCATGATAGTACTTGTAGAAAAGAGACAGATCACCAACCAACTAAGTCGTATCCATAGCACCACGTTTCATCACCACTAATCACCTTGGAAAAAAGTTCAGGGTCCTCTTTAAGCTGATTTTGAAGTTCAAAACAGGCCTAAAGTCGACACTCCCTTTGCTCTCGTGTGATAAGGCAAGAAACAGATTTGGCTGCAACTCTTCTCTAGTGCAAATCTTTGGATAAAATTATATAAATTGAACTCCATGGTATCCCAGATATCTCAGATATCCAGAGTTGATGGTTCGGCGAGGGTCTCCATGAACGAGAGGATTGATTTTGTCGAGTTTTCGTCACTTATAGACGTTGAGGGGGCCCTCAACGGTATTGGTCTTCAATTGACATTTCTGTATTTTTAAAACATGAAAACCACTCGTAGACTCTAGTTTTACTAAGGGCAGCATCCCCATAAGCAGTATTAAGGGTTACAATAGTTTTCGAGGCTGATTTCCTCGACAGAAAGCAAAATTTCACAATCGTTTCTTGCTCTTAGTAATCGGCCACCACGTTTTCGGCGAAATGGAAATGGTTGTTTCACTACAAAAATATCCACGAGCGAACCGATGCACTCACAGCGACAGAACGTTGCACACTAACTCAAAAGACGTGCATCTAATGGACACCTGGCCGAACAATTCGTTTCCACAGGAGAAAAAAGAATCTGGCTAATAACTATGACCCTATATCGTTGTTGCCTGTTATATCTAGAAGTGATTGGAAAAGTCATCAGCCGTCGAGATTCCCAAATATCTGCAGAAGAATAGAATCATCTCGAACAGGCAATACGGTTTCAGACAACAACGCTTTTCTGGCGATCTACTATATTACTCATATCTGTATCTCAGCTATGAAAAAACACTGTGGTGCTAGGATTGTGGCATTAGGATATCTAAAAGAGCCTCGACGGAGTCTGGTACCGACCTCTTCTTGTCAAATTAACATTTTATGGTCTTCCTCTAGGACTCTGTCGTTTGATATGCAGTTTTTTCGCTGACAGATCTCTTCCAGGTCGTCGGTTAATGGTATCTCATCTGAGACATTTGCGACTTAATACAGGGGTACTTTAGGAGTTTGTCCTGTCTCCTACTCTGTTTCTATAACACATAAACGATCTCTTAGCTTTAACTTACACAGACGATAGTAGCCAAGTGTCAATTTTTTTCTCCGATGAATTCGTCAGCTGCTTCAGAGCAGCTAAGGGAACAGAAGGTGCAGATGATTATTCGGAATCTCGAAATCGTTCTAAAATGAAGTAAGAAGAATCTTGTCGACTTCAACGCCTTGGTTTTCTCTAAGAAAACATCAAGGAATAATGCAACAAAAATAATCATGGGCGGTAAAATCCTTTCGATGGGATTTAATTTGTCTATTTGAGGAGTGAATGCGAGCCTAAACTTCTCTTGGAACGATTATGTGCGCGTCATTGCCAAGTCCGCTTCTCAGAAGTTAGGCTTCGTTTTTGGAGCTAAAAAGTACTTTACAATCTCATCAGCTGCTTACTCTCTACAAAGCCCAAGTTAGGCCAACACTAGAATCCTGCTCTCATATTTGGATTTCAGCCCCAAAGCACATTTTGGCTCTTTTGGATTAACTTCAAAAAAGAGCGATTTGCTCAATTGATAAAGAGGGTTTGATCGATTCTAATGAAACATTGGAGCACAGACGAATGATTGGTGACTTATCTCTTTTCTACAGGAACTTTCATGGGGGTTGCACATAGGAAGTAATAGGATTGATCCCTTCAAGGGTAACATTTTAAGGCATACAAGACAGTTGTAGATAGCAAATTTCTGTGCGGTCCAGCTTGACACAGCGAGGACTTCTGTCTTTAGGGACTTTTTTTTTCTATAGAACTTCAAAGCTATGGAATTCGTAACCGTACAAAATTTTCCCCAAAAATTACAACCTATCCTTGTTTAAGAAGGCGGTTCATAGCCATCTGTCCCTGTTTCCGCAGTCCTACTCACGATGCTCTGAAGGCAAAATGAGCTAGTGGATTGAACTTTAAAAAAAGTGTTCTGCATATATTCTTACTAAGCAATTAAGTCTACATAAATAAATACAAAACTTTGGAAAAGGTGCCTACATTTTTTCAAAATTTATCATGCAGTGAGTTTTTAATGTGGCGGCAAATAGCTAATGAAAAAAATTAAAACATATGTCTTTGCGTTCTACACTGAATTTTTAGTTGTGGGACATATTTACTCAAATAGTGAGTAAATAAACATAGTGATAGAGGCTCGTTAATTATTTAACTAGCTTATGAACACAATTTGAATTAATTATTGCAAATAAAAAACAACATGATAAAATATTACCACTTTTATTGACATGGATTAAATGAATGATTTTTACGGTGAACATAATTGAATAATTAGACGTTGTTGTTAATTAAAACTGTAGAAGTTATTCTTCTGAGATTAATTTTGTCTAAATAAAGAATCGTGCATGTTGCATTTTGATAAGGAAAAGCTCTAATTGCGTCCGTTATTCTTTATTTCTCAGAAATCATTGTATTTTACAAAAGTCATAAAATTATAGCCAACAGCACGTATGTCCAATTATCATTAAGCTTCATTTATTATTTACAATATTTGAATCACCTTAGAGTATGAAATCATGTTTTATGTACATTAACATTGAGGGAACGTTTAGCACAAATATCCTGCTTAATGTTTATAACTGCCAATACAGGGATTACATTTTTACAGGACTTCCAATTTTGGTTGCCGAATATCTAGAAAATCACATACCTAGAGTATATTATATCCGCATACTGTATACATATACGTATGTTTATGAATTATTACGTTCCTAATGCAGGTAACTACAATTAAAATGTTTTTGTTCTTAGAATCTAAAGGGTAAAAATTACCAATTGTTTAACAATCTTTAATCAAATACATATGTAAAATTGATAAATTTAAAATAAAGGTAATGTTCAGAGGATCAGAGTCTTGTAAGATTACATCAACGCAAATTTCATGTCCCAAAACACAATAACTTTCGTGGTCGATTTTTTCTCTAGCGGGATGAAATTTAGAAAGACCGAACGCAAATTTAATTAGAACAATTCTGCATGGGGGAAGAAGTTCGTTCAACGGAAAAAGATGAAATATGAAAATGACTGGTCTAAATTTAAATTGCTGATCAGTTTATCCGGTTGGAAAGTTCCGGTCTTTTGTCGAAAGTGTTCTTTTAGCTCTTTTTACGATTCCTCTACGAATTACGCTTCGTTTCATTTTCTCTTTTTATTAAGTCCTCTAATTTTCAACTGCACCATTTTATTGTAATCGCGTCAAAGGGAAAAAAGTGGAGTTGAAATTCGTCGGCAAGATGAAATGTTTGTTTTGAGCTGTAGTCAAACTGGATTGTTTGATTTACATATTTTGTATGTTGTACGCTTTTACATAATGAGTATACATGTTTAGTGTTGATCTATATTATTAAATGGAATAGAAAAAAAATGACCGAATCGAAAATGTGGGACTTTATAAAACTCAAAACATTTTATGAATCTAAAGTTTGAAAGTAATCCAATTTGATGGTGACCTAAAGAGACAATTACCACTCTTGTTTAAAATTTGAGCAGCCGACGCAAATCAACATGATGGAAATATAATCCTAATAGTATGCTATTAACTTTTGAATCTCCAATAATGCCAATCTAAAGACAATAAGAATGTTATTAATCATTCGTGACCTTATGTTAATGCATAAGTCATAAATAACTAATAAATGCTTGGAGTATAAAACAGAAGTCTTTATATCTCATCAAGTCCCGACCGTGTGATTTACGTGCATAGACACACCTTTAATTTTAATGAGTAACAAACCGCGAATGCAGCTATGGCGCCATACAGAGCCATAAAATATCAAACCTCTTCTTTTGTTTCAGATATGATCCATAAAATTTAAATTAGCGTTTATTATATTTCACGTATGTAATTCCTATTTTTTAAAAATAAACATAATGTGTATGAGGGAAAATCGATTTTCATTTCAAGTGAATATGGAAAAGGAAATTCATGGTACTTTTATTTTCTAATATACAGAGCCTCAGCACTAATCTCTCACTTCAGTTGCTTTTTTTTTATCCCTAATAATTTTGGTTGTAGTAATATGAATACAAAATCATGAACTGTCAATGGATCAAAAAGGGTAGTTGTTGCTGCGTGCCGTTCGTAGGTAAACGATGAACACTAGAAAGCTATCCGCTAAAATAGCGGGTGATTTCTTAAACATCTTAAACCCTTTATGAAAATGAAGAATGTGTTATTAATTAGGTCCTTCAAGAACGGATCACACTGTTAAAGCTTTTATGTGTTACATTCGCAAAGCGTTTAATCATGCTTACAAAATTTATATCCTTAAGACATTTTCAATATACACACAATATGTTTAAAAAAACTTCTTGCAAGAATATTTTGTATCCTTTATTTTCATCGAGGTTAAGAAAATAGACTTAAAATGATAAATGAACATTGTACCTGTCAAAGAATGACATAACAGAATTTAAAACGACTCTTATGTGAGATATATGTATCTACTTAGTCAAATGTTTTGTGTTCATATCTCCTTTGTTAGTTTCTCTTTAATTCCTCAAGTAAGAGTGTTATTTATTCAGTTAATAACACATTATAAAGTCCACTAGATTTTGAAAATGATCACTATATTCGAACTCTTACTTCATCAATAAAACCAGCAACTGTAACATTTCCTCTACTTTCTTTGTGACATCCAAAATATTCATATTTCAATTTTAAATTTTGTGTTTTTATTTAGCTAGAACACAGAAAATTGAACCATTCAACTTCCGAATGTACAACAAAAACTATGACCCGCTTCTACAGGAAAAGACAAATAACCAGCCAGAAGCCCAAGCCACTGCTACCCGATACCTCCAAGCAGGTATAACATTCGTTCAGATGGTAAATAATTAAATAGCTCCACTAATAATCTACCTGTCAATAACATGACAAACCTGGAAGAAAGGCCAAATTCATGGAACAAATAGGAGCTATGCTAAACTTGCTAACCACTGCACCGTCATCAACAAATTAGCTTAATGGCAGAAAAATTTAAATATAAGATAGCTATTTGGAATACCAATGGCCTTGAACGTACTCCTTAGAACTCAAAACTTTTATTAGTAAGTAAAATGTTAATATCATAAAGATTTCCGAATCTCACTTTACTGATAAACCTAAAAATTCCAAAATATAAATTATATTACACTAAACATTCAAGTGGCAAAGCACATGAAGGAACGGCAATAGTTATAAGGCTTAAATGTTGTGCCGTGCGGGAAAAGAAGCGAAGCGAACCAAATTTCCCTTTGAATTTCGCCGCATTTCCCTTCTCACAAGTGTGTGTTACCGCATTAAAAAGCATTGAATATAAAATGGTAACATTGCTTCGCGTCGTTTCCCTTTTCGTACGCTACATTTGTGCTTCAACCTTAAGTGATATAAGCACCACAAGAAGCGAAATTTGCTGAAAATTACCTAGAAGCAACTAACATCATCATTGAAGATAAATAGGAACCGATAACCGATCTGCCATCTAACTAACTATCCACACAAACACAACAACAAAATGAAACACTGTTAAATTTTCAAAACATTAGGTACTAATTTTTTGCGGATGGCGATTATAATGCAAAAAATCTATCGTAGAGTTCAAAATTAACAATTGCAAGAGAAAGAGAACTACACAAAGCAATAAAGGCAAACAATCTTCAGTACATATTTACTGGAGAACCAACATATTGGCCAACTGACATAAACAAAACTGCTGATACTATTTATTTTTGCATTACCAAAGAAATTGATATAAAGAAATGCAAAGCAAAGAATTGCCTTGACTTGACATCAGATCAGACCATAGTAATGGTCACCAGCGTTTATGTCCAGATCTTAAATTAAAAAAAAACAACCCTCTTTGCATAAGCCAAATCTGATTGGAATACATTTGGAGAAATTCTAGACAACTTGATCTCACTAGAGGAACCATTAAGAACAGAACTTGAGATAGAAGCAGCGGTGAGAAAGCATCGTTAACTGCCTCATCGGTAGACTATATAAGAGGCTGCTTGGTCTGCCTCTCCGAGCTATGAAACACCTCACGAAAAGGGTGAAATATCCCTTCTTAGTCAGTAGAAAAATTGCAGAAAAAAGATAACTAATTGTAAGAGAGCAATAGTAGCAAGTCATAACGGCTGAAAACAAAAGAAAGTTAATCAAAGCAACTTTAGAACTACCTAGAAAGTCTAACGCCAACGGCAGCAACGTAATACTCACTCTAGAAACTTACAAGGAAGCTAAAAATACTCCAAAAACACAATCCTCTCATCAAAAAGGAAAGCAATAATTGGGCCAGAAACGATAAAGAAAAAGCAAAAAACCTCTCGAAACATTTAGAAAAGGTTTTTAAGCCCTAACCAACTTGTGCCATTTGTATACTAATCGATGTGCCATTTTGAATAGGACTGCCCCTATTAAGTTTAAATTTAATGAAAAATATAAATATAAAAAAGGCTCCATGCTTTGATCTTGTTTTTGGCAAAATACGCTTAAAATTGTCCGAAAAGTGTTACAAACAAATAATTTTCACCTTCAATTTAAGATTAAGATCAAGTTACTTTCCCAGCTATTGGAAAGTTGTTGAAATTATCATGATCCCCAAATCTGGGAAAAAGTCAAAAGACATTTCGTCGTAAAGACCCATATGTCTGCTTACGGCGCTTTCAAAAGTATTTGAGAAATTGTACGACAAACAACTTCACAAGACTAAAAAATTATTCCAGACTATCAATCTGGATTTATAAATAAACACGGAACAATAGAACAAGTTCACAGACAACAATATTAACAGAAACTTAAATGCCAAGATATATTGTCCGCGACATTCTTGGACACATCACAAGCTTTCGACAAAGCCTGACAGTGAATTGCACGTAAAGAAGCTAACGAAGCTAAAGAGGCCAAAGAAGCTAAAGAAGCTAAAGAAGCTAAAGAAGCTAAAGAAGCTAAAGAAGCTAAAGAAGCTAAAGAAGCTAAAGAAGCTAAAGAAGCTAAAGAAGCTAAAGAAGCTAAAGAAGCTAAAGAAGCTAAAGAAGCTAAAGAAGCTAAAGAAGCTAAAGAAGCTAAAGAAGCTAAAGAAGCTAAAGAAGCTAAAGAAGCTAAAGAAGCTAAAGAAGCTAAAGAAGCTAAAGAAGCTAAAGAAGCTAAAGAAGCTAAAGAAGCTAAAGAAGCTAAAGAAGCTAAAGAAGCTAAAGAAGCTAAAGAAGCTAAAGAAGCTAAAGAAGCTAAAGAAGCTAAAGAAGCTAAAGAAGCTAAAGAAGCTAAAGAAGCTAAAGAAGCTAAAGAAGCTAAAGAAGCTAAAGAAGCTAAAGAAGCTAAAGAAGCTAAAGAAGCTAAAGAAGCTAAAGAAGCTAAAGAAGCTAAAGAAGCTAAAGAAGCTAAAGAAGCTAAAGAAGCTAAAGAAGCTAAAGAAGCTAAAGAAGCTAAAGAAGCTAAAGAAGCTAAAGAAACTAAAAAAGCTAAAAAATCTGAAGAAGCTCAAGAAGCTGCTTCCTCATCCTCATTGGCCACTGCTCAAATTGTATTTAAGAGACAAGCATTTCTTTATGAAACAAGGCAATAAATATTTAGATTTTGCCTCAAACAGTCTCGCGTCCCTCAAGGCCCCATCATTGGTCCTATATTATATCTTTTGTATACAGCAGACCTTCCAAAGACTTAAAATAGCTTTAGAAAAGACAGGCATGGTACTGCTAAGCGGAGGATTAAGGCTCGGGCAAATCGGATAACAAATTCAGGGCATGGACGTCAAGGGAACATATAAAATACCTGGATGTAATATTCAACAAAAACATGAATATGAAGAAACACATCTAGCAAACGGCTGCTAAAGCCGAAAATACGACCTTCGCCATAAGCCGGCTGATGGCAAACAAAGGGGAGCCTTGATACAACAAAAGAAGGCTAATTAGCAATGTGGTGTAGGCTAAATACAAAAGAAAACTAGAAAAGGTCCAAAGGAAACTAGGAATAAGGATCTGCAGTGCATACAGGACAATCTCGCTAGAAGCTGTCCTGGCACTAGCAGCAACTACTAGTAGAAGAAAGGACATTAAGCTGGGGACAAACAGACATGATCAAGAAAGATATCAGACGACAGACGATAAACAAGTGGGGTCAAAACTAGGGTCAGGATGCAGAAAAAGCGAGCTGGACTAAAAGAATCATTAGGGACCTGGAGAAATGGGTAAATAAAAGCACGGAGAACTAAACTATTACTTTACCCAAGTATTAAATGGCCTTGGATGCTTTGACGCATATTTTAAAAGATTAAAACTGAGAGGCTCGGACATGTTTTTCCTGCAAAGACACAGACACCACCGAACACACGGTTTTCAGATGTGTTAAATGGATAGAGGAAAGAACAGAAATGGAAAAACAGGCCAAACGAGAGATAACACCAGACAACGTTGTCACAGGAATACTGAAAAATGAGAAAAGCTGGAAGAATATTACCCATTTTATGAACTTCATCATGTCAAAGAAGAAAACATTTGAGCGATAGAACAATAATTAAAATTAAGGAAAAGGTCTCTTATCCCGCAGTAATGCGAAAGCGAATCCAGGATGAGATACAGATAGATTAAGCAGAAGAGCACGCGGTGAAGTTTGGTGGGTAGGTGGGACTTGCACATGAAGAGCTCAAGTTCCACAGTCGACAGTAGACATGCTGCCGGTTGGTGCTATAAGCGTCCTCATCCGAGAAAAGAAAAAAAAACACCTTTCAGTAACAAGAACCACCACTGTGGACACATTTGCTGATGGCACTGCTACCTTGGTACCATTCTCCGCTTTAAGGAACCTGCAACACAACTTAAACAAAATCCAGAACTGGCTGAAAACATGGCGAGTCAAGGTCAACGAAAGCAAATCCACCCATGTAACACCTACTCGCGTATTACAGAAGGAGTATATAGCACTGTCTAAAAACGGTGTCAAAAAGCGCCTAGAGAGCGCCTCGTGATATCAGAAGTGGTGGAATTCTACTATCAATAAGGAACTTAATTAATGTGGCTATTAAACAGCTTTTGAGAAATGTCAAAATTCGCCGACTTTGTTTAATTTCAAGTCGTTTCTTAGTGTATTTATTCATATTTTTTTACGAAAAAGATGATGTAGGATAAATCTAAAGATATTTTAGGTGGATTTTTTGTTCTCTTTCGATAGAATAACCAAGTTGCAGTTGTTATTATGATACCTTCCGCCTTTGATTGATCAACGCTTTCGCGCCCATACATGTCAACTGACAAATGATTTTCAACGGAAGAGAAAGAAAAGAAATAGTTGAAGCTACTCCACTTTCTAGACGCATTTTGATCAAATTTTTATATATGGCCAATCTAGGGTATGCAATATCCTTATTCTATAATCCGTGCATTTTCTTTACGCAGAAAAACATGTCCATCTTTAAGAATAAACAACTGCCAACTACCATAAGCAGAAGATGAGAAATACCTTGGTATGCACCTGGACTGACGTCTTCTTCTTTTGGTGCCTATTCGTTCCGGATGTTGGCGATCATTCTGGCTATTGTAATTTTGTTGACGGCTGCTCTAAAGAGCTGGTTGTTGCTAACAAAAACCATGTTCTCAAGTTCTTTAACCAAGAAATTCTTCTGCGGCCTGGACCTCGTTTACCTGGTATTTTTCCTTGCAGTATTTGCTGTAGTAAACCATATCTCCTTTTGTGCCTCATTATGTGGCTCAGGTATTCTAACTTGCGTGTTTTTATGGCAGTTGTTATTTCTGTGGATTTAAGCATTCTGGGAAGAACTTTCTCCTTGTTCAGGTGATGCCCCCAAGAGATCCATAAGATTCTGCGATAAATCCACATTTCGAAAGCCTCTTATTTTTTCATGGTGGCTTCAGTTAGAGTCCAGGATTCCGTACCATAAAGTAAGATGGAGAACACATAACAGCGGAGAAGTCGTATCTTGATTTTTAAAGTTAATGAGCGACATTTAAAAAGTGCTGCCATTTTTATGAATACAGCCTTTGTCTTTTCAATACGACACTTTATTTCTTGTGAGTGATCCCATTGGTCATTCAGTAAACGTCCCAGGTATGTATATTTCCCGACTCGGTTAACTGGTGGAAAATATCCCATCTTCATGAGGTATATTGTTTTTGCTGATCACCATATATTTGGTTTTGTTTAGATTAATATCGAGCCCATACTTTTGACTAATCTCTATCACCCTTGTCATGATTTCTCGTAAGTCTTCTAGATTGTCTGAAATAATAACTGTATTATTCTCCTATCTTAAATTATTTAGACGTCTTCCATTTACCAATATTCCTGCATTAATGGTTTCGGAGACTTCTTTAAATATAGGCTCAGAACAGATATTAAATAATTAAGTCGATAAAACACATTTCTGTCTTGCTCCCAGCAATATCTTTATTGCCTCAGATTTGTCTCCATCCACATTTATAAAGGCGGTTTGGTTCCAATATAGACATGCGATGATTCTTAATTCTCGGTCGTCGATCCCAACTTGTTCTAATATTTCCATGAGTTTATGGTGTTGCCCTCTATTAAAAGCCTTGCGATAATCTATGAAGCAAGCGCATACGTCACAGTTATCATCACGATATCTCTAGAATAACATTTGGATACTAAACAGCGAATATCTCGTTCCCACTGCATCTCGAAATCCAAACTGTGTTTCTGACGTGATCGACGTCTTAAATGGAAGAACACCAAACGAAAACAATTGGGTCTTAAATTGAGAGCTCATTGGTCGTAGGTCCAAGTTATTATTGGACAATCAGATATTGCCATACACAGCCATAACAAAACCTGTATGAACTTACGACATTTAATTATGGGGCACTGCCAATAATTCTAACATAGCAATAGCAATACTAGCTACACCTCTTATGAAATCATCCTACACGGCATCCCGATGGAATTCGTCAAGGAAACTACCCATCAAATCAATGTTCGGTACAATCAACTAGTTTCTTTGCGCCCAAATGTGCATGCTAACCAACTAAATGTTCGCAGTTCAAGTGGAGTACGTAGGGTGAAACGATTATTGACTGTTGCAATCTGATCTGAATTCACGCACCAGATAAGTGTAGGTAAAGATCGGAACACTTGATTTTTATTACTTAACCAAAACGGTTTCTAGATTATGATTTTAGAAATATTTAAAAGATATCACTCGCGGAAACGATACTCTACATGTCCTCCTCTTTTCTTTCGCCACTTATCAAACGCTTATTTCCCACTGAGCAACTGGGCAAATTGCAGATCTCTCTAGGAGTACAAAAAATCTCTTGAAAGATTTTTTATGTTTACTTAACTTTAATTTGTAACCAAAGTCTCAAATATATAGTTTGCAGGACACGTATTGGAACTTGTTGAAGCATGGATCGATAGGTGGTGCTATTCTTAGGAAAATTATGAACGAAGTCCATTAAATTGTAAGTCTATACTTGCCAGAACAAGCTTTCATCAGGCTGAATGTGCCAAACTGACGAAATCTAGAAGATCGAAACCTGTCTTTGTTTCCCAAACTTTGAATCTGATAAATGTTCAAACCTTTGTGTGCATTCGAGCATATCTCATGTTAAACTTATTCTCTCTTCTATTTTCTACAGGTAGATACAGGCTCTTCTTATAACTCACACGATTGTACTAATGGTTGAGTTACTAATTAATGCAATAAGCAGAACCAAAGTGTATGCGTTTTATTCGCTTTTAAGGTGTTTCTGCCATAAATGAATCGATACTAGCTGCGGATGCGGACGTACAAATAAACGATATGCAAAACGCGTTATCTGTAGTGCAGTGAATAAATTTGTCTGGTATCTGTGATAATTGGATCGCATTTTAAGTAGAGGCTCATCTCTGCAGCATGTGGTGTGAACAGAATAAACGAACAAAGCCCATGAATATGCAACGTGTATTTTGCTGATCACATAAAACAGCCCTGAAAAAGTGGACTCACTCCGTAACACGATTATGTCTGCACATTCGTATTCCGCAGCCCGTCTCCAAATCAGAATCAGACCGAAATATTCTATATTCGTCCGCTTCGTTATTTGCAACGGCTACAATCTCCACCGATTTTATTTACTTATCGAAGACGAAACTTCTCTTTTATGTTACACAATAGAACGAGCTAAAATAAAGGGGATGTGACTCGAATCAGTTCACCTTATCAAATTTTATCCAAAAAGTAAAGCGAAATATGATGATCTTCCGCACAAGATTGCGGAAAGCAGTCAAGGAAATTTATTTATTGCTCAGTTTTAATGACTTTGCACAGTTAAATATATTACATGATAAAAATAATCTGATCATCGAAGTGCAAACTTCAAGTAGAAAATAGCAATAATTTCGTTGGATAACAAAGCGTCACGTCGTAGTTCTGCACCAACAATGCAAAGATCACGTGTTGGATTTCCCCTTGGTCCAAACTATTTTTTTTTTATTTCTTATGTAATACATATTCACTATCTTTATTTCTTGATTACATTAACTTTGATGTTTTAAGAGTAAATATTTATACAGGACATTTCACAAAGGATTGAATCGACTGATTTCTTAAAAGGAGTATGATTATTATGTAAATTTATCAGGATATCTATCTCACGCGCGTTATCGGTTCGAAAATTAAAACTTCGTGAATTGTAGCGACTTTATTCTCAAACTGATTTCGGAACACTATAATTATAATACACTTAACTGACCAACTGACTAATTAGCTGACTAAGCAACTAACTAACTCACTGTTTAATTAACTGAGGGAAAGACGACCCCGTATTTATAGGTACCGTTCCGGTTTCTAAAACGGACGTACAGATAAGATTTATAGCTTTCGGAAACGACAAAAGAGCTTATCTACCCTATTATTTATTATCGCAGTCGCTTCCTACTATCAAATTTTTCTAGAAACTTCCTTACTAATACAAATTTTGCAACTATATTTTGTTACAACATTTTCAAAATGATGCCACCTTTCCTTATACCGGAATTAAACACTTATCAATTTTAATATTCTAAACAGGACACCCTATATATTGTCTTATTTTTAGATTATGCTAGCTATATTTTGTTTATAAAATCACTAGCATCGCTTGTGGTCGAAATTCGACCAGTATTTAATGCCTATTTTGTACGCAAATTTTTAATTCTTACCTTGATAATTTGAGGGAAAAATGGGATTATAAATATTTTGTCCCTTTTTAAAAATCTCGATTTTTTTGATCATCCAAATTTTTTCTCAGAATTTAGATCTTTTTTTGACATTTTTTGTCATTGAAAGTTATGAGAAATTAGAAATTAGAAAATTAGAAGTGCAACTTTTTTTGAACATTTTAAGATTTACAATTTCCACTTTTTTAATTTAAATATTTTTTTAATTTTCAGTTATTTTGAAAATATTAACTTCACAATTTGAACTTTTTTTGAAAATTTCGACCGCCTAAATATTTCAACATTTTCTGAAAATTTTGGCTCCTAAAAAATTTGGCCTTTCTCCAAAATTCCTACTTTTTTTTGAAGAATTTGACTTTTTGTAAAAATTTCGATTTTTTTTTTAATTTATACTTTTTTTTTGAAAATATCGACTTATTTTGAAAACTTTGAAGTCTTAAAACTTGTAGACTTTTTCTCTAAAATTTAACTTATAATCTGAAAATATCAAGTATTACATAACTTCCAATTTTTTTTTCATAATTTTAATATTCTTTAGAACCTTTGAATTTTTTCAAAGTTTCGACTTTTTCTCGAAGTTTTAATTTTGTTGTAAATATTTTAATCCAAAGCCTCGGAATCCGACGAATATAATAAGACAAAATCAACAAAGAAGGACAATGTCTCTCCAGGAAGATAAAAGAAGTTAAAATCGAATTGGAAAACCTTCGAATCGACATCGCAGTGCTAACGGAGACCAAGAAGAAAGGAAAAGACTTGACAATTGGGGATGTTACGATCATTTTTATAGTGAAGTATTCAAAGAAAAAGGATCAAAACTAGGGGTGTCCATAGTAATACACAGAAAACTAAGAACATTCATAACCACCTGGGAACCGATTAGTGAAAGAATCATAAAGATGAACCTTAAAATTTTAGGTAATAACACAACTTTATTGGGAATATGTGCGGTCAACAATGATGATCTGGCCTAGAATAAAGATGCCTTTTTGAACAACTAAACTGGAATATGATAACGAAGGCTTCCACGGTCAGAGTCAGTACAGGATATACTTCTTCCGAGATTGGACCGTGTCAAGGAACTTAAAGAAGAAACTCTGAAGAAGAGTTTCGCTTCTGGTATGGTGGACATACTGGGTTACCGTGCTCTTCTGTCTAACCTTTCTTATCCTTTGTACCAATTTTCAATTCAGAAGGGTTTCGCCTCTGGTATGGTGGACATGCTGAGTTACCGTGCTCTGATGTTTTAAAATTGGCCTTTCCATTCTTTCATTTTTGCATATTCCCTCATATTCCTCTTTTCATGTATTGTTTCTTTTCTTTGTTCCTGAAGAAACCCCCTACGATGGTCGAACACTTTTATTAATTCTTTGACACGGTCCAATCCCGGAAGAAGTATATCCTGTAACTAAACTAGAAAATAAGCAAAATGGAGAAGTTTCATGATGTTACTAATACTATATTTAATATAATGAGATTAAAATATAGATCAAAACTAATAAAATATTGAAAGAATTGTTAAAGTCCGTTAATAAATGACTGAGAAATAGATTATTGAAATTTACCTATTTTAGCGCGAACGTCCGTGTGTGACGGCATTTGACTCGTCCTAAATCGTCGCATCACAAATCATTGAACAAAAAGAGAAGCTCCAGATTCTGGTAATTTTTGGTTATGTTTTAGAGAACCATATTTATTTATCAACTAATAAACGGATTTTAGGGTAGTCCTACCTCTATGGATTAGGTCAAATGACGTAATGCGTAACAAAATTAATTCTTACAAGCTCAACTTCAAAGGTCGATAACTTTTTCATTTATAAAGATATTTTAATGCTTCTTTCAAATATTGGTATCATTTTACTCAAATATTTATAATTAATCAATAAGAAAAAAAATGGAAACTTCTCAATTGGATCATCAAAAGAAATAATACCCTTGGGAGATCTCAACGAAAGAGTAGGAAGAAAAGAATATGATACAGGGGTTGGAAAATATGAAGGGGAGGTTATTAATGACAATGGAAGAAAAATTATAAAGTTATGCGGTCAAAAAAATCTCTCAATATTAAAGGGACATCATCATCATAGAGACATTCATAAATATACCTGGGGACAAACAACAAGAGATCTAAAAATTATTATCGACTATATGATAATACTCCAGAAATCTAGAGTAAACTTCGTAGATGTAAGAGTCCAAAGATTTGCCTCATATGGAAGCGACCACTACCTTGTGAAAGGAAAAATAACTTCAAGCATAAACAAACAAGATGATACAAGAGAACACCACACAACAAATGAAAAAACGACAACAAGGTATAATATAAAGAGCTTGGAAAATAACAGTACAAGAAAGCTATATAAAAATAGACTGGACTAAAAGATACAACGAAATAGCTTTGTCAAGAAGAATATAAGTACATAAAAGAATGCCTGCACCCAGCTGCGCTAAAATCATTAGGTCACTAAGAGAAAAAGGAAAAACAGCAAAAACCATATTGGTGGAATCAAAAAATTTAGCAGGAATTCGAAAAAAAACGGAACAAATATCACAAATACCTAAGTTCAAAGAATATAATCGACAAACTACAATACAAAGACTCGCAAGCTAGAATACACAGAATGATCAGCAGCAAGAAGAACAACCAGTGGGAAAAGACGTGCTTAAGACTCAACACCTATATACTTTTTTAAGAACATGAGAAGAGAACGAAATAGAGAAAAAGAATCAATACTTTTCAAAATGCTAACAGAAGAGAGGCCAGAGTTTATAGACACCCAAGACGGAAATCCAAATATAGCTCTACAGGGATCCTCAATAAGACTAACAATATTAGAAGTTAATGAGGCAGGTAAAACCTTAAAAAACGGTAGGTCTTCAGGACCAGGAACTGAAAAACTATTTTGCGCTCTGAGAAACCTGTTCGAAAGATGCATCGACCCATCGAAAGTACCCAAGGAATGAAAAATAGCATACATATCCACAAGCCATAAGAAAGGAGACAAAAATAACTGTGATAACTATTTGGGAATAACGCTTACATGTACTATTAGCAGAATATATGCAAGAATACTTAAACACAGAATTGAAAACGAATACAGGGATATAGAAGCTAAGGAACAGGTACGATTTAGAGCAGGGTGATCCCAATAGATCATACTCTTCTCACTGACACAAATCCTAGAAAAGAAAACAGCGTTTGACCAGAAAGTCCATATTTTGTTTGTCGATCTGAAAAAAGCCTATAACAGTGTACCTTTAGTAAGAGTGTGGGAAACATTACAACTTAGTAATATAAACACCGAAATAATTAAAGCAGTAAAATCCCTACACCAAGTCAAAAGAACTAGAGTGAAAACAAGATATGGTTTAACAACAGGGTTCCAGGTCACAAAGGGTCTCAAACAGGGTTGTTCTATATCCCCAATGCTCTGTAAAATCTACTTAGAATGTGCTTTGAGAAACTGGAAACGAAAATGCAGCAGTATACCCATAGACGACGATACTACATTATATACGCTATCATTTGCTGACGACCAAGTGGTAGTTGCTCAGGATATCGATGATGTGGAGTACATGACACGAAAATTTATAGGGACTACCAAATATGGGGCCTGAAAGTCAATATTAAAAATACCGAATATATATGCGTTGGGGGACAGCAAAAGGACCTGAAACTGGCGATCGGACGCACCATCAACCACTGCATAAGCTATAAATATCTGGGAACGAGAATCTCTAGATACGGAATGCTGGATGAGGCAATATCGGAAAGGAATATCCAAGAAAGAAAAGCAATTGCGATGCGTAATATATACTATGGAACAAGAACATAACTATAGAGAATAAGAAGAGGATTTACAACTTAATCGTAAAACGTATAATAACGTACATCTTGGAGGTGTGGCCATTAAAAGAAAGAAAAATACTAAAAGCTACAGAAATGGATTTCTGGAAACGGGCAGCTAAAAATCCAAGAAAGAGCGAATACCAGACCAGACAATAAGACGTACATTAGTAATAAAACACGATATAGTACGTGACATCAGAACCCAATAGTTAATATGGTACAGACATGTGGCAGAGAATGTCACAGGACTGACTACCTAAGAAGATCTTAAACTGGAACCCCCATGGAAGAAGAAAGCGAGAAAGACCCCGCCAAAGCTGGAGAATGAAAATCAACAAAGAAATATCGGAAAAAAATTTGAAAGATGAGGGATGGAGAGATAGAGAGGAATGGAGATTAGGGATTGGAAAACGGCGAACGTTATGAACTGATTGATAAAATATTTATAAATATTTTAATTTTTTGAAATTTTCAATGCATTTTAAAAACACTGGCTTTGTGAAAATTTCCACTGCTTCAAATTTTTGACCTTTTCAAAGTTTTAACTCTTTGGGAAACTCTCCCGTTTTCCTTGAAATTTCCATTTTTTGAAAAAAATTTCGATTTTTATAATTTCAACCCCACTTTAAACTTTTTTCCAAAATTCTACTTTTTTGAAAATATAATCTTTCGAAAATATTAACCTTTAAATATTAATTATTTCAACTATTCGAAAAATTGCGATTTTTTAAAATTTCCGGTAAGGAAAATTCGTTTGTTTGATTTTCCACATTATTTAAAAGTTTTCACTTTTTTCGACAAAACTTTTCTTTTTGTTTTGAAAATTTGAACATTCTAAAATATTGACATTTTTCAAAGTTTTTGATTT
Organism: Dastarcus helophoroides; assembly: GCA_028583605.1. Taxonomy (NCBI): domain Eukaryota; kingdom Metazoa; phylum Arthropoda; class Insecta; order Coleoptera; family Bothrideridae; genus Dastarcus; species Dastarcus helophoroides. The sequence goes on along the minus strand of CM053325.1, from coordinate 52,105,128 downwards.
TATTAAAAACTACGATTTTTTAAAAATATTTTCGCTTTTTTAAAAAAATTCAAACCTTTTCCAAAATTTCTACTTTTTTTGAAACTTTTCCCCTTTCTGAGGATTTCTAGTTACCTATTTGAAATTTTCGATTTTTGCAAAATATCGACTCTTCAAAATTTCATTTTTTCATAGAAATGCTGACTTTAAAAATTTGGACTTTTTTTAAGTTCAAGATATTTTTTGAAAGTTTCATTTTTTTTATACTCTAACTTGAACATTTTAGTTTTCGATTTCTTTTGAAAATTTCAAAGTTTCCATTTTGTACAAAATTATCACTTTTTTCAAATGTCGTCATTTTCTCAAACTTTTCACTTATTTTAAATTTTGACCCATTCAAAATTTTGACCTTGACTTTTGAACATTTTAAATTTGTAAAAATTTTTACTTTTTCTCCAAATTTAATTTTTTTTGTATATTTTATATTTCCTTTACTGACAATTTTTACTTAATAGTTTTTTGAAAACGTCCACCCAAAATTTCTGTAAACTTTTTTCTAAACTTTGACTTTTTTAAAAAATGTCGACTTCTATTCGGAATAGGTCTTTTTTTAAAATTTACGTGATTTTTTTTGTACATTTCGAACACTTAGAAAATTATAACTTGTTTCAGAATATCGACTTTGACTACTTTTAAAATTTTGACTTTTTCGCTCAGTTTTTTCTGTTAATTTTTTTAAAAAATTATTTTTTTTAGATTTCCACTTTATTAAAGTTGTTAATTTTTTGTGAAAATGTTGACATTTTAAAGAGTTCAAATCTTTCAAAGTTATGATCATTTTCAGGATTTTGAGTTTCTTTGAAAATTCTGACTTTTATTCTGAATTTCGTTCGTATCTCCCAAAAATTTTTACTTTTTGACAAAAATTTTACTTGTTTTGAAATTTTGAATTGTATTGTAAAATCTTGACCTTGACATTTCACCCTTTTCTCCCAAATTTTATTTGTTTACTTGGTTTTTACTTTTTTGAGGATTTTGACTTAAAAAAATTTACCTTTTTGGAAACTTTCCCCTTTATTAAAATATTCATTTTTTTTCTAGAAATGTTAACCTTATTTTTTATGTTTTGAATCTTTCATAATTTAGACTTTATTTGAAAATTTCAATTTTTATTTCAAAATATTGTTTTTTCACGAAATTTTAATACTTATTTCTTGTTAATTTTTTTCTACTTGAAAATTTTCGAACTTATTCATAATTTTCACTTTTTATTGAAAATTCCAATCGTTTTTGAAAGTTTTGCTTTTATCTCGAAATTCTGATTTTGTTTTGAAAATTGCGACTTATTTTCGAAATTGCGGCTTTTACTTTAAATTTAGATCGTTGTTTGAAAATTTGACTTTTTTTGATAATTTCGGTTTCTTTTTGAAAATCTGAAACTTTTTCTAAATTTCGTATTGGTTTAAAAATGTTGACTTTTTTGAAATGTATCGTTTTTCAAAATTTTGCCTCGAAGAATTCGACTTTTTTTTGAAAATTTCGACTTTTTAAAATTTCGTTGTGTTGGGACAAAATTGTTTACGAAAACCTAATTTTTAGCTTTTAAAAGAAAATTTAGAAGTTTTTTGGTATTCAATTAATACCGTTTTTCACCCCAATTAATTTTTTAAATCACGAAATACATGTCTAGTCATTGCTTTCATGTATTCTTTTTATAAAGTTTTAGGTTATACTCGTAAGAATCTTTTTTAATTTTGTTGTATAGAAACTGTGACACTCCTTTTCCTTCCCTTAGGGGTTCGATTTTATTAAAATCGGCCAATATTGTCTCAGTTATTTATTTCGTTTTTTTTTTCTCATACAAGATTTAAGGTTATAAAAGGTTTTTTAAAATTCTCTACATGTCAGTTGTAAAATCACTTTAAACCCAGTTAAGGGTTGAATTGTAAAAATCGGTCAAATACGTATTTAAGTATTTCTTTTATAGATTACCTTCACAGAGTGTTAGTTCGTAAAACTCATCATTAGCTTTGTTTTATACTGAATTCAAAACTCCATTTCGTCCCTTTTACCCCCTTAGGGGCTGAATTGTTTAAATCGGTCAAACATGTATCCAAATATCTCTGTCATGGATTTTATTCACAAAATTTCAGATTATAAAACGCAGTATTACCTTTGCTCCAGTTTTTAAACTAATTTTGATCCCCTTTTTAGCCCTTTAAAATTCGAATTTCCAAAAATCTCCTTTTATTGTTTGTTTAGCTTTACCACGAAAGGAAACTACTATCCGAATTTCGTGTTTCTGACTTCAGTAGTTTAGACTCTGCGTTGATGATTAGATTTTTGCAGTCAACCAGAAGTTCTCTCTTTATAATCTTAGTATAGACATACCTAAGTCGAATAATTTTTCAAATACAAAAAGTTATCAAAAATCGCATTAGATAATTGTGATATTCCTTTACATCACAATTGTTCAAAAGTTTCATTTTTGTGGATCGAATTAAGTTAAAGTTACGCATTAATATACAGGCTGTTTTCGAATACTGAAGGAGAATAATCTTTGAACGATTTTAGAAAAAAAGTTTTTATCAATTTTCAAGACCCTGTATCTTAAAAACAAAGCGGTTCCGGACCTATATTGATATGAACTTTTTTCTTAAAATGACCCAAGGATTATGCTCCTTAAGTTTTAGCATCGTATTCGAAAACACCCTGTATAGCAATGAATGATGCTGCTGAAAACTTTGGAAAATTGTTTTCAGGACATTTTAAATGCCGCTCGAAAAGCGTTTTTGAACTTATTTTATGTGCAAGTGTGTTTAATTGACATTGCCATTATTGTGTGACATTTCTATGTTGTAAGGTACCATTTTACTAAACGATTTCGAATTTAGTAAAATAGCACGTTATTAACCAAAATGCGAATAAAGAAATAAAAATCGAAATTTTGGTAAAGTGTCACTTTGACTCGGAATTTTTATAATGTTGATTGCTTTCACTCAAAAGTTCGACTTTTTTCTCAAAATTTCAACTTAAATTTGAAAATAATAAAAATTTCAAGTACAAATTCAAGATTTTGAAAACACAACAATTTCTTGAAATTTGTGTTAAAATAGTATTGATCTTCTACTTTGTTCACAAAAGTTCCCAAATTTAAGGTCCTTTTTAGATGTTTAGTTTAAATTGAGATTTAAAAAAATATTTTTCACGTTTAAATTGTTAAAGTAAAAACTAAATTATAAAGATTTAATTATTTGGTTGGGTGTAAAAGGTATTAAGCAATAAATCAAGTAAAGACTAGATTGTTTTACACTCACTAAATCAATTTATTTCTTGTAAAGATCCTCGACCAGCTTGAAAATTTTAAACATTAATTTCGTGTAATGAGTTAATAAAAATGCATGCATTTTTAAATAGGCGTTTAAAGCAAACAGGAAGATACAAATAAAAACTTTTGACTTTTTAATAAAATAGATCACCGTTTGTGTTAATTTAGGCATGAAATATGTGAAAGGGCCCAGTAAAATTATCATGTTTTCTTCCTTAAACAGCTTGTTGGTATATCCTCGACTGATTTCGGCCCGGTATTGCCGAGTTGGGTCCGTTAACTCATTTATTTCCTTAACTTGATATTAAGGGGATTTTGATGTAAATTATTAATTGAAATCTTAAAGGTGGTCCAGGAAATACGACTATGTCATAATCATTGCTTATAACCTTATAAGTTGTGTACTAAATAAATTGATTCAAAATTGAAATAAGGGAATGCCTTAATTTATTTAAATGGCGGCAACATCAAAGCTAACCGATGCGTTTAGAAAATAGATTTTTTTTTCAGTTATATAAGAATAATTCATTCATATTTTTATCACAACAACTCATATAGTTGTTATTGTTTAGATTTTCTGTATCCAGTTTTCCAGTTAGGTTAAGGTTTGAAGATCAATTATATTTGATAACTAAGGCTTGCAAGGCCTGAGTCCATACAGGATATACTTCTTCCGGGATTGGACCGTGTCAAAGAACTACTTCTTTTCTTTGTTCCTGAAGAAGCCCCCTACGATGGTGGGCGAAACGTCGAACACTTTTAGTAGTTCTTTGACACGGTCCAATTCCGGAAAAAGTATATCCTATATCAATTATATTTGAAATAATGATGCTGAGGAATTGTTCAAAATCAAATTCTGACAAACAATGAATATGAAAATCAGTCGTGGTTCTAGGATGACAAGCATGATTAGATTTAACATATAATCACTGGTAGAAGCAGAAGTGCACTTCTCGTAAATTATTTTTATAAACAACCAGATCAACTAAAAGTGCCAAAATAGCAGGAAGTGCAAAAAAGTTATAAAACACGAAAATCCGCACAAAGAATACAGCGAAAAACGAATACAATCGCCAAGCAAGCATGAAAGATTATATTGCGGGAGTTTTGGTAAATTACTTCTTGTTAAATATAAATTAAACTATTGGGTTGGCAAGAAAGTAATTTTGTTTTTTTTTTCACATAAACAGCGTTATTTAAATACTTTTTTAATGAATTCTGTGGGTGATGTTCTTTACGTTTTGACATTTGCTATCAGACAGATCGAGGTTCATTTTGAAACACGTAGTGTGAGATTTTATTCGTAGCTGGTAGCTAGTTGAGGGTCAATTTTAACATGGAGTGCAAAAATGAACATTTTCGGCATATTTTACTTTTTTATTTCCGTAAAAGAAGGAAAGCTACAGAGGCTCATAAAGAAATATGTGAAGTTTATGGTGGTGCTTGCATACCAGAACGCATTTGTCAGAATTGGTTTAAGAAATTTCGTTCTGGAGATTTTTCACTCAAAGGTAACCAACGTTCGGGTCGACCTACAAAAGTTCATAATAATCAAATTAATGCCATTATTAAAGAGGATCGTCATATAACTGTTCGAGAGATTTCGATTAGGTTAAATGTATCACATACAATCATTGAGAATCACTTAAAATATCTTGGACTCGTTAAAAAGCTCGATATTTGGGTTCCGCATAAATTGAAAGATATTCATTTGACACAACGAATCAATATTTGCAATGCGCATGTTTGGCGCAATGAAAATGATCATTACTGGTGATGAAAAATGGGTCACCTACAGTAACATTATTCGAAAATGATCATGGCCAAGCACGATGAACGACACAAACCACATCAAAAGCTGAATTGCATCAAAAAAAGATCATGCTGTCGATTTGGTGGGATTATAAAGGTGTTGTGTATTTTGAGCTGCTTCCAAGGAACCAGACAATCAATTAAAATGTGTACTGCAAGCAGCTAATGAAACTGGATGAAGCAATAAAAAAAAAGGCCAGAATTATCAAATCGGAAAGGAATTGTGTTCCACCATGACAATGCTAGGCCTCACACATCTTTGGTAACTCGTGGGAAATTATTGGAGCTTGGTTGGGAAGTATTGTCGCAGCCCTGACCTAGCATGGTAAAAATTTCCCAAATGATTATGACCTTCAATCGCACTTGGTTCCGTTTTTTTTCTGAGAAGGATCAGAAATTCTACGAACGCGGAACCATGAAGGTGCAAGAAAGATGGCAAAAGATCGTTGAACAAAATGGAAAATATTTAATTGATTAAAGTCTGTTCTTTGTATTAAAAAAATGTGTTTTTTTCATACCACATAACCGAAATTACTTTCTTGCCAACCAAATATTTGACGCATCATTTCCAAAATCAATAAACCACTATTCTGATTAATTATAAATTGATAGAAGTAACAATCACAAAAATCAGTCAAAAGTTATGTACGCACAGGCTAACTTGGGAACACTACATGCCTTTTTTTGTAGCAAATTTGGATGAGAAAAGCAATGCGACAAATGGTGTAAACAATAAAAATATAAAAGTTTAAATAAAGATACACCGTTACTAGGCTTTTTTTAATTTTTTCGCATCATGTTTAATAAATTTCCAAATTGTTCATTCAAAATGTTTAAATAAATAAAATATTAAAAAATTTCCGAAAATTTGTTATCAATTTTGACATTGATGTGATATTTGAAAATTCCCAAACGTCACTCATGACATTTATTAAATACATTTTATTCATAGACTAGAAATCGAAATATTTGTACACAGGGGAGGACCAAAAATGCGATACAAATAAAAAAACTAAGAATGAGATTTGAAAACAAATATAAACCTACAAGATAGATTGTAAAAACGTTGTGGCATTGGACATCGATTTTTCGATCTCGTTAGAATTCATCCACAATGCATTACAAGGAAAATAAGAATACAAATAAATATAGATGTGGGTTAGCCTCAAATGGTTCAAAAAGTAATTACCAAGAAATACTACTTAAAAAACGATTGTCAAATCTTTTTTGTTAATGTCGTTTTGGTTTGGTCAAAACTTGTCATTTTTGAGAAAGTTGTTCTGAATTTTTAATGTCAACAGTGTATTTTTAAAATTGCTTATCTTTTTACAAAAAATGTTAACAAAGCAAATATCTTATTAAGAGTCAGAACCGTTTGAGTAGTTATCGTAATGCGGTAGGTATCACAAAAGCAGATTGTTGCCTATACGCAAAAATAAATACAGTAATTATGGAAGAGAGATTTATGAAGGAGCCATGTCAAGATAGCTCTAAAACTGTCAAATAATAAATTAGTGAAAACTTGGTCATAGGAAATTAGCCCCCAAGGCACTCAACATGCTACTTGACCATAACAAGTCAAATGTAATTTATTGCTTCATATCTCTCATTAGCGATATTTTTGTTAATCTTCTTATTTTGCTTCATTATTAAACGGTTTAATTGACTTGTTGGCTGAAAGCCTAGAACAAAAATATTCCAAGAATTCAAGTTTATTATTTGGATACAAAAGTCTAGGTGTGACTATCACTTTTTTATTGTTATTACTTTTTTGTATTTATATCCATATCCACTATAACCAATCCACTGTTAAAGGTAAGAAATTTATCAAAACATGCAGTTTAAAAACTTTAACACTTAACACCAAATTTCGACTTTAAATTACTTATGAGATTAATTTTAAACCTAAAATTTTTACTTTTTCCTTTAAATGTTTGTAAAATCGATAGTTTCATTTTATACCCAAAAAACATATTAAACTAATGGAAGTTTTTTTAAAGTGCAATCCTCCCTTGCGTCACTACGAGTGGACAGTGCCGGATTAAGCCACCGCGGAACCTGTAGTAAATGGGAAGGCCCTTTGCTTTACGTATTATAATAATTAGGACATGAGGTAAAATAGCATATTTAAAAACACTTTTCGTGATTTATTATTGTGGTAGATTTGGGAAAAATACAATCAAATCAATATTCCCGAAAAAATACTACTTTTATCAAAATTTCAAATTTAAACTTGAAAAGTTTTCCTATGACTTTCAAATTTTTTTTGGATTTGTTCTCGAAAAGTTTATTTTTTTTCTACTCTTTCAATTTTAATATCGAAATTTTAAAAACATTTTATGGTTTTGTAAATTCCAAATGTTTTCTCAAAATTTGAATTTTTTATGTCGCTGTTTTCTAGAGGTCCTATTTTTTTAGAAATTTCATCCCAAATTGTAAATTTCGATACATTCTTATTTTCTCACGAACTTTTGATTTTTTTTAAATTCCTTGTTTAAACTGACATATACAGGCTAGACCATAAGTAATGGTACACAAAGCAATAGTGGATTTTTCGAATAAAAATAATGTGATTTAGCTACATTTACCTTATACCAAAAGTTGATATTAACAGAGATACAGGGTATCAAAGTTGAAAAAAAAATTTCGATTTTTTCGTATAATTATGAAATGAATTGTAATATAGGCACGAAATTTGGCACAAAAGGGTTTCTTAAGTCGGCAAACTCTAATTTGCTAACATATTACCAATAGCTGATAGGGGGCGCTACCTGCGCTGTCCTGCATAATTCTAAATCATCATAACTTTTTTGTCCACCTACATATATTAATTTTAAATCGGTTATTTTATTTCTCCATATTTTTTACGTAAAAGAGATGTACTTTTTGAAAATTGATACGAGCAACCGTTTTCAAGATATTTGCCTTTAAAGCTTGACGTGCCTTGGTTTTAAATTACAAGATATTAAAATTTCGAAGTAGGCTTGAAAAAAAGTAATCATAAGACAGCTTTGAAATTAATTTAGGGTGAATATTACTTTGCTGACAATATTATTAACTAAATTTTGAAAATCTCCATAAAGAAAATCCATAAAAATAAAACGTAATTTATTTTCTAACATAGAGATGTGAGATATGATCTCTGAGTACGCACAAGAAAATTCTAAAAGTCTGGGTAGTCAAAGCAGATATTTGAAGATGAATTTAAATAAAAGACAGCCAGATTTTTAATTGTTTACAATCCCTTTACATGAAAAAGGTCATTTTCCACGCACTTATTTTTGAAAATAAATTTTGTTTTGGTATTTTATCTAAATTTGCTTTAGAAATTCAAAATATATGTGTAATAATAATTTCAGTAAAGTAATATTTGATATAAATCATTTAAAAGTCAGTTTTATTACGTTTATTTTGAAACCTACTGCGAAAAATTCACATTTACATATTGTACTTAAAATAAACGTACGGCAAACTTTATCGGTAAATATCTGGAAAACGGTTGCTTGTATCAACATTTAGAAAATATACTTTTTTTACATTGAAAATATAGGTTAATAAAAAAATCTATTTAAAATAAGTGATCTTGAAGGGACAAAAAAGTTATGATGCTCTAGAATAATAAAAGGTAGGACAGGTGGCGCCCCCCATAAGTTACTGACAATCTGTTAGCAAATTAGAATTTCTTGGCCAAAGAAACCCCCCTATGCCAAATTTCTTGTCTGTAGTGAAATGTGTTCATCAGTTATGCGAAAAAACCACAATTTTCTTTTTCAACTTTGACACCCTGTATCTCTGTTAATATCAACTTTTGGTATAAACTAAATGTAGCTAAATCACGTTATTTTTATACGAAAAATCTACTGTTGCTCTATGTACCATTACTTATGGTCTACTCTGTATATCTTTAGTCCTTAAAAATTCGACTTTGAATTTGAAAGATGGTGATCTTTCTTTATAAATTTTAATTTTTGTCTCCAAAGGTCACCTTTAATCAAAAATTTTTGTTTCTAAGATTTTGAATTTAAACTCAAAAAGAGTGTTCAATTTTTAGGAAACAAAGTTAGAATTTTTGTAAAAAAGCGCCCACATTTCAAGTTTTAAATCAAAAGTTTAGAGAAAAAAATTGAAGTTTCAGATTTAAACTCGAAATTTTAAAAAGAAACTAAACATTTCAAAAAACTAGAACGTATGCAAATGAAAATATATTTGTTTAATAAATTAAATTCGTTTGAATATCAAGTCCAAATAACTTCAATATAATGTTAACAAAAAATTAAAAATTTCCCAGTTTAAGCATGTCTACCGTCCAGCTATTTTAATAAAATAAGTTCAAATGTCATCAAAAACTATGGAACTGAAATGTCATTTAATACGAAATGTTGAATAAAAAGTCGAAATTTTGAATAAAAGGTAGAAATTTCAAGAAAGCTTTGAATTTGTAATAATTTTCTAGATATTGAGCTTGAAAATGTCAAGTTCAAACTAAGAATTACAACTTAAAATCTAGGTACTAGATAAGTCATAATTTAAAAAAGTCTTCTAAATAAAAATGTAATTTTCTTCTTTTCAACGTTTTTATTCTGAAATGCATTTTCGAATTCAACTACAAAATTTCGCCTATTTCCAAGAATTGAATGTCTCTTTTAAAATGAATTTAAAGTACTAGCCAAATTCTGAATTATTGTCTTAAAAGCATTATCATATCAAATCATATTTTTTTAATGAAAAATGTAAAAATCGTGAAAAATTTTAACAAAATTATATTTAAAAAAAAATTGAAAATTCTGAAAAATTGAAATTTCGAATCAATATTTTCAAAAATGTCAAAATCTAAAAATAATTTAAAATGTTGGAAAAGCCGTTTTCGAATAAGTTGAGGATTCAAAAAATGGGGAATTTAAAAAATATTGGAATTTTTAAAATAGTTGAAAAGTAGTTTAAAATTTTAAAAATGGTCAAAACATTAAAGAAATGTCGAGACAAATTTTTTAAAAAAACCAAAATTTACGAAAAGTTTAAATTTTGAAGAGACGCCAAAATTATCAGAAAAGTCGAAATTTTTTAAAATTATAAAAATTTTGAAATTTTGGATGGTTGAAATTTTGAAAAAAGTTAAATATTTTTTAAAAAGTCCAAATTTTCAGCTAAAACTTAAAAAAAAATGTCAAAATTTTAAAAAAAGAGGCGAATTTTGGTAAACAAAGCAAATTCTGTAATATAGTCAATTTTTAAAAAAGTCAAATTGGAAAAGACCAGCTTTAAAAAACTCAACATTTTCAAAAGACTTTTCAAAAAATGAAACATTTTTAATAAATAGAAAGACTATTTTCCAAAAAGTAAAAAGTTTAAAATGCCAAAATTTTGAAAAAAAAATCCAAAGTCTTAGTGGAAATTTTCAATAAATACGCCAGTTTTAAAAAGGTTGAAATTTTTGGAAAAGTCAAATTTTTACAAAAAATTTTTCAAACGATAAAAAAATTTGTAAAAAATCGACCTGTTGAGAAAATATCGAAAGTCTTGAGAAAATGTCCAAATTACTACAAGAAGTCGAAATTTTGAAAGAGAAAGTCTAAATTTTTAAATAAATTTGCTATTTTGATAAAATCCAACCTTTTAAAAATTCGACAATATTAACAACAGTTGAAATTTTCAGAAAGGGTGAAATTAAAAAAAAACTTGAAATATTTTGTCAGTAAAGCAGAATTATCTGAAAAAATTAAATTTTCAAAATGGTCGAAATTTTGAAATAAAACCCCAATCCCGAGAAAACTACAACTAATTTGAAGTATTCATAAAATTTATTTTCAAAAAAAAACGACATTTAAAAAAAGTTGAAATTCTGCATAAAAAATTGAAATTTTCAGAAATTCACTTTTTTAAAGGCAGAAACTTTCGAAAAGTCCAAGTTTTGAAAAAATCCGAAATTGTCGTGAAAATGTTTATAAATTAAAGAAGAGATTTTAAGAAAAGTTGGGAAAGAGTCGAAATTTAAATTGACAAAAGTTTAAAAAATTCGAAATTTTAATTTAACAATAAAAAATGATTTAGTTAGTTCGGTAAAGTAAGTATTTGCGTGAGTGTATCACCCGCATCATCGAGTTAACATCAACTAGCCTTACTTAATGAATTTTTTGCACACTAGTGTGAAGTACCCTTGAAGTGAGGTCCCACAAGACGCAAGCCCGTAGCTTTTGATAACCCTTGCTACGTGGTTAATCAGGTACTGCTAATTGGGAATAAATATGACGATAAACTGTCATTTTAAACAAGGATAAGTTCTAATGCACAGACCAATAGGTTTGGACATTTATTAGATTCGAAGTTTGGAAACCAAATACCGGTTTCGATCTTGTTAGTTCTCGTCAGTTTGGTATATCCAACTCGAATCGAGTATTTGGTTTCCAAACTTCGAATCTAATAAATGTTCAAACCTATTGGTCTGTGCATTAGAATCCTTGTCTTCTGGGAACTTTTTCCTAGAAAGCAACCGCTTCTCTAGGTGGCAGTGTTTCAACTGTTGGTAGTTCAGTTACCTATGATTCACTATACACGCCTGGAGGGCTGCATGAATTTATAATCTAGGTTGAATTCTACTTGCAGAAAGGATAAGTTGTTAATTATCGGGAAAAACCCTGGTTGGCAACGAATTGCATTGGAGTTCTATAGAAAAATGGGTCTCCACTAATAGAAGTTATCACTGCGCCACACTTGACTGCACACGAATTCGTTAACATATTTGTAGAATTGTTCTGCGGGATGTTTTGAGAAGAATAGAAATAGTAAGTAAAAAAATGCTAACTGAATTGTTTTCGAATGAAAAGTCATAATTTCGACTACAAAATACTTTATACCTACCTTATTTCTTAATATTTCAATTTTTACAATAAAAGCTGTCTAAGTGTCCAGTTCAATATTGAGATTTCTTTATATTGTATAACTTATTTTCTAAAAAAAAGTGATTCCAAAAAATGATGATATCCCCGTTATTATTCTTAAGATGAGCCCTCCTAAGTGACTTCTATCCTAAGGAAATTATTCATATTGTAACAAAATGTGGTTATAAAATTTATATTAGTGATCGTGTAGTGAAAGGAATCCTCTGGAAACATTTGATAATGGGATGAGGCCAAGAGAATGAATCATACGTCAGATAAGCGCTCTAGACATTTCCGCAAGCGATAGTCCTATCTGTATAGAGATCCGATCTAGAAACCGGAATGGTATAAATACGAGGTCGTCTTTCCCTCAGTCAGTCAGTTAGACAAATAGTCTGATAGTTAAGTAAATCATAATTGTAGTGTTCCGAAATAATTTTGGAAATAAAGTATTACAATTCACGAAGTTTTAATAATCGAATCGATAACGCGCAACAATATTTTCTTACAAAATTGTATTTCCTAGCATCTGGAAATCTGCTAGGGTGCAGCTTGTCTCTAAAATGGTAAAAACAAATCTGGCTAACAGCTCTCGCCCTATATCTTTGTTACCATAGAAAGTGATGGAGAAGATTATTAAAGTCAATATTATCAAATATGTGGAGGAAAATAGAATCATCTCGGACAGGCAATACGTTTTCAAACAACAGTGGTCAACTGGCAACCTCCTGGCATGTTACTTTTGTCTGGAATTCAGCTATGATCAAATACGGTGAGGCTTAGATGGTTATTGGGTATCTCAATTGGACATAGTCTGGCACAAATATCTTCTCGCCAAATTAACATATTAGGGGCTACCACAGTGGTTCGTTCTGTCTCCTAATCTGTTTCTGTTGATAAACGATCTTCTAGCTTCAACTTTAAATTCGATATACAGGACATCTGCAATTTTTCTCGACAACGCTTGACAGTAAACTTAAAAAGACAAATGAATGAGATTTACGAAAAAAAAATGTTAATAAAAAATGTTTAGTTTTCGCGTCATAGAGTTTGAAAATTGTCAACAAAAAAATAATTTAATTAATAACTCCATAAACTGCTTAGCAGTCTTGTAAAAATTTAAAACCTATATTTTTAGTATTAAAACTTACCATTGCCTAGAATCTTAGTGAAAGCAGTTTACTTGATGGTAGGGTTCTCCGGCTACCTTCCTATTTTATCGATCATAATTTTGACCATGAAGGTATTTTTGCAAAGCTTACAGCGCCAAAAAGTCATCTTATTTCAAATATATTTTATCTCTTGATAAACAGATAAACATTTCTAAGAAAAATGGTTATTTCTTGGTCTGTTTGTGTCGATTTTTGTAGTGTAACGAAATTAAAACTTTTGAATCAGTAGGGCTTGAAAACGAATTGCATAATAATTTCATTTTTACTGGCCATTTAAAATTAACGTCTAGGTTTCAATAATTAAAGATTTTTTTTAGCAATAAATTTATTCGGGCTATTGTAAAAAACAGATTATCTACCTATTTAATAAATATATTTAGTCTTACATACATTTAATTATTCTGGCATACTGCAAAAATCTTTTTCTTAATGACATTACAAATCAATACCTTAGATGGAAACTGAATATGGCAATCGGAATTTGTGGTATATTGTTTACACAGTTTAAGAAACTGTAGTTTTAAAATTTGTACTTGTGATTATGTAGTAGGGAACTCTCTAGAAACATTTGATAATGTATGGATTCCGTTATAGAAAACCGGAAGGGTATAAATACGCGGTCGTCTTTCCCTGAGTTAATTAGTCAGATAGTTTGATAGTTAAATAAATCATAATTGTAGTGTTCCGAAATCAGTTTGGAAATAAAGTGTTACAATTCACGCAGTTTTAATTTTCGAACCGATAATGCACAACGATAGCATGTCTGAAGCAGCGGAGAAACCGGATGACACAAAGCTACTATATCCTCTTTGCAACTATGTGTATATTGGATTAAAGGTTGAAGCTAACTAACTAACTAATCGTTTGTGTGACAGAAATAGAGCAGGAGATTGCACAGACTTTTGAGGTACCCCTGAATTAATTGCCTATATATATATATAACATTTAACAAAACTGTATATTAATCGACAGAGAAAAGGAGAAAGCGGGGGAGTGGGGGAGGGTAAGTGCTTAACATATTAATTTGGTAAAAAGAGACCAGTGCCAGACTATTTTCTATAGATAGATAGTTCCTTTGAATGTTTTTGGAAGAAAGTCTGTAACAAAGGTTTTTGTCACACGTTGTCATCACCGTTTTGTCAATTAGGGGCTTTTCATCTGATTAGTTTTTTCAGTAATAGTTTTCATCAATAATTAGTAGAGTCAAGAGTTTAATTTATTGACAGTATCCCATAGTAGATAACTCATTTCGGATTTCACTCAAAACTTTTTTTGGATCCTTGCGATTACCCGCTTTGAGTTATTTCGTTTTGATTGGGACATTGTCATCGTTGTACGTGATATAATATGATCGTTCTTATAATGTTTGTGAAAATCGCAAGCATAAACCCCGTCCACCTCAAATTTAGTCAGATGATACCCATCCAAAAAATTCTTCACTAGATATAGGGGCCCCACAAAAATAACTAGTTGCCCTCTTTTATTTTTAGTTATCGAAGTCACTATGGTCACTAAATCGATATTTTAAATCTGTCAACTTTTTTTAGTCATCAAAAATATTACGACCTTGCTATGGGGTAACTTTTTTTTAAATAATATTTTCATATAGAAGGCCCTACAAGTGTGTTGTACAGTGCTTTGAACAAGATCAATCCGCCCTGACTAGACCAACTGTCGCAAATGCACTGAATTTGTAATGAAAGCTAATTTCTTATTCTTTTTCTTATGTTTTTAATGTAGGCATGATTATATGTTTATCATGGGTGTACCTTTTGTGGATTCAGGTTTTCAGTCTTTCTTTGTCTTGGTCTTCCTAAGATCCTTGTTTCATTTGGTGATCTATCTCTCGCTATTATAATCACTCTGTCACTTCTGTAGATATGTTTATTCCACATTATTCTTCGATTTTTGATTCATTCATTGATGTTATCCGCTTTACATGCCTCTCTTATTTCACTTCTTACTTCATCTCTCAATAATTTCTTCTCCTTCTTTTTTTTCTTCTAAGGTTAGGACGTATGTACTGTTCTTTTTGTAGCTTCTGTTATTCTATCTGTTATTCTTGTTCCTGTGATGCAGACGCCCAGCTCTCATACCATCGCTTTGGGGGCCTTCCTGGTAGCCTGGAAGTGTTTGGTTTTTGGATTTTAGCGATCTTAGGTAATCTGTCGTTTGTCATTCTATCGATGTGGTCCCTCCACTCTCTTCTTCTTTTTTGTACCCATCTCCCCACATCCTGTTTTTGGCATGCCTCTCTTACTTTCGTCGTTAGGTTTTCTATCTTGTAGTGTATGACCTGTAATTGCTCCAAGAGTTCTTATTCCGGCTATACTTAGAAGGCGTTTAGTAGCGATCGATTCCGCTTTAGTCTCGGCGGTATATGTCATTATTGGTCTTACGCATGTTTAAATTTTAATTTTAACGTTAATGGAGATGTATTTGTTTCTTCAAATAATATCTCGTAAGAATCCTGGTATTAAGGTTTCTTTTGTCATTTGATCTCTCCCTTCCTCTTTCATATTTCTGTTGCTGGCAATGTTTACTCCTAAGGATTCAAACTTCATTACTTGTTCTGCACTTTAGTTATAGATAGCAAGTTTGCGGCGTCTACGTTCCTTAGAGATAGTTAAAGCTTCGGTCTTCGGCACAGATATGATCATATAGCTTCCTTACCCATTCGGTATCTTTTACCGATTGTTTGTATCTCGGTGATTATCTCGTTTATAATTAAATTAAACAGAATTGGACTAAGGCTGTCTCCCTGTCTTATTCCATCTGCAACAGGTATTTTCTACGTCATTTCATTGCCTACCTTTATTATCGTTATGTTCTTCGTGTTCAGATCTTTGATGATAGCTATTATTTTATTGTCTATTTCTCTTCTTTTTTTTAGTAGAGCGAGGACATATGAGAGTCTTACTCTGTCAAACGCTTTTGTAAGCTCCACAAAGCACATAAAAGCTAGTTTGTTGTTTTCAACACTTTTCTCGGCTATTTGCCGCAGTATGACGATTGCATCGATTGTGGATCTATTTTGTCTGAACTTTTGCTGTTCTTCACGAATTGCCGTTTTTGTTACTTCCATTGCCAAGATTTTGGTCAATAATCTTAAAGCTACGCTTAATAGAGTAATACCGCGGTAGTTTCTTGGGTTGGCTTTCTCTCCTGTTTTGAAAGTGGGTATTGTCATGCTTTCTTTCCAAATTGTAAGTCCCTTTTTAGTGTTCATTATTTTATTAAAAAGGCCTGTTAATTCGTTAATGAGTGAATCTTCCTCATATTTGATCAATTCATTTGCTATTACGTCTGGGCGTGGTGATTTTCTATTTTTTAGTTTGCCTGCCGTTTGTTGTACTGTTTCTTTTGCAGTAATAAAGCTTCGTGTCTTACCCTGGTCTTTTTTTTTTATTTCGTTCTCCAAGTCTTTGGTTGGTTCTTTCTTGTTTTCTGTGTTTGTGCTATGGCATAGGTTTTTAACATGTGTTTCTAATTCTCTCGGTTTAATTTTGGTGATTTGTACATATTCGTTAATTGGTCGTTTTCAACCCTTTAGCATATTTCAAACTCATTTTTGGGATTCATAAAGGTCGTTATCTATGTCAGTTGAGAATTTCTCCCAGTGTTCATGTTTTATGTTTTGTATTGTATTGTTTACCCTGTTTCTGACCAGTTTATATTCGTTGTACATTATCACTTTGCTTCTATACTGGAAATAGGATTGTTTTTTTGTTTTTGCTAGCTTCTTCATTTCCTCACGGAACCAAGGTTGCTTTTGTTTACCATCAGACTTTTTTTTCTCTTGCCTACGGCCTCTTCAGCAGCTCTCTTAATGTTTCTTTGAATCGTTTCCCACAATGTTTCAACACTGTCCGTTTCCAGGATCATGTTATTGTCAACTTTTTGCTGTAGCCTTCGCTGATGTAGGTTTTTCGAATGCGTCATTCTCAAAGAATTCTAGGTTTAATTTTTCAATCACTTTTGGTCTTGGTCGTTGGGAGTGGTGCCCATTATATTTCATTTTTGATAATACTAGATTGTGATTGATTCCAGTGTTCGCAGAGATTAATACCCTCATGTTCAATACTTTGGAAGGGTGGATGTTTTTGTTAGTTAGTTGAAACATAGTCAATTTTAAGCTTGTGTCCTCTGGTGTTCCCAAATGTAACTTGACGTTGAGATTTGTGGGGAGAAAAAGTGTTATTAAAACATGGAGTTTATTTTGGGGACAAAATTGAATGAGTCTCTCCCCGTTTTCTTTAATGGTTTCTTCGTTAAATCAACTTTTCAGCCCTGTCAGAACCTCATTTTCAACTCTGGCGTTTAAGTCACCTAATATTATTATTTCGTCTTAAACCGGTATTTCATCTAGCCTTGTTTGTAGTTCATAGAGAAAATTTCCTTCTGTTCTTGGATTTTTGTAATATCAGGAGCATACACGCTTATAAAGTGTGGTGTTGAGTTCTTTTCAATTTGTATCGTAGTCCTTAATATCCTGTAGTTAATGTATTTTATGTCTTGATTTCTTTTTTAATTTTTGCTATATCAGCATGCCTACTCCTGATGTGGCTCTCTCGCTCTTATATTTTCCGCTATACAGTATACTCCCGCTAAAGTTGCGCTCACCGTTCTGGATCGACCTTTAAAGTTGCTACTCCCCGTTATCCCTACCATTGTCGAAAAATATATATGTTTTATTGCTCCTTGCGCGGTTGAGTGGCTAATTCAAACGTGGCGCTAAAACTCGGAAGTCCAATTCGTTGTTCAAAAATTAGAGTGGGGGAATCTCCGCGCAACTTTAACGATCGTATCCTGACACCTTTAACGAGCGGACAACTTTAACGGGCGCAACTTTAGCGGGAGTCGACTGTATACGAGGATGTAGTTTTCGTATTTCATGCTTCCTTTGCCTGTCTTTTTTCTTTTTTTTTGCAAGAGCGCAAATGTCTATATCGTGTTGTTGTTTTTAAATGACGTCACATTCCAGGTTCCTATACGTAATACTTTGGTATTAGATTTCTATTTTCGTTCTCGTTTATCCGTTTTCCTCGTCCAGTCGTCATTATTAAGTCTAGTTCGATTGCTAGGAGCATCAGTTGTTTTACTACAAGTAAGTTGGTAATTATTCTCAAGACTTTCATCTTGGCCATTTCTAACATTTTCTACGTTATTTTAGTATCCGGTCAGGTTTTCACCGTGTACGTTATAATAGGTCTGACTACTGCTTTATATAGGCTGGATTTGATCTCCACTGATGAAAACTTGTTTTCCCAAATGGTGTCGTTTGGGGATCCACTTGCTCTACTTACCTAGTGTACTTGCTTTTGTACCTCTTCTTCCACTCTGCCGCAGCCTGTTAATTTAATCCCCAGGTACTGAGTTTCCATCTTGCTCGATGATGTACTTCTTAAACACCAGTTTACACCTGAGCAAATTACTTCTGTTTTCGTTTTTTCAGTAGAGATTGACATATTGTATTTAAGAGCAGTGACATAAAACAAGTGCAACAATTTCGGTAAATCATTCTCATTATCAGCTGCTATAATTGCTTCATCTGCGTAGCATACGATTTGTATCTCTTTATTTCTCATCCTGCACCCTCTTCTTAATTACAGGATATACTTCTTCTGGGATTGGACCGTGTCAAAGAACTACTAAAAGTGTTCGACGTTTCGCCCACCATCGTAGGGGCTTCTTCAGGAACAAAAAAAGAAAAATAGATGAAATGAGGGAATATGCAAAAAAGAAAAATAAAAATAAAAGGCCAATTTCAAAACATCAGAGCACGGTAACTCAGTATGTCCACCATACCAGAGGCGAAACTCTTCTGAATTGAAAATTGGTACAAAGGATAAGAAAGTTTAGACAGAAGAGCACGGTAACTCAGTATGTCCACCATACCAGAGGCGAAACTCTTCTGAATTGAAACTTGGTACAAAAGAAAGTTTAGGCAGAAGAGCACGGTAACTCAGTATGTCCACCATACCAGAGCCGAAACTCTGAACTTCAATAATTTGTTATTTGGTTCTGACCCTGTAACTTTCTGTTCCTGAGTTTGCCCATTGCTTTTTTCACGTCGTTTTCATGTAATTGTTGTTGTATGATTTGTTGGTATTTCTGGGGGCTATGGCATTAGATCTTCTTCGTTTCTCTTGTATAGTTCCCTAAAATATTTAACCCACCTTGTTCTCTTGTTAATGTGTGGATATTTGATCTATTGTCTCATATATATCCACATTACCATATTTGTTTTTGTTGTTCGTAAAAATTTGATCCCAATCTTTTAGTAAATCTTATCCAATACTCCTTTTTTGGTTTCCTGACTAGTTCGAGTGTTTCTGTACGTACTTTCTTGTAATTTTACTATGGTAATTTAAGTAAATAAAAATATGATGTAAGCAGCAGAAATGTTATTCAAATAACAATATGTATAATGCACCAGTGCTTAGTTATAGAGCAACACATTTACATTTACACATTTAATTAACTCTGCAACAATGTGTAAGCCCTGTTAGCTTCTGTACTGTTAATTGTAGCCTAGTACTATTTTGCTCAGTAGTAAAATTCATTAATCGGTCGGTCTTACAAAAGGTGGATAATAATATATAATGTAATTAACATTCGCCTTTACCGTTGTTAAATACGATACCAAGACCTTATAAATAATATAATACATTACATAAATTCAAGCAAAGCCGCTTGGTATTAATTACAGACCGCCTTAAGACACAACCAATATCAACTTAGCCACTGTTCGGAAACTCAACAAAAACAACAATTAATTTTCCCCAGAGGATATTGGTATACCATTTAAATGAAGCAACATAATTTATGTCATTCAAGTGAGTAATAATTTGTTCTAGATATTATTTATTTAAACTTGAAATTTAATTGTTGGATTGGAAACTATTTTTTTTTTATTATTTCACTAAAAGCATTCAATTAATTCACAATTCCCAGTAAGTACTACTTCATATAGGTAGTATTTATTACATATAAATTTAAAAAGATATTCGAAGACATACACACTATGTAATTAATTTTCAGATTTGTTTAAGTGTTTGTCTAATCCTCCCTAGGTGTAAATTAGTTGGTATATTGATTGAAAAAAATGATTTTTTTAAGTACAATCACTCGGAAAGAGCAACTAGATTAAGCCTTTGGAGCACCATTGAATTGAATCCAAAAGAGCCAAAATTTGCTTTAGTGCTAAACGCAAAAGCTTTTGTACATTTCTTCTTTTTAAGAATAAATAATACCGAAGAAGCATTTTTTCCGTAGTGCATATATTTTTACTTTCACATAATACATCTTAAATTCTCAAGAAGGCGTCTGCTGCTTACAGTAATACAGTCTCAGTAGAAATGAGGCGTCAAATTAGATTTGCTATTAAAAACAGGAGTACCCAGGAAACACCCAAAGCTACTGCGTCAACATTGAAGCACATGAACATGGCATAACTATCGACCAAATGTCATGGCCTTAGTAATCAATTTGTAAGTAAAAAAAAAATAATAATAAGAATCGTAAATGAGTCTACCTTTTCAAGCTACAGACAGGTAAATTATATTACCAATGATATAAAATTCTCGGCGCTCGCCTCTAGTTTTGTCGAGTGAAACAGAAACATAACGTTGCTATGACTACCCAGGGGTGAAAATCGAATGAGGGGAAATCTCGCTCACCGTTCGCAAGTCCATAACCCGTAGAGATGCTCTTTGCCGGGTTTGAGCTTTGAGTTTACAATCAAGCCCGGAAGCAGACGTCTGAGATGCCTCAAGTCAGCAATCAGTACATCGACTTACAAAGGAGCATATTTCCGGATTATGCTGGAGATTGCGGAGACTCATTATTATTATTAAGTTTCGGGTGCTTGTTGAAATTTAGAGAACTATAATTATGAGATTTATTTGATGATATGATGCCAGCGAGATTATCTTGGGAAGGGGAATACTTTCTTTTGTATTTTTAATGTGGTGGTTTCCATTTGAGCAGTTTTAAGATAGAATGAATCCGATAAATACAATAATGAAATACAGAGATAAAACAGAAGAAGTGTATTTGTTCTGCAATATTTTTAATGTACATTTTACAATTCAAAAAGCTTGTTCACAAAAAATATATCCTAAAATGCTCGTGGCAACACTCTTAAAATGTGACAAAATCTAGCACAACAAAGAGGCTTGCCATTAAAAGAAAAAAATTCTCTGTCATTCCATAAAAACATTACGGTTAACAAATAACTCTTATACTGAAGTAAAATATAATAGACTTACTGAATTTATTCTGCATTTTTCGTGTCTTCCACTGTATATTAGAAATTGCAAGAAGCTACATTATACGTTAAAGGTTTAAGCATTTTTGTCGTAATAGCAAAATGCTGCACCATTTACATTCCACTTCGTGTTTGTCATCGCCATGAATATCTTTTACTGTAATAACTGTTTCATTGAGGAAAAAGACGAAACAAGAATAAATGTAACGACTACTGATGAGTTGAAGTCACATCTTAGTAGCTGCCTTTCTTGATATACTAAGGCGGCTGTCTGCCCCAAAAACGTTAATAAATAATAAATATTAATAAAAAGTTCAATAAAGGAAGATGAAAAAGGCAGTTAGGGATGATTTGCGATCGACGAAGGCCTCTGGGCGGCACACATCGAGTTTCCATCGCCGACAATGGGTCTTGCCCAGAACCTGCTGCTGCCTTCCCGATGAAATTTATTGTCGGCTAGCAATTAAAACCTTCCTGATAGCTCTGTTGGTTTTTATTATGAGCACCAATTTGCATTTATTGCCAAAGGCCTACTGCCTGTTAATTACGTTTCGCTATGCAACATTTCACGTGCCAACAGACGAATTTACCAAATTTTAACGATCAAATGATTTGGAAGATACATCACATTTAATTGCCTCTGATGAAGCGAAAAATCAATATCAACAAAATTAAAAAATATCTCTTGTTTCAAATTATTTCCATTACCTATTATTATAAACTATTAAAAATACATGTTGAAATAGTATCCAAGTTGACCACGAATTTTTCCCGCTTTTTAAAAGCAACGATTAAAATTAAAAATTTTAAAGTAATAATTAATTCAATTAACATCTAACATTCCTTTTCAATTCTATACTAATATTATAAAGAGAGAACTTCTCATCGAGTGAAAAGCCTAATCATCAACCCAGAGTCGAAACTACTGAAATTAGAAATACGAAATTTAGAAACTAGGTTCCTTTCTCGGTAAAGATGAGCAATGAGAAGGAATTTTTGGAAATTTCGACTCTTAAGAGGTAAAAAGGGATTGAAATGGTGTTTGGAACAAAATTATTAATGCATTCTTTAACCTAAAATTTGTGTAAACAATCTGTGAAAAAAATAATTGGACACGTTTTAGGCCGTTTTTAACAATTCCACCTCTTAGGGGGTAAAAAGGAGTGTCACACTTGATATGGAAAATAATTAAATAATTATTTTTTAATTTAAATTATGATTAGAAATGAATAATTCAGGACATATACTTGGCCGATTTTAATAATTTCACCTCTTAAGGGGCATTAAAATTTAGATGCATGGAAATTGTTGAGTTGCATAGCCTAATACTCTTTGTAAAGCAAATTTAAAAGAAATGACTAAGCACTTGGTCGATTCTAAAAGTTTAAACCCTAAGGGGGAGAAAAATAATATTAATCATTATAGAAAAAAATTAAGCATTTTCTTTATGAGACAAATATTAGGTAGGTTTTTAAAAACAATTTTAGCCCAGCAAGGCAAAATTTTAAAAAATCGAAAACTTTAAACTTTAAACTTTAAAAAAACAATAGAAATAAAAAAAAGTGGAATCCTAAACAGGGTTGATCTTATTAAAAGAAGATGGAATTTTAAAAAGGGTTAAAATTAAAAAAAAACCAAATTTTCAAAGAAAAATCGAATATTTTAAAAAAGTCAAAATTTAGAGAAAACGCCGAAATTTCAAGAATATGGCGTATAATTTAAAAAGAATCAGAATGCCAAAAAGAAATCAAAAATATTATAAAAACAGGTTGGAATTTAAAAAAAAAGAGTCAAAGGTATGAAAAAGATCATAATTTTCAAAGTCGACATAAAAAAAATCAGAAATTTCAAATAAGTCATAATTTTAGAAAAAAAAAGTTAAAATTTCAAAAAAAAGGAAAAAATTATGAAAGAAGGAGAAATGGTAGGATTCAAAAGTCTAAACCAGCCACAAATTTTACAAAACTGAATGTTTGTAAAAAAGTCGAATTTTTGAAAAGATTTTGAACAATGGTTGAAATTTTCAAAAAGCGGAAAATATCAGAAAAGTTTAATTTTTCAAAGTTGAAATGCAACAAAAACAAAGATTTCAGAACAGGCCGAGATCTCAAAAATCATGAAAATTTCGAGAAAAAGATTAAATTTTGAACAAAAATCGAAATTTAAAAAAAACGAGAGCTTAAAACTTAAATTTACACTTCCTCTATTTCTCGAAAATTTTGGCTCTAATTTCACAGTTTCAAAATTTAAAATGTTTACTCGTCTTTTAGTCCTTTTTCAAAATTTGGTGTTAAAATTTGAAGGTTTTTTTATATTTTCAGACTTTAAGTCTTCTTCTTCTTTTTGGTGTGCTATATCCGTTTAACGGAGGTCAGCAATCATGTTGGCTATCATTATTTTATTTACAACTCTTCTGAAAAGCTATTTTGTTGTCTGTCCGAACCATGGTCTTAGGTTTCTAAGCCAGAAAGTTCTTCGTCTACCAAGTCCACGTCTTCCATCAACTTTTCCCTTCATGATCAAATGCAACGTCATATCCCTCCGGATGTCTCATGACATGGCTAAAATAAGACAGCTTTCGAATTTTCACTGTGTTTACCATTTCCTTATCCTTCTTCATTCTCTTCAGGACATCTACGTTAGTGACACGGTTCATCCAACTTATTCTCAACATGCGTCTGTATGACCCCATTTCAAATGCTTTAAGCCGCTTCAAAGTATCCTCTGTTAGGGTCTATCATTCTACTCCATAAACTCCATATAAGAGAACAAAAAAGACATAACACCTGACCATTCTCATTCTAAGATCAATGTTTAGTTCATGTCCACATAGAATCTTTTTCATCCTTACTAAGGCACCCCTAACTTGCTCAATTGTTGATTTTATTTCTATTGCGTTGTTCCAATTTTCGTTCAGAAGCTGTCCCAAATACTTTTTTTCTGTACCCTTTCTAATTTATTTGGATAAATTCATAGTTTCGTTCGTGGGTTAGGTTGCTTACACACAACCATGAGTTTGGCCTTTTTAATGTTAAGTGTAAGGCCATACTAGCTACATGAACTGACTACTTGATTAAGGAGGCTTAGAAGTTCCTCAACACTATGTGCAAGAAGAACAGAGTCGTCTACATTCTCACTCCCTCCCTCGTATTCCCCATGGTCTCTTGTTGTTTATCCGAGTATAGGTTGAACAGAAGCGGCGACAGAATGCAACCTTGTCTTACTCCTCTTTTGATTAAAATATATTCAGTCAAACTGTTTTCTGCTCTTAGATTTGCTTTTTGTTGCCAGTAAATGTTAGCGATGAAATTCAGGTCTTTATCATCTATTTGTGTTGTTTTCCATTTTTCTATCATTTTCCCATGTTTTACCCTGTCAAAAGCCTTCTCGAAATCAATAAAGCACATGAACACATCCTAATTCATCGTCTCTGCATCTCTGGGTCAAAACCTGAATGCCAAACAATGCTTTCCTTATACCCAGGCCTTTACGGAACCCAAATTGTGTATTTTCGATATGTGTCTCTATGTCGGGGTATATTCGCTGATGAATTATCTTGAGAAACAATTTCAGAACATGACTTATTAAGCTTATAATACGATGATCATTGCAGTTCTTTGCCTTTGCAGTCTAAGGTATCGGGATAAATATCGACCTCAACCAATCAGATAAAATGTCTCCTCTATCATATATTCTGTTAAATAATTCAACCAATAGGTTTATCGTTTTTTCTCCCAGGATTTTCAGTATCTCAGATGGTATTTCATCCGGATGTTGCTTTTTGGTTCTTTGCTGTTTTGATGGATTTCACCGCTTCATCTTTGGTAATTGATGGTCCAGTTATATCTTTATGCATCCCGTGATTTATGCCCCGTTCATCTTCAAACAATTCTGTGATGTATTTCTGCCATTTTCTTAATTTCTCTTCTATTTGAAAGCTAGATTGCGTTCCCATTCTTGCCTGCTATGCCATTTACACCATTGTGTTTATGCCCTCCTATTTCTTTAATTTTTTGTGCAGATTGATGTTGACGTGCCTCTTTTCGTATCCTTTAATTTCTGAGCATTCATGAGCAAATTATTCAGCTTTTGCTTGTGTAATTTTTCTTTTGATCTCCAAGTGAATTTTCTTGTATTTGTCCTCTTGTCCTCGAATTTTGTGTTGCCTTCTACTTTCCATAAGCTCCAGGATTTCTTCGGTCATTCATATTCTCTTTTTCATTTGTTTGTCTACCTTTAGTTAAGTGTTCGCATTGTTGGTCTATGGAAGGGTTCGGAGGGACAATTCGTTAGAACAGAACCAAATTTTCCCCTGGCAAGATCAACCGTAAGATCCCTACTTAGCGGAGAAATTTATCGTAAACACAAAGCCATATGGGCATCAATAACAACTTGCCGACAAACTCAGGAATTCATTAAATGCCGTGCAGGGTAAGGGCAAAACTATGCCTACAACTTTCAAGGAATAACCTCAGGAAACTTATAAGGATTTGGACAGGTCACTGTCGATTACACAAACACCTCCACAGATCGGGAATTATAAACGACGCGAGTTGCAGGGGGTGTTTAGAAGAAGATGAGAGTGTGGAGCACGTGATGTGTCACTGCCCGGCACAATCAGAGGATCCACGCTGGGGCACTTCTGGCCTAGTGTGGCCAGTTTGAGAGAGGCGCATCCAAGAGACGTTCTTCAGTTTCTCAACAAGATTGGGTGGCTGAATAAATGAGCAAAAGGACACCTCTATCACGGGGATAGCACAATGGGCTAGGAAAGGGTGGCCTAAGTGCTGGACTAATCATTAGGCAACCCACAACGAATCCAGAATCTATGAAGTTTATTTTTTTTGGTCCATTATCTATAGTTTCTTCTATCCCTCAGAACAGCTCATCTCTAACTGTTTTCTCATTCAGTTTACCTAAATCCGGTTTCTTGTAGGTGTTTTTGCATTGATTTTCTTGAATCGACATGCAATCTTAGCCAATAGAAGGACATGGCCAGAGGAGACGTCGACGCCGGGGTATGTTTTCACCGATAGTCAGAATTTCTGTACCTCATGGTAATGAGGCCTATTTGATTTCGAACGATACGATCTGGTGCGTCGCCAGATGCTTTCCACCTATAAAAACGTACTTTGAAGTAAGTGTTCGTAATGACCAACTCATGCTCCAGACAGTACTGTACAAATTGGTCTTCTCTTTTATTTGTAACACCCAGTCCATGGTCTTCCACAATATCTTCCTCTTTGCCACATCCAACTGTGTCATTAAAGTCTCCAATTAGTATAGCCATTGCCTTACTTTTCAATTTGTTTAACACAGTGGTCAAGTCTGAGTAGAACTGTTCTATACCACCTTCACTATTTGTAAACGTAGGATTGTAGACTTGTATAAGATTAATTGTTGTAGGCTTAGCCTAAGCCTATAATATGATTCGATCTGGTACCGGGGTGACGGTGATTATCGAGAGATCCTTTTCCCTTGTAACGATAAATCCCACTCCATTAGAGTGCTTCGTACTGTCTTCTTCTCAGCATAGTACACAACATGTTCATCTAACACCAATCGTCCTGTTTGAGGTCATGGCATTTCGCGAATTCCTAGTATCGATTCGATATATTCAGCCGGATCATTTCTTTTTTGACGTTGACAAGTTTTCCGCTCTCATCGAATACTCTTAATATTAAATTTTCCAAGATTGACTTTGGCTAACCGGTAAATTTTTCTCACCCCTGTCCAATCTAAGGGGCGCCCGTACTCGGGGCCTTTATCTAAATTTGTAACCATAATCATGATTTTACAAGGGATACTTTAATAGTCTTTAGTGCTCCGGTTCCCTATTGTCTTCCAAATCTCCATTCCATCCATTCCGTTGACTATTTATTAGTTCATCCGCCTTTCAGATGGATTTCTCGATCTGAGAGCGGGAAGGTGCCTTTTCTCTTTTTAGCTCATTCACCCGCAACTGACGCCTAATAAGAGGTGACTGCTTATTCCGGCAGATATTTGATCGACAAGGCCTCGTTAGTTGTCCAGCAGGGTGCACCGCGTAGGTGAGGTTATCATTTGGTTTGGTATATTTCTTATCCTAGCCTCTTGTACCCCAGCCTAAGCTTAAAAATTTTGAATTAAAAAATTCAAGATTTGTTTTTCATTTTGTAATTTCCTTCAAATATTGACGAATTTTTGAAAATTATTTCCTTTAAAAGATTAAATAGGAAATGAATACTGTATGGAAATTTCAGATTTTTGATGTTATGTATATGATAATTGTAGTTAAGATTTCAATTTGTGTCATCAGCTTTTTCGAAAATTCATCTCTAAAATCTACTAAAAACTCGAACACTGACCGAATAAGCATGCACAGCCCAGATGCCTTTTTCTCGATCTATTTAAGGATTTTGAGGTCTACAAAAAAAAAAATCGGTCAACAAGATATGGTTTAAAAAATTTTCGTCGACATTACTATTTCCCTTATAGATTCACAAAACTGAAAACGATTGTAACAGTTGTTGGTATAGGCAAGGTTAAGTTAGGGGGGCGGCTAAAGCTACCTTTTTGATTTACGAATAAAGACAATATCAGCTGATAACCCTTCCCCTGGCGAGATCAACCGTAAGGTACCTACTTAACGAAGAAATTTATCGTAAATATATCGCCATATGGGCATAATAAGAACATGCCGACAAACTCACGCATTCATTAGAATGCCGTGCATGGAAAGGGCAAAACTGTGCCTACAATTTTCAAGGAATAACCTCAGGAAACTTGTAGGAATTTGGTACAGGTCACTGTCTATTAAACAAACACTTCCACAGAATGGGAATTATAAACGACCCGAGTAGTAGAGGGTGTTTAGAAGAAAATGAGAGTGTCGGGCACGTAATAGTGTCACTGCCCGGTACTCGTACGCGCCCGGTACTAGCATCAATCAGAGGATTCCACGCTGGGGGACTTCTGGCCTAGTATGGCCAGTTTGAGAGAGGCACATCCAAGGGACGTTGTTCAGTTTCTCATCAAGATTGGATGGCTGAATGAATGACCAAGGACACCTTAATCACGAGGATAGCACAATGGACCTAGAAAGGGTGGCCTAACGTGCTGGCCTAAACTTTAGGCAACCCACAACAAATCCAGAATCCAGAATATCGGCTGATGTCGTTAAATATGAAAAGAGATTCTTCTTAAGCTACGTTTTTGAGAGAACAGTTTGTCAAATTAGTTTTAGTTTAATTTTTAACGACCAGACCATAACAAAAGGCTCACAATTTGGATTTCTGTACTTTGAATGGTCATAGTTCTCTGGCTCTCTTTTCTGATGGTGCGTCAATGAACATCCGCGATTGCCTCAAACCATTGACACCCCTCCAGTGAGTGCTGTGTTTTTTCCTTAGTAGCTCCTTTACTACCTGCTTTGCCGCTTTATATAAGCAAGCGGACAAGGTAGGTTCCGGTCCTACTAGAGGAAACTCGACTCCCCATTTTTGGCTAGAAGTTCTGCTCTTTCATTTCCTTTAATTCCCCGATAGGCCGCAACTCATCAAAATATAACTGTAGTTGCTTAGCTTATCAACACAATCGTTGTGATAGGTACCATCACTTTTTTCAATTCTTATCGCAGTCACCCATTTTTTTTCTCTCTAGACAGCACAAAAGCTTCAGTGTCACCATAAATTAATTTGGGAACACTTGTAATTTTTTAGTGTATACTTTCAAGCGGAACATTTGTTAGTTTGAATTTAGGTATGTCAAACTGACGAAGTCTAACAAGATCGAAACTGGTATTTGTTTTCCAAATCCTGAATTTAATAAATGTTCAAGCCTATCGGTTTGTGCATTAGAATTTAGAAAATGAAACTGCAGATAAAAAATGCCAAGAAAATTATAAAGAGAGTAGAAGCAGAAGCAGGTGGTAATACCTTTAATTGATGATGTTTTAGTTTAATGACTTATTGTTATTATCAAATATCTTTCATTTTCTTGTTGATTCTTCTTGATTTGTAATCTATTTTGCTTAGTTTTTAGAAAATCAACCAAAATTTCATTTTTCCTTTTTTGTCGTTACAAACTATATTTTTTAGTAACAAATTTCGATACCGCCAAAAATAACAACAATTAATTTTGGTCATTTTTTGAAATTTTCAAATAATTGAAAACCCTGCAGAAAAAATTCTCAAACTTAATGTCATTTCCGGTAATTTAAGATCAAGCAGGAGTTTTTATGAAGAATAATTGTTTCTCGTAAAACCACAAATAAGAAGGAAATCCCCCTTCAGTAGCCTATAGTGGGACACACTCTATGTCAAAATTGCATAATTTCATATTACTGCCATAATTTGGTTGGGTCATCATAACTATGAATCGTCAAATCAAGGACAGCGGTCTTGGTTTTCCCAAGACTGAAAGATGAAATGGAGGAAGTCCTCAATTTATATTACGCGTATAGCGACGGAGCGCTGCGGTCGTATGGGTATTGTCAACAATCGCTTGCTCCCTCTTGTCGGATTCCTCTCATTAACATGACAGTCAGAGCCTGCAGGGATACCAATCATCCCTACGATGTGTGTTTCACCCGGATATCCTGTTCGCTTCCAACGATATGCAAATACGCTCATATTGCATATTGCCGCTTAGGGCTGCTACAGTAGCAAAAAGGTGCAATTTTTACGCTTTGTCGCCTCCAGCATTTATTCAGCGAACTGAGAAATCGAATGATCATTCTCAAAAGAAATGATTTCGTATTTTACGACTTCGATATTTGACCAAGCTGGAACAAAATATTTTTTTTCCTAAACAAATAATTTGACAAATTAATAGTAATTACGTTGGCTAAAGCGAAAATTGCACCTGTTTAAACATACTTTATTTATATACGTAAACACTTCATTACGTTTCAGAAAAAATGATTCGGTAGTGTCAACTGAGGCGATAGATAATTAAACTTACTTTCTTTCCTTTCTGAGTTTATATTTCGTATCTAATTAATATTTAGTCTGATTTTTCTAGTTGTTTAAACTATTTACACCTAAAGCTCCCAAGGGGTTCATTGTATATGGCTTGAACTTTACGTAACGTTTGGCCTACATACACAATTTTATTTTTCGTTATTAATTCTCACACATCAGATTAGGTGACAATTTTCCCCTACATAGAAATGTAATGCTCTCATGATCGTCCCTCTCATCGTGTTACTGCGACATTGTGTAGTCAGCCATTGGCGGCGCCTGTCTCCTATTAGGAAGGAATTAAGGTTGGCAACCGCCATGAAGGCACCGAGGCGAAATGCCACGTGATCTTCCCGGAGGGCTCTCATTGTTTAGGAATTAATTCAGTCTATACTATTTACTTTACACTTGATTCATCGAGAGCATGTCCGATTACACAGACGACTCGCTTATTACACTTGTTACTTTTACCACTATACGTGCCCATTTATCCGGAAAGAACTAGTTCAAATCGTCACACGGGAAAATCTGTTCTTTCCAATAAAAAATGCTCTCTTAAATTTTATGCTATGAGATGGGGTATAACTTGAAACGTCTATTCCTATAAATTTTAAAAATATAATACATGTCAATATTGGTATTAGTATAACATCAAAAACTGACTATGCCTTGGGATAGCTCGCCTCTAATTATTTAAGTAGCCCGTTCCCGAATGTTCCACTTCTAGAGAAGTATGAAATGAAATGAAAATTCCATTGGACGAGTGGCAAGACTCCCCTAACAACATTCCCAGAATTTCCAGTACATTCTAGAGGAGCATTTTCCAACTAATAAGCCGCAACTCTCTAGAGGGGCTTAAATAGGTGATAAGGGGAGGCCCAATCTATCCCTATTTTTTTCTACATAAATGTAAAAACTTTTGTTATGGACATTGCAAGTACTGCAGACTTTATTATATGAATTGGTGTGTAATGTCAGTCATTCATCATGAAAAAAAATAACTTTTTTTGAAATAGGCCGAGAATGCCTACGTTGCTAAGAAGTCAGTCCGAGAAAGTTTTTTCTCCAACACTATTACAGAAACTGGAAAGGATTTTTCAAAAAATATCAAGTTTTCAAAATCTGATTTATTCTAAACTTTTGACTTTTTTTAGACTCCTTTTTTGAAAAGTTTGACTTTCTTTAAGCATGTAAAGTTCTTTAAGTGGTTATTTTTTTATATTCCAACTGTTTTCAAAATTAAACTGTTTTAAAATATCGACTTTAAAAAAAAATCCGTTGATGTATTTTAAAATTTCGATGCTTTTCCAAAACTTTGATTTTCAAAATTTCAACTTTCCTTCAAAATTTTGTCTTTTTTTAATTTGTCGACATTTTGTTTTTTTAACTTTCAGTTTTTTTTGGAAAATGTGAAGTTAATGTCAAAGGTTGTTTTGAGTTTATTTGAAAATTTCGACTTTTTTAAAAAATTTCGACTTTTTCTTAAAGTTTCGACGTTCATGTAATAAACTGAACTTTTATTTGAAGAATTGAAAAGTTCGACTTTTTTCGAAAATTCCCTCTTTTTAAAAATATTGGATATTTGCAAAATTTCGACTTTTGAAATTTTCGAACTTTTTTCACAATTTTTACTGTTTTATTTGAAAACCTCTACCTTTTGCAAGATACTCACTTTTTTTTTTCAAAAATTTGCATCTTTGTTCAGTCTTTTAACTACTTCTCGAAGTTTTGACTTTTTTTTGAAAAATTTGACTTTATTTTTAAATTTTGACTTTTTTTAAACTTTTGACCTTTACCTGGGAAGGTGGACTTTTATTTGAAAAATTTATGAATTCGACTATTTTTGAAAATTCCCACTTTTTTTTTAATTTGATTTTTTGCAAAATTTCGACTTTCAACATTTTTGTACTTTAGAATTTTCATTTCCTTTGAAAATTTTTTAATACTTTTAATATCAAAAACTCGAAATAGGCCCTCTTTCTAAAATTTCTACTTTTTTCCAAAATTTTTACTTTTTGCATCGCTGAGTTAGGCTAAAATGTAAGGCGGTTAAAAAAATCCCCCATATAATATCGTTGAGGGTTATTTATATTTTCGTATTTAATCCAAACAATTTTTGTCGACCAAAAATAAAGGGGCAAAGAAAAAAGGTCCCCAAGTGCCCAATTTATATTTTCGTATTTCAACTAATCAATTTTTGTCGAAAAAAAAGTCCTCAATTTATATTTTCATGTTTCGACCAATCAATTATTATTGACGATCAAAGAAAAATCTTCCATTTTAGCATTCCTACTTCGGTCAATCAATCTTTATTAACCAAAAAAAAATCCTTCCCTATTTCGCCAGAACACCAAAAAATATATTACCTCATATCTCTTTTGAAGAGGGCTAAGACCCCCTTCGAATATGAGTTTTTGTAAAAGCTTTAAATTTTGGTAACTTTGGCTTTGGAAAAAATTTGCCTATATTCCTGAAAATTTAATATTTTTTTAAGAATCTGACCTTTTGAATTGAGAGTGTTTAAAATTTTAAACGGATTGTATAAAACAAATTTGGCATTTAACTAAATTTCAACTTTAGAGCTATTTCAAAAAGGAGTATATTTCAAGTCTAAGCTGAAAAGTTTCACAAAAAGCCGAAATTTAGAAGAATTTTCTAGTTTAAAATCTTAATAGAAATGTTAAAAAAAAGAACACAAATGAATTTTTGCAAAACTGTTTCTCGAAATTTTGAGGACGAAGCCAAAATTTGCAAATGATGTCGTTTCGAGACAAAATTTCAAAATATCTGAAATAAAAATGTTGCTCAAGATTTTGATTTAAACACTTCAAACTAAAGCCAAAGTTTCAAGTTTGAAACTTAAATGTTTAAAAGTTTATATTAAGTAAAAAAAGAATCCTGATCGCCTGAAAAAAAATGTAGATAAATTCGTGTGGAGACATATTCATCAGCGACGTCAGCTCTTTACGGGTACAGGCAAGGTTAAATACAATCGCCTGTATTCATTGCATACATTTTAAGTAATATTTAATATCCATTTTTACTAC
Organism: Dastarcus helophoroides; assembly: GCA_028583605.1. Classification (NCBI taxonomy): domain Eukaryota; kingdom Metazoa; phylum Arthropoda; class Insecta; order Coleoptera; family Bothrideridae; genus Dastarcus; species Dastarcus helophoroides. Next base: position 52,071,701 of record CM053325.1, on the reverse strand, counting down.
CTAAAAGACTGAATTTTAAAGAATCTTTTCTTAGTGCTCTCCTACGTATTACGGGAAACACCTATGCAAAATTTCATGCTCTTAGACATGTGTTGTCTATGCCCGTCAGCGCTTAAAGATTTATTAAGTAGTTACAGTGGCAGACTCAAATACATTGCTTTCTTATTTGGGAATTAAATTGTCGATTTTTGATTTAGCTTGAACATTATTTTTTAAATAGCATTATTCTAATGCATCCTTAGTTCTTAGGCTCCTTTAACATTTTTATGAGACAGATTTCTACGAAGTAAAAATAACTGAAACAATTCTTCTGATGACAAATTTTCCTGATGATTTTAATGAAATATTTCTACCCTCATTTAAAAGAACATGAAAGGTTAGGTGAATGTTTAAAATTTCATTAAAACCTAATGTTCAATTCAGAAGTAATGCGGTTCTAAAATTTTTGTCACAAAGATCGATTCATAGTAATTTTAAAATACCGTAACAATTAAGTTAATAGTTGATTTTTGATAGATAATTTTGCTACGTAAAAAAAATAATTAAAACATACCTGATGCTATTAAAATTCGAGACGCACCCTAGTTGCGTCCGGTGATAAGGAAATGTCCGAGTTGCGTCCCATTTAATCTGTCTAAAAATTTTCCGAAACATTTTCCTTCACACTTTACCCAGGCTTAGGACTGGCAGTTAACTGGCGTGTTTAAAAATGTAGTCATAAAAATGACTGTTTGGTGTGGAGTTGTGGAGTAGGTGTAAGCCTTTAGCGAATTTGAAAAAAATTAAATTTTAACTGGCAAAAATGTATATGATACTTGCTTAACAAATTCAAACCTTGAAATAAGTTTCAAGTCTAATTCTCTTATCTTTTCCGAAATAAATCGCTGTTTCTCTAACGTTTTACTATTTTTCCCCCGATGCTTCGCCAATTGATTTCTACCATGATTTGGATTTCTTTCAAATCTTCTAAAAAAACAATATATATTTGGACTCGCGGCGTTAAACATTGAATTAAATTTTGTGTGAAATGACTCGCAAGAGTTCGTTGTGCGCATTGTTGACTCACAATATTTTGCCCATATACACGCGGAAAAGGAGCATCTTCAATATAATTTTCTAATATATAACCACAAAATTGTTGAACTCGTTCGGTTGAACGGACATCAAATCATCAAAAAAACATTCACCGATCTCTTCCGGTTTCAAAAACGGTAAACCAGAAAACAGTTTAAAAAATCTTCCTATTTCTGAATCGCGACTTTGACACTCGACACTTAAAACTAGTTGCTGGATCTTACGGTGCCAACTCTGCTCTAAATGAAATCTAAACCCTGCACTGCAGAATGCGGCAGTATCTTGTCAATAGCAAAATGAATCGCTTAATTTTGTTGCATTCTGATATTAAATGCTGAAAAGCCAGTTCATAGGTTGCATGTAACTTATTGGGTAGTAAAAAAAATACAAGAGGGATGTACATTTGGTTTTGAAAACCATGAACTGTGAAAAGTTGCTTAAAATATTTTGGGCTGCTATAAAAAGTTCCATCCGCGAAAATAGTTTTCGAGTTGCATAAAAATTTCAAATTTGTTTTTGTAGAAAATGCAACTATTTTATTAATATGGTCATTCACTAACAAAAAATTTTCCACGTTGTTTGGTAAAATTTTGATTTTGTCTAAACATTCTTGAAAATTGCTTACCGTTTTTGGAAGTTTTGGGAATTTTGACAATTTAGCGCGACTAATGCTTTTATCAATCAAACGAACATCTTTAATGTTGAGAGTGTTTATGTTTGAATCGCAAACTTCTTTACAAATTAATTTTTGCGGACGTGTGCTTATTTCGTATACAGCTTTTCTTTTCGCGGAGTTACTTACTAGTTGCCGATTTAAAATATTTTGATTTAATGGTAGGTGGTCATTGTGACAAAGATTTTTTTCAAAAATATTATTATGTGAGTCTCTTTTGAAAGACGCGTGACATTTTTTTCCGTACATGTAAACCTTTCAACCCTATTAGCTAATGCTTTATGAAATCGGAATTTAAACCTATCTATTTCTGCCAAAGGCTTACCTTTCTACACATCCACGAAATTGCTCCAATCTCCGTTGTCATCGTCAAAACCGCAGTGAAAATAACAGAATAACAAGACAATTCAAAGCAGTAACAAATAGTAGAACTTTTTGCTGATGAAATATTAATGAGGGTTTGATGGGCCTGGACGCAACTCGGACACTAATGGTTGCAATTAAGAGGACGAGACGCAACTAGGATAAACTGAAAATTCGAAACAGGAGTTGCTCTACTTACATTTATATTTTTGAAATAATATGCACCAAGAAGCAGAAGAGCAGACAAATTGTAGATAATATAATTATAATATGAAAATAAAATTTTAATACTTCTGATTTAAAGCTATGAATTAACCTTGAATGGTAGTGTAGCTGTTGTAAACAATCACTAAATATTTGTTTTACATCTAACCCAATTTTTTTATTTATGGTGCATATATTGCATATTAATGTGGATATCATTGTAATTACGATGCATATTTTGTTAAAAATCTGCATATAATATGCATATATTTTGTTAAAAAAGTTATGCATATGATCCGCTCTCTATTCGTAAGGATAAGGAAGTAAGGACTGTAGTAGGCATTACTTCCTAAATATATGCGATAAACTTTAACAGAAACAAATAAATTCATTTTTGTTAATCAAGAAAGTCTGTAGTTAATGTCATTTTAAATAAAACTGCATTGCATTATTTAATTAAAGATAAATAAAAATTTAATTTTGAGTCACATATCATAATCCTCATATTTACTAATTACGAACTAATTAAACTATTTCCTCTGCTAAACAATAATTTTTAATTAAGACTGAAATGTCTGTTTATAATACACATAACAGCAATTCCACGCAATGTAATTTAATATAATCTAATTAAAACGTTTGAAATGCACTGCATGGGAAATAAAATTAAACTAAACGATTTTGTGGCGAAAATTAAGGAAAAGCTTAATGAACATTAGTTTCATTTTAATGGACCTTTTGATCGCCTGTCTCTTTATATTCCTTTCAAATTTTTTATTTTGTTAAATCCCAAAAAATTACCTAAAAGAGTTACCCAAAATCTATTTCATAACAATAACAACAAAATTTTTGTTGATTAAAAATAAAAACGTCCTCCAAAAATAATTTTCATTGATGAAAAATTGTTATACAGATCTTGTGCTCAAATGAAGATAACCAAGGACCAGTCCATCCACAAAAAACTTATTGATGAAAAAAAAATGCGTGCCCTAAAATATATTTTATTACAATTACATACAAAATCATCGAAATACAATGTTATGAAAAATTACAAAGTAATTCCCCTAATATGGCCGCTTTCCATGGCGGGAGCTTTAAAGAACAATAGCTTATCAAAAAATAATTTGACAATCATATAAACAACGTATTGCTTTTGATATACACATCAGGAAAGTCAAACACTGTCCATAGGGAGAATGTTAATAAGATATTTAACATTGAAAGCTAATAGTGGGATAGATAGATGGGCGGCGCCTTATATTCTCCTACACAGGTGCAAACAGCTCAACGCAGAGCGCAGCGATTACTGCTGGTGGAGATTTCAGTAGTACATCATAGCTTCTAACGTGTTTTGTTACGGGATTACTACTGGCAGGCAACAATTTTATTAAAATTTGCGTACCACATGCTGTTTGTTCTTTAAGTCCGTTGATTTAATCAACGTCTGAGGCAAAATAAAACTGATATTCTTTGATAACCAAAATAATTAAACGAGATTGCTTAAACAAAGTAAACAATAATTCTAATGAAGAATATAACAAAATAACTCTTAAACATTACAATATGAGTTCAAATAGGCCCCCAGACTGTGCTAAACAATATTCCAGTCTGTTGTAAAACTTTCGACGAGTTTTTTCTAACATCTAAACTGGAAGATACGAGCATGCTGTGTCAAGGTAGGGGAATACGTTCAGCGGCCGTAGAAAACTATGGAAGGGACAATTCTTAGCGTTTTACATGGACAATGAAAATTTTTCCTTATCTGTATACAGGGAGATGAAATCTTCATTTTTTAAAAGATTGTCTTGTATATCATTTTTAAACGAACAATCTTTAAAAAATATTTGGTGATGTAAAATATCTCAAATATCACTAATATTTTCCTGTTTCTGTTTTTATATAAATTTGTATGCCACTAATCCTGATTCTTTTCTATTATAAGTGTACACAAGAACATCCTCAATCTTTTACAATTAGGGAATTCGATCCGGGTCCTCATTGTCAATCCCGAGATTTTCAGATTATATTTAGCTAATCCTGAAATCCCGGGATTATTTCGGTATTGAGGGTTGCAAATCTCTAAAATTAAAACTCGAAATTTTCATATTTTTAGATTTTAAATTAAATCTAAATTTATAAAATAGTGCAAAAATAAATGTGAGAATTTTTTTGAGAAATCTCGAAACTCTTTTCCAATTTTCAATTTTGAAAGATAAACTGAATTAAAAAAATAGTAAATTTGAAATATTCAAATGTTCAAAAAAGCCGAATTTTTTAAAAGTTTAAATACTGAATAAAATTTTAATGATCAGAAAAGAAAGCCTTTAGAAATGTTTAAAATTTTAAAAAGTTAAAATTTTTGAAAAAGTGTGAAATTTAAAAGTTAAAATTTTCAAAAAAAAAGGGCACAATCTTGAAAAGTAGTAGAAATGTTGGAGAATATCAAAATTTTGGAAAAAAAAACTAGATTTACGAAATAGGATTGAAAAATTTAAGATAAGTTTTAAAATAGTATTTCCAAAAACGGTTTACACTTCGAATTTAAAATTGAAATAAAAGATATTGAGATTAAAAATAAAACAAAATTTTTTAAAAAGTTTAAATTTGAGAAAATAGGACGGAATTTAAAAAAAAAAAGCTGAAATTTAAAAAGTCAAGAAGTCAAAATGAAATGTTCAAAAAAAAAAGATTAAAATTTTGAAAAGAATAAGAATTTTCAAAACAAACGTAAAATTTTGGAAAAAACTGTAATTTTGAATAATATAAACATTTTCATGGAAAGTTAAGATTTCCAAGATCTTAAAAAAATAATCGACATTGTAAAAAAAAATTTCACCACTTTAACAAAATTGACATTTTGAAAATTTGAACATTTGAAGAAAAATATAATTTTTTAAAAAAATTTTTCATTTTCAAAAAATTTAAAATCTTTAAAAATGAATAAGGTTTCAAAAATGGTCAAAACTAAAAAAAAAAGCGAGTCTAAAAAATTGAAAAATTTTCTGTCAAATTTTTAAAATAAAGTGAATTTTTGGGAAAGTCTTTATACTAAAGAAAGCTTAAAATTAACAAAAAAGTTCAAATTTTCAAAAATAATCCAAATTTTGAAGTTAAAATTTTCAAAAAAAATGAAAATTTTGGATAATTGAAATTTTGAAGAAAGTTCTATTTTTTAAAATGTCGATAATTTCAATTGTAAATTTTCAAAAAAAGAATGGAAATTTCGAAACATTTTTGAAGTTTCCAAAAAAGTCAACATTTTAAGAAATAATGTCGACCTTTTCAAAAATTTTTAAAAATGACGATCTTTACAAAATTTTAAAAAACCCCCGATTGTAAACAATCGAAATTCTCAAAAAAAAATTGGAATTTTGAAAAAACAAAATTTTCGTGAAAAAAGTTGTAAGAAAACTCAAACATTTGAAAAATAATAGCTGAAACTGACAAAACCAACATTTTTAGGAGTAAGCAACATTTTTTATAATTTGAAAAAATATTGAAATTTGAAACAATTTTAAATTTCGAAAAAAGTGAAATTTTGAAGAGTTCAAAAATGTTCAAATAGTCCAAATTTTGGAAAAAATGAGTATTTTCAAACAACGAAAGTTGGAAACTGTAACGAAATTTTAAAAAAATTAAAATTTTCAAAAGAGTCTAAATTTTCAAAAATAAATCAAAACTTTGATAAGTCAAAATTTTTAAAACAAGTAAAATTTTGAACTGTTTTTCAAATGAGTCAAAATTTTTACAAAAGGATCAATCCTTTTCTCGAAATTGAAACTTTTTGTGAATATCGACTCTATGAAAAAATTTACTTTTCAAAATTTTCAGAAAAGGATCGAAATTTTGAAAAAAGAGTTGATATTCACAAAAAGTTTAAACTTCGAAAAAAGCATTAAAATAGGAGATGAAATTTTCAAACAAAAATGTCGAAATTATTAAGAAATGTCAAAATGTTTAAAAAACCAAATTTTTCAACAAAATATCGAAATTAAAAACTAAATTTTCAAAAAGTTAAAATTATCAAGACAGATGAAATTTTCGAAAATATTCGAAACTTTTAAAAAGGTGAAATTCTTTTAAAAAAATTTGGAACTTTGTGACGTCACGAAACTTATGACGCGCTTCGGCCTTGTCACACTCTATTGACTCCCTTACTCTTCCTTAATCTGAAAAATCACGCGTCCGGTGTCTCATCACCAAACTTTTTAGTTCGGGATGCAAAAATTTTATTTCAACCAAGCATAAAAAATCCATAGTAGTGCTGCTTGTTGGGATAAAACTTCTTCTATTTTATATTAAAATAATAGACAAGTAATTTTGTTGAAAATATTGACCTTTGAGCCTTTCTATAGATGCAGTCTATTTTACAACCTTTTTTCAAATGGTGCCAATCTCGAAAATATTGGGATCGAAAAAACTTATTCCCGAAAATTTCGGGATTAAAAAGCGGTTGGGATCCCGGGATCCCGAAAATCAGGATCCCGGGATCAAATTCTCTAGTCACAATCTCATTATCCCCCTCCCCCAATGTCCCGCATTGACTTTTTAGTTAGCCGCTTTATATAAAATAACTAAAAAAGTTATTAAAATCAAAATCCTCTTTTAACCATACTGGCATAGGCGTAGGCAGGATTTTCCTCAAGGAAAAATATAAAATAGAAATAACCTTCCGGCTAAATAATGTGTATTTTTACTTTAAAACTACACGAACTGGACAGATCGAATTTACAGATTAAAGTCAAAATTTCGAAATAGAACCAAACTATAAGAAAAAATCTTTCCAAGAACTTCACAAAATGTTGAAATTTTGAAAAAGAGAAAATATCAAAAAAGACTAAATTTCCAAAAGTTATTTTTTGTGAAAAAAGTGGTAAGTTCCAGAACAAGTCGAATGTAGGTAAATAAAATTGCAACCTTCAAAAATATTTTCCTTGCAATTTTTATTTTATTTAAATGTTGTCACATTCTGGAAATTTACAAGAAATCTTTTACTCAAAATTTCCCAAATATATTATTTTCAAATTTTTAGTTTCTTATTATAAATTCGATCCAATTTTTAAAAAATAAACGAATGCTATAACAAGTTGCAATTTTCAGAGAAAAATTAATTTTGAATGGAAATATCCAAAAATAGAAACTATCGAGTTTTGAGATTAAAAGTCAAAATTTAGGGAGTAAGATATTTTGAATAACAAGCTGAAGTTATAGAGAATTAAATTTAAAAATTAAATTCAGAAAATTATTAATTAAAAAAAAAGATTTCGAAAACAATTAACGATTTTGAGAAAAACATCGAACTTTCTAGAAAATATTTAAAATTTTCAAGAGAAAGTTCAATTATAAGGAGAAAATTGAAATTTTAATAATAACGTACTAATTTCAAAAGAAAGTATTTAAAAAAAATTGGAAAAGTCGGAATTTTTAATAAACCTTATTAAAAATAAAAATCAAAAACTCGATAAATGACCAAATTTCGAAAGAAGTTAATATTTTTAAAGGTCTAATTCTGTGAAATAACCTAATATTCAGAAAATAAAAAGTCGAATTTTGAGAAAGAAAAATCGCAATTTGCAAAACATTGCTCTCAAAATGTAACATTCAGTAAAGACGTTGAATTTACAAGAAATCTTTTTCTCGAAATCCCAAAAGATATTTTTCTCAACATTTTTATTAAATGATGAGATAATCAAATGTTCAGAAAAATGGCGGAATCATGCCATAAATAAAGGATTTTTGAAAAACAACTCCAAAAACGAAACCTTTGAAAATAAAATTGAAATTTCGAAAAAGACAAATTTTGAGAAAAAGGCTAATTTTAAGGGGCAAGACTATTTTTAGAGAAGAGTCAAAATTTTAAGCAAAAAAAAAACAAATTTACCAGGAAAACTCAAAGTTTTGAAAAAAAAGACGTATTTACCAGAAATAAATCAAAATTTTGATAAAAAAGGCAAATGTACCGGGGAAAAGTCAAAATTTCTAGAAGTATTAAATATCGGATATTGAGATTAAAATCAGAATTTCGTGAAAAGAGCAAACCAGTGAAAATTTCTACAAAATCAAATTCTAAAAGATGGAATGTTTCAGAAAAAGGTATATGTATCAGAATTTGGAAAAAATAAAATTTCGAGAGAACTTCCAAGTGAACAAAAAATTCAAAATTTTCCAAGGTCAAATTAAAAAAAAAAAAGTCGAAATTTTGAAAAAGGTAGTCAAAACCCCCAGCAAAAAAATTACGAGAAAATTATCGAAACTTTGAGAAAAAGATCTAAATTTTGAGAAAAAGCGTTTTATCATAGTGAAAATTCAAAATTTTCCAGAAAGGGTCAAATTTTAACAAAATTTAGAAAAAAAGTAAATTCTAAGGAAAAAAATTGGAAATTTTAAGAAAAGAAAATCTAAATTTCTTGAATGAATATTTATTTGCTCTTGACTACTCGAGGGCAGGTGCCCTCCCTTGCCTCAATGTGGCGGCTGAAAATGTCCAGTATTATGACATACATCAAAATTTTAACAAACAAATTGAAATGTCCAGAAATTTTGATTGAAAAAGAATTACAATTTACAAAGAAAATGTTTTCATTATTTTTCGATAGCCAAGCTATCATCTGCAAAGGGATACTAACACCTAATCTTAAAATTAACCCTTACATACTAATAATAATCACTTCGTGCATGATCGACCGCATCTGAATGCGCACGCGCATCTAATTATACACGGCGTAGTGTCACAATTCCTAATCTATCAACCTTAACTGTTTTTAACAGAGATGAGTGGCCTAAAGGCCCAGCACATCCATTCATAAGGTTGTCTCCAGCGTTATGAAGGCCTAAGCTTTTACATGCATTTAACACAGAGTTCTTATTTATTACTCTTAATAGTTGAATATTATTATCTATCCTATGATCTAATTCGAAAGCATGTCGAGTCACACCTGACTTCTCAGTTCTTCCGTATCTCAAATGGTCCAATTGCTCCTTCAGTCGAATTTTAAGAGATCGTCTAGTCTGCCCGACGTACTTTTGATTAAGATTAAAATTAAGATTGTACCCAAAAGTACTTTGGGCAGACTAGACGATCTCTTAAAATCCGACTGAAGGAGCATTTGACTCATTTTAGCGTCTTACCCTGCCGGATTCTAACTACGTCTATGCTTCTATGCATATTAGGTTAATAACATCTGTTATTTAGTTTTTTATTTACTGGTTATACTACGGTCTTCACAACACGATTTGGTTTATGCATAGATTAGTATGGCTTTTTTTATTTTCGCTTGAAATATTCGCCTGGTCGCTTAACAGATTGTAGGCGTGAACTCTATGAATCCTGGAAACCTGAATTTTCATACAACATTGCATATAATCGCAGCAGGCGGTACGTCAGCGGCGTAACGAATCGTCCTCAATACAAACACTCATAACTTAAGAAGTTCTCTTGATATATGAATGAATAGGACGTACCTTTATGTTGTCATGTAAACGTTTTAGCATGTGCCATTTCGTTTCGCATTCACATCTACTTTATGGGGAATATTACCAAATACGTTACGATATATGGCATCTATTTTAAGAACTGACACACGAGAGGGCATTTATTGAATTTTTCTATTAAAAAATCGTTTCTCCTCATGCATTTTTATTGTTTTGTAGTGGCATTTTTTTAAATTCATCCTTTGCCCATCGTCGACTTAAGCATATTTATTATTTATACTTAATTAGTGGTTATCCGCGACTGTTCTGTGTAGATTTCAAATATGTATATGGGGCTCGCATTGAAGTGCACAAAGTGTTCACATCATTTAGTGCGACAACATTAAAATGAAATTAAGCTGCTAAAATATCCCCGACGTGGCTTTACCTAGACAACCACACGACATTGAAAACCAATTAAAAATAAACCGATAAATGCAAGCCTTTTTCGCGTCCGGAATGCAACTTATAGTTATCGTCAGCAGCCCGTCCGAATTTGAAATCGATAGTGCCAGTGCTTTAGAAGATTATTTTTGTTGCTTTTATTATGATTATTGTGTTTCGAAATGAACAGCATAAATTTTATATCGAAAAAAGATTTCATTAAACTTTCGATGGAGGATAAAATGGAAACAAAATAACTAGATGGGCTTTTGGCAGTGTTAAAATTAAAAAAAAAAGTGAAGTAAGAGCCAAGAATTGGACTTTTACAAGGCATTTTCCTACAAGTATACGTATACTAAAGATAAGTGGATATGTAGTTGTGAATTTGTGGCGGTGTGTTGTTTGTAAACATAATCTTAAAAAAATGTTCCTTTGATTTGACTTTACAGTGGAAAAAACTTTTGAATGCTATTTCCAAAAGGGATAACAAGGCACTAACGATTGGACCTCTTCCGTTCCTAATTATTCTGCAGAATTTTTATCTCTAGGCAGGGCCGGACTTAGACTTGATAAAGGCCTATGCTGTTTGAGATGGGGGGCCAGTGTTGCCAAGTAAATATTAATTATTACTTTGCTGGTAATTATTTAGAGAGCAAAAAATTCATCATACTGCCTCGAGAGTTTTTGGTCACCCAAAAAAAGGTCTTCCTTAAAATTCCTAGAAGGTTCAAGAATTTTGGTGGTCAAATAAAAAGTTCTTCACACGAAGAAAGCAATTACACAGGGGGGAAAATTTGTAAAATAATTTCTGTTGAATTCGGTTTTTGAGCTGTTTTAGAGTTAAATAGGAAAGCTGATTTTAAAACTGTATCTATTTTTCTTCCATCACGTCTAGTTTTTTTTTATACACCTTATATATAGGTATCACATATTCGATTAAGAGGAGGTGAGTTTGTTTGATATTTTCGAAATTAATTTATTTAATGATGATGGAATTGTGTATTGCCATAAAGTATTTGATTTATTTATTTAACCCTAAAATTAAACTAATGGTGATTTTTCATCGATAACTTAAAGCAAAGACTGAAATGTGTCCTCCTCCATAAGTAAAATTCATTTGACAAATTCCTAACAGACCATTCAGTTTATTTGCGTGAACAATATGAAGACATAATTAGAGTAACTAATTTGTGACAATGTCACATGCACCACCTGTATTCAACTTCCTGCTTTTTCCTTGTCCAGTAACTCGAATATTCTAAAAATCCCTTTTTATTGTGTGTGTGGAACAACAGATCTCATGAAAACCATTAAGAGCAGTGAAATTAACTACTGAACTGAAATCTAGTGATTCAAGCATTCTGCACCAGCAACTTCTCGACAGAAAAACCTTCATATTTCCACATATGTATATAAAACGAGGCCTCGTGAAGCAATTTATTAAATCTGTCAATTGAAGCAGATTGTTCCAAGTATCCATTGTTGCATTTCCTAGACAGTCCTTTGAAAACACAGGTTAGTGTGTTTGATGGTCCACAGAATCGACAACTGGCAAAAAAGGAACATTTCATCGCAACAGAAATACAGAAAGGCAGAATTTAATAACAATGATATATTGGCATTTAAAAACATTGTCAAAGACTATACTGGAAATACACAAGCTCAGAATTACATCGAAATTGTCCAGCAATTCTTAAAGAGTTTCAAAATGCCTAATTGCAACATGAGTATTAAATTGCATTTTTTACGTAGCCATCTTGCTGACTTACCAACAAATCTTGCTGCAGTGATAAGTAGGGTGAGTGATTCCACCAAGATTGGATTCCATGGAGGCGCAGTATCAAGGTAGATGGGATGCAATAGGTTGACCATTGTTGGAGCATCAATCACCAGACCGAAAAGATCGACACAGTAAACACTAAAGAAAAAACTTGAACATTCTTATGCTCATATATTTGTTTAATGCTTTGTTAAAAAACTTTACTATTTGTATAAACACATTTTGATTTGCAATAATATTTAGCCTTTGAATGAACAATGCTGTTATTTGTGAACAGTATATTTGGTATCTTTTACTTTTGTTTTCCTTTATAGGCGCATTTTGTATAACTTTTAAAAGAAGGGGAGGGTACCCTGTGGATTAAAAAGTTGACGTCATAGACAGAAACTGGCGTCATTTTTGGATTCAGATGCCAAAAATTAGTCTAAATCAAGTCACACATCTAAGACTACAAAATTGCTGTTCTCCAGTGTTATTGTTCTGCACGGAGCTTCTTTATACCAACAATTTTATTGACGACTAAAAAAATAGTCTTCAACTCTACAACTTCATCTGTTTTTGGTGGGCCCCCATCATCTTGGGGACCACCAAGTTTTATTTAAACTCTAAAGAAATAATCCAAATTTCCAAGAAATAAAAACGATTTTAAAAAAAATTAAAACTGCGATATTTTTCTCAAAATTCGTCATTTTTCCAAAATTTGAGTTTCATCTCAAAATTCGATCCTGGAAATTTAAATATTTTTTTTTTCAAAATTCGCCTTTGTTTTAAATTTTATTTTTTTTTAATTTGTTTATAAATTGTCTCAAAATTGTATTTTTTTTAATTGACTTTCTCCTAAAAATGTCGATCTTTTTCTCCATTTTATCAAACTTTATTATATTTTTATTATTACATTATATTTTTTTCAAAATTCCATTATTTTTTATAACATCGGGCCTTTTCGCAGATTTTGATCTTTTGGATTCTGAGTGTTCAGAAATTTTGACTAGTTCCTTATAGTTTGCTTTTTTCTCAAAATGTTTTTCTTAAAATTCGATATTTAACATTTCTAAAAGCTTTGACTTTTTTTGTTATAATTGCGCCTTTTTCGAAATCTCGATTTTATTCTCAAAATTGTACTTTTTTGACTCTTCATTCAAAAATTGTTATTTTTTTCAAAACTCAGACACTTTTCCTAATATTAAGCTTTTCTAATATTTCAATTTTTTTAATTTGATTTGGGAAATTTCAACGTGTTGATCGAAATTTGAACTTTTTCGACTTTTATTTCAAGATGCGATGTTCTAATTTCTGGAAATGTCGGCTTTTTTCTGAAAATTGGTTTTTCCTTTAAATTCGGTTTTCTCAAAATTAGTCTGTGTTGCATCCATTACATCGGTATGATATCAAAAATCAAAATAAAAAAATATTTTTTTTTAAATTCAATTTCTTTACTGAAATTTAAATATTATGTCAAAATTGGCATAAACTCAATAAAGTAATTGGAGTAAAGTTAAATTTTCGAGGAAAATATTATTGAAAATTGAGATTTTCTTAAACAAAATTCCATGTGAGTAGGCAGGATTTCGTTCAGAGGAGGGCAGCAATTATTTTGAAAATTAATAGGCAAAAAAAAACAAAATCTTCTGGATGGGTATATTGTATATTTTCACTGAACTGCACGAAGTTGGAAGATCGAATTTCCAAATTAACGACTAAATTTTGAAAAACAGCGGAACTTTCAAAAAAGTCAGAAAATTAAATTTAAAATAAAACCCGAACCTTTTTGACTATTCCTTAATTTCTAAAAAAATCGAAATTTCCAAAAGATAACTTTTATGAAAAAAGTTGAAATATTCAAAGAATTTCTCTCAGAATTTTATCGTATTTAAATTTTAACATAATCAAAATTTAAAGAAAGCTTTTTCTGAAAATTTTCTAAAAATATTTTTTTTAGAATTATAACATTTTATCAAAATTTCTTTCCCTTTAATTTTGAAAAAATAAATGAATTTTGAGAAAAAGCCAAAATTAGGAGAAGGCAGAAACTTTTAGAAACAGTACGTGGAATTTTCAGATAGAAGTGGAAATCCAGAAAGACAAATTTAAAAAAAAAATTAGTAAGAGCCGAACAATAAATTTCAAAAAATGCCATCAAAATTTCGAGAAAATGTTTAAAATTTCTAGATAATATCTGAATTTCCAAGTGAAGGAAGGTAAGCATTGGAAAAGTAAAACTTTGAAAATAAAGTCGTAATTTCGAAAAAGACGAATTTGGAGAAAAAATCAAAATTTGCACAAAACTAAATTTCATTTTAAAAACTCTTGAAAAATGTCAAAAAATCGACAAAAGTCAAAATTTTCAAAGGTCGAATTTTGTGAAAAACATTCGCAGATTTCGGAAAATCCCGAGTTTTAAAAAAATCATAATTTGTCAAAAATAGGTTTACTGGAATTCTTACCTACTTACACAAATATTTTTCTCAATATTTTTGCTTTTTAATTAACATTCTGATCTGATCGATTTAGAGAATATAAACGAATTTTGAGAAAGTAGAAATTTCAAGGAAACCTAATTACGAGGAAAAAGTCTACGATTCTAGAAACATCAAATAATGCCAGACAAAAGTCGAAAATAAGGCAAATTTTGAGATAGAAGTTGAAATTTCTAAAAAGTTTAATGAAAAAAGGTCTAAATATTCAGAAAAAGATAAATATTAACAAAAATAGCAGAATTTTAAACAAAGACCAATATTAAGTAAAATAGCGGAATTTTGAAAAAAAAACTATTTTGGAAAGAACATTCCAAAAAGAGAAGTTTTGAGAATGAAGGCGAAGTTTGGAATTTTTAATGAAAAGAAAAAACTAATTTTAATAAATAAAGTCAACATTTTGGTAAACAATGAATTTCAAGCAAAAAGTCGAAAATTCCAGAAATATTAAATATCGAATTTTGAAAATAAAAATTTGGATTTCGAGAGAAAAAAGCAAACTCTAAGAAACCAGTTACAATTTTTGTAAAGTTAGATTCTAGAAGATTGAAATTTTCGGAAAAATCACAATGTTAAGAACAATAAAGGAATTTGGAGGAAGAGGCGAAATTTTGAAAAATCGGTTTGAAATTTCAAGTGAAACTTTAAAATTGAGAGGAGATACGAAATCTTTCAGAGGATGTCAAGGAACAACGTCGAATTCTGCAAATAAAGTCAACATTAACAAAGAAAAACTTTTACAAAAATAGTAATGAAAATCTAAAGAAGAAAGAATAAAATCGAGAAAACGAAACCTTGAGAAAAAAAATGAAAATTTTGCTCAGAAAATTAAATTTTGAGAAAATGGTCCAATCTTGAAAATAGTTGTTTATAAAAAAAAATTCTGAAGAAAAAAATTAAAATTTTGAGATGAAGAGAAACTTCCACGAAAAAATTGAGATTTTCATGAACATAAAGAATTGAAATGTTACAATTTCTTAAAAAGGCCAATTTTGAAAAAACTAACGACATTTCGAAAAAATACTAATTAAAAAAACCGCAAAAGCAAAAACGGATTTTGAAAAAAAAAATGGAATTTCGAAAAAAAGATGGAAATTAAAAATAAAATTAAAAATGACAACGACCTTCGGAAGATGTTCCTCCAAGGTTTTATTAAATCTTTTCATCATTCCATCGGACTGTGAATGAAGAGGTGTCGTTCGAGTTTTCTTTATTCCAAGAAGACGGCACACCTCTTCGAAGGCCCCCGATTCGAAGTTCCTTCCTTGGTCCGAATGTAGTTGCAAGGAAACACCAAATCGACAGAGGAAGTTGCCCACAAGAGCCCTTGCGACTTGGTTCGGTATAGCGTAAGCTTCAGGCCATTTACTGAAAGAGTTCATGGCCACCAGGATATACTTGTTTCCATCGTCTGATGCTGGAAATGGTCCTGCCACATAGATAGCAATTCCAAATGGAGCTCCCACATTATACTGCTTTAGGGCCTTGGTTCTTGTACGAAGACCCTTTCCATTTCCGACACCGCCTCTCGACGTCCTTCCTGCAATTCACCCAATAGAACCGTTTTCGAATCTTCTCCAGGGTCTTGTTCATCCCCAAATGTCCACCAGAGGTCCCATTGTGCACTTCCCACTAGATCTGTGAAATCTTCTCCTGAGGCACCACCAACTGCAAGTTGACGCGCTTTCCATCCGCGCTTTCCCATGCCCTCTTCAGCACCCCGTCCTCTACCTGAAGGGATTTCCAATAAGTCCAGAAATTCTTAAGAGCTGGACTACTGTCGGAAACCTTTTGCCATTCCAGTCTATCTCCAACGTCTTTCCATTCCAATATGGGTCCGATATCAGCGTCGCTCTTCTGTAGCTCCCGAAGGCCTTCAGCATTCCATCCCACTTCTGACACCAGATGTTACGCGTTATGGGGTCCGAATGATTATTAACACTTGTTGAATTGTACAAACTTTATTTCCAGACTAAACTCGGAACACTACAACTGAATAATTAACTCACTTATTTTTTGACTTCTAACTACCAACTCACTAACTAACTACACTGACTTTTGACTGAGGGAAAGCCGACCGGACCCCCCTTTATATAGATCCGTGGTTCCGGTTCTAGAAGATTCCAGCAAATAAGACTTATCGTTTGCCGAAATTTCTGGAACACTTATCTGCTTTTTGCTTCATTATCGCGGCCACTTTCCCTTATCAGATCTTTCTAGAAAATTTCCTTAGATTCTAAATTCCATAATCACATTTAGTTACGATATTTTTTTGAAATATCCTGAAATTTGTTATATCATAGTTTTAAGTTTTCACTTCAGTCGGCAGTCCCCATAACTGCCCAATTTTTTTTTACAAAATTCGATCTTTGTAATTATTTTGTCATTTTTTTTGGTTTCAACATTTTTCGAGTTTTTCCGAAAGGTTGGATTTTTATTTTAAATTTGGTTTTCTAAAGATTCCGACTTTCCCGAAATTGGATTTATTTCCCAAATTCGTCACTTTCGAAATTACGATTTTATTCTTAAAAAGTCGACTTTATTCTGTCAAAATCGAACTTTCTGGAAGTTCTTAATTTTCTTCTAGAACTTTCGACCTTTCTTTTGACATTTCGACGGTATTTTTCAAAAATGGTTATTGTTTTTCGAATTTTTGTTAATATTTGGCTGTTTCTGAATGTTTTTTTAAATTCATTTTTAAAAAGTTTAATTTTTCTCAAAATTGGCCTTATCCGTAAAATTTTCATTTGAACTTAAAAATGCGATGTTTTATGTTTCTGGAAATCTCCACCTAGAGCGAAACATCTTCTAAAAATTTTGACTTTTTATATATATTGCGACCTTTTTTACAAAATTCGACCTTTGGAAATATTGCTTTTTTGAATTTACAACATTTTTAAAGATTTTCAGAAAAGTTTATTTTTATTTTAAATTTGGTTTTTTAAAAATTTCAACTTCTTCTTCAAATTTAATTTTTTTCTCGAAATTCTTCTCTTTCGAAATTATTCTTAAAAATTTTACTTTTTCCTCTCAAAATTGAACTTTGTCTCCGAAAACTTGAATTTTCTTCGAGAAATTTCGAGCTTTTTCTCGACATTTCGACGGTATTTTTCTAAAATCGTTTTTTTTTTTTTGAAATCCATTGTTTTAAATTCGGGTATTTCTGTCAATTTATTTTTTTTATTTGACGTTTCAAAGCTAAACGTTTCTCAAAAATTGTCTTTATCTCAACTTTGACAAAAATGCCATTTTATTGGAAAATTTTTATTTACAATGGGATGTTTTCTCAAAATTTCGACTTTTTTTTGAAAATTCTTATTTTTTTCATAATTTGATGGTCATATTAATAAAAATGTAAATATTATGAGAATAAAATTTTGAGGAAATTTTGGGAAAAATATGTTTTTAATGTGAAAATTATACATATTATACAAAAATTTTAATAAAATAAATATTCTGAGAGAAATACTTTTTAGCATTGAATTTTTTTTTCTAAATTCAACTTACATTAGTGTGGAAATTGCCATTTATTTCACAAAACTCAAATTTTAAACGTTTTTCCTTTATTTTCCTTGGAAATTTCGACGTTTTTTGAAATGTTCCGAAGAGTTCCGTTTTTATTTTGAATTCGATTTTCTGAGTATTTTCCCAAAATTCACCTCTATTTTCAAATTTCAGATTTAATCTGAAAATTATTAGATCGCCAAGTTTATGTAGTTAGGTGAAAATATATCTATATTTAGCCGGAAGGTTTTCCGGTTTTATTTTTTTTCCATCAATTTTTCGAAATGATTGTTGCTCTCCCCTGAATGAAATCCTGCCTACGCCCATGTTGATCTGTCAGTTGTCACTTTGACGTCTTGTTTATACAAAGAGTTAGAAATTTCTAAGGCAAAATAAAACTCTTCAACAAGTTATTTTCTCTAACGAAAAATGATTTAAATGATCTTAAACAAAATCACTGGGGTTTTCATCAGTAGTTTGGTATGATATTAGTTCAGATATATTAAAACCTTTCAGTTGTCAATCACTGTTACTGATAATCAATTTAAGGCATCGCTAAGAACATTAGAAATTTTCTCAAGCAACTTAATGAATTTTTCATTTGGATACCCAATATTGCCTGTTGTAAATGCTAATTTAGCAACTAAAAAAAAAGTATTCAGCTTCCAATGAAAGCGTATCCTAGCCGTGATGAACTAGTGATGACTCACTTCGTCTTTGAAAAAACGGAAGATTTCCTTGCAATTATGAATTTGCGAAAGACTACATATTTTTTTCTGAAATATGGAAAATCTGGCAACCTTAATCTGCGCCCCTCCCCTGTGTTAAAATGTCACCAACCGCAACTGGTCATTATATTTTCTGTTATTATAAAAGTGTGAAGTAGCGCAACTTTTACCAACAAAAAAGTTCTTGAATGATACAAATAGTGTCATTTACGTCCAACTTTAAAAGAACCACCAAAAATTATATCTTTGGCACAAAAGCTCTTTAACGTGTGTAATCTATAAATCAAAACTGAACAATTAGCATTACATGTTATTATAATGTGACACAACTTAATCCCCTCAATAAAATCTATAGCTGTCCCAAACCCCATTAAAATTCAGGAGATTGTCAGACCGGATTCGGGACGTCCCCCAAGTCTCAAAAAAACTTATTACATCTGCATCGTTCCAGAGTTTCACAATCCCAATCCCCATTGCCATTTACAAACAAAAAGCAAGCCGGCTGGTGGTATTGAATATTACATAGAAAGGAGGAGTCGCTGTCGAAAGGACCGCCTTTCCCTGAAATTAACGATGGGCTTTTCAGTGCCGCTGTAACCAATCGCAAACACCTCCGGAGGATCGGATTTCTAGCTCGGAGTTCCGGATTTTGTGGGCAGTTGTTTGCGCACGCTTGTTCGACCAACACGAGTGCAGCTTTGTTCGGAAGTTCATCAAATAATTGAAGAATTGTTGACAGAAACGATTGATCCGGGGCTTAGTCTTACAGAAATATTTCCAGAATTCCAGTTTTGGATGAAGGCCAGTGAGTGGTGATCGGCGTGAAAGTTTTAAAACATTTGTATTTCATGAAATTAGAGTGCAATATTTGGACTTTTTTCGAAGAACTGGAGGCGGCTGATAGTGATCCCGAAATTGGTTCGCTTGATATGAAGGTAAGAGATTTCTTCAAAAGAGTCTTTAGTCAAATTGGGGAGGGTGCTTTTGCATAAATCGAACATGGTAAATATTTTATGCAAAAAAGTTACGCCTAATTAATTAATTAATGAAGATTAGAGGTGTTGCTCAAACTCAAACATAACTTTCGTTGACATTCACAATATTTTTAGTTCAGTACTTTTACATCAGCTTGATGCCTTTCAGAAAGAGTCTTTTGCGGCTCTGCAAAATAGTCCACATATCTTTCAAGTCATTACCTAAGGACCTGAAAGGAAGCTTCAGCACTGAAGAATTTTTTCTTTTTCAATTGAGGAAGAAATAGTTGTTGAAGAGGTCCAAATTGATCCTAGAGTGGTGACCTTTCAACTCATTATCTAAAAATCTAAAGAGAACCTTTACCACAGGAAGTGTCTTCAATTTAGGAAGGAGGTAGTCAGGAAAGAGAGTGAAATCAGCACTATAATGGGGATATTTAAGCTCAGTTAAGCCGCAGCGAACGATCCTTTTTTTAACTTTTTGAGTTTTAGCCATGTTGTAAATTGTCGTGAACAAAAAAAGTGATTTTTGAAATCTTTATTCAACAGCTGTTAATTTTATACTAATAGTTTTCTTTTTCTTGTAAAATTGTCCGTTTATTGATGAACATTGCGGTGCATGTAATTATTCCTTGTTCTTCCCAGAAGACAGTAGTCCTATCAAAGCTTTTGTGCTTTTTTGATGACGTGTTCCTCAGCAATGATCCACTGCTGATTGCCAATGATACACCATGGTTTCATCTCTTACGAGGATTTTCTGTCATTACTAGAAAACTTGCCCCAACCATTCCAAACCCAAGGAGTAGCAAAAATAACAAAATTCAAGTTTGCCATTTTAAAATTCTTAGCACAACGATTTTCAAACTGGGAAGCGCGCATAGTGCAAAAGCAGGCTACAATTTCACTGCCCACATTAAAAACTGGTTTTTCTTTAAGCAATCCTGTTTTGAAATTTGGATAACACCACGGGATTACAATTTGCAAGTGTACAGTCTATAAGGTTTATAAACCAACCGCTAGAAATACGACTTACGATTATAATCATAAATCGTAGGAACCATTAGGTAACCTCAAATTTTATACATTTTTTATCAATCAAAAATATATCCATTCCCAAGATCGTCTTGGGGGAAGTAGAGCTAATGCTCGATAGGTCAATATCCGGTACCATGCACAGCTGTGAGGTGACGAAAAAATTATACTATTACAGTTAAGTTTTTTTTGGGATATTAAAATGTTTAAGAAAAATTGAAATGAAACCGCAAACAGCAAAGGAAAAATATGAAGTTGATAATGTCGAAAAAATAAAAATTAGGTCACATTGCAAAAATGCAATATTAATAAAAATATCCTCCAAATTTCAGCATCAAAAATCGATATTTTAAAATCAAACCCAAAATAAAATCATATAACAATAATATTGAATGACAAAATATGTACATCTTGAATTTTTTGGTTTAAATTTTTGAATAAAAATTATATTTATAAAAGTAATCGAATTTCTAAGATAATTAAAATTTTTGGAAAAAAAACAATAAAATTTAAAAAATAAACTTCTGAGTTTATAAATAAATTAAATTTAAACTCTAAATTCCTAATAAAACGTCGATATTTCGAAAAGTCGAAGAGGTTTATAAAAAGAAATTCTCGAACTTTTGAGTTTGCTACTGAAATTTTAAATGAATTAAAAATTAAAAGTATATGCTATAAATTATGAGAAAAAGTTGAAATTAAAAAAAAACTAGACAAGAATAGGTCAAAGAAAAATTGAAGCTTTCGATGAGAAACCTAAATTTGGAGTCTAAATTTAAGGGAAGACAAGCCTTGAACATTGAGAATGTAATCTCAAAATTTTGAGAAAAATATACATTTTCAAAAAGGAACTGTGAATGATTCATTGAAAGGGTTCTCGAAATCTGTTTGTTCTGATGTTAAAACCCTAAATATCTAGAGTTTTCGAGTTTATTGGCCATATTTTGAAAAAATCCGCCCTTGATCCGCTATTGGAAGTTGATAGTTTAAAAAGTTTGAGTTGATCTTTACGTCAAACCTTCATTTTTTTGATTTTTTTCTCTCAAAATAATAAGTATCTTTTTTATAAACCATTTCTTTAAAGTTCACTCCTCCAATTTTTACTATTTGTTTTTTTAAAATTTCGATTTTAAATACTTCTTTCGAAATATTGACCCAAAATATAGACAGTTTTCGATATTTTGGGGAGTCTTTATTATGATGTTTATTTAGAATCTTCTTTCCTTAGAAAATTTATTTGAATCTTTAACTATTTTTCCTAAGTTATGACTTAACACTTGAAATATTTACCTTGGAGATTTTAATTTTATTTCGAGATTTCGACATTAATCCAGAAATTTTTTCTTGAAATATCGAGTTCGAAATTGACTTTCTCATATAGATTATCGGGTTTGTTTTCCAAATGGATTTTAATTTTTAGTTTTTTTGAATAAATTTGATAGTAAATTCGTAATTAATTTTTTTTCAATACACAGGGTGATTCATTGAGAATAGTTGATGGTTTTTCTAGTCCATTTAAGCCTTTAGGACGAAAACACCTTGTTTCGCCTAGGCAGGTGTAAATACGTCTGAACAGTTTGTGATTGGGTTGTCGTCGATTTGGGTATAGTTCTAAATATCTTCTGGCTGCATCATGTCCACTATAATTTGACTGAGCAAAAACACAAATCATATCACGCATTTCACTATGTCGTGGCATTTTGCTATTTTAGAATTTTTACTACAAATAATACTAAGTAAATTGGAAAAACACAATAAACACTCTTAGTGACAGTAAAATTGTTAAATATTTCTTTACACGAAAAATTGATAAGTGCTGACACAAGCCTACTTGAAAAAAGTCAAAGTAATAACGGTAATAACAATATTTTGATGTGTAGTATCTCCAGTTCAGAGATTGCCCATTCTTAATGAATCACCCTGTATAAGCATTACTTATTATTTAGATACAATTGGACTTTTTTCTAACAAGTTCTAGTTTATTCTTTTTTTAAGTTCCGTACCTTTTTAGGAAATAATTCAGTCGAATACGAGTCGGGCCCGCACATTAGGGTTCAGTCCCAATTACTACCATGAAGAGTCGATAGACCAAATTAAATCATTTTAACTTATGTATGAATTTGAAATGCAAAATATCTTGTGTTATAATTGAAAAATAAAAAATTGTCCATTTTCAGATTTACACACCTTTTTCTACAATCAATCCATACACAGTGCTAGTCTGTAACTTAGAATAAATACAATGAATCAAAGACAGTTCTTTATTAGGAAATATGCTTGGACACGTCGATTAATATTTTAATTTGCGCTCTTTTTGATGTAGGTAAATTTTATACAGTTCCAAATTTAAAACATGACCTGATCAACAATTTTTTTAAATAGCAACCCTATTTTTTTCTTGACTATTCCTAAAGAGTATATCAAGTTACACATGCGTATTAAATTAATTTTTTTTTGTCATTTAAAAAATATTTAGCAAATATTACACTGAACCAAAAGTGAGCATAAATAAAATGAAATGGTTCGTATTGCAGATAAAATGTTTCGTTAAAATTGGTCCTACGTAACGGTCTATTGGGCTAACAAAATTTAGTTCTTCACTTAATGTAATGAAATTTCAACGAATGCCATCTTCATGTTTATTTGTTGATTCAATGATTACTCGTTATTAATTTTATGAATACAATTCATAATCTTTATGAATTTTAATAATTGGTTGAATGAACAGAAGTATTTATTCAATGAATCTTATTTGTTGGTACAACGATTGTTAGATATTTCTGTTACCATAATATTCAATGTTTTTATGAATCTTGATAATTGCTGGAATGAATAAGATTGTCACTCTAACGAATTTTATTGACTAATAATAGTATACAAAATTTCTTAATACAATAATGTTAAATCATCAATTTGTTCTCCTGTGCAACATGTAAAGAAATGAATTTGCAGTTTTTTCTATTTAAGATTATGGTTCTTCGATGTATGTAGATGTTTCACTAAGCTTTGATACTTCTGTCATTATATGCTTCTTTTTTCATTATCTGATTCGTTTTTATATAGTATCGATGCATTGTCCACGTGGATCTGTTCGTATGGGTACCTACCAAACATAATTCAATAATATTGATTGCAGAATTACCTTCAAATATTAAAACCAAATAGGTAAATTAAACTTAGTTTTAGTAAAATTTTCCTTGCTTTTGAGTTACTCTAATGAAACCTTGATGTATTTTTTTCCACATGATGAAGCTGTCCAGAAAAAATAAGTATGTTGCTTATGATCTTATTCCAAGTATTTATCCATCTGTGTAATCGAGAACATCGTTATTCAATCTGTAAGGCAGAAAAATTGAACCATACGTACCATCATGTCGGGATTTATGATTTTTCCACTCATGTTTTGCTTCTAAATAATTTTGAATATGGTTAAGTAAAGTTGCACCTTATAATAACTGTAATACAAATAATTGAACTAGACAAAACTTTATATTTAATAATAATAGGTACCTTTTCCTTTCTAAACGTTTAGTAAATATTTCACGGAAAGCCCTCACTGTATCGTTTCGTTTATTTGCAAACAACTGAACCAAATTCAGTTCCTATTTCGCCGGTAGTGGATAAAATGGTAATGGTAAGATGGTAATGGTAAGATGTACTTTCTCATTATGAGTTAACAATCCCTAAGTGCAATTGATTCTTTCGTCATTGCAACGTATGATTTTCATTAATTTATGTTATTTGTTCGCTAGGAAAATGAATCATAAAAAATTAAACTAGAAACAAATTATCATATAATACTTTACTACATTATTCCAATGAACAAATTTTGGTAAATTGGTAATGAACGTTATCCTTTTATCCAATTAAATAGTTCATTGGATTTATAAAAATTTTGTTGTTAAAATAAATCTTTTACATGCATCCATTTATTAGTACAATGAATGGTCATTTATTTTGACAATGAACTCCAGCATAACTTGATCAAAACTGTACATAATATTTCGTTACATTCATGAAAAAAAAATCATTGTCTCGATAAAACCTTGTCAAAAACCATTTGTTATTGATGTTATGAACAATGAACAGTAGTTTTTCCAGTGTAACTAATTTTTAAAATTAAGGAATCTGATTCAACTGAATAATCATCTTTCTTCAATAAATGTTGAAAGTGTTGTTCATTTACTAACTGAGAATACCGCAAACGGAACTAAAACTTGTTTTGAACATTTCTAATTACTTCGGGGAAAATAAGTCTATACTCCTGCCTTACTTGCCTTTTCAACTTTTGCAGGTTTGGTTTTAAAAACTTTGCTCTTCAAATACCCCCATAAGAAATAGTCCATAGATGTTAAGTTCGGAGACCTATATGGCCATTCAAAATCCATCTGCCTGGAAAAACATAATCCAAATATTCACTGACAGGTCTTACCTGGTAAAACCAGATGTTTCTATTTGGGACATCGGCTTCAACCGGATCAGAAAACAAAATAGCTAAATCAGGAATTAGCTCTTCCTGCATCAATAATTTTAAATATCCTACCCCATTGAGATTTCCTTGGAAGAAAATTGGTCCTAGAACTCGATCATCAACAAGCCCTGCCCAAACATTGACTTTCTCTGGATGTTGAGTGTGGCCTTTCTTCATCCAGTGTGGGTTGTTGTCTGCCCAGTAACGACAATTTTGACGATTTCGCTCACCATTTAACATAAACGTTGATTCATCTGAAAATAGAATATTTTCTATGCTTAGAACATTTCTGTCCAAGTAGATCCATCATTTGTTCGTAAAACTGGTGTCTTCTGTCCAAATCATCTTCTAAGAGTTCATGGAGGATTGTTATTTTATAAGGATGAAATTTTTGCATTTTGGGAATTCTTGCAACTGAAGACTAGCTAATTTCAAGTTCCCCACCTATCTGACTAGTAGGGACATGAGGATTTTCTTGGACAGAGAGAAGTACATTATTTTGACATCTTCATTGAGAGCATTCTGACGGGGATTATTTGTTTTTCTTAAATGCTCATTTTCTCAAAACTGTTTTTTAACCTTGCTTACGGTACGGTACGGTATTATGGATGGTAAATCAGGATACTTCTTTCTGAATAAACGAATAATTTCATTTTGTGTTCTTGTTCTATCTCCGTAACCAATCATTATTAAAATTTCAATCTGGCGGGTTTCAGTGAAGTACGGCATTTTGGTCGATTTTTTAATAAATGGTGTTTCTCACTAAACGATAAATTAATAACCTCTTATATCAATAGGACACTACGCTTCTTATTTGTTTTTGTTAACTTGTTTTATAAGATTGTGATAGGACGTCAACCCAGTTTGGCAAAAAAATGTCAAACGAATACCTTCTGATACGCTATTTTTAAACTTTATGAAAATTGTATTGAATTGAATCAATTTCTTGATTTTTCGAATTAATTACTAAATGTGTAAATATCTTTTAAATGACAAGGAAAAAAAATTGAAATTTAGTATGCATGTGTAACTTGATATATCCTTTAAGAATAGTGAAGAAAAAAATAGGGTTGCTATTTAAAAAAAAATTAGTGACGTCATATCTTAAATTTGGGACATGCTGCATAAAATTTTCCTATATCGAAAAGAGCACAAATTAAAATATTAATCGACGTGCCCGATCATGTTTCCGAAAAAAAAAGACTGTCTTTGATTTACTAAATTTATTCCAAGTTACAGACTAGCACTGTATACAGGGTGTTTCATAATTGTATGCTGAACCGGCAAGGGGATATTCCTTGGACAATTTTAAGACAAAATTTTCATATTAACATAGGTCCGAAAACGCTTCATTTTCGATATACAGGGAGGTAAAAATTGAAGAAAAAATCGGTTTTTCTTCAATATTTCTGAGACTGGTTTAGATATTTTTTTGATATTCAGTACACGATATCTGGGTATAAAAGCAAGTATTTTGACAAAAAAACATTTGTTCTGATTCTACCAGTGGCGTTCCCACAAACAGGTCGATACACATTTTTGAAAAAAAAATGTGACGCCAATGCTATTTTTCAAAATAAGAATTATTTTCCTAGTCTTTGTTGTGTTTCTATCAAAAATGAGCTCTTGACTTTTTGTCCTATGACGGACGGTTTCCGAATTAAAAAATAAAAATCATTTACTTGCTATACCGCTGTGGTAGATTAATTTATTAATGAAAATCTAGTAAGCCACTGAGATTTAGTTTTGTGTTTACAACCAAGTGTCAAATTTTTCAGTTCAATACTTTATTTAAATGTGAGTGATTGATAAGCATAAGAAAATATGTTTGAGAATGCTGAGTTTGCAGATATTCATTACATGTACGGTCTTGCGGATGGAAATGCATTTGAAGCCAGGCGACTGTATGCAAAGCGTTTTCCACAAAGAATTGTGCCAGATGCAAGAACTTTTTCAAGCGTTCATAGAAGACTACACGAGAAGGGATGTTTTAAACCCGATCATCACTTAAAAGGGGCACAAAGAACCGCAAGAACAGAAGAAACTGAAATAGCTGTTCTTAATTCAGTTGAGAAAAATCCCGAAATAAGCACAAGGAAAATTGCTAGTAATTTAAATATCTCCCATATTTTAGTCTGGAGGATACTTCACGATTTTTTGTTATACCCTTACCATATTCAACGGGTTCAGGCCTTACTGCCTCGGGATTTACCATTTGGTATAAATTTCTGCCAATAGTTTATTCAAAAAATTGTTGAAAATCCACTATTTGACAGAGAAGTATTATTTACTGATGAAGTCAGTTTTTCCTGAAATGCAATTAGAAACTTCCACAACAATCACTTTTGGGCTGAAGAGAACCCGCATGCCATGGTCGAAGTCAATCACCAAGAACAATTCTCGGTAAATGTGTGGGCAGGAATTGTTGACGACTATTTAATTGGACCCTTTTTTCTGCCAAGAAGATTAAATGGAGAAAATTATCGTCACTTTCTTGAAAATGATTTACCAGTGCTGTTAGAAGATGTCCCCGTTTTAATCCGAAATCGAATGTGGTTTATGCATGATGGTGCCCCTGCGCATTTTAGTGTTTTGGCACGTGCATATTTGGACCAAAATTACAATAATCGCTGGATAGGCAGAGCAGGAACAGAATTATGGCCGCCTAGATCCCCTGACCTGAACAGTCTAGATTATTTTTTATGGGGCTATCTTCAAACCTTAGTTTATAGCACCCCAATCCAAACTGAAGAAGAACTGAGAAATCGCATAACAGATTCCTGCAACACTATAAGAAATACGCCAGGAATTTTTCAACGAGTACGCGAATCTATGAGAAGAAGAGTTGAGGCGTGCATACTTGCAGGTGGTGGACATTTTCAACACCTGATATGATTTAATTAATTTCATTGTTAAGATTTCATTAATAAATTAATCTACCACAGCGGCATAGCAAGTAAATGATTTTTATTTTTTAATTCGGAAACCGGCCATCGTAGGACAAAAAGTCAAGAGCTCATTTTTGATAGAAACACAACAAAGACTAGGAAAATAATTCTTATTTTGAAAAATAGCATTGGCGTCACATTTTTTTTTTTTTCAAAAATGTGTATCGACCTGTTTGTGGGAACGCCACTGGTGGAATCAGAACAAATGCTTTTTTGTCAAAATACTTGCTTTTATACCCAGATATCGTGTACTGAATATCAAAAAAATATCTAAACCAGTCTCAGAAATATTGAAGAAAAACCGATTTTTTCTTCAATTTTTACCGCCCTGTATATCGAAAATGAAGCGTTTCCGGACCTATGTTAATATGAAAATTTTGTCTTAAAATTGCCCAACGAATATCCCCCTGCCGGTTCAGCATGCAATTATGAAACACCCTGTATAGGGACCTGCAAAAGTGCATCGGGCATCTGTAGATCCTATATCCTATAATAAAAGAGTTAGGAATTTCAGCCAAATGCAGACCTTAGCTGTGTACAAGGATGTATTTAGGGAAAATATAATCACATGTACAGGATATCTCCAAAAAGTGTGAGCCACTGAAGGTGAATTTTTTTAAATAAAACCCCCTATATTTTTTTACATTTTTGGGTTTCCATTTTACAACTTCAGATATTTCTAAGATATTGTAAAATTTGGTTTGATGGTTCCAGAGTAATAAATAAAGAGAAAAAAATATTGTGCAACATTTTCTTTAAAAATTCATTAAAAACGCCCTAAAATCAAAACTAGGCTAGGTGTTTACTGAAGTGAGTCTTTAGTTACTTTGCTATAAATATCTCAAGCCTAACTTGTACTGGGTGTCCAAAATTCAGTGCCGAATTGGCTAAAATATGAAGCAATTTTTCTTCGTTTTTTCAAATAGAACTCCTGTATATTTTTTTCTATGAGATACAAATTTAAAAAATGAAGATTTTGTGTACCTATAAATATTTTAAAATTCTTAACGGTTAAGCAGATATTCGTGGGATTATTACATATGGCTTTTTCGACACTAAGATGCAAGACAAAAAATTATAGATGGCTTGAATAAAAATTAATTACCTTATAATTATTTTGTCAGTTAACTGCCAACCTCTCTTAGGACTACAAATAAATAACTTAATAACAAAACATCCAACCAATTCAAACCACTAAAGACTACCTTAATAAATGTTCAAAACTTAAAAAAAAAAGAAAAAAACGTAGAGTGCGTTGGAAAAAGTTGAAAAAAGTTCTTGTCATAAAATTAAATGAGAGATTTAATATTTGCTGAAAAGAAATTAGTTGATTTCGTAGATCTTCAAAATAAATTTTAGTAAAGATGAGCTTTTAGATATGATTTTTGTGATAGAAGTGAGTGAAAAGAATTGCCTCTTAGCAAGTGAGCTTCATGCTAGTCGGTATCCTGAAAAAAGGCATTCCGAAAAAGTTCTTGAACGGTTTACTGATAAGGAAAATATGATGTACGCAAAGGAAGAACGAACAAAGCCTGTTATTAACGAGGAAAATTAATTTACTGTGTTTTTAACTCTAGAGAAAAATCCAAATTTATTGCAAAAAGATATTAGCGAAACCACTGGGATACACGGTTCAGCAAATGCAACATCGTTACCATCCCTACCATATTCAACTCCACCAAAGTCTGTCTGATAACGATTTTCAAGAGCGTGTCAAATTTTGTAATTGGGCAAGAAAATCCTCTTTATCTTATGGAGGTTTTATTTTCTGATGAGGCCACTTTCCACAAAAGCGGTTGCATCAACAGGCACAACTTCCATTATTACGCTACAGAGAATCCACGGTTAATTAGGGAAGTTGATTATCAGAACCAATGGTCATTGAATATCTGGGGTGGAATTATTGGTGAAACTGTAATAGGTCCATATTTTTTTAATGGCCATCCCACTGGCCAAATGAACTTACAATTTCTAAGAGATGAGTTTCCTCGCTTAATTTTGGAGGTCCCTCTGCATATTAAGGACCGAATGGGACTACAGCAAGATGTCGCGACGCTACATTTCTCGCGAGAAGTAAGGGAACACCTTAATAACGTCTTTCCTGAACAATGGATTGGAAGAAGCGGACCTATCGGCTGGCCACCCAGGTCCCCCGACTTGACTAAACTGGATTTCTTTTTGTGGGGACATGTAAAAGAAATTGTGTACAAGAAACTTCCTACAACCGAAGAAAACATGCGACAACGGATTTCAAATGCGTTTACTAGGATTTCACCTACAATGTTGCGAAATGTTGAAAGATCATTTGAAAATCGCATAGAAAAACGTTTAAACCAAGGTGGGAAGCATTTTGAACATTTATCAAAGTAGTTTCACTAGTTTCTTTTTTAGTGGTTTGGAGTTTTCCTATATTTTGTTATTTATTTATTTATATATTTATTTGTAGTCTTAAGAGAGCTTGAAAGTTAACTGACAACATAATTAAAGGTAATTAATTTTTATCAAAGCCATATTTGATTCTTTGTCTTGTATCTTAGTGTCGAGAGAGCCATATGTAATAATCCAACTGTTAAAAATTTCGAAATATTTGTGAGTACAAAAAATGTCCATTTTTTAATTCTGTATCTCATAGAAAAAAAATATACAGGGTGTTCTATTTGAAAAAAACGAAGTAAAATTGTTTCATATTTTAGCTAATTTGGCATTGAATTTTGGACATCTTGTACAAGTTAGGCTTAAGATATTTATAGCAAAGTAACTAAACACTAAGCGTAGTTTTCATTTCAGGACGTTTTTTGTGTTTTTAATGAATTTTAAAAAAAATTGCAAAATTTTTTTTTCTCTTTATTTATTACTCTGGAACTATCAAACCAAATTTAACATTATATTAAAGTTTTTAGAAAGAAATCAAAAATGTAAAAAAATAAAAGTTCTATTTAAAAAAATATACCCTCAGCGGCTTACACTTTATGGAGATACCCTGTACATGTGAACATATTTTTCTGAAATACATTTTTGTACACAGTTAAGGTCTGCATATACACATCAGGAAAGTCAAACACTGTCCATAGGGAGAATGTTAATGAAAAATTTAACGTTGAGAGCTAACACTAGGATAGACGGGCGGTGCCTTGTATTCTCCTACAGCGGTGTAAACAATTCAACGCAGAACCCAGCGATCAATGCTGGTAGAGATTTCAGTAGTACATCATACCTTCTAACGTATTTTGTTACGGGATTACTAGTGGCAGGCAACAATTTTATTAAAATTTGCGTACCACATGTTTGATTTTTTACTCCGCTGATTTAGTCAACATCTGAGGTAAAATAAGACTGATATTCTTTGATAACCAAAATATAAATAAACGAGATTTCTTACACAAAATTAATAATAATTCTTATAAAGAATATAACATAATAACTCTTTAAACATAACAATATAAGAAGTTCAAATAGGCCGCCAGACTGTGCTAAACAATATTGCAGTCTGTTGTAAAACTCTCGACGAGTTTTTTCTAACATCTAAACTGGAAGATACGAGCATGCTGCGTCAAACTAGGAGAATAAGTTCAGCGGCCGTAAAAAACTATGGAAGGGACAATTCTTAGCGTTTTACATGGACAATGAAAATTTTTCCTTATCTGTATAACTTCTTTATTGTAGGGCCCGACCCACTGTTGCAGGACCCTGTATGTATCTTGAACGAAAATTTAATACAGACTTGTAAAAGAATTCAGTTTGCGGACGCAATTTTAACAAAATTTCGTATTTTCGCAACGATATTTTATCTCCTGCGTATGGAATTTACTAACCACTAGTGAATATTACGTGACATGAATAAAAGCAACAACTAATATGAAAATTTGTAAACTTTAGAGTAAATTTTCGCCATAAGGGACTATTTTTTTACTATTTTTATAATAAAATTACATTGTCATTATATAACACTTTTTGCAGTGTATCCATTATTTGCAAATGCATCCCAAATTAAGCGAATATTCCTAATTTTTTCAGTCGTCTTTCTTTTTTCATTCATCAAAAACCAATAACTTGAATTGAATACACCTCAGTTTTGAAAATCATACTTCTATTTTATGTTCAATCATTTTTTCCTTAGTTATTCATTGCCGAATTCAAAAATAACCTTTTTACTTTGAACGACGGTCACTTAAGGTTTACAAGTCAACCAAATTAAAGAAGGTTAAATTATCTAGATAGCTGTATGACGGGAACACCGAAAAAATTACTAAATAAGTCGCTAGAGTTTATTAAATGGAAGGAAATATTTGAAAATAAATTCCATTATTACGCGAGAACGGCTGATTCTATAAAAATTAGGCTTAAAATCTAAAAATAAGAAACTTGGGACTTTCATTTCCTTTTTTTTATTTTTTTCTGACCATTTTTCTCCAAATTACAATCTTTTTAAAATCACCTCTTTGCCTAATTGGCATGTTAATTTGTTCCTCAAAATTCAGACCTTATTATCGAAACCTCGACTTCAAATTTCAACTTTGGTCTCGAAATTAAGATTTTAAAATCGAAAAGGCTTCGATATTACTAAAACGAACAAAAATTTAACACTTGCGTTTAAAATCAAATCAAAATCAAATCAAATACAGGAATGTAGAGATTACATACGAAGAAAAGTGTTTATTGTTTGTTTATATGCAAATTAACCGTCACGTAACTCATAATTCGCGAAATGTATCCACTAGTTCGTCAAATAGTGGATTGGTGGCAACTTCTCTTTACTTGCCGTCAACACATCATTCATAGAAATAATAATCACACCTCACTTGTTGGTTGTTTTCCTTATTGCACGTCATTAAAACTGGATGCTGTAAAATACGAGAGTTATTAAATTTTATAGCAATACCGAAGTTTGCAGTATAACAGCAAGGAAACCGTAAAACCAGAGACTACGTAAAACTATATATTTCCTATTATTAGTTGTGATTCAGGTCGTTATTTAACTTTATAGTTTCCTCCTTTGTCACTGTAAATTACAACGCTTATAATTAATATTTGCTTCCATAAAAATTTAGATAGAAACCGTGTGAAGTCTACTTTAGAATATAAATTCGACTACTTGGTTTAATTTATCGCAGTAGAAATAAGTTTTAAACAAAATAAAAAAAATATATGTTGAAACCAATATATGGAGGGCACATTCAATGTCACAAAGTAAGTAAAAATATCTTCAGGAAACTAAAATTGAAACAATTTCTAAAAGGCAGAAAAATGATATTAATTTTCGAAAAACAGTTGTTGTGTTGAATCATGATCACTGATCATGGTTGAATGTATCAGGAAGGTACACTTCCATGATACCTCACGTTAGATGCGGATATGAATGCTTTCACAGCCGGAGTCAATTAGTGGACAATTATACTGTTAAATAACAAGTACCTACTGAAATTGTTCAAAGTTTTGTCCACCACCGTACTATATTATTTTTTCTTTAGTTCTTAAGGAAGATTTTTAATAGTGTCCAATTCCGAAAGAAGTGCTTCTTTTACATTCTATGTCTTATACGTTCTATGTTGATTAAGAATTTTTTATAAATAACATTTTTTTTAAATTAGTCGCTGCAATTCAACAGGTGTGTGAGGTGCTACTGGGCAAGAGGGTGCAACTTACTGGTAGGGACAAGCAAATCTCTTTATACTACGAAAAAACATTAAAAAAAACTAGATTAGTGATGCACAAAATAAGATCTCTTGTCTTGCTTGCCAACTTCTTGTCTTGTATTGCTAAGCAAGGCAAGAATTCTTGTCTTTCCAATTTTTTTCTTGTTCTATTCAGGCGCGGATCCAGGAAGGTTTTTCGGGGGAGGGGCACTTCCATTTTCACCCAACCCCCCTTTACATGCTTGAGTAGCGCCGCAGACAAAAATCTGAGAAAATTTCAAGGTCATGTGAGAGTTTCAATTCAAAATTGAAAAATAAAAAAAAATTAATTTTTATAGGAAACCAAGATCAAAATTCAACCACCATATTGCATAAATAAACATTTTATTTGCGACTAAAAATATATAAAATTTTAGTAGAAACGGAAAACAAAATATAATTTTTATTTCAAACTGAAAATTGTCAAGTATATACCATATAACACAAATAAAATTACAAAATTACGCAACTAAAAGAAAAATAGAACAAAAACCATAAAATTCAATATTGTTTTTCGCTAATCTTAGTAAAAAACTAAAACCTGAAATTGTGTGCTTGAATTGTTTGGAATTAGGAAATTATGAAATAAATAATAATAAAGTAAATTTAAAAAATGGTCAAAATTTCAAAAAAGAAACTCTTAATTTGTAGCAGAAAAAGAGTAAAGAATTTTAAATTTCGAGATCAATGTTAAAATGTCGAATTTAAAATCGAAATAGTACAAAAGTAATAAAAACTTGGCTGTGCCAATTTTGAGAAAATGATATAGTTTCAAAAATCCATAATTCACGAAAAGAAATGTTTCTTTTAATTTTAAATAAAAATTTCATAACCTACCCATTTCCGTATTTTTGCAAAGCTCCTCTTCTCTTTCATTTCCTTATAAAATTTTGCTAGCGAGATATTTTTTTCTTAGTCAAACATTGTAAAAAAACAAATAAAACCAATAATACATATACAAAACTAAATGTAAATGTTTTTTTTATTTTATTTTAATACTATGTTACTATATAGAGTATATGAATAGGAAAGGAAAACTAAAAGAGTGACTGAAAAAAATCAATGTGCAATTTGGGATAAAATTGTGCTTTGTTTTGGTTTTGGCTGCTTGGTAAATTCTGGGAACTCTTGTAAGCGATAATTACCAAGCCTAGCATCACTACAAAATAAGTTACTTTTTTTTTGTGGCGTCACGCCATCAGATTACATTCCTAAATAAGAAAATCACTGATTACAAAGCATAAAGCCCATAAAATCAAGTCGATTATTTATTAGAAGAATTTCTGCGAGGCGATAATCCATGTATTAACAGCCTCGGTTCTGTTATGGAGCTTAAAGCAGACCTCAAAAAATGCGAGTAAATAATTAGTCATTTTAAATTACATTTTATCAATATTCGAATATCATTATGAATGGCATTGTTTAGACTTTTTTTTAATTTCAATTATTAGATCCCTGTATATGTCATACAGTTTGCATTTACAAACAAAGGCAGCGGCTTACATTAATTATATCAAATTAATTATAAATCGATTTAAGAATGACGTTTTTTAATACTCCAAGGGAGTTTCCGGCGCCAAAACCCCCCGTGGAATAAAAAAAAATAATAATAAAAAATAAAAGCGTAAACTTGTAACTTTGAGAAAAGTTTCAAAAATTCTTGCAAATTCATTTAGAAATGAGTTGAGGCTCGAAATATTGACATTAAAATTTTGAAAAGAAAAACAACAAACAAATTTCCTAAAAAATTGACCTTTCGTATTTGAAATTAAAATTTTACGGAAAAAGTTGAAATTGGAATTAAAAAAACTAAAAGCAAGTTAATTTCTAAACTGTCATTAATTATGTTGTTGAAGAGACCAGCTCAAACAAAATTTTTTCTGGAGTTATGGGTGCTCTTTTGGAGAACGTATTCAAACCAGAGTGTTTCAGGTAATCAGTACTTTGGGAAACATATCTTTTAATTTGTTCAATTACCTCTTTCTTTTCTCTATTTTGATGATTTGCTTTGCTTTACGATCCGGGCTCTAACCTCTAGTAATTGATGTAATTGTTTAGATATCGATAAATATTCTATGATAAATGTACTTTTTAAGAATGTCTTGAAACACAGAACTTGTCCCCTGAAACCAAGAAAGATTAAAAAACACAACAAAAGTTGCTCTAACGCGTTTCGACAGCCATCTTCAGAGAGAAACTAACATCTAATCTTAAAATTAACCCTTATATACTAAAAATATTCACTTCGTACGTGATCGGCCGCACTCGAATGCGCATCTAATCATACACGTGGTTGTGTCACAATTTCTTATCTATCGACCTTAACTATTTTTAACAGAGATGAATGGCCTAAAGGTCCAGCGCAACCATTCATAAGGTTGTTTCCAGCCTTATGGAGGGCTAAGCTCTCACATGCATTTAACATATAATTCTTATTAACTACTCTTAACAATTTAATATTATTATCTATCCTATGATCTAATTCAAAAGCATGCCGAGCCACACTTGACTTCCCAGTTCTTCCGTACCTCAAATGAGCCAAATGTTCTTTCAGTCGGATTTGAAGAGATCGTCTAGTTTGCCCGACATACTTTTGAGGACAATCCCTACATGAAATTTGGTAAATACCAGACTTATCTGTTTGCTCTACTTTATCCTTTAAACTACCCAAAAGCGAATTTAATATTCCGTTAGAAGTATAAGTAACCCGAAAGCCCTGGTTTCGTAAAATTCCACCCAAACCCTGCGTGAGCGAGGATTCAAATGGAAGTGAGACGAATTTAAAGTTTTTGTTTTCATTAGCTCGAAAAGTTGTAGTATTCACCAATTCACATTTGAATTTTTTCTTATTAATAATTTTATAAATAATATTTGGATCGAATCGAAGACTCAGAAGGCGATGGGCAAGGAAGTGGAAGCTTGCCATTTTGTGCTGTATGCAATGGTTAGAATCGGAAGTTATATAGCGGAAGGTACTGGAATCTTTCCTGTATACATCAAATTCTAATCTATTTTTATTCCTAATAACTAAAGTGTCTAAAAATGGTAAAGCTGCTTCTTTCTCTAAATCTACGGTAAATTTAACTGTTGGAAACGTAAATTTAAAAGATCAATGAAATTATCTAAATTTTGATTTTTTGTGTCAAAAATAGCAAAAATATCCATACTCTAGGAAACAAACTACATTCATTTTTAAGCCGACTTTCAAAAACACTCATGAAGAGCTCAGCCATGAAAGGTGACAAAGGATTTCCCATGGCCGCTCCCTCAAGTTGTTCATAAAATTCGTTATTAATTTGGAAATAATTTTGATCCATACATATTTTCGTTAATGAAATATATTCGTCAATAATTTTGCCTGAAAGGTTATTAAATTCCAGCAGATCACGAAGGTATAATAAAGTTTGAGGTATCGGTACACTGACAATGAGAAAGAGAGAAGAAACATCAAAAGAAACCAGCATTTCACCCTCCAACAACTCTTCATTCTGAATTTTCTGTATAAACTCTTGGGAATTCTTGACTGACAAACTGAGTTGGAATTCTAATTTGCTGAATTCTTTTACTAGCCATTTTGATAAATTATAGGTCGGTGCTCCAATAGCTGACACAATTGGTCTCACCGCCTTTCCGGGTTTATGTATTTTTGGCAGACAATATAATTTGGGTACAGTGGGATTAGATACATGAAGGGATCTTTTTAAAATTGGAGTAATAAGGTTGCTACTTTTGTCGACCACTTTTGTCAGCCCACTTAACATTTTACTCAAAGGGTTCTTCTGTAATTTTTGGTATGGGCCATTACTAATGAGTGTGTCAACTCGTTAGTAATAGTCCTTTTTATCGAGAATCACAACCTTATTACCTTTATCTGCCTTTACATAAGACCAATCTTTCTCTCGTAGTCTTTTGACAATATGTCTGTTCGTTACGTATGATGGTCCCCTCCCTGGATCCGCCACTGGTTCTATTCTTGTCTTGCCAGCAAGAACCTTGCTTTTCTTGTTTTTGCTGGTTTATTTGTTTTGCGCATAAGCAATAACAAAACAAGTTCAAAATTGATTGCGACACCATTTGCTTCATTTATAAAAGATGTAGAGAAACATCAAATGGGTGTTTTATGGTTCAAATTGATCAAAAACACTTCCTAGAATTTGAAGAAGTATAAAATTATATGTACCTAGGCGTACTAATAGACAAATGCTGCAACGAAGAAAGTAAATCTGAGGGCAAAGAAAAGTAATAGATGCGCGGGTGGGCTAAACAGATTAATAAGGTCAAAACAGATTTTCCACAAGACTAAAATCAACCTGTAGAAAATCGTACTAAGACCCACGACGTTGTACGGTTGTGAGACATGAACTATAAAAAAAAAATTGATTAACACCTGTTGATCTGGGAAAGGAAAATATTACGTAGAATTTTTGGAAAGAAGAAGGTAGAAGACATCTGGAAAAGACGTTCAAATAGAGAAATATACGAAATGTTTGGAGAACCGTTCATATTTCAGTAAGGGCGATTGCAATGGTTGGGACATCTGGAAAGGATGGAGAAGGGCAAGGGCAGATTGATTAAGAACTGCGGTTGAAGGGTTCCAGAAGGTAACAGAAAGAAAGGTAGACCAAGAAAACGGTGGCGCGACGCAGTACTGGAAGATCTTAAAGGAAAGAGTATTAGAAATTGGAGAATGGCAGTTGAAGGCACAGAGTATTGAAAGAGCATTATCAAGCTATGGGCCTAAAAGGCCTGTAAACGCTTTCATATAAATAATATTTTTCTCCTTTCAAAATGACAAAGATTGTAGTGGTAATTTTTCTTTTCGAAACAATTGTGCCCACTTTAAGAATATGGTGCCATATTGTGCCCTCCTAATTACAAGAGCCTGAACTGAAGAAAAAGCAAGACAAAAAGAAGAAATTCGTGCAACTAAACGGGATGACTAAAAAAAGTGTTTGAATAAAATATTTGCCACAACTTAAAAAAAATTCATCCAACTTTGGAGAGGGCCTGTGCTACACTATGTATTGCGTACTCTTAAATTTGCTTCTGCCAATGGCCACATAATAAAGTAAACATTCAAAAAAGTAATTGTTCTAAAAGCACGCGTCAAGTAAATTCCTTGATTTTTAATAGATCGCTATTTAAATACAAATCTTATCCCCTGAAATCAAGAAAGATGTAAAAACCCAACAAAGGTTGCTCTAACGCATTTCAAAAGCCGAACTATCATCTTCAAAAAGATACAGATCAGTACAGTACAGATCAGTACAGTCCAGATCAGTATCTCTCTGAAGATGATAACTTGGCTATCGAAACGCGTTAGAGCAACATTTGTTGTGTTATTTAATTTTTCTTGATTTCAGGGGACAAGATTTGTATTTAAATTTTTGAAGATTACCAAGGACCAATCCGTTTCACCAAAGCAACATAGATTACTAAGTAAAAATTTATATTCTTTGATTTTATGCTGTTACAGTATGTACTATGTAATAAAATCAATATTTATCCTAATACACAAAATTAATGTTAAGTATTTAATACTTAACGTCTAATGTACTTGTACTTAAAAGAAACCGCTCTATTTACTCAACTGCTCAAGATATATCAAAATACGAATTACGGTTTACCTTTGAATAAGTTAAATAAATAAATCGCTCTCGAAACATTCAGATATTTTTTTAAGCTCTCATACCAGCCACGTGAAATTTTTTTCACATATTCCATATGTCATTCAGCGTTGCTATGAATCCAGAATGTCACGTTGCACTAGAAGTCTGAAGTCAATCTGAAGAGCTATTGTGAACACGACCATCCGTAATGCTTAGAATGAATCTCAAAGAGTTAAAATATACAAACTGAAGTTCACATGTCACTTTCGTGACGGAGGAATAAGCTTTCTTATCCATTCATATTCTATGGATCACAAATGCTTCGCTCTTAAATCTCGCCGTCATTCTGTTTTGAATATACTTTATAGGAACGCTAACAGCTAAATGATTTGCATCTAAATCTGGACCTAAAATTAACTATAGTTTTCTCAATTGTAAAAAAAATCTTAATTTAACTAATAATAAATTAACTCCTCTAGAAAAAGACGTAAAATTAGTTCCTGAATTAGCAACTAATATTCTTCTCCCAAAGTTTGAACCAAAAATGCCATTCAGAGAGAGAATAACAATAACGTAATATATAACACAGTTTTACTAAATAAACTTGTTATTTCAAGTTAAATGGTTAAAATTTTGACTTCTTCTCGAAATTTAACACTAGATATTTAAAGAAAAAAGTAGAAATTTTCAGAAAAATACAAATTTTGTAGTCAAACTTTTAATTTAAAAAAAAAATAGTTTAAATCATAAGTTACAGGAAATTTAATTTCAAAAATAAAATTGACGTTCATGGAAAAGGTAAGTTCTTTGGCGAACTTAGAATTTTCAACTTGTTTTCCTGCAGTTAATTAAATATCCTGTTATGAAACAGTCCACAGTTGAAAATATTTACAACCAACGACCATATTCCGGTTCAACTGTGGTACTTATTGTTTTATTACAAAACCTTTAATTGCATTACATCGGGTACCACAGAATCATGGCACCGCATCTATTTTTTCTTTATTTATTAAGATAAAATTTTTAAATTTGTTACACTTAATGTACGTGTGAAATATCAAATTTTAACATAAAAATGACATTCCTACTGCTGTTACTTTCGCTAAAACCGATACCAACTTTCCATCTTTAAGTAGAATACCCTGTATATTATTGCATTTTTGGAATCTGCAAAATTTTCTGAATACAATACGCCTAAAATAAGCAATTTTTAAAGGATCGAAAATTTTCATTTTTCAACCGAGTAGGCTACGACTCATTCTAATTAATTCTAATGGACAAAATTTCGAATCGAATATTTTAGTGTCCATCTCTTTTAAAAATTAATATTTTCAGGTTAAAGCTGAATCAAAATTACAAACTTAAAGTTTAATTTAAAAAAAAAAGTTAAAATTTAAAATAATCCAAATTTATTAAGTCCAAAGAAGGTTTCACCCCGTTTCCACATCGGCAATTAAGCGTACTAACACGGCCGATAGAGTCGGCCGTGGTACTAATCTAAAAAGATTAGCAAAAGATGCATCGACGTCATCTGCATTGAGATTCAAATCGATACTGGCGATCTTTTGCTTTCTTTCCTATTTCTAATTGTATAACACATCTGGTGCATGCAAGTTTGACCTGCCACAAATAGCCTTCAGTAAATTGGAGGCCGCCAATGGTCCTTTATCTCCGTTAAGGGTAACTGGCCTCTGAGTGATATAAATTGTTTCGTATGCATTAAGTTCTCTGCTATTTGTGACCGATCTTAACAATTTTAAATTTTCCATGTTAATTTTGTGTCCTGTACTTATCATATGTAGGGCGACACTTGATTTTTCTTCTCTATTGTATCTAAAATGAGCGATATGTTCTTTAAATCTGGTTTTAATGGATCTCTTATTCTGTCCAACATATGTTAATTACAATTGTTACAGCTTATTTCGTAAATTTCTGAATTCTCAAGCTTGTCCAATTTATTTTTAGCATTACCCAAATTATTGCGGAGAATGTTATTGGCTGTGTGCACTACTTTTACGTTGTTTTCTTTTAGAACTTTATTAATTTTATTGGTGATATTCGGGTAAAATGGTAATTTTACAACAGTTGTAGGAGTGTTATCTTTAGATTGGTCAAGCTTAGAGCGATCCTGAATTATTTTCTTAAATCTACATGTTCTTAACATGCTGTTTACTATTTCTACGGGGAAACCATTAAAAATCGCAACATCTTTAATGTAAGCTAATTATTTTGTATATCTGGATTTACTTGGAGGAACATTTAAAAGCCTGTTGATTAAAAAACGTCTACTTGCCGTTTTCTGTTGTGGACAATGATTAGAATCAGCTGTGATAAAGCGATTTGTATTGGTTTCTTTTCTGCATATATCGAACCGTAAAGAATTTTTATTTCTAATAACTAAGATATTTAGAAACGGGAGTAATCCTTTCTTTTCTTTTTCTTTTTCAAATTTAAAGGGGTGAAACCTTCTTTGAACTCAATCACAAGCCACATTGTTTAGTTTAATGCTTTAGCAAATTTATTAAAATAAAAAGATTTTATTTTTTTCGAGCTGAACCTCTAAATTTTGTATCTCTCTAAAAATTTTGGAGTCTGGAGTTATAAAGTAGTTTCAAAATGCCAGCAAATTTCGATTTTAAAAGTCCAAAATTTCAAGAAGAAAGTCAAATATATTTCTCTTTTTCAGAACATTTTAAATTCAATTTGGAAATGTAGATTTTTTTCTCATACTTTCCAATTTCGAGTCTAAAAATCAAGGTCGAAATTTCGCTATTCAAATTGAAATTTTGAGAGCTCAAAATTTTGTGGATGTTTGTTTTACCATGTCCATCGGTCATACATTTCAAAGTCTTTTTTCAAAAATTTACTATGCGAATGCTGATTTGGAATTTGCAACTTTTATTTTTTCTTTAAATCTTGACTTTAATTTAAAAATTTAAATTTTCCATTTAAAATTTTTACTTTTTTCTAAAAATTCGATTTTTTTGAAAAAAATATTTTCTATCATTTTTTTACTGTTGTCAATAACTCACTTTTAAACTTGAAAACTCAACAAACTGTTGATAAATTTAGTTTTTTCTGCTTTTCCTTTTCAAAATCTAGTTTGTATTTTTAAATTCCAGGTGTAAACTGACAGTTTTGTGTTCTTCATGTTTTATCTTTACTTACGAAGTCTGAACTTTCTGGAAATTTTGGATTTTTTAAGGAAAATTTATAAAAAATTTACTTTTCTATATTTAAAGTAGAGAGGTTTTATAACCGAGGGTAAATCAAATATGAACCGAAATTTCTATCAAGTCGCCATGAGGGCGTCGGGAATGCGCATACTTTTGGACATATTAGGTGGGGATAGCATGTGACTTCCTGCGCTCGTCGTTCTTCAGTTGTAAATACAATGAATGAGCAAGAGGTTCATCCGCACATTACACAGCGCATTATTATTAAATTTTTTGCCGTTGAAAGTGTAAAGTTCGCCAAAATCCTTCGTAGACTAGAAGCACAGTTTGGGGATACTTGTTTGAAGAAAAACTCAAGTGCATGAATGACACAAAACATTTTTGGAAAGACGAACTCAAGTTGAAAATGAACCCCATGTCCGTTGTCCTCAGACCAGTGTGACTGCGGATAAGATTAACGCTGTTCAACGCTTTTTGGAAGGTGATCGCCGTTTAACTGTTAATGAAATTGCAGCTCAAATATCGATAAGCTTTGGGAGTACTTAATCCATCATTACAGATAAGCTGGGTTTTAAAAAAAATTCTGCCAGCTATATACCTCGTCTTTTGACTGAAGAACAGAAACAACAACGTCTGGAGATTTGTCAGCGCTATCTTGGACGTTTTCAACGTGAAAGTGATGGTTTTTTCCAACGTATCGTTACGTGTGAATGGATCTACCATTACATCCCTAAATCTTAACAAGCAAGCATGGAATGAAGAAGAAAGAAGGTAGGTGCACCCGTCAAAGCAAAAACTCGCCTCTCAGCTGGAAAGGTTTATGTTACAGTGTTTTGGGGTTTTAAAGGAGTTGTGCAAGTCGATTTTCTGCACGAACATCGTGCGGTTAATGCTACCTGCTACTACCAGCTGTTGGATGAAGCAAAACGTGAATATCGGCGGATAAGGCGCGAATTTTAGGTCAGAAATGTGATTTTACTTCACGACAAAGCCCGCCCCCACTCAGCATCTGACACATTGAAGATTAGAGGAGATGCTTTAGGCAACATTAAAACACCGTCCTTATAGTCCCGACTTATCACCATGCGATTATCATAAGTTTAAACTGGAAAAAAGTCGAATTTCTAACTAAGAAAAACTTTCAAATTTTACTTTTTATTTATTTTTTTATGTAAGCTCAAAATTTGTATTAAATCTTTATACATACTTTAATTTTATTTTTAGAAATTTGACCGTAACCTTGATATTATCTTGGCTATGATTTAAAAAATTCGAAAATTGAGAGATATTTAAAATGTCTGCAGAAAAAAGAAAAATATAAAATCTCTGTGAAATCGCCGCTTGGAAATTCTGATCACAAGCTTGTAGCAGTCTCTCACTCGCTTCATACATCACCTCCTTCTCAGACACAGCCTGTAGGATTTGGCATAGTGTCTGGTTTGGCACTTTAACTCTGCAAACTAGGAAGAATTAAAAGACTTCTTTATAGCTTTCCTATGGCAAAAAGCCCGCTTTAACTTAGACAACCCTACCTCAGTCTTCACCTGGCGAGATCAACCGTAAGATCCCTTCTTAATGAAGAAATTTATTGTAAACACAAAGTCATATGGGCATCAACAACAACATGCCGGCAAACTCACGCATTCATTAGAATGCCGTGCAGGGAAAGGGCAAAACTATTCCTATAACTTTCAAGGAATTAACCTCAGAAAACTTGTAGGGATTTGCACAGGTCATTGTCGGTTAAACAAAAACCTCCACAGAATGGGAATTATAGACGACTCGAGTTGTAGAAGGTGTTTAGAAGAAGATGAGAATATTAAGCACGTGATGTGTCACTGCCCGGCACTAGCATCAATCAGAGGATCCACGCTTGGGGACTTCTGGCCTGGTGTGGCCAGTTTAAGAGAGGCGCATTCAAGAAACGTTCTTCAGTTTCTCAACAAGGTTGCGTGGCTGAATGAATAACCAAGGACACCTCAATCACGGGGATAGCACAATGGACCCGGAAAGGGTGGCCTAAGTGCTGGCCTAAACTTTAGG
Source organism: Dastarcus helophoroides (assembly GCA_028583605.1). Classification (NCBI taxonomy): domain Eukaryota; kingdom Metazoa; phylum Arthropoda; class Insecta; order Coleoptera; family Bothrideridae; genus Dastarcus; species Dastarcus helophoroides. The sequence goes on along the minus strand of CM053325.1, from coordinate 52,027,122 downwards.
CAACCCACAACAAATCCAGAATCCTTCTTCAGTCGCCGAATCCTTCACTGAAACTGTCTTGATTGGTACGGAATGCACAATTCCTCATTTCCAAAGGAAGTCTGCTTCCAGTAAATCTTGGTTCAACAAAAAATGTGCTCGGGATGTCTACTGCAAAAATCGCGCATATCTTAGTTGGCGAAATAATCCCTCAGTCGAGATTCAGACCACTTTTGTAGATGCACGAAATTTTTGTAAACAGGCTATTGAGGAGGCAAAAAGTGATTTCGATAGTAAAATGCGCCAGAGGCTTATCAACCGTTCGAACGGTTCCGAGTCCTTTTGGGGATTTGCAAAATCAATTAAAAAGAATTTTATATCTTCAAATTTTCCACCTTTACTCGATGACAACAACAATATTGCGACTACTTCCAAGGAAAACGCTGACCTGCTAGCCTTAATGTTTCCTGAAAATTTCGACCTTGATTCTCAAAACGCATAACTTCATAGACTTCCTAAGGTTGGTACTTCGATGCCTGAAGTTGTTTTCAGACAACGCACAGTCAAGAAGATTCACATTGAGCTCGACACCTCGAAAGCTTCTGGCCTTAATGGTATCCCCGCTATTGTTCTTAAGAAGTGCGCTCCAGACTTGACTTCCTGATCTTTGTCTATCGTAGATCTCATCAGCTACTCACACTATACAAAGCTTAAATTAGACACTAGAATACTGTTCTCATGTTTGAAGTTCAGCCCGAAAGCACATTTTAGTTCTTTTGGATTCAATTTAAAGAAGAGCGCTTCTCCTAATTGATAACGAGAATTTGACCGATTCTCTTAAAACACTAGAGCAGAGGCGGATGGTTGTTGATTTATCTCTTTTCTTCAAGTATTTTCTCCCCAAGAGCAAGATTTTTGAGGCATACAAGACAATCGGAGACAGCAAATCCTTGTGCGGTTCAGCTTGACATGGTGAGGACTTCGGTCTACGGAGACTCTTTTTTCTATAGAACTTCCAGGTTATGAAACTCGTTACCGAAAGGAATTTTTCCCAAAAATTACAACCTATCCTTGTTTAAGGAGGCGCATCCTACTTGCAGTGTTTTAAAGCAATAATGGGGTTGCCTTTGCGAGAGGATTGAACTTAAAAAAAAATAGTTTGAAGCTGATTTTTTAAAAAATTTAAGATTTGTAAAAAAGTCCATCTTGAGAAGATTTTGGTTTTAAAATAGATATGATTCCGAGAAATTCAAAATCTTAAGAAAATATGCTGAAAATTTTAAAAGAAATCTAAGTTTCCCGGAAAATGCCTAAAATAAAAAAGGTAGAAATTGAAAGAAAGTTGAAATTTGGATTTTTTTTTTCTTGTGATTACGAAGCCCCATGTTAAAAATTAAAGATTAATTACCTACATTAAAAGAAAAGAAAAGAAAAAAATTATATTTTAACAAATCAAAGAAAAAGCGAATTTTTAAATCAAAATCTTTCATAACTATTTTACTTTATTAATGATAAAAACGCAAAAAAATTTAAAAATTTCACAAGGTTTTGATAAATATTTGCTAACACCAGACCAGGTTTCGCATTACTCCATTATCGGCGGTCATACCAGCAATTTTTTTAGCTGTTGTTATGTTTAATAGTTATGAATATTAAAGAATTCCACAAAGTAAGGGTTGGAAATGTCAATTATCAAAATCTTTAACCACGAAATTTCGAAATTTCGGCTTTCATCCTAAAACTCTTACCACGAAAAATTTCGAGTTTCAAAGGGGGAAAAATCGAGAATCATATTTTAAAAATAATTTATTTTTGAGTTTGAAGTCAAAATTTTGAGTTTGAAATCGAAATGTTGAGGATTTTTAAATGATAGATTTTAAGAAAAAATAAAGAAAAATTTTAGAAAAAATCAGTTTTGAGAGTAAATATCTTTGAAATATTTGAATTATTCATTAAATATCGAAAATTTAAAAGTTTAGAAGCGAAATTTTGACAAACGCACCCGATATTTCAAATTTTGGAAATGGAAATTTCCGTTTTCTGCTTGAAATTCAATTTCCAATTTCCTTGAAATTTCTTCGAAAATTTGACATTTTTTACAAATTCTGACGTTTTTTCTTTAAATTTCGACATTTTTCCTCATACTTCTTGGTGTTTTGGAATTTGTATTTTTTCTCGTAATTTCCACTTTCATCGAAAATTGGTTCATTTGTCGAAATGTTATGATTTTAATCGAATTTGAAAGGGGCATTATTTAAGAGTTTGCACAAGGGTGGCTGATGAGCGCGCGGCCTTTTAAATAACCATAACTACAATTGATACACTGTCTGCAGAACATTTAAAACCGAAAAAGTTCAGTGCGTGAGAGTGATTCAAAGTTCGAAAACTTCATCACCAAGCTGCTATGAACTTCAGAAATTTTACATTTATTCATCCAAGTTACAAAATAAACACCTTGAGCAGAAAAATGTTTTCGATCTAATTATTTTTAATTTATTGAAACTTCATTTTGGGGAAAGCTAAGTTGGGTACTGAAACAAAGTAAAAGAATATAGTTATTCACAGGAAAATCATGGACAAAACATGTTAGAATATCGATTCATCATAAATTCAAAAACGACTTATTTATTCTTTTGTAAAAAAAAAACTCCGTTCGCTTAGTACGAGGTCCTCACCATCTGAGAGTATATAAATTTCATAAGGCAAATAAACCAAGAGAACTCCTAGCTTCTTAAACACAATGCGAAGAATCCAAGTGGAATTTCGGAGTCCATTTATCATATTTGCTCGGACGGCGGCACATCGTTTGCTCTTTATTTTCGACTTGCTTAAGCCTTATAATCCCCTGGCATAGTTGGTGTCTTGTAAAACACGACGGATTTGTACCCTTTGACCGAATAAGTTAGTTCTCAGGCAGAGTCACATATTCGATATGTTAAACATGCATACAATTTGTCCTTCGTTTTGAAATATGGCCTTAGTGTCGAAATCCGTATTATGTTTAACGCCGAATATCATGTAAAACAGCAGGTTTTACTTTTAACATCGATAAATCATTTAAAAGGACATTAACACGAAACGAAAGTGTTTTATGATGTTTATTAAACATGATCGAAATTATAAAACATATTTATTATTATTATTTTTTTATTATTATTATTTTTTATTATTATTATTATTAATAAAATAACTATGCATTTTTATAAATGTAATACAAAAGCGCTTAATAATTCAGTAGAACAAAATAAAATTATGTTTTTTACTATACTAAAGAGAAGTTCGAAGCTCCACTTCTACTTAAAAAGTAGAATTCCCCTTGAAGCTGGGTACCATAATAATGATACCTCAGTATGACAACCAAAGAAAGGCGAAAGTCTTCCAAATTTAAAGCAGCACAAAAAAGGCAAATAGGTAAACTGCTTTATAACACTTGCACCCATTTCTTTTCAAAATATTTCACACTGTTCGCATTAACTAAAGGCAAATCGTCGAACGACTTTTTCGGATTTTTCGGAGCCTAAAATAAATAATCATTTGAGTGTTTTAATTTTTCAGTCATTTTTGTTCCTCCTGATTCCCAATTGAAGTTAAAGCGCTGTTGTGACATTATCTAGCGATGTCAAAGTCTCTTGGAATCAGAGACAGCCCGAAAAGAGATTTAAATTATGATTAAAAATTTAGCGTAAACATTCATTAAAATAATTTTAATTACCTAACCACAATATACTGATTTTTCCTTATCTTTTTCCAAAATTAATGACATTATGACCGAAACACTCTGTAAGTAGTTATAAAAAAATTAGTAACTTTTATCAACTCCACACCATGTTCACGACCAGGCATACATACGACATTATATTCATACTGATAATCGGTTCATAGCTTTGCTTATTTTTAAAATAGTGTCGATTGTAAATATGTGTTGCACGTGCGATTACTGTCAAGACAACAGCTAGAAAACGAATCTGTCGACAAATAATTAAAGGCAAGAATAAATTTCTTGGGTCGGTGCTGTCCGATGAACGGCGGGGGGCAAGTTAACAGGATTTTCTGTTCCTTTCGCCTTCAGTTGTGGCTGGCGTGATGTCGGCAATAGAAAAGTTAAGAGACCTACGATCTATCCACACCGGCAGTGTTTTAAAGCCTTACCACATTTCATATCTACACATTCAGCTACCGTTTTACAATATTAATCATCTCATTTTATTTGTTCTAGAAAGCGCCAATTATTGGATTGAAATTCCATATTTTCAATAAATTTCATTTTACATCTTAATTTAGAAAAAATAAAAAAAACAATTGCGATCGGCCCTTCACGGCTTCTCAATATCGATCATTTCTTGCTGGCGTCGTACAAGTGACATCCCATTTCAGAATTTGGACTCAAGGCAAAGTATCAAAATTACGAGAATTTGAGTTGGACTTTTTTGGAAAAAGATCGAAATTTTGTGAAAAAAAAGTGACATTTTTGCAGAGAAATACAAAATTTCAATAAAATTCGAAATTTGAATATGATTGTAGGTGACGACGGGAAGGTCGTTTTAAACGCTTATAAATGACTAGCTATTAACCGCGACTTCGTCTGCGGATTCAAGTTAATAATTAGAATTTAACAGAAAAATTGTTTCAGATTAATGACAGTTTTTAAATTTCTTGAATTGATCGAATTGTTTTAATATTTTTATTTGTTTCTGCTGGTGGTGCTGCCGATCAAATTTATCAAATTTAAGTACCGTTGTGATCTTTAAAATACGAGAGATTTTTTCCAAATACGGATTTACCAAAATATGGACGAACCCCTAAAATACGGGAGATCCGGCAATTATTACCGCAAAGAAACAGTCAGACTTCCTTTAAAAAAATCCTACCTGCAAAGTTCAATAACTTTGGACCCTCATCGTTAGATAACGTCGCCGTCGTGTTATCGTATTGGCATGTTTTGTATTTATTTACATAGAAAATAAGTCATGCCATATGCGCGAGAGTAGAACATTGAGAAAGTAGGCGAAATCTGGCAATACCGAAGCGGGTAAATAAACAAACACTCTTTCGCATTTATATATTAGCAGTGGCGGCTGGTGACTTTTTGACAGGAGGTGCGCAGATGCAAAAATATTAGTAGTTAAGGATTTAGGTGACTACAGTGCCATAGCAAGGTATTAAATTTAAGAGAAACAAAAGTGATACAAAAGGTGTCATATTTAATAGTATTTTTACGAATTAAATTTAATTAACATCTTATAACCTCCAAAATATTTTTGGGTTATCATCTCTAAATTACTGCTATCTCTTTGTGAATAGTGATACTTAGGCAGTTAGACCTGTAAGCGGCACAATTAGCAATCGCAATCAGATCAGCCGACCCCTGCGCATTTAGTTTCATAAACCGTAAATACACTCCAAGCTCTTGACTCGTACTCACCATTTGGCAATAGCGCATAAGCGCGGAGCGGCGTACCCCGGGCTAGCTTTAACGTGGTATTCTGTAGTTTATTTCTCTGTATTCCGTGGAGGCCGTTGATAGGGATCGCACGGCAGCCACGCTGGGTGCATAATTCTGGGCGCACAAAGTTATTCAAATTTCCTTATAATATATAATATAATGAAATCAAACGTTTGCGTACTTTATTCCAAGTCACTCACAAGTATTATTATTTGTTTATCATTGTTTTGTAATTACAAATGTGATAAATCCAAATCTTTTACATTAAACAGAAAAGAATAGATCGCTCATTTCACGAGAAGCGCGCGCTCTTGCGCTCTTTAAGACCAGCCGCCAATGTATATTAGTAAGGATTACCTGTTACTCGTAACTTCGTCACGAATTTGCATAAACAACTGCAATGCAACGAAATTGTATCTTCAAAATATTTTTTCATGTGAGTGAAATTTGAAATAAATTTTCAGTCAAAATTCCAGGCTTAGATTGTAAGTAAAATTGCTGAAATCAATAATAAGATTGAAATACAGAACTTGTCCCTTAAAATCAAGAAAGATTAAAAAACACAACAAAGGTTGCACTAACGCGTTTCGATAGCCAAGCTGTCATCTTCAGAGAGAAACTGTCGAAACGCGTTAGAGCAACCTTTGTTGTGTTTTTTAATCTTTCTTGGTTTCAGGAGACAAGTTTTGTTTTTTAATTTTTGAAGATAACCAAGGACCAGTCCGTTTCACCAAAATTATAAAAATTTACAATAAATCAAACTAAAAAACCACAAAATTTGGAAATATTGCAAAATTTTGAAAGCAAACGTATTTTGAAATCAGTCAAATTTCTCTATAACGAGTTCCTCAATACTACAAAAAAATTCATTGCAGAACGATTTTCGTTATAGGGAGGTAGCTTTAAAAATACGCAAATCATATGTAAAAGTTCATATGCTTGCAGAAATTCCAAACTTATCAGCAGTGTCCTTTTTTTAAACCCTAATTATACCATTATTGATCAATTAAACTTTTTCGCTGAGCGTTAATAAGTGCTTTTTTTGATATTTTTTTGAAATTTTATTCTTTGAATTTTTCCGGCACAATAAATCAACTGAAAAAAAACTTTTTTGTGCCAACAAGCAAAGTCATTAGCAGGAAGCATCCCAAAAAGTATGAACTTTCTCCTAACCGAATGCAATTAAAAACTAATTAAACTTTGGAAAGCCATAAGTGTAGGCATCCCAAAAATTCTAAACGGAAATATTTAAAAACTGATTAAATCGTGGAAAACCTTAATTCAAAAATTCGCTGTATTAGGTTCGTTAAATGGATGTATTTTTATGTGTAAATTTGCTTAAAATGCTGCGCTCCGTGAAAAAGTTCGTTATATAGGGGAATTTGGTATATGGAGGTTCGTTATAGGGAGGTTTGACTGTAAATAAGTCGAAATTTTGAGAAAAGGTCAAAGTTTGAAAAATAAAACTGTCATTTAGGCAAAAGTCATAATTTTCTAGAAGAAATCAAAATTTGAGAATAATTTCTACATATGCAAAATAAATTTAACGAGGGGGAAAAAACGACAAAACTTGAAATGCGTTTTGAAATTTCCAAAAACGTCCATAAAATCAAAAATTTCTAAACAGGTAAAATGTTTGACAAATATTTAAAATTGAAAGAAAACGTCGAAATTTCGTGAAAACTGTTGAGATTTACAAAAACAGGTACTTTCCCAGAGAAAATTCAACCAAGAGCGATTCATGCTAACACAATTAGGGTCTCATACCAATTACTACAGCGAACAGTCAATAAACTAAGTTAAATTAGGTTTACCTATGTTTGAATTTAAAATGTTTGCAGATTTTTGTTGTGTTATAATTAAAAAATATAAAAAATGTCTATTTTCAAATATACACACTTTTTTCTACAATCAATTTAAATATTTATGGAACTGATAACTATTTTGATAATGTCCTAGTTTCAGGTAAAAAGTATTCATTTGCAATTCGCAATGTATTAATAATAACATAGTGCATTAGATCGCCTCGGATCGCGTTAAAATGTTCGATTCCAACCAACCGCAATTACTGCGTTGCGTGCAATTTAAGAAACCTGTGCTAGCTCCGAAAATATTCATCTAAATGAAATAATGTAAAAAACAAATTTAATCTGCATTCTGACTTTCGCCCAAATGAAATTTTTTATTTGAAAAAAATTGAATACTATACCTATGAGTCAAAAAGCTTTGGAATGTTAACACCTATTTTTTCATAAAATATTTTTTCCCAACAACTATTGCGATCTCAAATAAACCTCTAGACCTAATATCTATTAACCCTATTAAAAATCTAAATTGTATCTTTAGAAACCTAGGAGGTTGGGGGGGGGGTCATTTCTTACACATTTTAAGCTGTATCTTTAAGACCATTGGAACAAAAATTATAAAATAGGATACCTCACACGATATATTAACGAAAACTTGGTCCTCCCTATTTTATTATAAAATATTATCTTCTAATCCTTGGCATGTAGCATTTGCGTGGGTCATGGGGAATTAACGCTGTGCAAAATTTCAAATTCCTACGTTACATAATTTTCGAGGAAATCCTTTTTCTGACAAACGGACGAACGGACACCAGAGTGAGATTATAAGGATTGTGATTTTTCCTTTTGAGATACGGAACCCGAACCAGAATTGTAAGAAAAAAGTAGAATTTTGAGAGTAAAGGCGAAATTTCAAAATAAAATACAAACTATAAGCAAAAATGTCGAAGTTTCGAGAAGAAAGAGAATTTTAAAATAACTTTAAATTTTGCACTTATGTAGAGTTAAATTTTGTCTTTAAATTCCTCAATCAGGGTTTGTAGCACACAATTTAAGTATGATGCAATGGAGAGGTACAACATTTAGATTTGCTACTGTTTGAACCCTAGATATAATAATATTAGGTTGGGCAGCTAGAAGACAAAGATCAATAATAGATTACATAATCACGAATAACAAATTTGCTGGACAGGTAAAAGACACAAGGGTATACAGAGGATCAGCCCACTTCTTAATAATTTTAACAATAGAAACTTATAAAAAGTGGAAGAAAATTGCAAAACCAACAACAAATCTAAATAAAGAAGTCTTTAAAGTATATTTATTGGAAGAATAAAGCATAACAAAGCTCTATCAGGATAGATTAAACAGTATATTAGAACATGTACAAACGAAAGACGACACAAATGAAGAATTACAAAGTTGAACACAACAGTACTAAAAATAGCAGGAGCAGTTTTGGGTAAAAAAAAGAAAATCAGAAAAAAGACAGGACTAAAAACATGGTCAACTAAAATGGAAGAAGCAATACAAGTTAAACAAAAATCTTATAAACAATATCTTAGCTGCCCAAATGAACATAATTATGTAGTATACAAACATAAGAAAAAGTGGTAAAACAAATGTCTAGAAAAGCAAATGAAGAATCCTGGGAGACGAACTTTAGCATACAAAGTAATGAAATCTTTAAACAACCAAGAATATGACAGAATACAAATGAACAACATAAACAAAGAAGAATGGGTGAAGCATTACAGACAACTCTGGTATAATGAAAACGCAGACGAAACAATGATTCAAGAAGAAAACATGAAAGGTCTGTATGACGGACTTAGCTGAACTGACAGAAGCTCTTAAATTTATCAAAAACAGAAAAGCGACAGGCATAGATGGCATAAATGCCAAATTACGGAAACATGGCGGACTAATGTTGCACCTGAGACTATTACACCTATATAACAAATGTTGGAAAAATAATATTATTCCTGACAACTGGAGAAAGGCAAAAGTAATCTTATTTTTATTTTTTTTTTAAAGTTTAATCCACTCGCAAAGGGTAACCCCATTATGCTTTTAAAGCACTGCGAGTAGGATGCAGAAACAAGAATAGATGGCGAGGAACCGCCTTCTTAAACAAGGATAGGTTGCAATTTTTGGAGAAAATTCGTTTCGGTAACAAGTTCCATAACTCGGGAGTTCTATAGAAAAATGGGTCTTCATAGACAGAAGTCCTCACTGTGTCAAGCTGGACCGCACAGGAATTTGCTGTCTCCGACTGTCTAGTACGCCTCAAGAATCTTGCCTTTGGGGGGATTAATCCTATTAGTTCCTGCGAGCATCTTCCATGATAGTATTTGTAGAAAAGAGACAAGTCACCAACCATACGCCTGTACTCAAGTGTTTCGAGAGAATCGGTCAGACTCTCGTCATCAATTGGCTCACTTGTAACTGACTTTTAACTGTTTATTACGCAAACATTTTCGCTACATGCTAATTGAAGCATTCTTCTCTGCTGAGATAATAAGCCTTGTATATATGAATATATACAAGTTTATAACGATGCAATTGAAATCTAATTCCATTAGAATCAAATGAAAACCAGATTGCAATTGCAAAGTTCATGAATGTTACAGAATTAAATTTTGAATGAATTGTTTGAAAGAAACTTGGCCCGTGGTACATTAAAATTTTCCGTCGATTTTGGATTCATCCATACACCCTCCACCCGGACATCCGAACGGGAGGGTAGTTTAGGTCCAGAATTTTTTGCACCAAGAGAATCCATCATCTTAGTTTTTAATAATTGACGAAAAAATCAGAGTAGATGAAAAAAGGAAATAAGGAAAAGGACAGGATTAGGAAAAAAGAATAGCACAAACCGACTCACGTGTCAGAGACGGAAACATGATGTAAGCATCATTTCACCGCCTCCTAGTGATACGTGGGGTAGTACTACCTCGAACGACTGAAAGTTTCAGTCTACCACCTACCAGACAGAAGTTTTATAGACTTTGAGAAAGCTTTTGACAACGTAAACTGGTACAAATTATGGAACATTATAAAGGAACTGGGATATCCAAAACGCTTAATACGAACGATACAAAGTCTATACATTAACATCATAATCTAATAGATATAGTCGGAAAACTAAGTAAAAAGATAACAACAAATAAAGGAGTCAGAAAGGAATGCTGCATATCGCCAACTCTCTTCAACATATACAAAGACAACATTATAAAAGAATGGAAAATGAAACCTTCTACAGGAATATACCTAGATCAGCATACCATCCTAAACTCCCTTTTATATGCCGATGACCTACTACTTTTTGTAGAAACAGAAGACGATCTACACAGACACATGTACATATATACCTTACAAAATATGTGCCAAGAATACGACGTGAAAATATCAACAAATAAGACTAAGACTATGGCTTTCTCAGGTAAATACTCAGTCAAAAAAAATACTTGTAAATAGTACAGTATTGAAGTAGGTTAAACATGTTAAATATTTATTTTGAGAAATATTGATTGAAATAATGACGTAGAAGAAAAACTTAACAAATTCACTCATATTTGCAGAACTATTAGTAAAACACTAAAAAATAAAACAAGAAAAGATACGCAAATTAAATTTTATAAGACGATAACTGTCCCAACCCTCTAATACGGTAGCAAAACATGGACAACGACAAAAAAAGAAGACAGTAAAATATAAGCGCAAGAGATGAAATTTCTTAGGAGAGTGAAAGGTTGCACAAAACTGGATAGAATAAAAAATAGAGATATAAAAACAGAGTTAAACATCTTTGATATAAAGGATAAAATAACAGAAAATAAAATTGACTGGAAAGAACATGTAGAACGAATGAATGAAAAAAGGTTGGAAGAAGAAGTATTGGTAGCCCAAAAAAAAGATGGGTATTTTAACTGGCAATAATGCCTAAGACCTGAAGTGAAGAAGAAGAAGGTGTATAGTATCTACACTACGAGCGTGTTGATGTACTATTAGAATCCATAACAGCATCTTCGACTACCTCGTATAACTTATGAATAATTGCTGTTGCAAAAATCAGAGCCAACAGTCCTGGAGAACATCTTCCATGAAAGTAAATGAGTAAAAGTACATGTAGTGTGTGTTTTGATCATATACCGTATATTATTTACTTGTATTGTCTAAGTAACTAATGAAAAAAACAAAAACTACCAAAACTAAACCGTTATTTATATGCAAATAATGTATTTTTATATCATTAATGCATGACCACGTTAAAGTTTACTCAACCTCCGTTAAAACTGTCAAACATTTTGTTAAATGGTTTCTAAAAAAGTGTTTAAAAATGCAAGAGAATTTCCGTTGCATCAAATTTACATCTAAATAACGTATTATGGAGCAACAGAACCGAAGAAAGAATGATATAAATAAACGCATTGCTATAAAGTGTTAGTATAATTGCCGGTAACACAATTATTTCACTCATCATGAACTTAGCGGGTGTCCTTAGATGATATGAGGCCGCACATTGAAACAAAACCCCCCTACTGTTTATATACACTTTATAGTGTTGAAGTTTTATAACGATTACATGTTATGCCGAAAGCTTTTTCCACCATTGGAAGACTCATTTACTGTTAGACACACTATTGAAAGCTAAACGTTTGTTTGAAGATAATTAAAATGTTTGATATGCATGTTAGAGGAAGCTGCGCTTAAATACTGAAGGAATAAAATTGAAGCAAATTACAGAATTAATTCATTTGGTTTTGAGGCAGATAGATACCCTGATATCAAAAATCATCTTGATTAATCTGATTAGATTGTGCCAGATTTTGCGTTTGAACGTCTGATCTAATTGACATTCTCAGTTGTCGTGCTCATTCTGATTTGACTACTGCATCATTTGTACCATTCTTCATTTTGAACGGGTTTAGCTTCTGGTATTGTCATAATAAGTTAACGTGGTCTTTTGTCTCGAGAATTATAAAGAATACACATACTTTTCGACAAAATAAGACGATATGACAAGGAAATAAAAAAAACGAATCTCGAGGGGTATGACAGAGAATTGGACGTTTAAAGGAGATTCTTTGGAGAGAAGAAATCCGCAAATCCAACAATGTAACGCTTATAGAGTGTTATAAAAAGCAGCGTGCGTTATGTGGAGCCTGGAGCAGAAACATGGCGAGTAACAGAACACAATAAAAGAAGATTGAAAGCAGTCGAAATAGACGTAATCAGAAGAACTCTGGCAGTTATCAGGAGAGTGAGAATAAGAAATGAAAATATACGTGAACAAACGGGAATAAAGGGCACATTATTGACTGACATAGAAAAAAACAACTGATTTAATAAAGATACATTCAAAAACTCAAAGAATTAAGGTTGCGAAAGAAAATAAAGAATTGGATACCACCAAAGCGTAGGAAACGCCTGGAAGGAGAAAAAGGCACATAAAAGAAAAATGTGAAAGTTAAACATCGAACAACGACAAAAGACATTTTAAAACTGATGAGGTAAAAGTGGAAATTGCTGATTTTTTAATGAACTGTAATTTATCATGAAATCCACGGATGGCTATTAGCTACTACATGGTAAAGAGTCATTAAGGATTAATCAATGAAAGTTTTAATCCTTATCAATGGCACGTTGCAGTTTGGTTTATATTATTTATTATTTTTCTAGAAAATAACAACAGAACAAAAAAGTTACTTCTTAAATTTTCTTAAATGACAACCAGCCTCTAGTTTTGATTCTATTACTGGATGAACTTGATTCTGGTTGTGCAGTACATTTATGTTCAATAATTGCACCTGTATGACTGGAATACTTATTAGTCGAGGTGGGATTATATGCAAAATGAATATAAAGTGCATACGTACATATTCAGACATTTTTAAATAAATGCTTAGGCAATTTTTAATTTTGCATATTTTAGGCTTATTTTTAATTGGTACAAAAATTTTTATATTAGTTCAGAAGTGAGAGTTAATAATGAATCATGAGGTAAGGTATAATGGGATTTACCCAAACTTTTAGTTAATATAATGTAATGCAAACGTAAATTGACAAATATTTGTGAATTTGATCCACAAATATCTTTCAATTATATCCAATATTCCTAATTACTATAATAGGAAGATACGCCAGGCCATTGAAATCCAAAAATTCCCCAAAAACATCAACAGAGACGACGGTTACATGCTTTCCTCCTTCTGGACCAATCTTCGGAAATCTTCGGGAGTGATCGCGCAGACGATCCCTTTCCCTCTTTCCTCAGAAGAGTTTCGCCACTGGTATGGTGGACATACTGAGTTACCGTGCTCTTCTGTCTAAACTTTCTTATCCTTTGTACCAATTTTCAATTCAGAAGAGTTTCGCCTCTGGTATGGTGGACATACTGAGTTACCGTTCTCTGATGATTTGAAATTGGCCTTTTTCATTCTTTCATTTTTGCATATTCCCTTATATTCCTCTTTTTATTTATTGCTTCTTTTCTTTGTTCCCTAAGAAGCCCCCTACGATGGTGGGCAAAACGTCGAACACTTTTAGTAGTTCTTTGACACGGTCCAATTCCGGAAGAAGTATATCCTGTACTGACTCTGGCCGTGGAAGCCTTCGTTATCATACTTAAACTTTGGTTAAAAGCCACGCAAGGTTCAGCTTAGACGACACGGGATAAACTCCTTTAAGAGCATCTGCACTAAAAAAAGTAAAGGCATCCATTCTTTTCACTAGTAGTTTCTATTTTTAAAACAAAACACCGTAAGCAAAATTTTATAATTAAAAACTCTTGGTGATATTAAAACAATACACTTACCCATAACAATAAAATAATAATAATAATAATAGTTACTTTATAACATAAAAAGCATTCCCAAACTTTATGATATGAAAGAAGACACGTTGGATACCTTTGGTTGGTGCTCATTCATTGACAGGGTGAAGGGTCTACCTTTGCATAGAGCTATTATAGCTGCCATCAGGCTACGATTGAAAACATTAATTTTAATTTCAAATAATCTATTCTCCTTCAGGAGAATCTTTTCACTTTTATCCTATATACATACAAATCTTGGTTTTCATTTCAGGGTTTTTTCAGATCAGTTTCGCTTCTGCCTGGTTCGGTTACCATTCTGAGGTGCCATACTTTTTTGTATTGACTGCATCCCCTTTTTGTGCAACATTTGTTTTGAAAGAGTTTCTTTTCTTGATTAACATTTTGAGTTACCGTGCTTCTTCCGTCCTTGGATATTTTCGTTTGTACCTATTCTCATTTCGGAAATATTTTGCCTCTGGTATGGTTAAAGTAAAGCGTTACCTTGCTCTTCTGTTTTAAATCTCGATTTTCATTCCACAGTATTTGCAAAGGAGTTTTGTCTCTAGTATGGGTTACGTATTGGGTTCCACTGTATTGACTCTGTCACTTCATTCGTGCCACTTTCACTTCGAAAGGGTTTCACTTCTAGTATGGTTGAGATGTTGAGTGACCGTAGTCTTCTCTCCCGAATTTGATTTCCCTTGTTGCGGAAGGAGCCCCTTATGTTGGTAAGTGAAAGAAAAGATTAAGCCTTCAGTAATTCCATGATAGGCTCCAAACCTGGAAGAAATATATTTTTGAGCGTATAATGCAGTTTGCACGGTTATTGCTAATTACAAATGATATTGTTGTGCTGCAGGTTGATAAAAAATTTTGCTGCTGGGATGGGAAAAAAGAATTCTTTAGCGTCTTGTTCATTTCAGTTTTATTTTATTTATTTATTTATTTATTTATTTTCAAAGTGTTTCCCTACTTACGAAATATATAATCTTTTTTAATCGAATTAGTCTTTTGAAAGTCTCAAGGCAAGAGAAATCAATCGATTAAAAATCAATAATCATTATTTAAACTACACGAGCGTGCCTACGACGCAACTACCTAATACATCGTTCAATCCCCATCGCGTTCCAAAATAGCCCAGCAACTTTTGGCCATGCTATCTGCCAGTTTTTCAGCAGCGAGTAATCAGTCCCACATCTCGCTGATTTTTCGTGAAATATAGTTGAGGGTGAACACACGTGTTCCAGCAAGCTCCCTCTTCACGATGTTCTAAACATTTTTCATTGGATTTGTATTGGGAGACTGTGAAGGTCAGTCTAAAGTGGTGAGGCCAATTTCTGCTTTCGAGGAGGGACAGAGACGATTCCGATGTTTTGGACCGTTATTCTCCTGTAAATTCCAGCCTGCGCCTTTGGCACCAAACACCAGCAGACTTTAGAAGACCATGCTTATAAATATTGATCATTTTTGAGCATGCAAGTTTCGGATAAAGAGCTATAAATACCTAAAACCTACTCAGAGAAGCATACCCAAACATGGAGTTTCACTGGGTGGCTGACGGTTCGCTGAAGCAATTGTGTACCAGCGGTAGACCAAGCATAATTTATGGGAGCCCCTGCCCTGACGGTTCGTCAGAAAATATTATATTGCCCCAATCGTGGTGGTCAAGATTTTCGGCAGCCCATTCTTTGCTTTTTTCGCCGCGGTTCTCCGAAAGAAATGGTTTTTGCCTCGTGTTCCGATATTGTATGCTTTCTTCAGCCAAACGCTCTGATGGTATTTATGCTGAGATCAACTCCTCTCTTGCCAGCTTGGCTTTGGCTTCACGTGGTTTCACTCAACCTAGAGTAGGATTGCCCTTAAACAACTGTACGATGATTATCCTGCTTTTTTGTTGCCACTCGCTATTTGCCTCCATCTCTTTACGAGTGCCTTTTTTTTAAACTTAGCAGCTCGATTGTAAAACATGCGTGGACATTTTAAATGAAAACACGCTTCGAAACACTTGACATACACAGTACTCATTTTCCTTAAGTCTGTACTCTTTGACAGTTCGAGCGGTAATACATCAAATTGGCATCCGCCACGTAACAATCAAATGCACTTTTCCGCCAAAAAGTCTATAAAAGTTAATAGTTTTTGAAAATTTGAGGAACGTTTCTTGTTGAGCCGATTGTAAAAACCGCTCGTCTAGTTTGTACATTATTTAAAAGACTGTTTGGTCCTGTTGGATGCTCCTCACAGGGTTGCCAACCTCTGAAAAATATTAACCCTAAAAGGGAATCAAAACATCCCCCAAAAATCAAAATAGCGGCAAACCCTGAACCCCCAATGCGACATTAAAAGAAAGGTTACAATACAGGTAGCCCTGAAAATGAGTCTCATGGGTTCGTCGAGATAAATACGTCGCGTTACAAATCCTCGCTTGGCCGTTTTAATTCAAATTAACACCTTCCACTAAAAAAATAAGTGGCTCCAGGGCTTTTGTTCTTAGTATGCATCGCTTTTAACATACAACATTTATCATACCCTTGAATGGGATCAATCGTATCATTTATACGTACGCAGGTGATAAAGAATTGCTTTCATCTATTGAGCAAAATGACCAAGTGGGTGTGACGGGGCAAAGAAGGGCTGAACAAATGGCACTAATACAATACCGTACAGAATGCCTTTAGCTCGTGGTCAGTTGAATTATTGGTCTGGACGCCACAAGCTGCCCTGGACGTCTGCCACTAAATGTGCTTTATCGACTGCCGTTGTGTTAAATCTGTTGTAAATAAAAAGATTATCGCGCCATGTAACTTTAAATACGATATATGTGTCGCGCTATGTCCTTTTTGCAACTCTCGGCTTTCTTGATGTCGCATTTACTACTTGTCGCCATATTTATAAGATCTTATCATAGTTCCGGTGATTTTTTTTTAATTTGTATTGATAGAATGGTATAAATATATTCCATAATAATAAAATTAAAGCTTCTAATTGTCTGTCGACTGATCTTTTGTCCGGCCTGATCTGAGAAATTCCTAAATCCATTTGAATGTAGCTTTCTCTAGAATGTAAAGAATTTTTGGGAGTGCCTTTTAGGCTAGTCTTATTCTAGTAAGAATCCAACTGTACCAACAATTTTATTTGGAGTTATAAAACAGAAAATATGAAAGAGAAACTAATCCGCAATGTTTTATCAATCATCAATGGTAGCAAAAAGACGAAACGTCTAATAAAAACTCCTTATGCTAACTTGTAAACTATAAGGAACGACAATTGGAAGGTGTTTTTAGTTTTTCGATTACTCTTTAAATAACACAAGAAATAAGTAAAAGATATTTTCAATTTCTCAACGAAATATTCCTGATCGCCAAATTGTACAATTTTGCCCTAATTTAACCGTTTGCGAGATCCCTGTACATAATAAGAAGCAAATTTGTTATAGTCTGTATAACCTGTAGGAGTGAATTTGAACTTTGGACGTCCCTTACTTTTTTTTTGGTCCTTGGTTATCTTTAAAAATTAAAATACAAATCTTGTCCCCTGAAACCAAGTAAGATTAAAAAACACAACAGAGGTTGCTCTAACACGTTTCGATCTCTCTGAAGATGATAGCTTGGCTATCATGTTGTATTTTTTAATCTTTCTTGGTTTCAGGGGATAAGATTTGTATTTTAACTCCCTTACTTATTTAGAAGTGTCACAAAATTCAAAATACAAGATTAAAATAATGCTAGAAAATGTTGAAGTTCTCTTCCTTCACTTTGCGAACAGACTTGAATCGTAGACCAGCGAACTCTGGCGAAAATTTCGAGTATTTTTTTTTGCACGTGCGATTATGATACTGTCAGGCATAATTTCAGGGCAGGCCAACGTACATATTATAATCTATTATCCCTACTACTCATAAATTTGTATATTAGGCTGCATTTGGGGCTTCTCTTAGGTGAATCGCCCTGTATAAAGAATTGAAATGTCTGTGATTTTAAAATAACTCTTTTGATACCAAAGGTCATATAGCTTTTACATATCATTAGAACCGCTGCAGATATTTCGGATTAATCTCGGAAACAGCTTAACCGGTTTTGATGAAACTGACCAAAAGGTATAGTACGTCTTTAAGGCTGCTATTTTAGTCAACAAAGTGCTAACAGTTCTAACAATTTACTTATGGTTACGTGTCATTAAAATCGGTTTGTCACAGGTATTTTCTAAGCAGTAAATAATGGCAAAAATGTGTATTACAAATGCAGAGTCAAGGATCCTCTGCAAAAAATGTATTTGTACTTTTTGGTAGGAATCATAATTTATGAAACATCGAGTTTTAAAAGTTAATAAACAAAAGCCTTGCTCGGCATTAGCGCTTATTTAAGAATGTTTTATCTTGTTCGCCACGCTTATTTGACATTAGTAAACATACTTATAAATATTGTTGTTGGATTTTCCTACAGTTATTCAAATAGAATACAACCAAGACTACAGTATGCAGCCCTCTAAGCATGCATAGGGAATCATAAGTAGCTGAACTGCCAAAAGTTGAGACACAAACGCTTAGCAAGCGATCGCTTTCTAGGAAAGCCCTAGAAGACTCGATTCTAATGCACATGCCAATAGATTTGAACATTTACCGGATTCGGAGTTTGGAAACAAAAGACCTGTTTCAATCTTATAACATCTCATCAGTTTGGTATATCTAACCCGAAGCCTGACAAATATTGCGGCTAGTAGATATCAAAGAATGCAGTGCAGTGCGATATTTTCATGATGGATTCTGGGTGAAGTCATTATCTTCTTATCAATTTAAAACTAACTAAAGGAAATTACTAAAACTGTTTTGTTGAAGTGATTGTGCATAGAACGACGCTTTCACATTAAATTCTACCTGAAGGTGTGAAAAAAAGAAGCGCTATTTAATTCTCAGCAAAAAAAGCAGACGAAATCTGTTTAAAAAACTCATATGAAGTCGTAAACATCATCCTAGTAGAAAATAAATATCTAACAAATATTAACCTTTCTAAAAGTTGTACTTGATTATTTATATGATTGGTACAAAAATAATCCTAGCTGATCTTATGATGGTTTTAATTTGTTCATATATTTTGCCATGAGGGCCATCTATTTGCCTATGGATATAAAATCCGTTAGAGTGTAATGATGCGTAGTAAACATGGTGTTATAGTAGCTTTACTGCCATCAAACATGTCAGATAAACCACAGCAATATATAAAAGTGGTCCCCTGACATGAGACCTATTGTGCAAGCCCACTCTATTATATTCCACTTTTGAACATATTGACTTTACAAGGGTGTTACTCGTCTACTCGTAGGATATTTATCACATAATGAATACCCCACGGTTCGCTTACCTTCCAACCATTATACATAAAACTATTGTCGTACCCTTGGTGGTACAGTTTTTTCTTATTTTGCCTTTCATGCCTTCTACAAATATCGCATATTTTACCAGAACGGGAATTTATTGCTAAAAGATTTATCTAGGAAAATATTCGTTAACAAACCTTTGCACGAAAGACTTATGCTAAATTTGAGGTTCTGAACCATAAAAAGAAAAAACGGAACCCTTATAATTTCATTCATGTGCCCATCGGTCGGATGGTCTATCACAAAGAGGCTTTTCTCAAAAACTATTAACGTTGAAATTTGGAATTTTGCACGACGTTAGTTCCCGATGATCCACGTAAATACCGCCAGCCAACGACCAGAAAAAGAAAATATTTTATAGTAAAATGAGGGGTTAATTTAGCCTCCGAAAAATCAAGTTTTAATGAATAGGTATATCATATATAATAGCTGCCTCTAAGAATCCCAAAATATTTTTTTTATATTTTTCGGTCCAATCGTTTTAAAGATAAGCTCAAAATTTGTAAGAAATGATCATCCCCCTGTTCTTCCAGGTTTCTGAAGATAAAACCTATATTTTATTAGGGTTAGTACATATTGTGTCATAGATTATTGAAAGAACGAATGAATGAAAAAAGGTTGCCTGCCAAAGCAAGATTTTATAGATGTATTAAAAGAAGAAGTATTGGTAGACCAAGAAAAAAATGGGTATCGTAACAAGCAATAATGCCTAAAACCTAAAGTAGGGAAGAAGAAAAAGATTTTTGGAAAAGTTTTTCGATATCCTAATAGTTGTTCAGAAAAAAATATTTTATGGAAAAAAAGGTGCTTGCATTTCAAGTCTTTCTGCATCATTTCATTAATTTTTTTCAAATAAAAAACTTGTTTCGGCCGAAGGATAGAAAGCAGATCAAATTTGGATGAGATCAATATTTCTGGAGTTAGTACAGGTTTATTAAATTGCATGCAACCCAGTAATTGCGATTGGAATCGAACGTTTTAGGGCGATGCGAGGCGATCCCATAAACTCTGTTTGTTCACAGTCTGATTGTGCATTGTGAGTGAAGTCTTTTTACCAGAGATATTATCAGCAGAGTTGTTGGTTCCATAACTATTGCGATTGATTGTAGAAAAAAATGTGTGTTTCAAAATGGACATTTTTTTATTTTTTGATCATAACACACGAAAAATTTTTGGATACAATTTCAAATTGATGCATAAGTATTAAATGATTTAATTAATCTGTTGACTGTTCACCGCATAATTGGTACGGAGCCCTAATTGTGCGAACTCGATTTACTCTTGGCTGATTTTTTAAATTGTTATGCATTCAAATTAATTCTTTTGCAGAATAAAGTAGAATACTTCCAAGTCTTAAACCAGATAGACAATAGTATATTCCTATTTTCTTGATATTGCAAATAAAATCATTTCAGGGGACAAGATTTGTATTTCAGTTTTTGAAGATAACCAAGGACCAGCCCTTTCCACAAAAAAAATAGTTGTCTATTTGGCTTAACACTTAGAAATATTTTACTTTATTTTGCAAAACAATTAATCAAAAGTTCAAATCTCAACTCAAAATTTCGAAATTAAAGTCTAGAAAAGTATCCAAATTTTGAATTTAAAGTCAAAACCTTTGAAAACAATTCAAAATGTTAACTTTAAACTTATAATAAAATTATAAGATTACAGGTTTCACTCTAAATTTATTTAAACAATACGAATTTTTAAATCTTAAAATTAACTACACATCTGGAAAAAATTTTCGACAAAAGCACGAACATTAATAAAAAAATTTTAGCTTAACACTTCGACCTGAAAGTTAAAATTTGTTATAAAAATTTAACCTTCAAATTTAAACTGAAAATGTTCAAAAAAAAAATCGAAATTTCGAGAAAACCTGGGAGTTTATAACAAAATTATTCTAGAATTTTCGAATTTAAAACCTAAACAAGAAATGTTAAGACAAAATTCTAAATTTCAAGAAAACTTTACAGTCTTATAACAAATTGAGTTTTAACTCGAAATGTTTAAAAGGACCTTCTAACGTCGAGTTTAGATATCACACGAGAAAAAAGTCGAAAGTTTGAATTTAAAATAAACATTTTGGAAAACAAGCAGAGTTTAAGAGTGTCTAGATTCGAGTTTTAAACTGAAAGTTCATAAAACAAAATTAAAAATTGCATGTTTAAACTTAAAGTTTTGAAAAGAAACTCAGCATTTCGAAATAAGTGTTAATTTATAATTATAAAAGAAATCTTTAAAATATCGAAATTTACCTTAAAATGTCAACTTTAAGTTTAAAGATTTTTGTCTCGAATATTTTTCTATTACACCGACATTTTGCTCAAAGCTTAAGAGTTCTAGGATGAGTTGACAATTTGACAAAAAAAAGGTAATCTATTTTGAGTTTATAAACTTGAAATATTACGAATTTTTAAAGCTTTTTTTTTGAAATTTCGAGTGTTTAATACTCAAAAGTTCTACTGTAACTTTAAATTTATAAAAAAATGTCAGGCTTTAAACTCCGTATTTTAATAAATAAGTTGAAAATTCGAGAAAACTTCTAAATTTATCAAAATAAAGTTAAACAAAATAGACAAAATAGAAAGTTGCTAAAAATTTTGAAAATTAAAAAAAAAATTCTCCAGCTTTCGAGTTTAAAAATTTCATGACGCAATTTTAATTAAATTTCAAATATATAACTTTTTTATCCGAAATTCAAAACTTTTAGAAGAGACACAACTTTGAAAATTTGTTTTTAACCTTTCAAAGCTTAAAACTCAAACATTTTTCTCTCAAAATTGAAATTTCTTCTATTAAAAATGAAATAAAAATTCCAGGTTCAATAGAATTCAGATTTGGAAAAAAAATTGAGATTTGTGTTAAAGAGAATTCTCTTAAAATCTTGAACTTATTTAAATTTAAATATCTCCCCTCTTAATTTTTCTCTCCAAAATTTAAAATTGTTATTTCTTTCTCGAAACTCCTAATTTAGACTTGCTATCTTTATATTTTTCTCTAAAATTCTGGTGTCAATAGCAAAATTTAGAGTTTTTCTGGAAATTATAGTTATTTATTTATTTAATCCTTGATATCAAAATTTCGACCTTTTTCCTTAAAATTCAAGATCAAATTCGAACTTAATAAAAATTCAGCCTGAACCTTTTCTGTCAAAAATATTGAAATTTTGCTTTAATTCTTTTTTTCGAAGTTTCAGGTTTAAATTAGAAATTTTAGCCAAATTTTAAAAACAACACTAAAAAAATTAAAATTTTGATTGGAATAATAAGTTTTTACTTTAAACTAGAACATTCCACCAGTTTCTCAAAGTTTTAGTTTAGGTTTCAAAATTTTAGGAAAAGCTCAAAATGTGCAAATTAATTGCGTTTTCATAGCTCTAATAGAGAATATTTCATCTCTGTAGGGAGGGAATAAAAAGCGAAATGGCATTACAAAATTTTTAGAGAAAGCTAGTAGTTTTTAATATAAATTTTCTCGACTTTTCAGAATAAAATCAAAATTGTTGGATGAATTCAAATGTCAAGGTATTTTTTCACTATAATTTTGTAATGATGAAATTTTACCAACAAATTTTGAAAACGGTTTTATGCTTAGAATGGAATTCTCTATTACTAACTAAAATGTAGATATATTCATGACAAAAAATGGCACAACTTAAGCAATTTTTGACATATCCTCCTAACCTATTCAGATTTATAAGATGAATGAACAGAAGAGGTTCCTCTCTGATTTACTTGACAATTAAATGAAATACCTTGCTTCGGGTTGTCCTCAAGGAGCTGTTTTATCTCCACTGCTGTGGTCCATCGTGGTTGATGACCTCTTAAATATACTGCATTACTCGGGCTTTGAACCAACAGATTATGCAGATGATATTACTGTCATTGTTAGGGGCAAAAACGATAAAATCCTGTCGGATTTAATGCTGAAATCTCCATGCACCATTGGCAGCTGGTGTTCAAAACAAGGGTTAAGTGTAAACCCAAATAAAACAATAATAATTCCTTTTACGAAGACAAGGAAGCTAAATCTAACAACTCTACTGTGAATGAAGTTCAACTTAACTTCTCAAGTGAGACTATATATCTAGAAATAGTCCAAGACGAAAAGCGCACCTGGAATATTCATTTGATTCGAATAATCCAGCGAGTCACGACAGCGTTATAGACGTGCCGCAGACTATTCAGCAAAACCTAGGGCCTGAAAGCGATCATATAGGATGATAATTACACCTCTGATCCATACGCTTCTTTTATATGGTGGCCAAGAATAACGACAAAGACAGCACAAAACCAACTGAACATAGTTTAAAGGTACGCATGTCTGGGCATAACAGGCGCAATGAACACCTGCCCAACAGCAGCAATGGATGTAATGCTAAGGCTAACTTCTCTCCACGTTTTAGTGAAGAGAGAGGCGATCAAAGGAAACTCAAGATTACTGCAATTAAAACAATGTAAAGAAGAAGACTTCGCGGATCACATGAGAATCCTCAAGGAATGCAGTCCTGTGATTTTAGCAAGATCGGTTGATTATATGCAACCCAGATACGATATTAATCATTCTTTTGAAGTGGACCTAAATAGCCACTCTGACGCTCAATCATTACCTAAAGAAATACACAAATTATCCATCTAGTTTACAGATAGATCAATGACAGCACAATAGAACTCTGCGCCTACGAGTGTCTTCGAAGAAACTTGAAAGGAACAAAGATCTACATTTACTATGACAGGCAAGCGGCAATAAAGGCTCTTATCGGCTACATTTTCAAATCCAAACTAGTTTTAAATTGTCAACAAACTCTAAAGCAACTGGCTAAACACAACACGATTAACCTAAAGCGGGTGCCAGGGCACAAAGAAATACAAGAGAATGAAGTTGCGGAGTAACTAGCTAGAGAAGGATCTGCATCGTAATTTCTTAAACGGCTTTTATTTTTTTTTTAGTCAAATCAACAATGAGGTCAAAAAATGGGAAGCAAAGTCAAGATCATTTCCAGGACTACGACAGGCGAAAAGATTCATATCTGGAACGCTTGAAAAGACCAAGGTATACTTAGCACTCGGCAAATCCGAATTGAGGATACTAATCGGCCTCTTAACAGGACATTGCCCTATGAGGTACCACCTCAAGGAAATGGGTTAAGCATACCTATGTGGCTTTGGCGCAGAAGCTGCGGGGACTGCAGAACACGTGCTCTGCAAGTGCCATGCGCTTGCACGCAAAAGGCACATCCAACTCGGATGGGCGTCCTTTAACCCCTCAGCTTTTAAGAAACTCAATACTAGGTCTATAATAAACTTTTACACGAGTTTGAACCTGGGAACTACATAGATCAGGGTATGCACAAAAGATCTCCTTAAGCTTAGGTGAGGGTGGATGAAAAGAAACACGAAACGACCCATATATAATCTAATCTAATCTACCGTGCTCTTTCTGCCTTTACTGGGTACATTTTCTTTGGGCCAATTTAACATGGTAGACATGATGAACTCTTCAGACTTGAATCTTGCTTTTTTCATTCCACTATCTCTAAAGATATGTTTCGCTTTTGTTATGATTATCATCTGCTATGGTTAACAGAGTTACTACTGCTTTTCTGTATTGACACCTCTTTTTTGTGCCACTTTCACTTCTCAAAAATTTCACCTCTGGCATGGTTAACGTGTTGAGTTACTGTGCTCTTTTGTTGATTTTTTACGTTGTTCCCGAGAAAGCCTTTACAATGGCAGACGAAACGGCCAACACTTTTAATAATTCCTTGACCGATTCAATCCTAAAAGTCTTTTAATGATAATGACAATAAAACTTTGCATGTATGATATGAATCAGCAGCGTATGACTGCGTACCCGCACAAGTTCAGGACTCAGTGACCCAGCAATTTAATATATACTGTTATTAAAAAAAATAGTTTGTGAAGCAATACACATTTATTATAGGTAATAATGAAACGTGTTTAGCTTTGCTTCAAAAATGAGGCAATGAGTTTCATATATTACTGCGAACAAAAGAGCAAGTAAACTAGTAAAAAACCTTTGTAGCTCTAAAGAAATGTTTCCAACAAGATTCAAAGCAATAAATAAAAACATGTTGAAGCTATTCGTTTCTTAAAATATTTTCAGGGCTTCTAAGATGACGTATGGTGTCGATTTATACCCATCAGAGAAGCTATTACAAGAGATGATTGTGATAATACAAGAGATTAATAACTTTATTTGTAAAGCCGTGTATTCTTCATCTTACATTTCCTAAACTTTTAAGATAAATAATATACATATTTTACGTTTGCTACCAAGCCTTGGTACGTGGTAAAGCTTTACCTTTAATATATATGTAAATAAGACCTCTATTTTTACCTCGTGCTCAGTAAGATTTATTTTTATTATAAATAAGGTGCAGAATGACAACTTTATTAAAAGTTCCTGTATTTATTGCCGCTTTAATAGTTCTCGAGCTTTGCTTAGCCTATTCTATCTAGTTGTGGGAATTCGGTTTGTTTTAAATGTGCATATTTTAATCTTGATCTGCATTTATTTTATCTTAATCCTCGCATTTACATTAGCTCGTCCGTGGTTTCAACCAGTAGCTGATTTATGGCCGAAATTATTCAAAGTAATATACATACAAGAAATATGTTTATCTTTCACGGCTCACTGAACGGGTTATTTGCTCCAGATTGTCTTAAAATTGGAGCAAATAAACAAGCAACATTTTTCGGTTATTTTACGATTTGGTTTCGACATTGGTCTATTCTTTTTAAAACAATCAAGGTAATAGATATTTTTTGATCAGACTCTACTGTCAGCTCTACAATATAATACTTCAAACTCGCTTTTAATCTCGAAAATAGAGTTCGATTAAAAACTCAAAAAATTTGGAATGGAAACTAAACATATTTCTTGAAACTCTTTCTCACTCTTTTTGTGCAGAGGTAGAGATCGAAGCGGTGTAGAGGGAGAGAAAGAGGGAAAAGTAGAGAAAGTAAGAGGGCGAAGGAGGAGGAGGAGGAGGAGAGAGAGTAGACAAGATGTAAGAGTCAAACAGTATTACAAATATCAAATAAATAAGAGGGGGAAGAAGAAGAAGGAAGAGGGGAGAGAGAGAGAGAGAGAGAGAGAGAGAGAGAGAGATTAGACAAGATGTAAGAGTCAAACAGCAAAGAAAAAGTTGCCATCTTCTAATGTAGATGCCCAATGTCATAATTTTTTACAAAAGTCCTATTTTTTCTTTTTTTTTTAATTTCGGCAACCTTGTTAGCTCCAAATCCTCGAAATTTTTAATTTTCTTATAAAAATTTCGATTCTTTAAACATTTCAATTTTAAACTCTTAAACGAAATTTCGAGATTGGAATCGAAATTTTGTGATTTTTTTCAAAAATTTAGTTTTTCTAGTGTCTCTAATTTTTCTAGAAATTTTTGATAAAATCTTTCTCGACATTTTGAAGTTTCGATAAGAAAATCAATATTTTCGATTTAATCTCAAAATTTAAACTCTTACCCCAAAATGTCGCCATTATAATCAATGTTTCAGATCTAAACTATCAAGAGTTTTAATTATCTCCAAATTTTGAAAAAAAAACTTGAAACTTTCATTCAAACGTGGAAATTTCTATTTCAAAATCGAATTTTTAACTTTTTATTTCTTTCAACATTAACCTTAGGTGCTTTGAATTTTTATCTCAATTTAGGGAAACAATAATTAAAACTTTATTGAGATAAACGCATCTAGCTACTAAACTGGGCATGAAATGGAAAATTTTTAATGTTTGATTGAAAAAGGTTGAAACTTGGAAAAAATTAAAATTTGTGGAAAAAATCTAACTTCTACAAGAAACCTAGATCTTGAGTGAATTTAGCTGTGCGTCATTTTTATCGAAATTTTGATTTCTTTCTGTTGAAAGCTTGAAGTTTATCTCAAAGATTAGCAATGTTTCTAAAATTAAGACAAAACCTTCAAACAAACTTCGAAATTTTCATTAAAATAATGTCAAAATTTTAATTTCTTTTAAATTCGAATTCTTAACCTATTTTTTAATTTCGATTTTATCTCTTGTTATAAGCTCTTTGCTCTATGCTCTATAACTGAAGGACGTGACTGCACAACGATGCCACTATGAAGACATTTTAGAAGTCATGGGCATTATTTATGAACTTCTTAATTTTTCTACTTAAGCACATGCCTCTTTTCTCGGACATCTGGAATTTTTCTTTAAATTATGCTCACTAATATGTAAATGGAAAAGGTTTTTTTCTGATTGTTTATTCAGTTTCCACAACTCAATTACTGAATAGATTGTAATGAAAATTACTATAAACATGTCTTATGATGCGCAACTACTTTTTGCCCCAAGCCATAACCAGAAAGCTTAAAAAACTTTTATTATAACCTTTTCATACCATGCAAAAAATCACAGAAAAAGCTAAAAGTGTCAACTCTCTGATCTTTATTCTGGCAGAGGCCTCTCTTCTTAGGTTCACGAGGTATTATCATAAAAGTAGATATCTGTATTATCGATTTCAGTAATATCACGTTACTGCCTTACAATGTGGATTGAAAATTAATTTTAAAATTTTATTTGATTGTAAAATTGTTTTGGAACTTCCATTTAGTTGCACTGCAGTTATTTCTTCAACCCATCGAAGTGGCGAGTAACAACTAAAAATTATATAAACAAGAAGCTTTCACCTTTTTTGACATTGTGTCAAGCATTTGTCTAAACCAAATCTGGTCGTTCTTGTATCACTGTAGAAGAGTTTTTATTTAAAATACGAATAACTGCCAAGTTCAAGCTACCTTTGATGTTACGATACCGTCATGCTCACGTACGTCGTCACGGTTCCGTTTCGTTAATATACGAACGGCCTTACCTTTGTCATATACCTTAATTTGCCACCCAGGTAATAATTGTCTTTTAAGACAAAAAATCGAAAATTTCATTTGAAAACCAAAATTTCAGAAACAATTGAGAACTTTGAAAATAAAGTCGATATTCCTGAAAAAGGTCTAGTCAGTTCTAAGTGGAGTTAACTCTGAAGTAATTTTCATAGAAATGTCCCCTTTTACACTAGAAATAAAAAGCTACGTTCGAGATGGAAATCGAAATATGGAGAAAAATATTTTGATTTAGTTTTCTTCCAAATTTCAAATTTATAAAAATTCGGGCTTCGACCTCGTAATGTTTCATTTGTTTCCTAAAAGTTTAACTTGAAACCCGAAAGGACATTTGCCTTTTTTTCGAAATTACAATGGTAATCTTAAAGTTTTCGCGATTTAAGATATAAACTTTAAACAAAATATTCAGATTTTAGACTAATATATTGGGTTGGTGCATAAGTATTAGGTATTTCTTTGATGTACTATACTTTAATATAAAGTTACAATATTTTATAAATTAATCAATAAAAATATCCTCCTACTTTTAGGTTATTAAAATGCATGTCGATAATCATACTCATATTCTTCATACTGTACCACTTTGAAAAAGAATGGAAAGCAGCGCGGTCATTTCGCGATCTCAAGGAACTTTTTGATGAGGGCTCAATCAGCAAAAGTCGATGCAAGGAATAATTTACTTTAACTTGAAAAATAAGCCAGGAAGAGGTCGACTATCGAATTTCGACGACCAGGCACTTTTGGCATCCCCTGAATGGAACGAAAGCTTGACAACTCGAATGCTGGCCAACAACTTCAATGTGAATCATTCAACTACTGTTGGTCGTCTTAAAAAGTTTGGAAAGGTGTGAAAATTGGCTGCATGCTACATGAACCCCCCACGGACAGAACGACAACAGTAAAAATGTACGTGTCCGAATTTTCACCGATTTTCTTCAACGAAACGAGTGAAGCCCATTTATTTATTTATTTATGAAGGATCTTGTCGCTTGTCACCGGGAAGGAATCATGGCTTTTTTTCAAAATCTGAAAAAAGAGAAGGGCTATATTTCGCCAGGAGTTTCGCCAAAAGGAATAACAAAAGACGTGCACTGTAAGAAAGCAATGTGGTGTATTTGTTGGGACGGAAGCGGAATCATTCATTTAAAAAGCATCTTCAACAGGATTTGTTATTGGTGGAATGGATGAGTGTCAACAGACAAAAACGGCATGCAGCAATTCAACATCAACAGCGATACCTATGATCTGGCTCAACTCGATCGCCTTCACACTACAGTCGACATGAAAACACCTTACAAAAAGAACCATATGAACTTTCACCAGGATAATGCACATCCATATGTTGAGCGTCGTGTTGTCGAATTCATGGCCAATAAAGGCTGTGAACTATTTCCAAATCCACCAAATTCTTCCACGGCAGCGTCTACTGACTACCACGTCAATCAGTCACTAAAAAACTGGCAAGCAAACAAAGTCAAAGCATAAATTGCCCCCAAGAACCGTAAATTCTTTGCCCATAGAATCCATCTCCTTCCAAGCAAAAGGAAAGCAGTTATTAAAGTAGATGGTGACTAGGCTCTCGATTAATCATTTTTGAATTTTTACGTTTCCTTTTTTATCATAAATAGTGTTCAAGAACGTCTGTTAATATCGATTAAAAATGCCTGATAATTATGCGTCAACTTAATATTTTCGACTTTGATTCGTTTTCTTGTAAACGATGGGATTTTATTCTCAGGGTCCCAAATTAAGCGACCACATTGTATATATCAACTATTGATGTCTATTAACACTTGGCAAGAAATAGGTGTTCAAAGTACCAAATTATTTTAATAAAAAGGAAAAAGTCATACATGAATAAAACAAAACTGCATCCATGTGCAACATCAACCAATGCTCATGTGAAAAGGTAATTCTCTTCAAGTTAACAGTGTAAAAATAATAATGTGTGCTGAGGACGGTCCCGCCCTAGGGTTCAGCCCCTGCAGTTAACACACAAAGGACCCCCCTCTGACCAATCTCGGAGCTAGCGTCACGTTGTATCCCGAGGCAGCTGACTGTTCACGCTTTCCTTTGCCCGTCACCTCCAAATTCTGACCATAACTGCAGCCCTACGTATGCTAATTTGCAACAGATCACGTTACCCATTTATTATGCAGGTTGAGAATTCGCCTCGTTATTCATTTAAGTGTCAAATATGGTGGCCGATAAAATCGTGGACCTCGCGCAATTGTGATAATGTTCCACTGTTTTTGATTACCACTGCCTCTGGTTTTTGCCATTCTTTTATGTATAATTATAAAGAAAATGGTGCCCTGGGAGACGGTGGCACTGCTAATAGGATATGGAAATGAATTAGATGGCGATGAACTGCTGTTCTAAGGATGTTGTTCTTGAGGAATCAAAGTCACCACCAAATATTTTCTATGAAACTATTTGTAGAAAATAAATAAGTCACAAGTCATCAAGGCCTGTGCTCCAGTATCTAGAAAAATTCAATCACAGTTTCATCATCAACTAGACCAATTGTTCTTCTTACAGGCACCGAGCACCTAGCTGATGGAATATAACTAAAGAATTTCTTAACTTGAAAAAAAGTTTTTAAGAGGCATATCTGTCTCGTACACATGGCCATTCCAAAAATAATTGGTGTTTACATTTACTCCTAGAGTGGACAGTTTGATCTTATAGGGAAGATTTTACCATCCACGAACATAGTCATCTCCGCTTTGGTGTTTTCTTAGAAAAAAAAGACCAGAGTTTTGGAGGCACTGAAGTAACCAAGTTTGTTGAGCCCGATTTCAGAACAACTTCGAGATCACGATTAATGATCTGCATCTGCTGTTATCTTAGCTTAGATAAAGCAGTGACGAACAATGGTTGGTCAGAGAAAGAAAATGACTTTAGGTATTGCAGATTGAATGTTAAGAGAGAAGCTAAAAGATATTCTACATGCAAGAGAAACAGAGTTTAGGACAGAAGAAACCGTTATTGTATCACTGCATTAATTATCTTAAGAAGTAACATTATCAACGTCAACCATCATTTCCATCATTTACGAAAATTGATATCAATTGACGGAGATCTATTGGAAAATACGTTTAATTTTACAGAATAGAATAGATAGAGCTAGGTGCTAAGGTATTAAACTTGAAATTTGAAAAAATTAAGAAAAAACACAATTTCCAATTCAATGCTAATAATCTACCAAAAGTAAAAAAAAACTAAAACTGTAAAAAATACTAAATTTCAAATAAAGCTATCAAGCTAAATCTCAAAAATCCTAGAAGAAGTTAAAATTCCTAGTTTCAATTCTAATTCAAAGAAAATTATAAATTTTGCATTTATATTGTTGCAATTCGAGTCTTATCCCATCTTTCCATAGTTGAATTCTAAACAAGAATAACGTGTTAAGATTGTCAGAAATTGATTTTTTAGAAACCGCGTTGTATATGAACTTCTTTATGGAACGTGTCAGACAGTTGTTATCGCGAAGTGCCTCATATGCAAGTGTGCATGTTCTGACCTCCCAGTCTAGTCTAGAACATACTGGAGGTTTTCCCGGGATCCTGATATAACCCGATATAGCATTCCCTAATTAGGCCACACATAACAAAAACCATAATTAAAGAATTCCTGACTGTACAAAGAAATATTTCTACTAATGTATGTCAAAAATAAAATGTACACGTTGACTTGCAACATTCAGAATTTAAAGATTTTTTAAGCATTGATGGTTTCGTAACCTTGCAGAGACTAACTGCAACACTCGAAAGAAAAATATGGGCTGTATAACAGCTATTAAGTCTTTATGGATTAAGTAAATAAATCCCTGTCACTATAGACTGGTAGGAATGTGAGATCGACGTTTTAGCTGTCGCCCAATCATTTATCATACCAGTATTTATTATTTATTTGTGTAAAGAAGTCCGAAACTTAACATATAACACCTGTCACTCATACACACTCTAGGTAAATTATATAACCCCAATGAAATCTGAACGGGTGTTTTATTACCTTCACTTTTGATTTAGGTGTGTAGAAAGTTTACTTGGTTTTTAGTTAAACTTATTGTCGAATTCATATATAACATTTGTACAAAAAAGAAAGTTTAAACAATCGCTTTTTATATGAAATAACGTCATTTGTTACCCAAACAAACTTTTGTTAAGTATTGTAATACCCACTAATTAGAACCAATTTCTTTTGAAATATCTAGCATATCAATCATGGGCGGCTAGAAAAAGCAACATATACACATACATATTTAAATTATTTCAGGCAATAACTTAATGGTCTTTACTTTGTATAATCTGAAATAGGAGTTGATTACCAATTTAACCCATCTCCAAATTCCATTGAAAATATTGTACAATTTCTATGGACAACATTATGTAAATACTTCCTAAAAAAACTGAAGCTTAAGGTATCGGTCAATTGTTTTTTTTTACATTTTCTTTAAATTTCTGCCGAATGTTACCAATAGTGTTTAACTGTGCACGTGCCGGTGAAGAAATCGAAATACCCAATGTAAAACTTACGATTTTTACACATGTAAGGTATAAGCGAAGAGATAATTTGTTGTGGCCAAATTTTTCTAAGGTTTTCATAAAAAAGTAACATGTTATTTGAGGTGATATTATGAATAAAATATCAAAACACAAGGACTTCTAGCGTACTATTTTTGCGTAATCGCAAACCAAAATTATACATCTTATTGAATTTTGATGCTTCTTTTAAAATGTTGGGAAAACATCTTAAAGTAATCGGACCCTTTACACTTCCACTCTTTTCTGTGGATTTAACGCACGCCGCTCAATTCGCACGTGAAACAATGTCAATCTAAATGCAAAATTGTCACTTGGGAAAAGAATGTGTTAAAGTCATTTACGATTGACTAAACGTAAAATATCGTCCTCGAATGAAACGTTGCATTGCTAGTGACAAACTTCTGGAACACAACATTTTTTGCATGTTGGTTGGAACACGCTATTGGCGCGTCCTGATAAGATCGCACGAAAAGACTGTAAGTGTAAAAGGGCCTAATGAATACATAGCAGCTCTAGATGGCTACGGCTTCAGCTCCATCGCGGAAATTTTTCGAGTAAACAGTGTGGTGTTGTCGGCTCAGAAAATCTATTACAAAGCGACTTGTAGATTTATATTATTGTATCCACGCGTATAGTCTATGCTAAAAATCCAATAATGGTAGCAGTCTGCTTCGCTGTATACCACGGACATCTAGCATTCTAAAAATTTTTGCTAGGATTAACTTCGGTGAACTACCTTAAAAAAATAAGTAAACACGCAGTACATCAAACCAAAGACTAAATTAATTGTGGGATTCAATGGATGTGACTCTACAAGAGGGTACTAAATAAAAGACATGAATGTTGAAAATTCTGTTAATTGAAAATCAGTGAGAAGACAATTGAAATAAATGGTTTTTGCCCCTGAATACCACGTGAAAGCTATTCGGTAAATAAAATTACGATGTATTATATTTTAATTTGTAAACAATTATATTAATTATCTTGATGTGAATTTCACTGATAGCACAATTTAAGTCCATAACAATACAAAACAATTATGCGATGATAATCGTGAGGTAAAATACGTTAAAGAGTATCCACAAGTAAGACAATGCAATTTTAATCTAATTACTTTACCGCAGTCCAGCGTAGGAATTAGAGAGAACTTTTCACTTTAATGTTTTCATGGTCGCTCTCAGTAGAAGTGCGCAGCGGCGTCGAGTTGTTGAATTATTCTCGGACACTTTGAAATATGGAATATGGAATATCACTCAGTCGAAGTCGAAATAATCGTCGTTCGATAGAAAGTGCGCAGTGGTGTCGTGCTGTTGAATGGAATATTTGGAATATGAAACATCATTCATTTCTTATTTGCAATCATCGAATAGTCGAATATGCGCCCATTATGGCGACTATGAGAGATATAATCGAAATATTTCGATTATATCTCTCATAATCGCCCAACATTAGTTTTCAATATCAAAATTTAAAAAAATTGATTTACAGCTGGTAATGTTAAAGTCATTGCTAACCAATATTAATACTATAGCTATTCTAGCGAACTAGATTATAATTTTTTAAGTGCATTTTCCTTCCTAAATCCACCACTGCTTCTATTCTAATGACAAAAATGAAGTCATCAAATAGCATTTAAAGCTCCTTTCGTGTAGATTTTGACAAACAGAATCCAAATCTGAGAAAAAAATTGAGCTTGAGAAATATAAGCGTTTAAAATTTTAAAAAACGTCCAAAGAGTAAATCTTCTTTCAAAACTTGCACAAATTTTATTTTTTTGGAAGTAGGTTTATTGCATTTCTATACAGTTCTTGGGATTCCAAATCCGAATTTGAAAACACATCAATTGGGCTAGGGAAAAGAATTTAAAAAAAGTAAATAGAAAAATTTTTTCTATCTCGAATTTTTTCCTAAAATTTCGAGTTTTTTTAAATTTCATACTTCAACTTATTACTAATTATGAACTCAAAATTTCGACCGAAACTTGTCAAGAATACAGTTTAGGAAAAAATAGAAATTAACAAATCTCAAAAAGAGAAATACTTAAAAGCTTATATATTTACAAAACCATCCAAATTTTGAGTTCAGCCTCGACATCGCAACATTATTTAAGAATTTTTAATTTCCTTCTTTCAGAAATATGAAAATTTTGAATGGCATGCATTTAGAGTTCAAAAAACAAAGTGTAAACAAAGAGTTTAAATATACAGGGTGTTACAAAAGTCCGGGCCGCTACTTCAGGAGCACATTCTACACATTAAAATATGAAAAATGTTGAAATACATTTTTTTCTTTAAATTGCCTCCTAACGGAGATATGACCATTTAAAGATGGCGCCCCTAAAGTGGTTTTTTTACTACAAAAAGTTAACGGTTAGTAGCAAAGTCATGAAATTGGGCAAGCAGTTAAAGAATTGGATTAGGCATATTCTCATGTAACATATTTTTTAAATAAGCAGTAGCGTGGTGTGTAGGGGGTTGCCCGCGATTATTTTTTGCCGCAACTTTTTTGTATTGCAATATTTCGGCACAAAAGTGCCATAATCGTAAAAAGCAACATTTTTTATACAAAAAAGGTACTCTTTCTCAAAGTCGCTAAAAGTAACCGTTTCCGAGAAAAAAGCGTTTAAACAAAATTGTTGCATTTATTAGAATTCGTTTTGCAAATTTCTAATTTATCCACTACTAACTGCATTGATATAAAAATAGTACAAAATTAAGAAAAAAAAAATCAAAGCAAGTGTTCGAAATTACTGCCCCCTGCAGCAATACATTGCTCGGCTCGTCTTCTAAGGGAACTCCTTACTCTTTCGCAAATGCCTGGTGTATTGTGAATCTGGTTGAACCCATTTTCAATTCGTTCACGAAGATCATTGATATTGTCAACTGGTGTGGAGTAGACGATCTGCTTTAGATGTCCCCATAAGTAGAAATCGAGTGGGTTGAGGTCAGGCGACCTAGCTGGCCATGGTATCGGACCTCCTCGACCTATCCATCGTTGATGATAGTTGTTATTCAAAAATTCCCTAGCAACTGCACTAAAATGGGCAGGTGTCCCATCGTGCATTATCCACATTCGCTGTCTTGTTATGAGTGGAACATTTTCAAGTAACACGGGTAACTCTGTTTGCAAAAAATGTCTATATGATGCTCCTGTTAACCTATGAGGTAAAAAAAAAGGTCCAATTATAGAGTCCCCTATTATTCCTCCCCAAATGTTAATTGAAAAATGTTGCTGATGTCTCGACTGAATAACTGCATTGGGATTTTCAACTTGCCACTGATGCATGTTGTGAAAGTTAAGTATCCCGTTTCTGGTAAAACCCGCTTCGTCCGTAAATAATATGAGCGATGGAAAGTTCTCATTTTCAGCGATCTTATGCAATAGCCAGTTGCAAAATTCTATTCTTGGAGGATAATCAGCAGCAAGTAACCCTTGCACTCTGAAAATGATAGGGGTAAAATTGGTAAAATTTCAAAATTCGCCAGATAGTTACGTGATTTACTCCTTCGGCTAAAGCAAGTTGTCTAGTGCTGACACATGGATCTTCTTCAACTCGCTAAAGCACACGCTCCTCTAAATTAGCAACTTCTGCGTTTGGCCTTCCAACACGTTCGCCTTTGAAAACAAAATTTCCTGTTTCACATAAACGAGCATGAATTTTCTGGAACAATTTTTCTCCTGGTAGGTGTCTATTAGGAAAACGTTCAGCATAAAGCCGTACATTAAATGCATATCGGCCATTTCTTGATTTGAATAGTCCATTTGATCAAAATAATGAAAAGTTAAAAAACTACTACACTTACTATTGACAACAAAAACTGCTAAAGTTTACAGCTTACGACCAAATTTTATCAGTGACACAACGTCAATCTCTGGCAGATATTGTCAAGTACAATTGTTTTCTTTACGATCAGTTTGCATGACCAACTTATTTTTTCTTATACAAATTAGTTAGAATTTCGAAGACGGGATAGGATTATTTAAACGACTTTTTCTCGGAAACGGTTACTTTTAGCGACTTTGAGAAAGAGTACCTTTTTTGTATAAAAAATGTTGCTTTTCACGATTATGGCACTTTTGTGTCGAAATATTGCAATACAAAAAAGTTACGGCAAAAAATAATCGCGGGCAACCCCCTACACACCACGCTACTGCTTATTTAAAAAATATGTTACATGAGAATATGCCTAATCCAATTCTTTAACTGCTTGCCCAATTTCATGACTTTGCTACTAACCGTTAACTTTTTTTAGTAAAAAAACCACTTTAGGGGCGCCATCTTTAAATGGTCATATCTCCGTTTGGAGGCAATTTAAAGAAAAAAATGTATTTCAACATTTTGCATATTTTAATGTGTAGAATATGCTCCTGAAGTAGCGGCCCGGACTTTTGTAACACCCTGTATATTATTGAGATTGAAATCAAAATGTCCGTATTTTTATTTCAGACAAATATTTTATTTCAAAAATTCGTTTATTTTTCAAAAACCGAATTGAATCTCTTTTTTTTAGTTCCCTATTTTACCTAAAAATTTCACACCTTAACATCTTGACATCACTTATTTCCTTTCGCAGTCAAATCAGCTTGTTCAATCAAGCATCCATTTATGAATAATTAAAAAAATTTATTTTTTTATGTCCTTTCTACCCACAATGGATGATTTACTTCTTTTTCTCAAAACTTCAAATTTAAATTTAAAATTCTCATTTTAATCTGGAGCTTTAAGTTGAAAATTACAACCTTAATTTCAAGGCAACAAAATTGAAAAAAAAATATTTTACAAAATTTAAGAAAAAGGTAAAAATTCAGCATTTCCAAAAATGTCAAAAGTTCGAAATTATTTTTTTTTCTAATTTGATGCTTTTAGTTGACATTATGTTTTAAATTTCCTACAAAAGATCAGCATTTCAAAAGAAAATATTGCTTTCGAGATTATGTAAAAATGTTGTTATTTCGATAAAATTCAAATTAATATAATAAGTTTCTTAAAATGTAAGGTTCTATGCCGAAAGTTCGTTTTTCTCAAAATTTCTTTTCATATGGGGCTATTGAATTTTCGAAGATTACAGGCGAAAAGCATAACTTCCGAGAAAAATTCTAATGGTGTCTGTTTTTTTTTAATCACGGATAAAACATCCATTTAAAGACACCACTCTTTGTGGCGAGTTGGGTTTCCACCAACTAAAAAACCCCCGCTTTCCTCACTATCCATTTTGGTACTGCTTTAGGGCATATCTTCAAAAGTGGTAGTTGACTGTCGATCACTATCTCCCCTCTCGTTTCTTCGTCTCCATTATCGCCCTCGGCATCTTTTTAACGGCATTCCAGCCTCTACTGCAGGACATTATTTCAGCTCCAAAGTTGTTCACTGTTCACTACCTAATATATCGCATGCCTCTTGCGTCTCCCTTTCCCATTTTGGGCATTCAAATAGTGTATGCTCTACTGTGTTCTTGTTTGGGCAATATTCCACACTGTTCACTTTCAGTGTTCCCCATATTTTTTGCATAACTTCTAAAACGCCCATATTTAGTAGGTATCTGTGTCGTGAAGTATTCCACCTGTCGATATTTATACGGCATCCAGAGTCTTATTTTAGGGATACATCGTTTTGTCCACTGAGCCATTGAAGTGTTTTCTTCCCATCGCCTTTGCCATTCATCCAGGATTTCTTCTCTCATTGTGACCCTTTCTTGCTTGGAGATTTCCGCTCCTCTTTGATGTATAAGGCACCTCTCCTTCACCTGTAGATCGATAGGTATAGCTCCACCTAGACTTGTAGGGACTTCGTTGAAACTGCGCGATATGAGCACGTTACGAGTTTGCCCTGAACCTTCTCTATTGCCGACCTTTAGCACTCTTTTTCCACACCTGGATGCCAAACCGGGGCTGCGTACATCAGAATAGAGAACACCGCCTTGCTCAGGATTTACCGCTTAATGGTTCGTGGTCTACCTATGTTCAACATTAGTCTATCCATAGCTGTTGCCTTCTCTTCCGCCTTTTTTGTCATCATGCGGATGTGTTCGCCAAATGTGTTATTATCGTCTATCATTACTCCCAAGTATCTTACTGCTCTCTTTGGTGCAATCATCGTTTTCTTAAGTTGGAAGTAGATATTATTCCTTTTTATTGGTGCTTTTATAATGACCACCTCCGTTTTATGTGGGGCCAACTTCAGATTATTTTTTTTCATCTATATGCTTATGCGATGCAGTGTTTCATTCACCCGGAATTTCAACTCTTCCTCATCCTCCGCAGTAACTATCAGAGTCGGATCATCTTCAAAACCTGTAGTTGTTACTCCTGCTAATATCAATTTTACTTGCAGTACGCCATCGTAGAGAATGTTTGACAATGTTGGCCCCAAAACGGAGCCCTGCAGAACCCCCGTTGATAACTGAATTTCTTTTTCTCGGTCTATTTGAAGTTTTTTATTCTTTCTTTGAGGTAACTTCCCACGATGTTTACTAAATATGGCGATTCCTTGCCGCCGTGTTGAAGGCATTTCTCACGTCCAACGTGATCAAAACACACCAACTTTCCCTTGCCTGCTCCCTCAATCTGGTGACCTCCTGGATGGCTTGTATGATCGATTTGCCCTTTCTGAATCCATACTTATTTGGGAACAGTCCTTCATCAGCCTCTTTCACCAATCTCATCTTTATCGGGGCTTTGTATAGTTTACTAATAGCGTTCAACAGACATATGGGTCTGTAAGTCTTCGGATCCTGGGGTGACTTTTCTCCTTTTAATATTTGAATTATTTTACCTACCTTCCACTCAGTTCGAAATACCTGTTCTCTTAGTACCCCATTTAGTATCCAGTCGGATGCGCCCCTATAACTTTCTTAGTGACTTCCGGATTGCGTCTACCCAGGGAGTCTTACCAGATTTCATTTGGCCTACCGCTTCCTGCAACTCCTCCTTCGTAAACAGTTCTAGTGCTTTATTGTTGATCCTTGCTTGACTGTGTTTATTTTTTATCGGGAACAGCTGAGTTATTATTCCTTTCTTCATATTCATTGTGAGCTCTACCGGCATTCTGTTTGTTAATTTTCCGGTAACGATCTTATAGCCTGTACCCCAGATGTCGTTGTCTAGTTCGTCACACAGCTTTCCCTAGTGTTCCTTCTTAGGACTGTTTGATTGCTTTGCTCAGATCACGTGTTTGTCCTTTATATTCTTCTAATGAAGCTTCCTGGCTACTCCTCTTTTTCATTCTAGCCACTTTGCGTCTAGCTTGTATACATTTCCTCCTTTGGTCGTCAATTTCGGAATTTCACCAGTATATAGGGCACTCGTTTTTTCAGTTTCTCTTACCACCAACTTGGCTGGCCAGGCATATTTATTGCAGCAATTCTGCACATTTGATAGGATCATTCGCCTTATCTTTACCACCAGTCTAACCTCCACTGCAGCATCGTTTTCAAGGTGTTCCAATCATTTGTAATTACTATTCGCTCCATAGCTATATTGCCTTTATTTTGTTTTATCTCACTGATCTCGAAGTATATAGCATAGCTGTCGCTTAATATTTCGTCTTCTAGCACCTGCCTCTTTCTGATTCTATATGCGATATTCTGCGTCACATCTGTGTATGATTCCGTGCCGGCTGTGGACAAAGTTGGTGCTTCTCCCATGTTATGGACTACTATATCTCGGGATGCCAGACATCCGGAAAAGTATTCGCCCCTAACATTTGTTATCGGTGAACCCGGGGCTGCATAAAGTGGAGTCAGTGCTCATTTAGGGTTAAAAGTGCGGCCAATACTTAATTAGGCTTTAAATTTATATATAAATGAGGCTAATCTAATGATGCAACGACCATGGATGAAAATGCAACCAATGGAAAAAATACTCGCTCATTACTGACGATCATCATTACCTATCATTACTTCATCAACTACGCTTTTCTTATAAAGGATCAGAATTTTTCATAAATATATAATAAAATCTTCAAACAATTATAATGCAATCCTTAGAAATACTATGTAAATTCAAATTGAATTTGCTACAGAACATCGTGAATGATTAATTAGTAAGTTCTTAAAGACTACCAAAATTGTTTATAAATGCAATAAAATGTTGCAAAAATTTAATTGAATCCTTAAAAATATCCAAATTAAAAAAGGAACACATGACACACTAAACAAAAAATATATTTATCAGTCTCGAATATAAATAAATTTTTAAAAGAAATTATGAGAAGCAAGTATTATTCTTAGAAGGAAATTTATGTGTTATAACCTGCAAACAACATTGATGCATAAAGAAAAGGGTCGCTAAAAACGCAATGGCCGCACTTTCAATCTTTTCATTTTTGTAAGAATCATTTTGTAAATAATTAGGGTATGCGATTTTTAAGCGGCCGCATTTACAATCATGGCCGTACTTTATGCAACCTCACTTTCAACACAACCATACAAAAATCTGACCGTCAAAATTTTGAATTTAAAAACAAAATTTCGAGACTAAATTCGATATTTTGTAAAGTTTTTAAAACAAATTTAAAACTTTTTCAAAATTGGCTTTTTAATTTCGAATTACTTTTAATTCTTACCTGCTTTTCTCAAATTTTGTCTATAAACTCAAAATGTAAATGCTTATTTGAATTATTTTTTTTTAATAAATTTTGAGATGTTCTTACATTTTGAACATTTTTATCAAAATATGTCTATTTACCTGTTTTACTCTTTTATCTTTAAACCCAAGATCTAAACATTTACCAGAATTTAATATTTTTTTTAATAAATGTTAAGTGTTTCCGAAATTTGAAATTTTTAAAGTCGAAAATTTGAGAAATTCTTAATTTTTTCTCGAAGTTTAGACTCTTTTCTTCAGTTTTCGAGCTTAAACTATAAATTTTTACATATTTTGACGAAAGTTTTATCGTTACAATTTAAATTTAACTATTTTTGACTTTAATCCTAAAATTTTTACTTTCAACTGAAAATTTTTACTTCTACGTCGATATTTTAAAGTTGAAATTCTACGGGGTTCTGCTAAAATGAACATCATTGGAAATAAGTAACGGTGCTGAAAAATTATGAAAAAATATTGTTGTAATTAACACAGTAAATAGCCATTTTAATGGTACATTAGAGGAATGGACTTCCCAGATGATATTTCACGATCTGCATATTAATAACATGAAGAATGTTAGTGCATACTGCATACACATGAATTTCATTACTTTGACGATGGGGGTGCCACCAATCTTTACACAGTGTTAATTAACTAATTTACTCCAGCCACAACGGCTACAACGTCAGTTATTCTTTATTTCTTGAGTAGAGACTTAAGAATTCGCTCACCATCGTAATTTTTCAACTCTAATAGAATATAAGATTTATCCTTTGTAAATATTACAGAAGTTTACCAAGATTATTGACTAAAAGTTAAACTGTTTGATCAATCCGTTCCAAAATCAATAAGATACATTTTGACAAATTATAAATTGATGGAAACAACAATTACAAAGATCGCTCACGAATTTTGACCTGCTTACATACGTACACAGAAATCAACTGACGGAAACACATGCACCCAATAATTTAAAAAATGAGCCGCGGGATCATTGTTTAGTGGAAAGTTACCTGTTTCCTTTTCTTCCACATTTACTGCAAAATTCCCCAAGATAAATTATTGAGAAAATTCAATCCTAGAGAATAAGAAGACTCTAAAACTTGGGGTGTGTACTTATGGCTAACTAATTGAGAAAAAATTTCGAAATTTATAATATACAAATTTTTTTTCCAAATTTCTGGTTCAATATCAAAAGATTGAATTGTGTCTCGAAATCGAAACCGTCGCTGCTTGGAACAGAATTTAAAATAAAAAATTTTAAAACACAACTTGGGGTGTACAAATACATTTTTAGGACAGTCTCACATCTGCTTACATATCATACTTCTAGAATATTTGACTTCTAAAAACTCTAGAATGCACTTTACTGTAAATAAGTCGTTGGGAAGTCTCTCCTAGTATACAGTAAATTCTATAATGATTTCATTTAAAGATTTGTACATACCTTATGATTACTTTAATACCTACTTAAACATTTAAACAAATTATTACAATGTAATTGTATGTTTTATATTATTACAGTTGTTTTTAAACCCTTACTATTGTCGACTGTCAATTAAATTAACTTGCAACTTAATAATAAAAAAATGAAATTTTTTCAACATACCTTACATATCGCCAATGAATGAATAATTCAAGGAGTGTGCTCGAGGTAGGTAGACGTAATCCGATTATATAGAACATTCAATAAAGGTGGCTACGGGGAACAAATTGAGCCGGTAAAGCGGGTTCAGTTCCACCGTTCTCCTGCTGAGATGGACCTACGGCCCGAAGATCAAGATGTTCATTCTTCATTCACCCATCACAATCTTCGATTGTGTCACTTGCATAAATCAACGCGTTAAAATAATCCCGTCTGTGGGGGTTATTCTTGACACTTTAGGATAAACTGGCAGCGGATAAAAAGTAATCCGTTTTGTGCTAAAGGATATATTTTGGTAAGTGTATCATCTACTTAACTTACTTAAAGTGAGATCAAGTTATTAAGCCACCCAAGTATT
The DNA here is from genome assembly GCA_028583605.1 of Dastarcus helophoroides. Lineage (NCBI taxonomy): Eukaryota > Metazoa > Arthropoda > Insecta > Coleoptera > Bothrideridae > Dastarcus > Dastarcus helophoroides. The sequence goes on along the minus strand of CM053325.1, from coordinate 51,983,660 downwards.
GATATCTGTTTGGGGTTTTAGCTTAAAGTTTCAACCATCCCTGGTTTTATTGTTGCAACAATAACCAACAAAAATTGCTTCTTACTTTTTTTGTGGCTAAGGATAAAACCGCAAAAAGCATAGGTTAGTACTCAATTATTTAAAACCCGTGATTGAAACAGAAAAAAAATTGTCAATTATGCTGTATAATAAAACAGTCGAATGTGCTGCAGTAGAAAATATTTACTACCAACAACCATAGACCGGTTTTAGCCGTCCTCGGCCTCATCAGTATGGTATGATCAACTCGTAATAAAAGAATGAAAGTTACTTCAGTACCTTTGTAAGCTTGATTACATCGTACATAACCCAGAGAAAAGTCGTTACCAAATTAAAATGTAGGGACCATGCGACTTAACTATAGTTTACAATTGAATTTTTTTATGATATCAATTTTAAAATAAAAATTTTTATTTAAAAGTTGATATCATAAAAAATTTCAATTGTAAACTATACTCAAGTCGCATGGTGCTTACATTTAATTCGATTTCAAACTCAAAAAATCATGAATTGCATTCAAAGGTGTGCTAGAGCACAGATACCCACAGTGGAGTGGATGGCTTTCTTTGGTTTTAGTCGTCAAAAATGTTTTGAACGCGACGAGGCCTCCACCAGTAGGCCTAATACGTCCCAGACAAGATCTATTTTACCGCAAAATCGCGAGTTTTTAACTGTAATTTTCAATTCAATTTCGATTTTTGTGGAAATCCTATTGTCAATTTAATTGTCAACATTTCTACTAAAGTGGTCAGATCTCTAATTTATACTCAAAATTTTGATTATTTTGAACAAAAAATCAAATTTTCGATATTTATAAAAGAAGTTAAATTTGAACTCGAAACTTCAAGTAATAATTTCGACTTTAATCGGAAACTTTAGACATACGAAGGTAAATCAAATATGAATCGGAATTTCTATCATGTCACCATGAGAGCGTCGAAAGCGTGCGCATACTCTTAGACATGTTAGGTGGGGATATCACGTGACTTCCTGCCCTCAAGCGAATTCCGTTCTAGCCGTTCGTCAGTTGATAATACACTGAGTGAGCAAGAAATGCATCCGCACGTTGCACAACGCATTATTATTAAATTACTTGCCGTTGAAGGTGTAAAGTCCACCGAAATTCTTTGCAGACTAGAAGCACAGTTTAGGGATACTTGTTTGAAGAAAATTTAAGTTTATGAATGGCACAAGAAATTTTTGGAAGGACAAACTCAAACTGAAAATGAACCTCATGCCCGTCGTCCTTGGACCAGTATGACTGCGGACACGATTAACGCTGTTGTGCACGTCGATTTTCTGCATAAACGTCGAACGGTTAATGCTGCCTACTACTTGGATGAAGCAAAACGTACCGTATCGGCGGAAGAGGTGCGAATTTTAAGACAGAATATGATTTTGCTTCACGACAATGCCCGCCCCCACCCGGCCAATCTGATACGTCATAAATTAGAGGAAATGCGTTGGGCAACGTTAGAATACCTTCCTTATAGTCCCGACTTATCACCATGCAATTATTATATGTTTGGGCTCCTGAAAGAAGCTCTAGGAAGAGAGCTATTCCATGATGATGCTGCTGTTGAGACATTTGTGCGCAATTGGCTGCAAACACGCTTCCCTTCTTTTTATGATGATGGCATTGAAAAGCTCCCAATCCGTTGGGAAAAATGCATAACCAAATCAGGAAATTATGTAGAAAAATAGTTATTAACTTTCATATATGTATCTTGCACCAATAAATTTTTAAAAACAAATTTTGGTTTATATTTAATTTACCCTCTTGTAAATCAAAATAGATATAAACCGAAATTTCTTGATTAATGTCGGGTTTTTTGGAAAAGGGGTAGATTGGGGTCGTTTGGCATTCGATGACCCTTCTTCACTTGGACAAACTTAGTTCTTTTGTAAGTAAAAAAGGGCTAAATTTCGAGTTGAATGTTGACATTTAATGAAAAAGATTTTCATTATACCTCTCTGAACACACCAGATAGAAATTTTTAAAAAATCAATCTTTGAAAATGTTGAATTTTGAAAGTTGCAATTTCGGACGTTTTCAAAAAGTCGACATTTTGAAGGCTTCTATTTTGCAAAAAAAAGGAATATTCTAAAACTTTGCAATTACTCAAATAAAGTCGAAAATAAAAAAATAAAATCGACGTCAAAATTTTAAAAAAAATATCAAAACTTTGGAAAAGGCCCGAAATTTTCAAAAAAAGTCAATCCATGCTGAAATTTGTTAAAAAACTTTCGAATCTTAGGTTAAATTTTTGGAAAAATGTCGAAATTTTAAGATCAACAAACCCAGAACAAAACTAAATTCAGAATTTTTTAAAACTAATTTACTTTGAGAAAAAAAACCAAATTTCGAAAAATACTTTCAAATTTGGGTAGCCACATACTAGAAATTTCTCCGAATTGAAAGCAAATTAGTTCAAACTGACGGTAAATTTGTACAAATTAGAAGCAAATCTATTTAAATTAGCAACAAACTTTTTGGAATTAAAAACAAATTTGTTCAAACTGCAAATTTGTTTAAAAGAAAAGAAATATTTTTGAAATCAAAAACAAATTTGTAAGAATTAACAGCATTATTAAAGTTGCATATTTAGACAATTTTAAGCATATTTTAATCATGTTGCTTGCATATTTGCATGCATATTTCAAGCTTTTAAAGTTGCAGATAATCCGGTCTCTTGTGATTAGCAGTAGTAGTGCCATTCTGTTGAAACCACATGTCATTGGTCATTGTCATAATTTAACCAAAAGAAGTTGATGATCATCGACCTCTAGCATTAGCCGTTGACTGTGATGGTCTGACCAACGTCGTTCTGAAAAAAATATGGACCAATGAAGCCGCCAGTAAAAAATCTACACCAAACAGTCACTTTTTCGGGATGCATTGGACCCCCTTGGATCTCATGTGGATTGGTATCGTCCCAAATTCGAAGTTTTGTTTGTTGACATACCCATTCATCCAGAAGTGGGCCTCATTGCTAAAGATGATTTTTCGATGATAATAAGGGGCAGTTTGCAACTGCTCTAGAGCAGTTCCCATTCAGACAGGTCAATTGTGTACGGGTGCAGTCACGTCGCAAAATTTATCAAGTTGTGGTCTGCGAAAGGCCTAGTTTTTATGAGCGACACAAAATCGACTACCTTTATTTATTGGTGCAAGATGCATATTTGAAAGTTATTAACTATTTTTCTACATAATCACCTAATAATCTTGTTATGCATTTTCCCCAAGGAATTGGGAGTTTTTAAGGCCATCATCATAAAAAAAAAGGAAGGCGTGTTTGCAGGCAATTGCGCATAAATGTCTCTACACCAGCATCATCATGGAATCTCTCTCACCTCCTAGAGCTTCTTTCAGAGGTCCAAACATATAATAATCGCATGGTAATAAGTCGGGGCTATAAGGAGGGTGCTCCAATGTTGTTTTTGATGTGTCAGATTGGCTGAGTGGAAGCAGGCATTGTCGTGAACCAAAATCATATTTTTAATCAAAAATTCGCGCCTCTTCCGCCGATATGCACCAATCATCCAGTAGCAGGCAGTAGTAGGCGACATTAACCGTACGACCTTCATACAGAAAATCGACGTGCACAACTCCTTTAAAATCCCAAAACACTGCCTGAAGAATCTTTCCAGCTGAGAGGCGAGTTTTTGCCTTGAAGGATGCACCTTTCCCCTTTGTTCTCCGCTACATGCTTGCTTGTTTAGATTCAGGGGTGTAATGGTCTCATCACATCTAACGATACGTTACAAAAACCATTACATTCACGTCGAAAATGTCCAAGATGGCGCCAACAAGTTCTTTAGTCAAAAGACGCAGGTATTCATCTGGCAGAAATTTTTCGGAACCCCTGCTTATCTGTAATGATGGATTAAATACTCCCAAAGCTTATCCCTACCTAAGCTGCAATTTAATCAACAGTTAAACGGCGATAAGCTTCCAAAAGGTGTTGAACAGCGTTAATGTTGCCCGCAGTCACAACGTCACTGGTACGAGGACGATGGACATGGGGTCCATTTTTACTTTGAGTTCGTTCTTCCAAAAATTTTTAGTGCCATGCGTACACTTGAATTTCTTCAAACAAGTATCCCCAAACTGTGCTCCTAGTCTACGGAAAATGTTGGCAAACTTTACACCTTCAACGGCAAGAAATTTATTAATAATGTGCTGCGCAACGAGTGGATGAGCCTCTTGCTCACTCATTGTATTTACAGCCGTCGAACGGCTAAAACTGAATTCGCTTGAGCGCAGTAAGTTACTTGATATCCCCACCTAACATGTCCAAGAGCATGTGCACACACTTCCGCCGCCCTCATGGCGACATGATAGAAATTCCAGTTCATATTTGATTTACCCTCCTATCTTCAACAATATGATTGCTGTCAACTGTCAAAGTTCGGAAATCCCTAGTAGAGGTCTCTGTAGTTGTAAGGTAATGGCACCAGTAATCGTCATCACCTCAGTAGTTGTCACCAAATATATTTTTGAAGAAAAAATAAAATAAGGCTTCTTTCCTTAGATTTTCTTACGGTCTCAATTAGTTCCCATATGTACTTGCAACAATTTTAAACGAAGCTGATAGACTTTGAATTCAAATGTTTCTAGGTGTTTAATTAGATTTTGATGATGAAAAATTTGGTTGTGATAATTATTGGATACGAAAAACCAAAATTATACAGTGATTGTCACAATGTGGATAACTGATTATTATACTCTGTTTACCTAACAGATATCGCTAGAACACTTCCATAAATAAAACGCCATATTTGAATAAACTATTTCTATTGGTTGTATTTAAAAATCTCACATCACACATACCAAAATAAGTTTGATCAGCCACGTCATTAGTAACGTTGACTTTTAATGTGACAATTATACCCAAATAGGTTTTGTTTTTCGTGCTATTCAGTTACAAAACTAGTGGATCCATCGTGCAAGAGAAGTCCTCTTATAATTTTACACAAAGGATCAGAGGGGAGTTTGTCGAGAATATAATAATAAAGCGATTTATTAATTTTTTGTACAATTCTATTTGGTTTTATTTTCTATGATTTTCTTACTCACATTTTATCATTATTCCTTAACATCGTGTGAACCTGTCTATTTTTAAGGGGCAATGCCCTAACTGCATCTGTTGGATGAACAGAGTATGGTAGATCTGTCAATTTATTTTTTGATATACAGAGGAGTCGGATTTGATTGCAACTGAAGCTTGCAAACAATAGATGACACATACTAAAAGACTGATAAAAACCTTTAGAGTATCAAGAACAGCATTTAAATATAAAGTTTTCGAGCAAAATAAAAAGACAAAACAGTCCACTGGATTAAAAATATTATAAGAAAAGGTTTTCCACCTAAAAAGAATTATCTTATACTGAATTATAGTGAACTCAGGATGGCATTGACAACAAACCAAAAAAAAAATAACTAAAATTTTTTTTACGTGACACATGATATCCCTACTTGCCTCATGAGCATGCGAATTTTTCATTGGATGTCGAAATTTTAGAACAGGTCCAAAAATAAAGCGACGAAAAAATTGAAAGCGTAACACGTAACAATAATTTAGTTGCCTTATCTTCTATGTGGTTAAAGACATCAGCAATGTTCAGTCACGTAGCCAAGATTTTATTTCAGGGGTACCCGGGCTACTCCATCTTTTTTAGGTATTTACATATATCATATATATATATATATATATATATATATATATATATATATAAAGTGAAGCCTTATTTTGAATGCAATTTTACTAACAATTGTTTTTATATAAAAGTGATTAATAGAAAATTTCTGAACTAATTCTATAAAATATGTATTTCATACAAATAGTTTAATAACTTTACTTCACTAGGTAATGGAGTAGAATTAATCGTAATAACCAATCATAACATTAAGTAAAAGTACATACCTACTGATGTTTCCATCCACTTTTTTTTAAGACGGTCCTGCGCTCGGGAATAATAATTAAGTTAAAGAAGTAGGCAAGGGTTTTTCTTTCGCACCATGACTTCGAGAATTTCTTGAGACATAGAGAAATGTTCCAATGTACTGCGAGGATGACCAAGGCAGAGTCTTTCGTTGGATGTTCAATTTCTAGCGACTATTTTTACTCGCTTCATCGTTGAAAATGATCTTTCTACACTAGATGTAGACACTGGGCGTGTTGCCAGTATTTTCAAAAGTCTATGTAGGTCAGCATTTTCCAAAATATCTAATATTCCCATGTCTTTTTGGAGATCCTTGACTTTATTACACCAGAGTGTATATTCAGCCTCAATAGTAGAATCGAAACAAATATCTTTGTAGTAGATTGCTAAATCTTTAAGCCGTCCTGAATTTTCCAAACTAGCCAATCGAGGTAGGAGTACCTGGAAAGCCTCCAGAAAGATTGCGTTTTCCATGAATTTTCTTTCTAGATGTCTTCTCAGCTCATCTAGGCATGTAAGAAAACAGTTTACTTGATAATAATCTTCCGGAGTTTGAGTTTGAAAGCAGCTTCGATGTCCGTGCCTCCCAATTATTCTTGTAAGTTTCAGAACAGCATCAAAATTTTCTAACATAACTGTAGACGCTCGTTCAAAAAGGACTTTGAAAGTATCTTCGCTATTGTGTCTCATGCTATCCAGAGCTGTGATTATCGATCTAATCATCCTCATTGCGCCCATTATATCCATATTTGGATTTTGCAAGGCAATGGACAGCTGTACTGTCAAGTTCAAGAGCTTTTCACTAACAAGCATACAAACAATGAACTCACTTTTTTGTAGTGCAGCCAGGAAGGAAGAAGCTTTTGCAGAAGCGATTCTTGAAGGGTCCGAAGATATTTCTGCCAATGCAGTACATATGTGAGGAAAAAGTTCAACAAACACATTGACACTATCATGTCTCTCGAGAAATCTGGTTTGACACAGATGGACTAACCGCCTCTTACTTTTCTCAGGCGCATACAGTGAAATTGTATCTTACAGTTTTCCAGCACAAGCATTTTTATTGAAAAATCTTGTTACCTCCTCGAGTATCGAATGCGTATTCTTCATAAGAGGGACCGACGTTGCCTTAGAAATTGCAAGGTGAAGACGGTGGTTCGCGCAGTGAACGTATCTGACTTTTGGGTAATTTTCAGTGATGTATTTTTGCACGCCAGAGACACAGCCCGCCGTATTAGCTGCCATCATACCCCTGGCCAACGCACTTCTGCATATCAAGTCCGAGGTCGCTACATGCTTTTAAAATTTCATTGTAAATGTTTTTCGCACTTTGATTGTATAAGGAAACAAACCCTAAAAAGTCTTCTCGTAAACACATTTTTTCATTATCATTCTGAACAACGTAACGTACGTACAAAGACATTTGTTCTATACTTGAAACGTCTATTGTTTCATCATCACTCAAGATCGCGAAACACTCAGGACTGTTGATGTCACAAACGAGCTTTGCAGTTAATAAATTAGCACGTATCTCTAGAATCTCATTTTGAATGTCAGGGCTGATATAAGTTGCATTTTTTTTACTTTCGAGAACATGTTTCTTTAAGACTTCATCCCCACCATTTGCGCGAAAACGAAATTTTCCATCCCGAGTGAGCGGCTTTTTAAGAGTCAGTCGTCCACTATCATTATCTCCTCGCAATGGAAGTTTTTGCTCAGCACAAAACAAAACAGTTTCTATAATTGAAATGAGGGCTGCTCTGTTCTTAGCTTTTTCGATTTCTCTCTGAGATTCTAATTCAGTCGCAATATCGACGAGTTTTCCAAGCCCGGTTTTTTCAAAATGCTCAGCCATAACTACACATTTCTTATGATAGTCAAGCTTACCATGTTCGCCTAATTTTTCCAGTGCTTTTTTCCAATTTTTAAATCCACTGGATACTAAAACACCTGGCTTTGGGTGGTGTCCCTTACCAATACTTTCCACTTCACTACAAAAAAGCACACACATTTTACAACATACTCCGTTTTCTTTCGGCGAATATGCTATCCAGGGAAATCATTTTAGCTAGTGATTTTGAAACCTGCGCTTCTTACCTTGGGATTCGGTGAACGGATAGGAGTACGTTTCACTTGGTAACAAAACAGAAGTTAATATCTTCAGTCTTAAATCACGATCAACTAAACTTGATATCGGCAATTGACAGGATAGAGATGTCAAATGTATCCGCTTGGAAAACTTAAGGTTTCGAAACAAGACGAAGATTTTAATAAAACTTCCCTCGCTTACTAATTTGAAAGGTCTTCCTCGTCAAAACTCACTTTATTCACTTCTGCGGTACTTGCAATCAGCTCCGGATTTTCTACGTCGATTTTTGATTTTTTGATAAAAAAATTGGTAATTGGGGTTAACGCAAGTCGTTTAGACATGGTTAATGAACGGTATCGCGATATCAGAAACTCACTATACGATCTCGGTGAACCAAGGTCTATATAGGAACTAACTTCGGGAATCGGGGGTGTATTTAAAACCTTCATGTTTCCCACTGGGGTGAGGGACTTCCAATAATAATTTATGGCTACCATAACACTCTCGAAATCCTAAAGATAAAAAAGAGTAAGTTGACCGATGATTTACTGAATTTCATAGGACACGAAGATCATTCCTAGATTCGGAGAATGGTAGTGACAGTACCATAAATTTTATAACTCACATTTTATAGTTTTGAATCGTAAGGTCTTATTTTAAAAGCTAGGTAGTTTGTTTTACGAGTATTGGCGTTGGCTTGTTGGATTTTTGCCGATGTAAAAAAGTATATGCATTTGGAAAATCAACTTGTAAAAAATTAGACCGTGCATCATTTCGGGGGGGGGGGGTTGCCCCCACTTTTGCTACGTGACTGGCAACGTTCATACTTTTGGCCATAAAATTTTTGTTTCTGTAAGTAAGTTCGTTTAACGAAGTAATCTCGTTGAACGTATTCTATCCAGGGCGGAATTTACATTTGATAGTACCCTAAGCCTATTGAAATGTGGGGCCATTTATAAGTCCAGATATAATATGTCAGTGCCAAATATGATTTTTTGGGGCCCCCATGATAGTGGGGCCCTGAACTATGAGTCGTGTAGCTTATATGTAAATCCAGCCCTGATCCTATGGTCAATCAATCGAAAAGTAATAAGCGTTTTTTTATTGCAAATAAAAAATATATATATTTATGATTAACTGTATGTACGAAATAAATTGTGTAGCTCCCACATCGAGCTATCCATGTCTTGCCAGTCAAAATACATAATATAAAAATTCGAGGTACAAAGATACCATCTGTAGATTGTCGAAATTTAAATATTGTGATAGAGCACCAAGAGGAATCAATCAAATGAGTACAATGGCCGTTTCAGCTGTTCGATCAAGTGTGGATGACGTAAAGAACGCGATCGGCACTTGTTCAAAGAATCAGCCATCAGAGATAGCCACCCACGATGTCACCTTTAACCTCTGTATCCTTTCATAAGTGTGCATTTTTTCTACGCCGATTTTTTTTCCAGAGACGTCTCAATGAGACGTAGATACATTCTGACAGATCGCTGACCGATTTTCAAGTTAAACTAATTTTGTTGTTAGTAACTCGAAAATCGGTCATTTACTAAGTAGATGTCTTGTATAGTAATCATTTGTGTGAACCTGTCTAAAAGTTTTGCTTCTGTTACATTTGCTATTGGTTTGGCTGTTCAAAGTTCATCTTTGGTGTTAGAAGTAACTTTTTATCTTTTATAGTAGTTTTAGTACGCACAATGTGAATGGTATCCTATCCAGGATATCCTATCGCACTTGTTTAGTTTGTAATATATTTTACCATTTTGTATAAAATAGACACAATATGATCATTAGCAGCATCAGAGAATGATTTATTGGCGCAAGTGTGTAGTATGAGTGGTTACTTCCACATCTTTCATCTTGACAATGATCTTTACAAGATTGACTACTTCTACTGTGATATATGGTGTATTTAAACAGTCATTACTTCGTATGCATTCAGGACTCTTATGGTAGGAGTAGGTGTATGAAAATTAAGAAATGTTCTGACACAAATGAACTTTTTTTTATAAATCCGCGTGAAGTATATTTATTATAATGTATATATCAAGTAATTTGGCTTCAGACGTGTTCGTAAATTTGATTTTCTGTAAACTTGGCTACCCATCAATAAAAAGAGTGTTGTGCATTGTATTTGTCTCGAAAAATTGACGGTTTTTGGTCTACATTTTCAGAATTTAGCAAGCACATCAACGGATTCGGCACTATAAAATACAAAATAACTATTTCCATCACAAAATGGGTTAGTTTGCGTAAAAAATATGTTTTTTGAAACTCCAAAATATAATGCACAACACAACTTTTTTAATTTTGGTGGAATGGACTGGTCCTTGGTTATCTTCAAAAATTGAAGTACATAATTTGTCCCCTGAAACCAAGAAAGATTAAAAAACACAACAAAGGTTGCAAAGTTGCAGTATCTCTCTGAAGATGATAGCTTGGCTATCAAAACGCGTTAAGAGCCACCTTTGCTGTGTTTTTTAATCTTTCTTGGTTTCAGGGGACAAGATTTTATTTCAATTTTTTAATGATTAAAATATATGTTGTTGTAAAATGAAATACTTAAAGTTAAAAATATACGAGTTATTTTTGCCGCCTCCATCTGTTGAGAATAAAAATTCGTACAAAATCCCGTCAATGTGCGGTCGAAAGCTACTTAAAATCTGATTACAACAATCTAGGAGGCACGAGTACAACAAAACACAACAGTTGACAATCGGCTTTCACGCTACCACAGCCTTCTTTGAACGGAATCATGAAGCGTGTCCCAAAGCTTGTGAATTTGTGAAAAATAACCGACATTTGTATTTCAGAAGGTTCACTCTATTGTGTTATACTTTTATTGTGTTCCTCTTACACCCCATATAATGTATTCCCAATATATCTTTTCCTTTTGTGCGGATACTTGACTTTTTTGTTGCATTCAAGACGTTTTATTGTTTGAGGTTATTTGTTGGACCGAAAGTCATCTTGCAGCTTAAAGATGTTTTAACTAGGTACTTTCGGAAAGAATGGAACACCAAACGTTCTTAAAATTCGTATAACCATCGAATGGCATTGGAATATTTGGAATACAAACATATAATTTTTTTTATTTAATTAGGAAACATTTTGAAATCTCAGACGATATTTTTTTGTCTTTTGTTGGTGTTTAAATTGATAATAAAACGTAAATCGTCATCAAAGTAACCGCAAGTCGTCATTATTATTTCACACAGGATCAGTTAAAATAGCCGCCCTTGTATAACCTGCAGGCCCTCCGCGCGCTCATGAACCGTTGTTGTGTAAATTTTAAAATAACATCGCGTTCAAATCCAATTAAAATCACAAAATTTTAACCAAAAATTGAATTTTTGATAAAAACCGAACATTAAGAGAGAAAAAATACGAATTTCAAATTTATACTAGAAGCTAGAAAAAATAACCGAGGTTTCCACAAAGAACTGAAATTGAAGTCTTTTTGTTAATATTTTGAACTTTTCTTTCAATTTTCGAGAACGTATGCTTTAAATTTTAAAGCCGAAAGGAAAAAAAGCAGTATAAAAAAATTGTACATTTCAAAAATGTTCAATTCCTGTAACACTGATTTTTACCATTTTTAGCATCCCATCTTTTTTTTTTTAAATCGATCATTTAAAAAAATCTTAACATTTCGATTCGCACTCGTAATTTTTATTATAAAACTTGAAAATAAATTTGACTTTTAAAATAGAATTTTCGATTTTCTTTCCAAATTTCACCTTTACCTTGAAATTTGAAATTTTTCGAGATCAGAATTTTGAGGTGGAAGGCAAAATTTCGAGATTAAATTTGAAGATTCAAGATCAAAGATTTTGGTTTTGAAATTGACTTTTTCTTTGATTCGAAAAAATGAAAGTCAAGTAAGTGTCTGCTTTCTGATTTACTATTTACTATAGAGGTTTTGAATTTTAATTGTGAAATGCTAACTTTGATTTCGGATGTTTGACTTGTCTCTTGATATTTTAAATTTTCAGCAGATCATACTTTAAAAAGATTAACAGAAAAAAGAGGTAAATTTAAAACCCAGAACACAGAAATCAAGATTTAAAACCAATTAAATATGTAAAAAAATAGATTCATTCAAGGAAGAGACTTTGAAATATGATTATGTGATTAAAAAGAGATTCTAGAATTTTTGAGTTTAATTTTGAAATTTTCACACAGTTCAAATAACAAGAAATTCCTAGTTGAAAAATAAAAAGTAAAGACTCAAAATTTTTATAAAGCTCTTGGCTTTAAATGTGGAAATTTCAGCTTTTTTCTCGAAATTTCGCTCGAAATTCAGAAGTGTCTAGAAAGCCAAGATTTTGCGATTAAAGTGGAAATATGAACTGAACAAAATTGTAAGTTTATATTCGGAATTTTGAGAACAATTTGAGGTTTCGAAAACAAAAGCAGAAATTTCCACTTGTTTAAATGTCAACCGAGAGCGAGCCTGGCCCGCACAATTAATGTTCCGTACCAATTACTGCAGTGAACAATTAATAGACCAAATTTTTACTTATTTGTTAATTTGAAGTTTTATCCAAATTTTCTTGTGTTATAATTAAAAAATAAAGAATTTGTTTTAGATATACACACTTTTTTCTACAATCAATCCAAATATTTATGGAATTGACAACTGTGTTGATAATGTCTCAGATAAAGAGCGTTCATTCGCAATTCGTAATAAGTCGATGACTAACACAGTATGGGATTGCCTCGGATCACGCTAAAATTCCAGCCACAATTACTGCGTTGCGTGAACTAGTGCTAACTCCAAAAATATTCATCTAAATTAAATGATGTAAAAGACAAATTTGATCTGATTCTATCCTAAAGTTTTTTATTTAGTGTATGGCGAGAATTAAGGAATATAGATATACGAATAGGTATTTCCTTTCAGAGTTGTATATCCAGCAATTCCAGCTAATTGATTGCTGCTGGAATTGCGTCGACAAAGACCTTCCAGGTTCCTTCATTTTTTTTTTGGGCTGAGCCCCGGAACAGTCGCTAAGCCACATCTTACAAGACGTAAGATGTTGCTTAGCCCCGCAGTCGCCTTGAGCACTAACTATCATCCTCCACTTGTTCAGTGTTATTTTTGTCACAGCATGGCCAGTTTTTATCCGGTTGAGGGAGCTCCAGATCTTTTTTGTGAGGTTCATTCCTGGAGGGAGAGTAGTCGGATATTTCTTCCCCTTTGTCGCTCGACCGTGGTAGGATATCCATTGAGCTCTCCATTCTTCTTTTACACTACAGCTTTTTGGGGCGAGGTTGTGGTTGTTTTCCCAGATTAGCTTTCTAGATTTATCCTGGTACGTGGCAGGTTATCCAGTATTTCGTGGATTGGTAAATCTCTAAGGGATGATGGGCTATTAATCTTGGCCCTTTCACGCGCTGTCGCTTATTGGCGTCGTAGATCGGGTGGTGCTATGTTAGCAAGAACTGGCAGCCACAGGATTGGTATAGACTTAAGGGTTCCAGTCACTGTCATCATTGTCTCATTTAGATGAACATCTACTTTGTTGAGGTGGTTGCTCTTGGACCATACGGAAGAGCAGTATTCGGCGACCGGATACACGAGGGATTTTACCGCATTTCGCAGGGTGTTTGCAGCCCCAGCTTACCCCGGCCAGTGTCCTGATTGTTATTGCTTGTTTTGAGCTTCTGTTCTGATGGTTTAAGATGTTTTTTGAATGTGAAAGATCTATCAAATGACACGGCTAGGTATTTGGGGCATTGGTTATGACGTAGTCTTTTGTTCCCGAATATCATGTTTAGTTCTTTTTTTATCATTCTGTTATTGAGGTAGAATGTGCTGACTTCCATTTTCCCAAAGTTCGAGCACAGCCTTCACTTCCCATAATATAGTTCTAGCTTTTTCAGATCCCTGGTAAGTGTCTGCTTACGTTCTTCGAATGTTTTGCTGTTGGTTGCTATTGCTAGATCGTCGGCGTAGCTGAACTTTACGGATTCAGTTGCAACTATATCACTAGGGTACAAGTTAAATAAGAGTGGGGCCAAGACCGATCCCCGTGGGAGGCAGCTTTCTATGGTATAGGATTTACTTGTGGTTTCACCGACAGTGACCTTAAAATAGCGATTTTTAAGCATGTTCTCCATTAGTACTGTGATCTTAGAGCTTGAGAAGGTTTGATTTAGTTTGTGTAACAACCCATCCGTCCAGACAGTATCGTATGCCGCGATAAAAGTCGATAAATGCCACTGAGGTTTTCTAATTCTTTTAGAAGCCTGCTTCTATAAATGAGGTTAGAGGGAGGACTTGCTCACCCCAGCTTCGTTTTTCTCGAAATCCTGCTTGGTGTTGTGGAATTATAGAGTCAATTATTTGATACATTTTGATATATCCCAAAATTAATCAGGTTTTTTATTTGAAAAAAAAATCGCTAGATGGATCAAAAAGCTTTGGAACGCAAACACCTATTTTTCCATAAAATAGTTTTTTTTTCTCAACAACCATTACAATATCAAAAATACCTGCATTTTTCTATAATTTATGGTCCAACATCTACTAACTTTATTAAAATCTAAATTTTATCTTTTGAAACCTAGGAAAACGGAGAAAAACGGTCATGCCTGACACATTTTGAGCTCTATCTTTAGGACGATTTGATTGAAAATTATTAAAAAAAATATTTTAGGATCCTTGGAGGTAGCGCTTTCAAATACGTGGGTCATCGATAACTAAAGCTGTGCAAAATTTCAAATTTCTACGTTACACAATTTTCAAGGAAAACCCCTTTTTGACAGACGGACGGATGGGCACGAGAGAGAGAGAGAGAGAGAGAGAGAGAGAGAGAGAGAAATTATAAGGGTTCCGTTTTTTTCTTTTAAGGTCCGGAACCCTAAAAATCGAAATCATTAGAAAAAATCTAGGTTTTGAGGTTGAAATCGATTATGAAAAATTACAGGCTTAGACTCAAAGTTTTGAGAAATCATAATTTTAAAAAGAAAAAACAGCTCAAAGCGTCCGAAACTTTGCTATAAAGGTCCAAATCTAAAGAATAAATCCGAATAACTCGATTTTTTTTCCAAAATTTTAATTTTCCAAGATCGAAATTTACTGGCATTTTAAAACCACTTTTTAATCTCGAGAATTATAAGTTTTTAGAAATAGATGAATTTTGAAAACTTTCTTGTTTAGTAAATTTAGTTCATTTTAAATTTTGATTGTTTCTCTCAATATTTAGCCTTAGACTTTTAAATTTTACTTCTCTTTAGGATTCCGTAATTTAAAAGAAAAAAAAAACGGAACGCTTATAATTTCACTCTCGTGTCTGTCACAAAGGGGTTTTCCTCCAAAACTATGTAACGTAGAAATTTAAAATTTTGCACAGCGTTAGTTCTTGATAACCCACACAAATATCCCCAGCCAATGATTAGGAAAAGACAATATCTTATAATAAAATTGGGGGTTAACTTAGCCCCCGAAGTTTTAGTAAATATATCGTGTAAGGTAACATTTGAAAAGGATATCCCTAAGAATCCTTAAAATATTTTTTTTAATAATTTTCGGTCTTAAAGAGACAGCTCAAAAGGTGTTAGAAATGACCGTTCCTTCCTGTTCTCCCAGGATTTTAAAAATACAATTTGAGCTATTAATGTAACGAGAAGGTTGCCAGGCGACCAGGCGTTAGTCGAGTCGTCTGGCCACATCCGAGATTGTTTAAGCCGCTAATAATCGAGTTGCATTCAAAGCTTTATCGTATCATTGACAACGATGACATAAAAAAATCAATAAACTTCTAAAATAAAATTTGTATTTGTGGTATTATGATAGGTAACTAAGCTAGTATAATTGTAACTAACGTATTATATGCTACTAACTTATTATGAAAGCTGCTAAATATTATGAGGTTAATAATTATCAATAAAGATTTAATTTTAAGGACACTTAATTTTCAATGATACGATAAAGATTTTAATAGGGTTAGTAGATATTGGGGCATAAATTATTAGAAAACTGCAGGCTTTTTCCATATCGCAATAGCTGTTGAGAAAAAATATTTTATTTAAAATAGGTGCTTGCATCCCAAGGCTTTTCGACTCGTATAGTAATAATTGTTTTTAAATGAAAAACTTGGTTTAGCCGAAGTATAGGTTGCAGGTCAAATTTGTCTTACATTATTTGATTTAGATCAATATTTTCGAAGTTAGCTCTGGTTTATTAAATTGCACGCAACGCATTAATTGTGTTTGTAATTTGCTGATGAATGCTTTTTATCTCAGACATTATCACACAGTTATCACTTCCATAAATATTTGGATTGATCGTAGAAAAAAGTGTGGATATATGAAAATAGAAATGTTTTTATTTTTCAACTATGACAAAAAAATTTTGATAAAGTTTTAAATTCATACATAAGTAAAATGTTTAATTTGACTGTTCACTGTAGTAATTGATGGAGTGTTCACTGTAGTAATTGATACGGTGATACGGCTGTACGAGTCCGATTGGCTATTGGCTAAATTTTTGCCTAATATTTCGACTAAAAATATTTAATTTATAACGAGTTTCTTTGTAAATATGAAATTTTCTCTTAAAATTTTCATAGTAAATTAGAGATTTCAACTTCATAATTTAAATGTTTCTATTGGAAGGAGCTGAGGGGATAAGGAGGTTTATAATTATAAGGAGAGTCAAGTTTTTGTTGGAAGACCTGTATACATTGTGCAGCATCCTTTTTCCAGAATCCACGATTAGATCATATTTCAAACCTACTGTATATGCAATATAGTGGGGAGACTTCAGTGATAAATGAAGTCAGAAACTTACTGTGCATCGATTTACGCCACCTGCAAGGCAACGGACGCACTAACTTTACTGAAATATATTTATCTTGTTTCAGACTGAGTACCGGATCTGCTCGGCATGTGGAGAAGCTATTAGCGATAAATTCTTGCTGGAAGTGTCAGGCAGGAGCTGGCATGCTAGATGTCTTCGATGTTGTGTATGCCAGCTCCAATTAGACAGGCAACCATCGTGTTTCATCCGGGACAGAGCAATATACTGCAAAGCAGATTACGCTAAGTAAGAAATTTACGTTATTTTTTTAGTATTTATCTTTTATCTATGATAGACTGCAACACTTGTTCAGGGTTGTTGAGCTTATGTATGAAAAAATACGTCAACAATGGACCAAGAAGAGGAGGTGGCGTACATGTAGAACAATATCGTATGGGCATAATGCTCATCGATGATGACTGGATAAGTAGAAAGATATTCGAACAAGTTGAAGAATTTACCACACACACACATACATACGGACAATGGCCGTAAGCATATTGTGCCCGAGTGACTCGCACTTCTTGCATTTTCATATTTCATTTGTCATCCGTCATAGACGGCAGTGACATCTGACCACATCATCTCGCGCTTTACATATAAACTTTTCGACTGGGTCCGTTCCCATCACAATGTGTACCATTATATTCCATCGGGGAATTGTTTACCTCGAGAGGAGACGAACACAAAACTGTCTTTGAGTCCTGATATTTTATTAATAAATCACGATGAAATGAGGATCCAGCTAATAACTCATCTTTTGTCACGTTGTTTTTTTTAGTAAGAATGTCGCTGGGAAATATTTGTAATATTTCTTCTTAGGGATATTTAAGCCTTTGGTCCTTATGATGAATGAATCATTTCTACGAAGGTAGTCGTAAAATTTTAATTATCACCAAGAAATAATTAAGAAATTATTTAGACATGTAATTAAAAAATATTTATCTGCCCTGATAACAAGAGGATAAAACGCCCTTAAATTTATCATGCCCCCTGGGTACCTAACCCCAATCCGACGCTGAAAATTACTTGATGTTTTGAATGTCGCCTATGTCACTTTCATCTAGCTGCTTTTTTCCGGGGGCATAATAGCAGTGCCATAGCAATACACCTTACTTTAATGTTACTTATTTACTCCTCGGAAGTAATCAGCAACTAATAATTATTCAGTATATAATTTTACTCTCTGAAGAGAACTATTAATAATCTAAGAAAGACATTCGTAAAATTTCATACTTTGTACTTCTCAATATCACCCTTTCATGTGTGGGATATACAGGATGGACCATAAGTAATGGATACATAGAGCAAGAGTAGATTTTTAGTATAAAAATAACGTAATTTAGCCACATTTACCTTATACCAAAAGTTGATATTAACAGAGATACAGGGTGTCAAAGTTGAAAAAAAAATTGTGATTTTTTTCGCATAACTCATGAACGCATTTCACTAGAGACAAGAAATTTGGCATAGGAGGGTTTCTTTGGTCAAGAAATTTTAATTCGCTAACAGATTGCCAGTAACTCGTAGGGGGCGCTACCTGCGCTGCCCTGTATTATTCTAAAGCATCATAACTTTTTTGTGCCTCCATGTACACTTATTTTAAATAGACGCTTTTATTTACCTACATTTTTTACGTAAAAAAGTTATACTTTCTGAATGTTGATAGAAGCAACCGTTTCAAGATATTTGCCTTCAAAGTTTGCCGTACGTTTATTTTAAGTTATGTAAATGTGAATTTTTCGAAGTAGGTCTCAAAATAAAAGTAATAAAACTGAGTGTAAAATAGTTTATATTAAATATTACTTTACTGACATTATTATTACACATATTTTTTAAATTTCTAAAACAAATTTAAATAAAATACCAATACAAAATTTATTTTCAAAAATAAGTATGTGGGAAGTGAACTTTTTCGTGCAAAGGTATTGTAAACAATTAAAAACCTGGCTGTCTTTTATTGAAATTTATGTCCAAATATCTGCTTTGACCACCCAGACTACTAAACTTTTCTTGTGCGGACTCGGAGATCATCACTCACATCTCGATGTTAGAAAATAAATTACGTCTTAATTTTTTGGATTTTCTTTATTGAGATTTTCAAAATTTAGGTAATAATATTATCAGCAAAGTAATATTTGACGTAAATTAGTTTCAAAGATGTCTTATGATTACTTTTTTTTCAAGACTACTTCAAAAATATAATATCTTGGTAATTTAAAACCAAGACACCGTCAAGCTTTAAAGGCAAATATCTTGGAAACGGTTGCTCGTATCAACTTTCAGAAAGTACACCTTTTTTACGCAAAAAATATGGAGAAATAAAATAACCCATTTAAAATTAATATACGTGAGTGCATAAAAAAGTTATGAAGATTTGGAATTATGCAGGATAGCGCAGGTAGCGCCCCCTATCAGCTATTGGTAATATGTTAGCAAATTAGAGTTTGTCGACTTAAGAAACTCCCTTGTGCCAAATTTCGTGCCTATATTACAATTGATTCCATAATTATATGAAAAAATCGAAATTTTTTTTTCAACTTTGACACCCTGTATCTCTGTTAATATCAACTTTTAGTATAAGGTAAATGTAGCTAAATCACATTATTTTTATTCGGAAAATCCACCATTGCTCTGTATACCATTACTTATGGTCCACCCTGTATAATCCAAATGTATTACTTCTCAGGGATTCCAAGAGCAATTCGGCAACGAACGTCGGGTCATAATTACTTCTTTAGGAGTAGCAAAGTTTCTTGACTTTTCAACACCACACACGTTTCACCATTTCTTGTTTTTCCTGCGAGAATTGTATCAGATACCGAAGGCCTAATTCGCCTAATTCGGTGATTTTTATTCCGAGCATCTCTATGTCGACACGTAAAACTGACCTGGAGTAATATATCAAGCTACCAGTTTACACTAAACTTCAATTTGGGATGTTTTCGATCCGTGTAACTCAGCCCGGTCGAACCGTAAACAACTCTTACTTAGTATTCCAGTATTCGGTGATTGTTTCATTAACATTTTACAGTTTTCGGTAGGCGTTTGTTGATTTTAATTACTTCTGAAGCACCGTGATCCCTTCTGGAGCATTTTCATGTTTGCTGTTAAAGAGTACATATAATAAATCTAAGGAGAAATGCATCATTAATGGTTGAACCAATTCTAAGAAATATTTTTGTCATCAATTACATTTCTAAATTCTTTAAGTTTCTGGGAATAACATTATTGCTTAGCCGCTTAATAGAAGATTGATTTTAAGATTGTGCAGCATAAATACCTTCGAAATCATTTATGAGCCTTTTGATGCTTCACTAACTTTCTAAAAAAACAGAAATTAAACAAAAACTTCTGAAAATTTGGAAAGTACCTGCAACTGTAAGTTTCTGAAAATAGTATCTCAAAAATGAAAACGGAACCGCAGTCTTGACAGAAAGGCACAAAACACAATAGTTTCTCTCAAAAAATCTTATCGACACTATAAAACAGCGTAGACATCATTGTTCTTCCTTTTAAGACGAATCTCCACGAAAAGTTGGTTTTCCACTAAAAAAAACCCTCACATAACCGAAAACCGAATGACCTGCTTCTTCTATTAAACAGACTCCAAAAAATAAAAACGACAGTGGAATTGATCCTATGAATCCCTTAGAAGCAGAAATTTTTACAAATGTATATACACTCGAACCTTGTTAAGCCAAAAGTAGATAAGAGAGAAAACCCTATAAGTAAAAGTAATTGTAGAGTCCCGTCATTTTTAACTTCGAAAACCTCTATGAGTGAAAAGGTAGAAACCTCTCAAAGGGAGAGTCGGGCCTATATAATTGAAACTACCTCTAAACCTGTACTTCTATAAGTGAGAGTGAACAGTTTTATAAGCAAAAATAAAGCTTCTTTCTGGTCAATGTCATTATTAAAATGCAGCTTATAAAATTCTTGGAACGACCAAAGAATGTGCCTCTATAGCAATCTACTCCTTATTAATACAGTTGATAAAAAAATCACCACGAAAGATTTGTAATGCTTTCTGAATATAATTTTGACTTTGATCTAACAATGGAAAATCGACCTGGCTACTCTCCCATAGAGTATGTCCAAGCAAATATTTTTAAAGACTTTATTTGGGGTTGACAACGGCAAGCCGCCGATGTGGTTGTTACTGGCTGTTACATGAGACTGACGATATTATTGGAAATTGTGAAAACGTGTTTAGAGACAAATATGACAGTTCATATGGAAATGCTCAAGCAAACAAGGGTTTGGAAAGTTTGGATACAGAAAAATTGCTCATTCGAAGGAAACGAGAAAATTTAATTGTTTCAGCTCTAAAGAGTGTCCTCCTTGTAGGTCAAAAGAAGATATCGGATTTCTTTAAGTAAGCAAATAATAAATAAAAATAAACAGAAAAATAAATAAATAACTTTCCTCATCTTTCCTTATACCTCCATAAGTGAGACGAATTACTCCTGTACCTCTATAAATCTATAAGTAAGAAACTAAGTGGGAAAAAATCCAGGTCCTTTGAACTCTCTCTCTTCAACGTTCGACTGTAATAGGATTTTGCTGCATCCTTCCAAAGTTTCTTCACATCATCAGTGTTTAGAATTTGCTTTCAGGAACTACAAAGCCTTCTCTAGAATTTAGCATTACTTCAAAAACTTCATAAACGTTAAATAATTAACTTCGTAAAATAAGAACTGTCCACCGGGTACGATAAGTGTATCTTTAAAAACTTTACGAACAATCCTGTTACAAAAGACACCAATTTCAAAAAAAGGAACAAAAAATCAAAATGTTGCCTATTACATCTAATGGAGTGATTAAGCTAGTCGAAAACTACAAGCGCCTTGACGACACCAACATACGAGGTATGTAAATTAAGTAATGAGACTGACAAGGAGCGTCTGATATGGCAACACTGAAAGCACGGCCTCAAGGGGCGAGAGATGGACATATGATACGCGTTTAGTGCGAGCTTGAATTGGATCGAGTCATTTGGTTGTCCGTTTCCTGTGAAAGCGATTTTCGTACTGCGTTTTAAAAATGAGTGACAAGGTCAGACAGTGAATCAACATTTCTAGGGATTATCGAAAGACTTTGAAAAAGGGTCATGTGAGTAAGACCAAACATGAAGGACAATTAGATCTTGCATCATGACAACATCATGGCAATCAGAACAACTTTCATACCCGAGTTTTTGGCCAATAAAAGCATTCCTGTAGCTCCGTAGCCTCCTTATCCACCTGACGTGAGTCTTTGTGACTTTTTTCTCTTCCCAAGATTGAAAATTCATCTCAAAGGACATCATTTTGAGACATTCGAAAATATTCAAACGGCTGTAACCGATCAGCTGAAGGCTGTTCCAGTCACCGAATACCAGCACTGCTATGAAGAACCGTCTCACAGGCTATGTGGCTTTCCAAAGAATTCTTTTGAGAGAGACAACGTACAATTGTAATTAAATTCAAATAAAAATATTTAAATATATCAGTCTCATTACTTAATTTAAATACCTCTTACGATACTTAGAAAACATCGATGTATCGTTTGTAAACATCGACATTTCAACATCGAGAGTAAGGCGCAACGTATATCGATACATCGTTCAGTTTGTAAGAAATGTTTGAAAAATTGATATATCGCATCGCAACAGAATTAGCGGCATCTGTTACATAGAACTGATGAGACAAACGACCTTCCAATTTTGTAACTATACAGGGTGAGTCAGAACGAATAGGTCAACGCTAAACTGGAAATATTACGATAGAACTCAATGTGGCTGGTTTACGAGATACAGAGCGTTCAACATTTAATTTTTTTCTGAAATTTCTCAATAACTGAAAGAGTTTTGATGTTATAGATCTAATCGCCATATTATTTTTGTAAATTAATACATTTTATTTTGCATGTTGAGTTACGCTTAAAACAAATAAAGAATATAAAAGAACGATTAAATCTACAAAGAAAAGGTACTCTTGTTTGAGTAGTCTGAAACTATCGGTTTTTAAAATATTTGCATTTAAAAGTTTTAACGTATTTTTTTACGATTTTTCCAGGCGCAAATATTATATTTTTCAAATTTGAAGCATTCAGTTTTTCAGAAAGAATTAAATTATTTTCAGGAGTTGCGGTAAATACTCCAAGAAGCCGCAAATACATGTAAAAATAATATGGAAATTTTGATTTTGACAATTAAGAAAGTGAAATTTAAAATTTATTGAAGTAGGTGGTAGCACTTCCAACATTCAATTTGAAGTTTGTTATTGTCTTTAATACTAATAATATTAATTGTTACGTACTGCGGCTTTGATTCCTTCTCCGAATCTTTGCATATTTTAAAAATAAAAAATCAAAAAAATTAGATTGAACCTTTTAAATGCAAATAACTCAAAAACCAATAGCTTTAAGCGACTCAAACAAAAGTACCTTCTCTTTGTAGAATTGGTCGTTCTTTTATAATATTGACCTGCTTTAAGCATAACTTAACGGATGAAAAAAATATGTTTTAATTTCCGTAAATAATAATGTGAAACTAGCACCCTCTAGGGACAAAGTCAGAAAAAAAACTAAAATTCGTAATTCTTACACCGAAAAACATAAAATTCCCAAATATTAATTTTATAGCATCAAAACTTTCTCAATTACTGAGAAATTTCAGAATAAAATTTTAACTTTGAACACCCTGTATCTTTTAAACCAGCGACATTAGTATGAGGCATATTGAGCTCAATCGTAATATTTTGGTGTGTAGCATCTCCAGCTAAGCATTGGCCTATTCTTTCTGACTCACCCTGTATAGTCACCCGATAGCCAGGCACAAATTGATGCTGAATTTGTATGCCGCAGATATACAATACAATTTTTTAAACATTTACACTTTAGGCATTTTTATTTTACAATGTATAAAAATGTTAGAGAAAACTAAATATTTTTTTAAAAATTTTTGAGTATTAACTTTGAAAATTAGAAAACTGAATATATTGATAAACATTTCTTAACATTTCGATTTTAAATTCACAAGTATTTATTATTTAAAATTTTGGGGCAAAAAAAAAGAAATAAAATCTTATCTTTATCAAAATTTCTAGATTAAACTTTTAATTTTCAATTTCTTTAAGAGAACTTATTTTACATAAATTTTCTGTTTTCAAACTTTTAATTTTTTTCATCTTTTTTTTAAAACCTCTAGAAAAAGTCAAAATTTTTCTAAACATTTTCAGAAAGAGACCAATTTTCGAGTTGAAACTAAGATTTTCCAAATAAAAACCAAAACAAAATTCTAAAAATTTCGATGCGAATTTCCAAATTGCAAATTTTTTAGAAGTGGTCAATTTTTAAGTAAAAATTTCTAACACGTTTTTACCATGTTTTTCTTAAAAATTGCATATTTTTGTAATTTCTTTTTTTCAAATTTTCGAATTTTTTTCTAAAATTTTGTATTGAAGTACATTTCTTAATTTTACTTTTGTAAATCTTAGGTTTTTCTCGAAAATTGAATTTTTTTTTTAAATTTGGTGTGTAATCTTGAATTTTTGAAACTCGATAATTCGAGAATTTTCATATAAATGTTTGAGATTACGGTAGAAATTACTAACCTTTTAAATTTAACTCTCAAATATTCACGTTCTCTTCTAATCTCAAAATATCGACTTTTTTGACAATTTTAAGCTCCAAACAAAATTTCCAGGCAAAAATAAAATGGAAAACCCTAGTTTTTATCAAAGTTTCTAGTTCTAACTTAAAATTTTTAGTTTCATTGAAAAATTTGTTTTACTCAAATTTCAACTTTTTTTTTATCTTTTATTTTATTCCAGAAAAAAGTCCAAATTTTCAGAAACCAAAACAATTCTTTTAAAAAAAGTCTAATTTTTGAGTCAAAAGTAAAAGTTTCCAAATAAAGACCAAATCAGAATTTTAAAATTTCGAACCTTATTTTTAAATTTGGAATATTTTTTGCAAATTTGGAGTTTATTTTTAAATTTTTATTGAAAATTCGAGTATTTTTTATAAATATGTGGGTTTAAAGTAGAAATTATTAAAATTTCGAGTATTTCAAAGTATTTCTCCAATCTACGAATATAATCTCCAAATATCAACTTTTTGAACATTTTAAAAACAAAGATTTTAAGTCTTAAGTCAAAGTTTGTGGAAAATTAATAAATAAATATGGTTTTAAATTTGAAAGGAAAATAATTGTCATTTCATAACAAATAATAATTAAGGAAATTAGGCTTAGAAAGGCCATCAATTAAAAAAATATATATTTTAGAAACTTCGAGTTAAAAGGGGAGATTTCAACTTTTTCACGAAATTTCGACTTTTTTCTCAAACTTCCAAAACTAAAATTAAAATTTCGACTCTAATTTTGAAATGTCGACTTTAATATAAAACTTTAACCCTCGAAGTATCGACTGTAATTTCGACTTAAACCTAGAAATTTAGAGAAAAAAGTTGAAATTTTGATTATTAAAAATTGAAAATACTGTAAGCAGCTGTCAATATTGTAAGATAAGGAGTGTGGTGGGGCGCAACTTTCATCTTCGTAACCTAACCATAGAATATAGTCATGAACGTCGAATTTTAGACTTTTTTTTTCGAAATTTGGCAAGAAAGTCAAAATTTTGAGTTTATAGTTAAAATTTTGAAATCAAGAAAGAAATTCTGACTTTAATCCCTGAATTTCCTGAAGAAAGTCGAAGTTTCGAGATTAAAGTCGAAATTTCAACTTTAATCTCAGAATTTGGAGAAAAAAGCGAAGGTTCAACTTTAAACTCAAAATTTCTAAAAACGAAGTCTTTTAAATTGATGTCCTTTTTTTACCTTCATACTTTTGGCTATCTTAAACTCACAATTAAATATTTGGAAAACGTCGGAAAAACATTGATGTACCGTTACAGAATACCTATATTTTAGACATTAATGTTGCATTAAAAAAATATCGATGTTTTTGAACGATCGTTGTTGCATCCCTGCACCAACACCAGTTCAAGACAGGCTCGATTGCCAACCGAGAATTCTCGAAAATGAAAAAGATTATAAAAACTACGAACTATTCAAAACGTTCTCAAGATTGAAGCACAAACCAACTAGAGAAATTCATCAGATTATTTTATTGTTTACGTTAATTTAGGCTAAAAAGTTGAAAAAGTACATAAATATTCTGAGATATTTAAACCAATTGTCAAAATTTAAAATTTTGGCAGAAACACTTTATACATCCTCGTGTATCATAATAAGGGAATAAAAAAGTCTTACAATTTTGGATAGAGTGCATTTTACACGTGACAATACAAAAGGATATTATTTTTCGTATTTTCCGTATCTTGTCATCTGGTCAAATTTCTTAGAAAATAAATTGTTAAAACAATTGAAAACTGTTGGTAAACTGAAGTCATATTTGCGTTCTGTGACTCGTCGGTTGCATACCATTAAACATCAAAATTCACCACATAAACCAAAAATAAAATAAAAATTGGAACGAGGGGTTGTACTGGAGAGGTAGTACCTTTTATCAAGGTCAGTGGCGTTCACTGGAACTTAGTGAGTGGGCGGCTATAACTGGTCCCCACGGAGCACCCAATTCTCACTTATGGCTTCACGTGCCACACCCCGGAAAACTGCATCCACTTGCAGGCTAAACAATGTGAAGATAGCCAGACATGGTGAACAGCATCTGATCTTCATGTTAGGAGCAGCTAAAGTAAAACTAGGAAGGCAACGGGAAACCACCTAGTAATTACTCCCAAGAAAACCACATGAATACATTGAACGCACAAAATTTTCCAAAAGTAAAAATAGTCCCCCGATTGGATCTCCGGGAGACACTAAAATTCATGATTGTCACAAAAGAAAAAATTACATTTGGAAATGCCAATTTACCACATAAGGAAAAACCTTTAGATATTATAACGAAGGCTTCCAAGGCCAGAGTCAGTACAGGATATACTTCTTTCGGGATTGGACCGTGTCAAAGAACTACTAAGTGTTCGGCGTTTCGCCCACTATCGTAGGGGGCTTCTTTAGAAGCAAAGAAAAGAAACAATAAATAAAAAGAAAAATATAAGAGAATATGCAAAAATGAAAGAATGAAAAGGTCAATTTCAAAACATCAGAGCACGGTAACTCAGTATGTCCACCATACCAGGGGCGAACCTCTTCTGAATTGAAAATTGGTACAAAGGATAAGAAAGTTTAGACAGAAGAGCATGGTAACTCAGTATGTCCACCATACCAGTGGCGAAACTCTGAAAAGAGGGAAAGGGAAACTTTATATACCATTCGTCAGCGCGATCAGTCCCAAAGATTTCCGATGGTTGGTTTCCAGATGGAGGAAAGTATGTAACCGTCGTCTCTGTTGATGTTTTTGGGGAATTTTTGGTGGGCGAAACGGCGAACACTTTTAGTAGTTCTTTGATACGGTCCAATCCCGGAAAAAGTATATCCTGAAAACCTTCGGAACAAAGATTTAAATACCTGGGAACATAACTTCAGAAGAAATGGTCATCAGGAAAGAAATTGAGTGCAGAATCGAATAAGCCCGAAGCGCGTTCTTGAAATTTAAAAAGGTGTTCACTTACAGTGACTTCGACCTTGGTCTTCGCCTGAGATTTCTGGGGAGTTATGTCTGGTCAGTACTTCTGTACGGTATGAAAACTGGACCCTAAAAGTTAAGGCTATAAATAAATTAGAAGCATTCGAAATATGGACATATTGTAGAATCCTTAAGATACCATGGACAGCCAGGATAAGAAATGAGGACGTTCTCAAACGTTTTAATAAAGATCGAAAACTCTTGAAACACTATAAAACAAGAAAGACAGCATACCTGGGTCACATTATGCGCAACAATAAATATCAAATTCTGCATCTAATTATCGAGGGCAAGATTGAGGGTAAAAGAGGAGTAGGACGAAAAAAAATGTCATGGCTGCGGAACGTGATACAGTGGACAGGCATACGCGATATATAATCATTGATTTACACTGCCAGAGACAGAGAAGTAATGGAAAATGTGGTCGCAAACATCCATTAATGGATAAGATGAAAGAGAAGAAGCGAAAATAAAAATATTTCAAACTTTGGATACATTTTACGTGGGACAATACAAAATAACATTGTTGCGCGTTATTGGTTCGAATGATTAACACTTGGTGAATTGTAACCACTTTATTTCAAAACTGAACTCGGGACACTACAATCGTAATTCACTAACACTGTTTAATTAACTAACTTATTCATTGACTTCTGACTAGCTCAGGGAAAGCCGATCGGACCCCCTATATATCGATCCCGTTTTGGGTTCTAGAAGGATTGAGCAGATAAGACTTATTGTTTGTCGAAATTTCTGAAGCGCTTATCTGCCGTTTGATTTATTATCGCGGCCGCTTTCCCTTATCAAATTTTGTAGAAAATTCCCACATAAACTTTATGGTTACATTTTGTTACAATATTATTTTTCACATTTTCTGTATCTAGCCATGCAGTCAAATTTCCTAAAAAATAAAATGTTGAAATAATTAAAAACTGTTGATAACTTGAGGGCGTTATATTTTATCAATCACCATTTTGATTTTTTTAAATTATTTTCCCAAATCTATTGTTCATATGTCAGCCAAAATTTGATTTGTTTTTAAAAAATTGTCAGTAGTTTTTAAGAATGCAAACAATTTATCTTCCAAACTGTTTAATGGAATATAGAAATTCAAAGAATGTCAAAATCCAGAATTAAACAGTGATTTATGTTGAAAAATCATATCTAAGCAATATGTAATTACTATGAACCAAAATACATAATAAAATAGAATATGACAAGACAACTCGAAAATGTTTCTTATTAGATATGTTTCAAATGGGATATCCAGAATGTGGAATCACCTTATCTTCATGTGGCAATGAAAATTCAAGTCGTAAAACTATTGACGATAATGAAAACATACTTTACTTCCTGCAAGAGTTGCCTGAATGCAAAACCAAGCGTTAAAATCAAGATCCACTTTCCCATAACTGATTGATATTATCAAGAAATAAATCCAGACAACCGGCTGTACATTTACAAGTACCTGACAAAACAAATCTTGACAAACAATGCTCAAACAGTTATAAAATATGATCGAATCCATGTCTAATTTAATAAACAGATGGATTTTGATAAAGTAGTTCGTAGTCGGATGGTGAGCTCGATATCGGATCTTTTATTACAACAAATCATCTTCGGAACGTTTTCTAAGGAATACGGAGGATGACTAGTGTATTTTGTCACCAGGTATTGGCATCCTTTTAAAATAAATTGAACACAATTTATGTTTCTCATGTTTTCAACCTTTTCTCACAGTTCGAAACACATAAGTAAAATCGTCAATTTTTTTTTCAAAATTAAAAATTTAACTAGCTTAATTTTTACTCTTTTCCTCGTAACATCACGACTTAATTCGGCATTTCAACTTTTGGTCGAAATCCCAAGTTTGAATTTTTGTTTACTAAATCCTTAGTCTTTTTGATGGAACGTTCCGTGGTTATGTTCCAAAATTGATATACAAATCTTCTCCTCTAAACCCAAGAAATAAAACAACAACACTTGCTCTAATGCGTTTCGATAATCAAGCTATCATCAACGAAAAGTGTATTCGATGACTCTCTTAGGAAGTGTTTCCCAGCCGGTGTTTCGTGGCACACTAGTGTGTCGCCGGAGCTTCTCAGGTGTGTTGCTAAAATAAAAATCATATGTTGTTAGCTATCTAAGTTATTTAGTGTAAGAAATGGTCAGATCGCCACTTGACCACCAGAAGCATGTGGACTGACCAGCGACCCTATTAGAACAATAGAACACATGTGGGGTAAAACTTGGTGTTTTGAAGTAGTCTGTAGGTTTTGTACAACAGAAGAATTGCATCCCAGATCTCGGCGATGTCAGTTCACTTAATAAACGTCGTTAAGTTTACATAAAACGCGTTTCATTTTATCGGAGCTATCAAGACTTGATAGTGATCCGGAACATATGTAAATAATAAAAATTTAAAAAAATATCGTCTTGCAAAGTTTTCTGCATCGCCCTTTTTTACCCAATACGAAAGTGTGTTACTTACAAAAAGACTGGGAAACACTGCCCTTACATTATGATTTTTTATTTTGCATCTTCTCAGCGTCAGCTTTTTCTTAACCTGCTGTGTTGTTTCAGAAGTTTTGGTGCAAAATGTTCAGTTTGTGCAAGAGGAATATCGTCAAGTGATTGGGTGAGAAAGGCCAGAGATCACGTTTATCACCTCGCATGCTTTGCATGCGCCGCATGTCACAGACAGTTATCTACTGGGGAAGAATTCGCTCTTCATGAAGACAGGGTGTTGTGCAAAGCTCACTATCTGGAAACATTGGATGGGGGAACAACTTCCTCGGATGGTAGGTCAGACAATTTCTACATTCCCTTGTACAATAAATGTCAGTAAAATGTCCTAACGCTTAAACATCACGCATTTGCTCCCATAGGATTAGCAAGAAAGTAATTTCGGTTTTTACCAATGGATGGCTTTGTATTTTTGAAGTGACAAAGTTTTGATGTACCACTTGAAAGCTTTGGTGAGTTTGATGCGTCAGCCTGCACTTTTACCCTGAGCTATTAGTTCGGAAAGTAAAGTCTCAAAATATTTGTTGATTATATTAAGCGACTGATTCTATGAACCCGTGATTCTATTAAGCGGCATCTCCTGTATACTCAGTCGTAGGAAGGAAGAAAAAGCAGCTCCGTGTCGTTGCTAGGTTTAATTTTGTTAGTAGTTGCAATAACAATCAATTTTTATCTATATTCACTTAATAATTGTTTGGCACATTTCTCGGGATTATGATTCTGTACGTGGTTGTCATTTAACGACCTTCTATCATCCCTTGTGAATTTTCCATGTGATTTCTTTACAATGATCGCTTAGTTCATTTTGATCAATTAAGAGTCGATTAAAAATTATAATATTACTTTTTCTTCAACGGACATTGGTTTGGTAATAAATGTATTGCAACAGCCTTGAACAAATAAACATGCAATAGAACAGTACATAACATTGTTCTTAAAACTGTTGAAGAGCTAATTTCGATTTTCCTGATGATTGTTGCTGGTTATCCCATTCTCTGCCTAATTTTCTTCCAGAAATTTGGATTCGGGCACGTCCATTTTATAAAATGAGATTAAGGGTTTCCTATAAATTGACACTTTTATCCCATCTGTTACTTTTCCTCGTCAATTAATGAAACTTACTTCTAAAGTATCATATCCATTATATAGCCCTGATCTTGCACCATCAAATTAGAAACGGTTTGGAAGTTTGTAAAACTCTGTATGGTAGAACTTTCACTAATAATGGTGACCCAAAAACCAAAAGATCTATGAGCGCGGAATCATGAAGTTATCAAAACACCTAATTGAATAAAATAATAAATATATTTTTGATCGGAAGTCATAGTTTATATAAAAATTGAATTTTATTTCACTTTAAAAAACCAAAATTACTTTCTTATACAACCAGTAATATACATATAAAGTTTTGGAAAATTACTGCGGGCAATATTTCAAGATATCTTCATTTCAAACCCCATGACTGAAAAAAATTCTGATAATGAACTGCAAAGATATCTTAGTCTTTTACTTTAGTAAAAAATGTCTAAATACAGTCTTAAAGGTCGAAAATTGTTTAATACATGTAATATTATGTAAGATTTTGCCTTAAATACATAAACATAGATGTTAGTTGTTAAATAATAAACTTATCCAATTGTTTAAAATTTTAAATTGCGTCCTGTCTATCAAGTTCTTTTTTTCAGATGGATATGATGCAGAAGGATACCATAAAAATAAAGCGAAAAGAGTCCGTACTACATTTACAGAAGAACAGTTACAAGTACTGCAAGCAAATTTTCAGCTCGACTCCAACCCCGATGGTCAAGATCTGGAAAGAATAGCCCAAATTACAGGCCTTAGCAAACGTGTAACGCAAGTTTGGTTTCAAAATTCAAGAGCAAGGCAGAAAAAACACATGCACACGGGCAAAGTAAAAACACAGAGTAAGTTTCGATGAAACCTATATGCACCTGCAGAAAAAGTATTTGGATTTATTTTTTAAAATATAATTTAAAATATTTCCATGCTTTTATTTTTGTTGTTCAGAATTTGGTTAAAGATTACTGCCTGTTTACAAAATTATGGTTTTAGCAAGAAAGTTATTTTTCTGATGGTAAAATAAAGTCAATTTTTTATACAAATCAGATGATCCTTGCTTATTATCTTCCAGGCAACCTAACAATTCAGGGCTCATAGAACTTCAAATCCTTACCAATAAAACGCTAAACATTTGGGTCATCATTATTAAAAAAACTTGGTCATAAAAAGAGCTTCACAAACTTCTAAATAAATTGTCATATGATGGCGCAAAGTGAAGGTTGTATGGTGGATATAACCTCATTTTCCATTGTGGGTGATACGTTTGACTTGTCAACGATTTGTTTCCTTCCACACAATCTAATTCAGTTGCGACTTTATTTGGTCGTGATCATCTTCAGTTACTCGAGCAGAATACTGGTCTTCATCGAGAGAGAAATCTCCAAAATTCAACGTTTTAAACAAATCGGTTTTTTGCATAAGTTATTGTAATCCTCAGCAGCTTTTTTATCTTTAAGGAAGTAACCAATAAAACTTATCGAAAATATTCGTTCTTACATTCTACATTAAATTAATAGTTTACAAACAAAATTGTGTATAATTTGTTTCCAAAGTGACTTGTAGGTAACAGTTTCAAGGAAAAAAAATCAGAAATGCGTGCAATGGTCATTCCAATAAAAATTTGTGATTGCACTTACTCCTAGAATAGATAGATTCCAATTCATAAAGAGAATTGCATCTTCCAAAAATGCTACCTACATTACATCCGTATGTTATTAAGAAAAACAACGGTATGGGATTTTGGGACATTCTTAATAAGCTTTTCCGACCCCAAGCACTAATACCATTCAGAATAATTTTGACGATGGTTAGCTTATGTCCTTTCAAATTTGAAAAACTTTCAAGTCGCTTTTTAATAGGGAAAAGAAATAATCTTGGAAAAATTGCCAAACGCAGTATTTGCTCAAACCCCGTAGGTCCTAAAATCAAAAAAAGAAACGTTCAATCTTTCTAAATGAGTTTTATTCTTTCTTTTTTTTGTAGGGACGGATTGGTCCTTAGCTATCTTCAAAAATTGATATACAAAAAAAGAAAAATTAAAAAACACAATACTTGGTCTAACGCGTTTCGATAACCAAGTTAAATTTTTAATTTTTCTTGGTTTCAGGGGACAATATTGGTAATAACTTTTTTAGGTATTAACTGTTGGCTGTTTTGACTATTTTTTGTGGATAAGAAATATGTTCCATTTATTTATTTCTTAGATCCAAAGTAGGTGTAAATAACTTGTGTTTTTTTCCAGTGCATAACTCCAGAGATGAGAATTCATTTGGAAGACATATTAACCTTCATCTAACGTACTCATTTCAGCAACAGCAAAATAATTCAAAAAACAATATTTTCTCACAACCGGGTAAGTTCAATTTTAATGCAGTCATTTTTTTCCAAAAAAAAAAATTTAATTAGCAAAGCTTAGTCTACACAGTCTACGGCAAATAAGTAGTTGAAATATTTTAAAATATTATAATAAAATTGCATTCGCCTATGTTTTATAAAAGTTTCATTAAAGTATGAGGGATTTTAGTGATTATGAATATTTTTTCATGATTAAATTAGTTTCCAGTAGACTCCCGTTAAAGTTGCTACTCCCCGTTATCCCTACCATTGTCGAAAAATATATATATTTTATTGCTCCTTGAGCAGTTGAGTGGGTTATTCGAAAGTGGCGCTAAAACTCGGAAGTTCAATTCGGTGTTCGAAATTCAGAGTGGGGGAATATCCGCGCAAATTCAACGATCGGACAACTTTAACGAGGGGACAACTTTAAGCGGGCGCAACTTTAGCGGGAGTCGACTATACCTCCAACCTAGGCTGCCAAATTGTTACTTCCGTGTATGTGTAATAAGTCAGCTCATGAGCTCACAACCAAGTCAGTTTGCAAAAAAATAAATACTTGTGCATTTCAAAATTTTGAAATCTTTTTGTTAGTTGTTACTAAAATTTATTCTTCACTATTTTTTCTAATGTGCATTCTATTCTAACTAATGTTTTTTAATATGTTTTTCATTTAAATGTTTCAGAGTCATCCTTAGATGAACTTTCCCAGGATTCTACAATGCACTGCATGCAGAGTGAAGTGTAAAACAGACTTTCTTGAAAAAAGCTGCAAGTTTTGAATATATTGATCAAGTTATCAATATATTTTGTGATTCTGAATGTACTATTTTTAGTAATAATTATATTGTTAATTAGTCCTAGACCTATTTATTTTGTTAATCCTTCCTCTTGAGTGTTCCAAAAAATAACTTTCCTTGTAGAAGCCTTTTAAGTATTTATTCTATAGTAAAAAAAATTAATAAAATTTAAAGGATATCAAAAAAGAAACGGAAGCAAATATTTCGAAATTGGGTATACAGAGTATACACTCAACTGGTAATAGTGTATTTTTGGAACACTTACAAACCTATGTCCGGAATATACTATATTATACTTCATACAATTATTAGCAGTATATGTTAAACTCAAAGTTAATTACTGTACTGTTGTAAGTGTATAAGTTTAATAAAATAATTTGAAAATACAGGTGTTTTTATTTTCTACCAAAAGCAAAAATAACAATGATACATAGTCAGTACTTAGAATAGGGAGGGGTAGGGCGGTTGCCGCCCTTGGCTCTTGAAGCCGCT
Organism: Dastarcus helophoroides; assembly: GCA_028583605.1. Classification (NCBI taxonomy): domain Eukaryota; kingdom Metazoa; phylum Arthropoda; class Insecta; order Coleoptera; family Bothrideridae; genus Dastarcus; species Dastarcus helophoroides. The sequence continues at coordinate 51,948,939 of CM053325.1, read as the reverse complement.
GAAAATTTACATTCAAATTTTTTCCATTTTTTTTTCTTTAAAATCCGTACTTTCCTTGAAATTTCAGCGTTTCTTGAGAATTTAAATTTTTTCACATTTCGCTACTTTTTACAAAATTTGCCTCTTTAATGATGACAAATTTTGGCTTTCTCTAAAAAATTTCGAATTTTTTCTGGAATTTTCGAATTATTTTTCAAAATCCATATTTGCTTTTGCGAATTTTTTTTGATTAGTTTTTTCGAAATGTCAATAGTTTTCTCAAAACCGGAAATCGCAACTTTCTCGTCGAAAATAATCTTTTTTTTAACAACTATTTTAAAAATTGGATTATTTTCTCAAAAACAACATTTCTGTGCGCAATTTCCATTTTTTTTATAAATTTTAGTTTTCCTCCTCGGCATTCGTCTTTTTATCTGGATTTGCATTTTTTCAAAATTCGTTTTTTTTTTGTTGTTAATTTTGACTTTATTTGCAAAATTTGACTTTTTTTCTTAAAACTTGACATTTTCTGAAAAATTTCGAATCTTCTTTCAATTTCGAAGTTTCACTTGAAAATCTACAGTTTTTGTTTATTTCATTTTTAAATAACTGATATTTTTTTGACAATATAAAACTGATAATTTAAAAAAGTTCTTTATTGCACAATTAGAAAACAAATTAACTCAATCTTTTTATTTTTTTATTGACCGATAAGCTACTCATCAGCTCAACACTAGTTTTATCAGGGCCGTAACAGGGATAATAAAAAATATGTAAATCTGCAGTTTTTGTTTTAAAACATTTATAAAAAACTATAGTTCTACAAAAGACTATGAAGTTACCAGCAGTTTAGAAACATCAAGTGCACAACAAATTTTGCCGTTTAGTATCCTGCCCTTATGTTTTGGCAGGTTCACGTATGTTCTTTACTTAATTCGTACTCACCAAATTGACATTTAACCTTGAAATTCTGGAATACTATCAGAAATAAAAGCGGTCCATTAATTTTTATCAAAGCCATCTTTGATTTTTTGTTTTGTATCTTATTGTTAGTGTCGAAAGAGCCATATGTAATAATCCGACGAATATCTGCTTAACCATTAAAAATTTCGAAATATTTGTAGGCAAAAAAAATGTTCATTTTTTAATTTTGTATCTCACCGTAACCCCATTATGCTTTCAAAGCACTCCGAGTAGGATGCAGAAACAAGGATAGATGGCGATGAACCGCCTTCTTAAATAAGGATAGGTTGTAATTTTTGGGGAAAATTCCTTTCGGTAACAAGTTCCATAGCTTGGAAGTTCTATAGATAAAAGAGTCTCCGTAGACAGAAGTCCTCACTGTGTCAAGCTGGACCGCACAGGAATTTGCAGTCTCCGACTGCCTTGTATGCCTGCGAGCATCTTCCACGATAGTACTGGTAGAAAAGAGACAAGTCACCATACGCCTGTGCTCTAGTGTTTCCAGAGAATCGTCATTAATTAGACAAATCAGTGGCAGCTAGTGCTAAAAAAAATTGGGGGTTGAAAAGAGACACTTACCAAAATGTGCCGAAACTGGAAATTTTTAATTAATCTGGAATTAAGAGATATTTAGGATTTTAAATCATATATGTTATACATGTATAGTATATTATTAAAATTCCCCTGTTATAATATTAACAAAAATCAGACATTTACTTATTGGAAGCGGAAGTCTATACGATGATCTTTAGCAGCTGCAAATTTATCAATAACTTTTTGATTGCGGTCGGGTATTGCTTGCATTAAGTCCTTTTCTTTGGAAAGCATCGTTAATGCGGACAATTTTTTCATGGCATAATGTGTTTTTTAAAAAAGTTTTTAATTATTTTCAGGGTGGAGAAGCACCCCCTCCTTCAGCAGAAGCCATTGGGATAGTTATCAGGATTTTTGAAAGCATTTAGAGTTCCACTAAAAATTTTACTAAGCTCACTGTTTTCTGAAATAATGTTATAGAGTGCAGAAGTCGATTTCAACCCTTCTATTTCGTAAATTACAGGTATTTCAGTTCTTAGTTTTTGTACATTAAAAAATGGATATACCTTAGTGGTTTTTTTAAAATTCTTTTCGGGAAAAGTGGTTCTATACTGATTAAGTTTTTCAGAAAAAAATAAGGTTGGTGCAATTAAATGACCAGTGAAGCTGAATTGTTCTTTAGCTTGGCGGATAATAATATTGCATAGTACTTTAGCTTCGCGAACTACATAGTTCTGTTAAAACTTCGCTTTTTACTAAACATAGTCTCCCCAATATTTAAGTCTGGAATAGGTCGTCCAAGTCGCTTAATTTCCAGTTTTTCCGACACAGATCAGTTACAGAATGGTTGTGCAATTAAACTTTGCACTGAATTCCTTTTTATTTGTGTTTCACAGCTCACAACATTGACCGACAACAAATTAAAATAGCGAGTTGATATTTGGTTTGCATCCACAAGTGCAACCTAATGCTTGCTTATGGGCAAGTATTTAAATGAACAGAATATGAGTTAAGGCGCAAATGCATATGTGGAAAGCAAAGTTTGCAATCTAGCTTGCAAACTATGCAAACCATGGACCCAACAACCTCTCCAAATTCTAACGAACCGGGTTAATCCGTTATAGTCATGTTTGGTAACGATAAATCTGTTATATTAATAAATAAAATAAACAACAATTACTTTACTTTTTATCCCGGCTCTTTTTTTGGAGGTTGCGCAAACCTGCAAACCTTAGCACTAGCCCCCACTGAGACAAATAGCTCTTCTTTGAATTGAATCCAAGACAGCTAAAGTGTGTTTTGGGGCAGAACTCCAAACATGAGAACAGTATTCCAGTGTTGGCCTAACTTGAACTTTATATATTGTGAGTAGCTGATGAGATGTGATGTACTTTTTAGCTCTAAAAAGAAAGCCTAGCTTCTGAGAGGCGAATTTGGCAATGACGCGAACATGATTGTCCCAAGAGAAGTTAGTGCTCGCATTCACTCCTAGGATAGATAGATTAGATCCCATCGGAAGCAGAGTAGGAGACAGGACAGACCCCTGAGGCACCCCTGGGTTAATCACGAATGTCTTGGATGAGACGCCATCGGCGACGACCTAAAGAGATCTGTCAGCGAGAAAATTGGATATCAAATGACAGAGTCCCGGAGGAAGACCATAAGATGTTAATGTGACGAGAAGAGATCTGTGTCAGACTCTGTCGAAAGCCTTTGAGATATCCACTGCCACAATTCGAGCCTTACCATGTTTTTCCATAGCTGAGGTACAGATATGAGTAACATATGCCAGTAGATCGCCAGTGAAACGTTATTGTCTAAAACCGTATTGCCTGTCGAAGATGATTCTATTTTCCTCCAGATATTTGAGAATCTCGATGTTGATAACCTTTTCCATCATTTTAGATATAACGGGTAACAGACAAACAAACAAATTGTGAACATATGACACAGAGGCTCCCACCACTGTTATGCACAGGGCTCCCAAAATAAGATTAATCCTCTCCTGGCCAATGGAGTGAAAAACTTTAGATGGTATGCCACTGGCAAATTGTTAAATATCATTTATGAATTTGAATAACGAACAGCTTCACAACGGAAAGGTTGAAAATACTAATTTGTTATGAAGTAGTTACAAAACTTTAAGTTATTTTTATGGGCGTAGACAGGATTTCCTTCAGGGACGGGAGAGGGGCAATCATTCTGAAAAATTTATGGGCAAACAAAGACTGAGTAATGTGTGCTTTCACGTGAGAACTACACGAATAGGGGAAATCGAATTTGTAGATTAAAGTCGAAATTTCGAAAGGCAGTCCAAACTAAGAAAAAACTTTTCATCGAAATTTCGAAAAAGTGGAAATGTCAAAAAAGTCGAAATTTTCAAAGGTCAATTTTTGTGAAAAAAGTGTTAACTTCCAAAACTACTCGAATTTAGGTAAAAAATTCAACTTTTAAAAATATATTTCTGTTTATTTAATTTTTTTCATATTCTTGAAATTTACAAAAAATCTTTTTCTCAAAATTTTCTAAAAATTTTATTCTCAGATTTTAAGATTTCTAATGAAATTTCGATTCAATTTAAGTAAAATAAACGACTTTTGTGAAAAAGTCCAAATCTTTACAATAAAATTCAATTTTAAATCGAAATGTTCAAAAACAAAAAATATAGAATTTTGAGATAAAAATCAAAATTTGGAGTAAGGTAAATTTCGAACAGAATGAAATTACGGGGAACAAATTTAGATAAAACAAATAATTAATTAACAAAATGGACTTAAAAAAAAAATTTACGATTTTTGAAAAATACGTTGCAATTTCGAGAAAAAATATAACCTTCTAGAAAATATTCGAAATTTCAAAAAAATAGTCCAATTTTAAAAGGAAAATTGGAATTTTGTGGATTAAGCAGTAATTTGGAAAAACGAATTTTGAGAAATATAATTTTGAAGAAGTCAAAATTTTCAGTAAATCATATTAAAAAATCAAAACCTAACTTTTCTCAAAACTCGAAAAACGTCCAAAATTTGAAAAATTCAAAATTTCCAAAGGTCTAATTTTGTGAAAAAAACGTAATTATCGGAAAAAGTCGAATTTTGAGAAAGAAAATTGGCAATTTGCAACAATCATTGTTCTCAAAACTTAAAATTCAGTAAAGACGTTGAATTTGCAAGAAATATTTTCCTCTAAATCTAATTTAGAGAGAAAAGTGAAAAGAGAAGGATTTTCAAATTAAAATCGAAATTTCGAAAAATTCGAATTTTAAGGAAAATACGAATATTAAGAAAATAAAGTATTTTAAGAGAAAAAGTCAAAATTTTAAGGAAAAAGGACATATATACCTGGAAAAGGGCGAACTTTCTAAAAATATTAAATATCGGATATTGAGATAAAAATCAAAATTTCCTGAAAAAGGCAAACTTTTAGGAAACAGTCAAAATTTCAAAAAAAAATCGGAAAAAAGCGAAATTTCGAGAAAACATTGAAGTGGAATAAAAATTCAAAATTTTTCGGAGGAAGTCAAGTTTTAAGGAAAAAAGTCGATATTTTGAAAAAAATAGTCGAAACTGCGAGAAAAAGAGAGAAATTATTAGAAAATGATCAAAATTTTTCTAGAAAGATCTAAATTGAGAAAAAGCATTTAATCTTAGGTAGAATTCTAAATTTCCCAGTTAAATTTTATAAAAATTTTTAGGGAAAAAATCGAAATTCGAAGAAAAAATCGAAATTTTTTGGGTGAATATTTATGTTCTATAGACGGCTCGAGTTAAAGGGAAGACAGGCACTTAACCTTCCCTTGTGACGTCAGAAAATATCCAATATTGTGATACACGTCGAAATTTTACTAGTTGAAACTTTCAGAAATTTGGATTAAAAAGAGGGTTGAAAACAGACATTTTTTTCCTAATTTTTGTCTTTTTACGAAAATTTTAAATTTCCAAAGAATATATTTTTTATCAGAAGATTGACCAGATTTCGAGGAAAAGGAAAATTTTAATATTGAGGCTGAAATTTTGCGAATTAAAAAAAGTCGAAATTTTCAGAAAGAGTTGAATTTCGAGAAATAACGAAATTAAAAAAAAAACGACTAACTTGTAAATAAAAACTTTAAATTTTGACAAAATCATGTTTGATAAAAGAAATCTAATTTTATGAATAATTGCAAAATCTCAAAAAAATAACACAAATTTTGTAAAAAAGAATATGAAATTTGAGAAAACAGTCGACATTTCGAAAAAATGTTTTAAGGAAATGATGAATTTTGAAGAAAGGAAAATTTTTGGAAAAAGGCTTTCGGTTGAATACATACAATTAAATTTTCGGTATGCTACATGAACCAGAGAGGGGCAAGTGCCCCACCTTGCCCTATTCTAGCTACGCCTATGGTTATTTTAAAACCGTTGGATACATTTTTACTGATTCCAAGAATTATTCAATGGAAAGCACCGTTTTGTATTTCCCGCTAAACTGTTATTACAGTTATAATATATAGAGGGCAGGAGTGTACGGTGTTTCGAAAATCCCTCTTTCCCGACTGAACAATTGGCGGGGAACGTGCGCATTGCAGCGCCCCAAAAAAATGCAATATTCATTTAATGGCAGGATTTTTGAAGGTGTGTTTCCCTTTTACCGTGTGATTAAGTGGACGTACTTTCGCTTCAAAAAAGGAAATCGGTCTTAAGTAAGTAGATTATCGCTTAAATCAGTATTTAAAGTAAATATTTGACAGTGTTATTGTTTATAAACATAATTGACAAAAAATCACCGGCAACTTTGATCAGCCAGCCGGCAAACGTCACTTTGCAACAATAACATTATGTAACTTTCAGGGAAGAATGAAACTTAATATAGCATATCCCGCCACGGGATGTCAAAAATTGTTCGAAATTGTGGACGACCACAAAATCAGGATATTTTTCGATAAACGTATGGGCTCAGAAGTTCACGCCGATCCACTCGGCGACGATTGGAAGGGTTACATATTCAAAATCACCGGTGGAAACGACAAGCAGGGATTTCCTATGAAGCAGGGAGTCTTAACGAACGGAAGAGTGCGTTTGCTTCTGTCAAGAGATCACTCCTGCTTCCGGCCCAGACGCGACGGCGAGCGTAGGCGCAAATCCGTCCGAGGCTGCATCGTCGATGCGAATTTAAGTGTCCTGTCATTGGTTATTGTTCGTAAGGGTGAAAAAGACATTCCGGGGCTTACAGATACCAATGTGCCTCGCCGCTTGGGGCCTAAACGGGCGAACAAAATTCGCAAGTTATTCAACTTGACTAAGCAAGATGACGTTAGGCAGTATGTGGTCAAACGTCCGCTTCCTGAAAAAGAAGGCAAACCGCAAAGGTTTAAGGCTCCGAAGATCCAACGTTTGATTACGCCAGATGTTTTACAGCGTAAACGACACAGGTTGGCTTTGAAAAAGAAACGTTGTTTAAAGCGTAAAGAGGAAATGAATGCATATAAAAAGTTACTGGCGCAACGGCAAAAGGAATCTAAACAGCGACGTAAGGAATTAAAAAGACGTCGATCTGCAAGTCTTCGTGAAAGTAAAAGTAGCGTTGAAAGTGCTTAAAACCATATATCTTTAGGAGTAAGAAAACAGTTGCTTTAAAGTGTTTGTCATTCTTTTACTCTTAGCTTACTTTTAAGATAAACTGTGAAGATTTGCACTGAGCCAAGGGATATTTTCCTAATAATTAAGCCTTATCGGAAAATGTATTAAGTTGTAAAGACTGATGTTTATATAATTTGGAAAAGGTATCAAAATTTTCAGTATTAATTGGCTGTTTGAATTTTAGTTTTAGTTTTTTAATTGGCCTGTGATTTAAAATGTAGTACAAAGTACTAGTATTAGAAAAAGGTTACCAAAATGAGGTGGTACTTAAGAGTGCTATTGGAAAATTAAATTTTTGTAATTAGTACTAAAGTATATTTTGCATTGAAAATGCAATTGGCATCCCAAGGCTGAAAAAAATCTTAATTGCACTTTTTTTGGTATTAGAGTAGTTGTGTGATATTTCATTTATGAAACCTGTTTGGTGTACCTGTTTTATTTTTGTGTTGTATGTTTTGGTTCAAATAAAGTTTAAAATATAGGCATTCTTTAATTTTTAGGCACTGCTCGATCTAGATTTTTGGCCAAAACTAGTTTTGGCTACACTTCTGATTTTGATAAAACTAACGCTTGTTTAAACTTGTTGAAATTTAATTGCTCCCAGTTTGCTCTATTATTGGGGAATGTCAAAAACCCTACTTTTTGCCATAAAAATGATTGTATCGTGGGCAGTTTTGGACCAAATCAGTTTTAATATGACTTCTTGGATAGAGGAGAATTTCCTCCATTTGCTACACTTTTAAATTGCGATGAGCTCCAAAATTCTTCATTGAAAAACAACTGTCAATCTGTGTGAATATGTTATTCCTACAGACCAGACTATATGCAATTCAATTTTACCAATTATTGCAGTTCACCTAAAATCTAATGATGATGCATATTTTCACTGTATTTCGATGGGTGAAATTAAGTTCAGTTAGTGAATAAAATTGGCCAAATGAACTTTGCCCTGGAAAACTGGAAAAAAAAACTGCACAGGCTGTGAAATGTGACTTTTGTAGAAAGAAACTAGGCCACAAATTCTCAAATATTAGTCTTTAGCATGCAATTCAGAAAAAGTATAATCTTTGTTGAAAAAAAGAGACTAAACCTGCAGAATGCCTCCAAATTTAGTACTTCATTTTTGAATTCTTATCTTAATATTTAACGTTATTTTTTTCCTTGAAAACGTGACCTTTTTTGAATATTTCCACTTTTTTAAAATCCAAATTTCTGCAAATTTCGAAGTGTTTATCAAAATTTGCCTTGACCTCCAAATTTCGACTATCTTTTGATAAAAAACATTAAAAAAAAATTTCTAAAAGGACAAAAATTCTAGAAAAATTTGTAAATTTCAAAGTTTTCAAGTTTTTTTTTAAATCCAATTTCCTGAAAATGTTGACGATTTATCTCAACATTCGATATTTTCTGACGTCATGGTGAGGCACTGTCCAAAAAATAAATATTCAAACGGAAAATTTTGACTCAAAATTGGCACATTTTTTTTCAAAATTTAACCAAACTGAAGACTGAAATATTTTGAATTTGTACTAGATTTCGACTTTTTCCTTGAAAGTTCGATGTTTTTCTAGTAATACTTTCTCTCGAATATTTTTTCATAATTCATTTTTATGTTTAGAAATTTTATTTGTATTCCTCAAAATTCATCTTCTTCTCAACATCTAAGATTTTTTTAAATTCCTTTTTTTTCATAAACGTCTTTGACTCCTTATGCAATTTTTTTTTCTTGGAATTCGTCTTTTCCTGGAAATTTTGATTTTTTTCCTAAAATCTGAATTTCTCCCAAAATTTTCTTTTTCAATTTCAAGGTTTTTCTCAAAATTCTGTTATTTTTCCTAACATTAAAGTCTTTTTGAAATATTCTACCTGATAGAATCAGAACTGGTTGCTTAAAATTCGCCTTTTTCTCGAAATGTTCATATTTATTTCTAAATTCCGTATTTAATATTTCTGGAAATTAGGACTTCTTGTTCAAAATTGGTCTTTTTTTTAAATGTTATTCGAAATTTCATTTTTTCTTTCAGAATTTGTTTTTGGAAAGATAGATTTTTTTCCTTGAAATTCGTTTTTTTCTCGAAATTTCAACATTTTTCTCAAAATCGTCTTTTTGAAGTTTGCGCTCTTTATGATCCTACGAATCTCAACTTTTTTCGAAGTTCGTCTTTTTCTCAAAATTTCGATTTTATTTGTTCAAAATTTGATTTTTTTTTTTCAAAATTTAACTTTCTGTGAGAGACAGATTGAGAAGCTCAGACATCAGATAAGGTTCGCCAGGACACGCCGAAGATAGTGGAGAGACCATATCGATCGCATGGAACCAAACCGCCTAGTAAAATGAACCAGAACATCGAAATCCATTTCCAAGAGCCCTACAAGAGATGGTACGAATGCTGGAGTTCCACATCACAGGCACAAAATCTAAACAACTAAACATAAGCAGGAACATTCGTTCTCAAATTTCCATTTTATTCGAAAATTCGAGATTTTCTTAAATTTAACTTTCTTCGGAAAAGTTCGACCGATTTTCTCAAAGTGTCACCTTGTTTTCAAAATTCCGTTTTCTTAGGTTTGTTTTTCTAAAAATTTAGATATTTTAGAATCTGTGTCTAGAAATTTTGACTAGATTCCTAAATTTTTTGAAAATTTAGATTTTCTCCTCGAAATTTATCTTTTTTTCTCAAAATTTCGATCTTTTCTCTTAAAATAGGTGTTTTTCGAAAATTCGGTTTTAATCTGAAACTTCTACTTTTTAGTATTTTCATTTAAAAATCTTCTTATTTATGATATCCCTTCATTTTTTTCTAAAATAATAATTAACAGCATTGTTATTTAAAGTTGTACATTTTGACACTTGGTGCATATTTTAGGCATTTTGCTTGCATATTTCAAGCTTTTTATGTTGCTTCAATTCCGGCCTCTAGTTATCACTCTACAGTTTGTAATTCTTAACCGATTGTTTCAATTCTTGCTTATATCGATTCAGAATTTCTCAAAATAGAATCCTATTTATTTTCGAAATGATTTGTCAAGTGATTTAAATTTTATTAAAAACAACATCGTTTACTAGGGAAAAATCAAGCTTAGGAATCTCAGCTACTTATAACTTTGATACATATTGTAGGTCGTGTTCCTCAGTGTAAAAAGGTAAGACGTAATGCTCTTTTATTTTGGAGAAAAATCCATTTAAAGAAAAGTTTTTTATTTTATGTCATAATTGTTATTTATGATACAAGTTTTAAAAGTGACATTTTATGTTGTGAGTGGGGAGTATTGCGGAACGAACGTAGCAACCCTACGAACAAAATAAAATCACTTTTAACAAGTGTATCATACAATATTTTTTGTAAAACTGTTAAATTAAAAAAGAAAATGCTGTCTCTAGGGTTGAATTTTCGATTTATTGTTTGCGGGTTGAATTACATATTTGACAATTACATCTGACAATCAAGTCAGGTATCGGTTAGAGTGTAACTAAGTAAAACAATTGTAAATTGTTTAATGTTTATTAGTAACCACAATTGAACCTGTCCTGAAATATTGTAAATTTTATGGCTAATAAACATGAACTTTGAAGAAATGATTGGAAATTAAAGCAATTTTATTATTCCATCAGATGTTGAAGAACCAGCAAACACGTCAACTGAGATTTATTGCTCCAGAAATCGGGACAAAAATATGATGGTATGAAATAAAAAATCTAGCAGATAATTTCACTAAAAATATATTTTTGGTTTACGTCGAAGGAAATTCTAAGTTATGGAATCTCTCTATGATAAAAGCTAGTTTTCAAATCATGAACAACTAGGATATAGCAGTAGTAGTAAAAAGTTGCGTCAATTTTTGAATTATTTGGAGTATGTCGCCCTGAAGAATTTTGTAAATTAATAGTGGACGATATTGAAAAATCAGAAAAATCTTTGTTTCATATTGTGAAGACTAAAAGCAACATCGATCGCAGTTTTTGCATGAATTACTAGCATAAATACCTCTGCAATTACTTCTCAGGAAAACTAAAATAAGTAACCGTTCAGATTGCAGTAGTAATATTAATATTATAAATAAATAATTTATAACTATTTGAATATGTTTTAATGTTTGGAAAGAATATTACATAATAATCAAGGACCAAAAGAAGAAGCAAAAAAAAATCTTTCTAATTTTACCAGTACAGCTTTGTATTTAATAATATTCCATATTGCTATACAGGGTGTTTCATAATTGCATGCTGAACCGGCAGGGGGATATTCCTTGGGCAATTTTAAGACAAAATTTTCATATTAACATAGGTCCGGAAACGCTTCATTTTCGATATACAGGGCGGTAAAAATTGAAGAAAAAATCGGTTTTTCAATATTTCTGAGACTGGTTTAGATATTTTTTTGATATTCAGTACACGATATCTGGGTATAAAAGCAAGTATTTTGACAAAAAAACATTTGTTCTGATTCCACCAGTGGCGTTCCCACAAACAGGTCGATACACATTTTTGAAAAAAAAAATGTGACGCCAATGCTATTTTTCAAAATAAGAATTATTTTCCTAGTCTTTGTTGTGTTTCTATCAAAAATGAGCTCTTGACTTTTTGTCCTATGACGGACGGTTTCCGAATTAAAAAATAAAAATCATTTACTTGCTATGCCGCTATGGTAGATTAATTTATTAATGAAATCTTAGCAATGAAATTAATTAAATCATATCAGGTGTTGAAAATGTCCACCACCTGCAAGTATGCACGCCTCAACTCTTCTTCTCATAGATTCGCGTACTCGTTGAAAAATTCCTGGCGTATTTCTTATAGTGTTGCAGGAATTTGTTATGCGATTTCTCAGTTCTTCTTCAGTTTGGATTGGGGTGCTATAAACTAAGGTTTTAAGATAGCCCCATAAAAAATAATCTAGACTGTTCAGGTCAGGGGATCTAGGCGGCCATAATTCTGTTCCTGCTCTGCCTATCCAGCGATTATTGTAATTTTGGTCCAAATATGCACGTGCCAAAACACTAAAATGCGCAGGGGCACCATCGTGCATAAACCACATTCGATTTCGGATTAAAACGGGGACATCTTCTAACAGCACTAGTAAATCATTTTCAAGAAAGTGACGATAATTTTCTCCATTTAATCTTCTTGGCAGAAAAAAGGGTCCAATTAAATAGTCGTCAACAATTCCTGCCCACACATTTACCCAGAATTGTTCTTGGTGATTGACTTCGACCATGGCATGCGGGTTCTCTTCAGCCCAAAAGTGATTGTTGTGGAAGTTTCTAATTGCATTTCGGGAAAAACTGGGTTCATCAATAAATAATACTTCTCTGTCAAATAGTGGATTTTCAACAATTTTTTGAATAAACCATTGGCAGAAATTTATACGAAATGGTAAATCCCGAGGCAGTAAGGCCTGAACCCGTTGAATATGGTAAGGGTATAACAAAAAATCGTGAAGTATCCTCCAGACTAAAATATGGGAGATATTTAAATTACTAGCAATTTTCCTTGTGCTTATTTCGGGATTTTGCTCAACTGAATTAAGAACAGCTATTTCAGTTTCTTCTGTTCTTGTAGTTCTTTGTGCCCCTTTTAAGTGATGATCGGGTTTAAAACATCCCTTCTCGCGTAGTCTTCTATGAACGCTTGAAAAAGTTCTTGCATCTGGCACAATTTTTTGCGGAAAACGCTCTGCATGCAGTCGCCTGGCTTCAAATGCATTTCCATCCGCAAGACCGTACATGTAATGAATATCGGCAAACTCAGTATTCTCAAACATATTTTCTTATACTTATCAATCACTCACATTCAGATAAAGTATTGAAGTGAAAAATTTGACACTTGGTTGTAAACACAAAACTAAATCTCAGTGGTCTACTAGATTTTCATTAATAAATTAATCTACCACAGCGGCACAGCAAGTAAATGATTTTTATTTTTTAATTCGGAAACCGTCCGTCATAGGACAAAAAGTCAAGAGCTCATTTTTGATAGAAACACAACAAAGACTAGTGTATCGACCTGTTTGTGGGAACGCCACTGGTGGAATCAGAACAAATGTTTTTTTGTCAAAATACTTGCTTTTATACCCAGATATCGTGTACTGAATATCAAAAAAATATCTAAACCAGTCTCAGAAATATTGAAGAAAAACCGATTTTTTCTTCAATTTTTACCGCCCTGTATATCGAAAATGAAGCGTTTCCGGACCTATGTTAATATGAAAATTTTGTCTTAAAATTGCCCAAGGAATATCCCCCTGCCAGTTCAGCATGCAATTATGAACACCCTGTATATCAGTGTTTCCTAAATAGTGGGTCACAATAAAATACCAGGTTGCAGAATTGTCTTCATACTCACAAATGATTAGTTCTTGTACATTAAAATATAATTAAAACATCTATCTTTTAGTGGGTCTCAAAGGGGAAATATTAAAAACAACCGGCTGAGGGCAAAAAAAAGTTTGGAAAACGCTGCTATATTTACTTTTAACACTAATGCGAAAAAATGTTTTCGCACTTGTCTTCCTCTGACTTAAGCAGTCAAGAAAAAATAAATATTCAACCAGAAAATTTTGACTTTCCAATATTGACACATTTTTTGTTCAAATTTCGGCTTTTTTCTTGAAATGTTGATCTTTTTCTTGTAATTGTGAATTTTTTTTGATAATTCATTTTTGATTTTAGAAATTTTAATTGTATTTCTCAAAATTCATCTTTTTCTCAACATTTAAGATTTTCTTTTACAAACGTAATTTTTTTCGGAATTCGTTTTTTTCTCGAAATTTTGATTTTTTCTTTTTAAAATTTGTCTTTTTTTTAATTTCGCTTTTATTCATAAAACTACTTTTTTCTTATTATTTGACTTTTTTCCAAAATTATCCTTCTCGATTTCAAGGTTTTTTCTCGAAATTCCGTATTTTTTTAAACATTAGATTTTTTTTTAATTTTCTACCTGCTAGAATCAGATCTTTAAGATATTTTGACTTTTTGCATAAAATTTGCCTTTTTCTTGAAATTTTCACATTTATTTCAAAATTCAGTATTTAATATTTCCGGCAATGACGACTTTTTCTTTAAACTTGGTCTTTTTTTTTAATTTCGATCTCTTATTCGAAATTTCCATTTTTTTTAAATTTGTTTTTGGAAATTTAGCTTTTTTCCTTGAAATTCGTTTTTTTCTCGAAATTTTAACATTTTTCTGAAAATCGTCTTATCAAAATTTGTACTTTTATGATCATACAAATCTCAACTCTTTATTCGATATTCGTCTTTTTCCCAAAATTTCTATTTTTTTTTCACATTTTAGCCTTTTGTGGGAAATTTCTATTGTTTTTTTAAAGTTTCGTCTTCTTACTTGAAATACGTCTTTTTCGGGATTTTAGATTCTTTTAATTCGTTCTCAAATTTCCATTTTATTCAAAAATTCTACTTTTTCTTAAAATTGACTTTCTTTAAAAAATTTCTAGCGACGACAGCCGAAATTTCAACAGTTTTTCTCAAAGTATTATCAACTTCTTTTCCACATTTTCTTGTTTTAAGTCTATTTTTCTAAAAATGTTTGTATTTTAGAATCTGAGTCTATAAATTTTGACTAAATTCCTAAAGTTTTTATACATTTAGACTTTCCCCCCAAAAGTTGTTTTTTCGCGAAATTTCAATCTTTTCTCTTAAAACAGGTGTTTTTCCAAAATTCGGCTTTAATCTCAAACTTCTAGTTTTTGACATTTTCATTCATAAATCTTTTTTTTCCAGATCCCTTTTTTTCCTAAAATAATAATTAACAACATTATTATTTAAAGTATATAGTGTATATTTTAGGCATTTTCGTGAATATTTGCATGCATATTTCAAGCTTATATGTTACATAAAATCTGTAATGATGAAAAATTTTTTTGTGAAACGCATGTGGCCTAAGCTATGTTTACATTAAGCATAATTTTGGAGACAAAAGTAGACTTTTATTTTTATATGTTCGACTTGAAGGGGAATTTTTTGTTTTTTTTACGAAAAATTAACTGTCAACTATAAAACCAATTCCCATAGCGCGCACTTTTGGTTTTCCCAACGATTTTTTTACTTAACTGAACATTTTCTCAAAATTTTGACTTTCAGGACACTTGAGTTTTGAGTGGAATTTAAAAAAAAACTGAATAAGGAATTGTTCAATATTTTGTTTATTAAAATAGGATCCTTTTATTTGGATTTTAAGCTTTTATTCAAAATTGTGGGTTTAATCTTTTTTGATTTGAAGCTCTAAGAAGAAGCCTAAATTCGAAGTCAAAACTAAGTGTATAAGAAACATGGATGAAACGATTGCTCCATTCTGACTCACAGTCAAGCAAAGATTTTCCTAGAGGTGAATTGAAGTTTCAGCCAAAACTTTGTTTTGCTGAAAGTAAAGATTTTTAAGTCTAAATTCTTAAACTATCAAAAAAATCAAATTTTAAGAAAAACTGGAAGTTTTTAAAGATTTTACTCAAATTTCAATGTTGAGGTTTAAATTTTAGTATGGAGTATAATTTTCAAGTTTAACACTTTCAAAAAAAAGTATGTAAAGAATAAACATTTATAAATATATGTTCAAATCTTATGTTGAAAAAACAGACTAGACAAGAGAAAAATTAGAAGAAAATTTGGCAAAAAGGGATCGATTTTGTTTTTTTTTATGTTCAATTCACTCGCAAAGGGTAACCCTATTATGTCTTCAAAGCATCGAGAGTAGGATGCCGAAACAAGGACAGATGGCGGTGGACCACCTTCTTAAACAAGGATAGGTTGTAATTGTTGGGAAAAATTCCATTCGGTAACTAGTTTCATAGTTTGGAAGTTCTATAGAAAAAATAATCTCCGTAGACAGAAGTCCTCACTGTGTCAAGCTGGACCGCATAGGGATTTGTTGTCTCAGACTGCCTTGTATGCCTCCAAAATCTTTCCCCGGGGGGATCAATCCTATTAGTTCCTTTGAGCATCTCCCATGAAAGTACTTGTAGAAAAGGTGTAAATCATCGACCTTCCTCCTGTGCCCTACTGTTTCCAGAGAATTTGTTATACTCTCGTCAACAATCAGGCCAATCGCTCTTCTTTGAATTGAATCCAAAAAAACTAAAGTGCGCTTTGGGTCTGCTGTTCCCTTAGTCGATCTGAAGCAGCGACGGATAATGATTTGTCGGAGAAAAAAGATGACACCAGGTTACTATCATCTGCGTAACTGTATATCGGATTGAAAGTTGAAGCTAAGAGATGCTTTATGTGTAACAAAAACAGAGTAGGAGACAGGACAAACCACTGAAGTACCCCTGCATTAATCGCAAATGTCTCGGTTGAGATGCTTTTGACAATGGGCAACAAAGATAGGATTCGATTCCAATTTCAGACATCTCCCATGAAAGTGCTTGTAGAAAAGAGTTAAATCACCAACCATCCGCCTGTACTCTGGTGTTTCGAGAGAATCGGTCAAATAAATTTAAATTCAAAATTTCAAGAAAAAAGTTGAAGCTTTATGATGAAGGTCGAAATTGTGGAAAAACAAATCAACATGTCTATAAACATTCTGAGTTGGAAGTCAAAATTTTAGAGAAAATAAATAAAAATTGTAGCTTCAAATTTAGAATTTTGAAAAACCTCAACATTTTGAAATAAACTTATCAGGGACTTCAATAATGTGAAAATTTTAAAAAAAGCTGTTATTTGTGGACGTTTCAAGAAATATCATTTAAAAATATGTTTTAGAACTACAAAAAAAGCTTTAATTTCAAATTTTAATTTATCCTCAGAAATTTTTGCACATAGAACAGACCTGAACTGCAATAAGGCAGCAAAAAGTGGGCACTATTTCACTCTGGGTTTATTCGGCTTACATGACAGTTATTGAAGCTATTCCATAGGCTCTTCTACAGACCACTAGGCGGCTCTATACCAAGAAATTTGCGGTTACTTGAGAAAACACCACAAAAAATGAGTCGAAGTATTAAAATAAAATTTATTTTTAATCAAACTTGACAAGGAAAGTGAAAACGTAAGTTAATTCCGTGTTATCGATCAATCAACAATAATTTGTTTTTAGAGATATTATCCAAGATGCTTTTTTTCAATTCCTATCACAGTCATCCATTTTTTTCCTTCCAGACAACACACAAGATTCAATGATTTCACAAATTACATTTGGGAATATTTGAAATTTTTTAG
The DNA here is from genome assembly GCA_028583605.1 of Dastarcus helophoroides. Classification (NCBI taxonomy): domain Eukaryota; kingdom Metazoa; phylum Arthropoda; class Insecta; order Coleoptera; family Bothrideridae; genus Dastarcus; species Dastarcus helophoroides. Next base: position 51,931,678 of record CM053325.1, on the reverse strand, counting down.
TTTATACCTTGCATTTGTTAGGTTGAAGTTATATATGCCAAACTGGCAACATATAACAAGAACAAAACCTGTATTTGTTTTCCAAACTCTGAATTTGATAAATATTCAAACATATAGGTCTGCGCATTAGAATTCAGAAAATAAATCTACAGATACGAAATGCCTAGAGAATTATAAAAAGAGTAGACATTTACGCAGAAGCTCATGATTATATTTTAGTTTAATCACTTGTTGTCATTATCAAATACCTCTTTATTTTCTTGTGTGTAAGCTTGATTTCTAATCTTAATTGCTTATTTTTTAGAAAATTAACCAAAATTTCGTTTTTGTGCATTTCAAGTCATCACAAACTACATTTTTTTACTAATAATTTTCGATACATTACAATTTACACTTGGCAATTTTTTGAAATTTTTGAATAATTGAATTCCCTGTACAAAAAATCTCAAAAAAATATGTCATTTTCGGTGATATAAGACCAAGCAAGCTTTATTTTATAAAAAATGACTTCTCATAAACCCACAAATAAAAAAAATCCTCCTTCAATACTCAATTGTTTATGTATGATAAAAATATTCTTAAAATTTAAGAGAAACAAGTTCATATTTTTAAAAAATAATCTCAAAGTCCATAAAAATAAAGTTTTGGCACCGAATTTTGTAAAAAATTCCAGATTTTGAGAACACCCCGTTTATTAAAAAAATTAAAATTTTGATGCGAAACCTAGAATTTTGATAAAATTTTAATTATTTGATTTTTTTGCTCAGAAACATATAGAAAAGAGAAAATTTCAAAATAAGATTAAACTCAAAATGTTGAGAATAATTTTCTATCTAAACTTTAGAGTAATTAGACTAATTAGTAATTAAACATTAAAATTATTACTGATTGTTACTGTTTTTAATTTCCAAAAACTTATATTCAAAGAATTAAGTTTTAAGTAGATATAAATTTTCAGATTAAAATATTCAAGGGGCCATACAAAAATTGTCACACTTTAAAAAGCAACCAGTAATACATAATTTTCTTTTACGAATTGCCGAGAAAAACCCATTTTGCAATCATTAAAACACAGTTGTGTATTACTGGTTGCCGAAGTTATTTCGTATTAGTGTTGTCAGATTAGTAGATTTTCAACTAAATTTAGTAACACTTTTATCATTTCTAGTAGAAGATTTAGTAGAATCAGGGTCTTGGCGTACTATGATTCAAAAGGGAACCACATCAGGCGGCACCATGAGGGGGAGTATAATCAATTAAATCAAAATATAATTTGAGCCATTCAATAATTTAAAATCTTTACACTTTGCTTTTCTATATCCATCAGGGGTGGACAAATGCGGCTCTGAGCGCTGCATGCGGCTCTTCGTCACGTTGAGTGCTGCCCCGTTAAAATTTTAATGTGTTTTATTAATTCAGAACTCAGAACTGTTTTTATAACTCTTGTTAGAAGTTTAAGCTGAAAATTAAATAAAATGTCAATGTGTAGGTATAAAAAAATTTCGGAATTACAAAATAAAATTCGTTCGATTTCTGAAAAAGTCCACAACTCTTTAAGGACAAAGTTTCGAATTTAAACTCACTATTTTGCTGAAATAATTCAAGTTTTAGATAAAAGGCTGAAATCTCAATTTCGCAAATAGAAGAAGAAAGAAATAGTTTGAAGAAAATTAAAAAAAAATAATAATAAAAGATGAAAGCGTAAACACAAAATTTTTAGAAAAAAGGTAAATTTTGAGAAGAAAATTAATTTTCATAATAAAGAAAAAAAACTAGAAAAAAGTGCAATAGTTTTTTATAAATATCAAGTTTTTCCGAAAAAAATTAAAATAAAAAAATAGGAATTTTCAGAAAACACGATTTTCCAATTTCGAGATAATAACTTCCTATTTGGATTTTAAACTAGAATTTTTGTAAAATTAAAATTGCAAACAGAGAAATTCGATTGTGAAATTAACACGAGAAACATAAACAGAAAAAGTTGTAATTGGAAAGGACAGACAATTTTATACAATGTTCCCAAAATCTCCAGGAAAAAAAGGTCGATAATTAAGTTCCAATTTCGGAAAGAGAAGAAGAAGAAAAGAAGAAGTCGACTTCTGATTTCGAAAATCAAAATTTGAGAATAAAAAAACAAGGGCCTAAATACAAAATTCTAAGAATAAACTCGAAATTTTTGAAAAAAAAGAAAAAATGTGACCTTTCTTTGTATTAATTTCGAGTTTTTCCTCAAAATGTTCATGTTTTCTCAACATTTTTAATTTACATTTAAAAATCTTTATTATTTATGATGCTAAACTTCGAAATAATCGAAATTAAAAATAAACTGAAAATTTCCCGAAAAAATCAACAATTTGGGATTACATGAATTTTGACCAAAAGGGCACTATTCGTAGAAGAAGTAAAAATTTCAGGTCTAAAGTCGAAATTTTGAAAATTCTAAATATTAAAACAGAAAAGTCGGACACTGAGAAAAAAGATTAGATGTAGGACACTCGCAATTTGGAAAAATATGATGAATCTATAAGAAAATAAAATCAAATTAGAAAAAGTTCGTGATTTTTTTATAAATTCATATAAAAATTTATACTAAACTTACGCTTTCAATTTTTATTATTTTCTAAATTTTTAATAATATAGTCAAAATTTCGAAAAAAAATCCCTAAATTTAAAAAATGTTGTCAAGCAAAGTCTTGTTTTTTAAGTTCAACCTACTCGCAAAGGGTAACCCCATTATGCCTTCAGAGCACCGCGGAAACAAGAATAGATGGCGATGAACCGCCTTCTTAAACAAGGATAGGTTGTAATTTTTGAGGAAAATTCCGTTCCATAGCTTGGAAGTGCTACAGAAAAAAAGAGTCTACAGAGACGAATACTTAGTCAAAATTTGAGAAAATATGTCAAATTTGAAATTTTCAGAAGATTTTTTTCGACTTGTTTTTACTAAAAATTACTTATCAAATTTTCGGGTTTATATTGGAGGTTTCAAAAGAAAAAAAATTGCGTTTCAAGTTAAAATTTGGAAAAAAAATCATCAAAAACTTTGATTTCTTAGTTATCTTGATTGCAATATCATATTCCAATTTTTTTTAACTTTCTGACCCGAAAATTGACTATTGAATCTGTCAACATAAGACTTATTTTTGGCTAGAACTTTTGAGTTAAATCTTGAAATTTGGACATTTACGTAATTTGTGTTTGAAATAATTTTTTCTGTAAAAATAACTGTTTGAAGTTCTGGTTGCAACACTTAAGGAAAAAATGCTGGACTTTTTAAGATAATAGATTTGTGGCTTAGAAACTCATGGGAAGAGATTGAAATTGTCCCAAAAGGAGATCATAATTTCGACATAGATTTCAATATTTTGTATTACACGATATTACAAAAATTGAATATTTCAATCGAAATTTTGAAATAATTGCTACATAGCTTACAATTAATTTTTGATTTTAATGTTAATTTGTTTTTTAAATATTAATCGAAGGTTGTTTTGTTTATTTGTTTAAAAAAAGAATTCTAAAAAAACTGGGCAGTTATGGGGACTGCCGACAGAAGTGAAAGCTTATAACTATGATATAACAAATTTCAAGATATTTAAAAAAAAATCTTTGTCCAAACTTTAAGCGGTTCTCTCAGTTGAGGAGAAATACAAATAATTGAGGGCGGCGACTAACATCCACTCGCCCCGCAGGTGCGTCCATTAGATTTACAATAAACTTAGTAGATTTTATTAAAATTTATGGCATTTTAGTAAATCTCGGAGAAAATATTTAAAAGAAAAACTTTCAGGGAATCTGGCAACACTGTTTCTGATAAATAAGCGCAAGCACAGCGCAAGTAAGCGATTACTTTGACATTTAAAAGATAGGTTATATTTACAGCAGTGCTTAAATAAAACAAAGTGTAACTATTATACCAATACTTTACCAAGTAAATATTGTAATTATCTTCTATATTATTTAACGTAGTTTTTTGCCAAAGACATCACTCTGAATACTGAAAATGTGCAGTGCGTCAAAACTCATCTGGACTGGGGACATGACTTCTTATCTAATTCAACTTTACAGCGAAAAATTGGATCAATTTCGAGACCCGAAAATGAAAAAGAAAATTCTATTTAACGACATCGCCGATTCGATGAATCTTTACGGCCACAATGTAACGGCTGAGGACTGTGACAGAAAGTGGAGAAATTTGAAAAGTCATTTCATCACTGTATACGTGAAAAAAACGAAAGGCCCTGGAGAAGTAATCAGTTGGCCTTATTACGAAAACATGTATGAAATTTTGAAAGACGACAAAAACGTACTCGCTGCTCAATCCCAGCACTATCTGACACCACCCGATGCAAGAGAGATTGCTTTTGCTGAAGTTGAAGATTTTGATGCTGCAGAAACTTCGTCTGATGAAGAAATAGATAATACGTTGAAAAGACGGAAAAAGTTGTTTTCCACAGATGCGAAAATTCTTAAAAATCTGGATGCGTTAGAGATTGAAAATGCTAGAATAACTGAAATTACAAAATTGAGAAAAGCGGTAGAAGAATCCAATGAAATACAGAAGGAACGGAATGAGTTATTGAAAGAATTTTTACTAAAAATGCATTAGCTCAGATAATTCTTATTTAAATTGTGTATATATTGGTTAATGTTCATAAATTTTTTTGTAAAAAATTGAGTCACTAAGCTGTTATAGTGTATTACAGATAAGAAATGAAATAAATGACTGGAATGATACCAAAACATAAGACTTAACAATTTCAGGGAAAGTTCATTTAGAAATAAGTATGGTTTATGAGTTATGAATATCGAACAACTCCACCAAGTAAAAGTTAACAATATCAATTCATGATTTCATATTAAGAGAATAACTAAACTGAATATCAGGGTGCCGACCTAGTGCACAATTGTAAAGTATCTCATTGATGACTAAAATGTTGCGAAAAACGTTTAAGAGGCAATTCCTCCTCTTTTCCAAAGCTCTACAAAACTAAAATGTGGCGGAGTATACAGGGTGTTTAATTTTTCCTGTGCAGGCACCAACATTATTTGTTTAAATTACAACTTGTATTTTTTATTGGATTTTCTGATTCCTTATGAAAAATAAAGGGATTTTATATAAATAGTTTTTTCAAATATCTAACACTTTTCGAGTTATTCAGATTTTTGTGCAAAAAAGGGAATTTGCCTTTGCTTATACAGAACTTTGAATAGCCAAAAATCGCTTATTTAAAATTTTTCTTTGATGGTTGAATCGGCCTCTTTATTACCTCCAACTTTTATCAAATGCTTCCTATGCCAAAAATTATTGAGATATTGTTACTTTTTTTGATCAGACAAAATTCATTAACTGCAACTGAAATTTCGACAAGCAGAGATTCTATTAAATTGTTGCTTGCCTTAATTGCTCAGTATCAAATAAAAACCCTTGGTTAATCATTTTTAAGAGCTTATTTATTATAAAACTTATTTCAATTGCAGTGGCGGCTCGTAGCCAAAACCAATGGGGGTGCTGCGATAATGTTTAGCTTTTTAAAATTTTTAAGATTTCGACTGAAAATGTCGAGATTTTCAAAGCGTCACTTTTCGAAAATTTTAGATTTTTTTGAAAACTTGACAATGAAAATTTTTTTGATAATGTTGCGTTTTTTGAAATGTTTTTTTTTTCCAAATTTTGACTATTGCAAAATTTAGATTTTTTCTTGTAATCTCAACATTATTTTATTTTTGTGTGTTGACTTTTCTGAAAAACTGTGAATACTCTTAAAAATTTCCGTATTTCCGTAAATATTTAGACTTTTTGGTATTCTGTTTTTTTTTGTAATTTTTTTATTTTGAAAATTAATTATTAATTTTTTTTCAAATTTTTACCACTTGAAAATTCTTACTTTTTCTAAAAACGTAATTTTTTCCAAAACTGAACTTTTGACTTTAAATTTTCGATTTTTTTCTAAATTTCATCTTTGTTTATCATTTTTTTTTGGAAAATTATAATTTTTTTATTAAAAATTTCAATTCTTAATAATTTCGACTGGTTTTTATTTAAATGTCAACTATTTTTCAAAATTTCGACTTTTTTTGCAGATTTGATTATTTTTTGATTTTTGTTGTTGAAAATTTCGCTACTTCTTAGTTTTCGAAATTCTTCCAAAATTTCGACATTTCTTAAAACCTTTTATTGAAATTTTCGACTAATATTTCGTAAAATTTCGACTCCATTTCAAAACTTCAAAATTTTGACTCTTTTTGAAAATTTGACTTTTTTTTAAGGTTCAAAGTTTTTTTAAAATTTTATTTATACATTTTTTTAAAATTCCAATTTAATCTTCGACTTAAAAGAAAAGATTCTTTTTAAACTTGAACTACTGAAAATTTCGACTTTTTTAAAATTTTACCTTTTAAAAATTTTAACTTTTTTAATAATTACAAATTTTTCGATAATTTTGAATTTTGTCCTATATTTAAAAAATTTAGCTTTAATAATTTAATTTTAAACTCTGCAATTTATTTTAGTCGATATTTTTCCAAAAATTTGTCTTTTATTCACATTCCCAAAACTATTGAAAATGTCGACCATTTTAAAAATTGAAAATTTTTTTCGAAATTGTCATTTTCTTTTGAGAATTAGACTTTCTATGAAAATTTTAAAATTTTTTAAAATTTTTGACTTTTTTTTTAAATTCGTCTTTTCTTGTAACTTTGGCTTTATTTTTTAAAAGTGGTAATGTTTTTCATTTTAAATATACATTTTTTGAAAAAAATCTCCGAATTACACTCGAATTTAAAAAAAAATAGCAACAATATTTTCTATTTTTAAAATTGTGCAAAGTTTTGAAACAAATTTCCAAAAAAACTTGCATTTTATGTACAGATAAATTGTCAAAATTTGAATTTTAATCACAAAAAATTGGCTTCAAACTGGAATATTTGATTTTTGAAATTTCTCTGGAACTTCAAAATTACTGGGAAAAAACTAAATTAGAACAGTAAATTGTTAATAAATTGTTTCAACATTTTGATAAATTTTTATTTCGAAATTTGGAGACTCTTTTTGTTTAATCATTTTATTTAACATTTCTACGACCCAGTTTGGAAATATTTAAATTTTTATTGTTTGTTGACAACATTCTAAAACAGTTTTTGAAATATGACTACGTGATATATAAATTTATTTAAAACGTCACCTCATGACAGTTAACAAAAATAGGAGACTCTTCTAGAAATGTTGACTCGTCTTCTCAAAAATTTCAATAATTCCCACTTTAAAAGCCGAAATTATAAAAATATTTTTGACATTTAATTTATTTCAATTTTTTTTTTTTTTTAATTCCGAAAATGTTATTTATTTTGAAAAATGGTGTTTACAAATAAGAGATTTCAACTTTTTCTAGAAATATGATCTGATTTCTCTTGAAATTTTGAGTTTAATTTCGAAATTTCGATATTTTTTTAACGAAATTTGAATTTTAAATTCGAACTTGAGAATTTCTAGAATAAATTTAACATTTGTAGAAAAATTGGAAATTCAGATTCAGAATTTTCTTTTGGTGCTACAGTAGTAGTAATTTTTTAGAGCAATATCAAATTGTAAAAAAGGTTGAAATTTACAAGGTTCATTTTTTCTTGAAATTTCAATATTTTTTCCAAAGTTTTCTTATTTTTAGGCAGATTTGAAGTTTATTTTCCCTAAATTTATACTTAATAATTTTCAGTTTCTTATCAAAATTACAAAATAAAATGAACTTTGAAATAATAAAATTTCGTTAAAAATCTATTAAATTTCCAAAACAAATTAGAGAGAAATCAAAATTTCTACAAGAAACAATATTTTAAAGACTAAATCTCTAGGAAAAATATAAAAAAAAATTCCTTGTATAAAATGTTTAGAGAAAAACACAAATTTCATAGGAAAAAAAGCAAAATTTCTTGGAGAAAAAAATCGAAATTTGAAAAAAAATTAAAATATCTTTACAAAAAAGTCGAAATTTTTTATTTTTCCCATAATGTTGCAATTTTTATAGAGCATTTTTTGTCAAAACTACAAAATAAAGTGAACTTTACATTGTCAAAGTGTCGTGAAAAAACTTAACATTTTTAAAGCAAATTAGAGGAACATTAAGAAAAATCTGGAGAAGTTTGAATTTCTAAATGGAATTTTAAGAACAACACTTTCAGAAAAAATGGAACTTTCAAGAAAATTTCTTTTTATAAAATATTTAGGAAAAATGGAAACCTTACAGAAAAAATTAAAACTTCCTAAAAAAATTGAAATATCTGAAAAGAACAAAATTTTTTACAAAATGAGATTTGAGGTAAAAATTCGAAGATACCGTATTAACTTATTTTTTAGAGAAATAGTAAAATGCGAGATGAGTTGGATTTAGATTTTTTCTTGCAATTGTAATTATTTTCTCAAAATGTTGACATTTTCAAAGAAATTTGAGTTTTTTTTTATTTTAATTCTTGCTCGAAATATTGATTTCTCCCTCAAAACTTTTACAAAAATTAGTTTTTGAAAATGTGATTTTGACCAAAATTAACAATAAAATAGGTTTTTAAATGTCGCAACTTCGTGAAAGAAACCTAAAATTTCTACAAAACGAAATCAGAGAAAATTTAAAATTTCTACAAAAAATTGTGTAATAGAAAGTGTTCAGAATTTTTTTGAGAAAAAGACTCGTAAGCGAAATTGGGGGTGCTGCAGTTAGTTCCACAGTGCCTATACTCCAACCGCCACTGTTTTCTAGTGTAAACAATTCAGGCTTAAACCTCGAATTTAACATAGAAGTTCTGATGCTGGGAAAAACTTGAAAGTAGCAAAACAAATTGTAGTTTTAACTAGAAGTTTCAAGAAAAATGCTAACATTTCGAGAAAAGCTTGAAATTGAAGAAAAACATTTCTGAAATTTTTGAGTAGTGTTCACTAAACATCGATAATATCGATAGTTTTGACTATCGAAAACTATCGATAGCATCGTTCGGTTACACCGATGGTTCATAAGAAATGGTTTTCAATGAGTTTTTGTTTCTGTTTTCATTTAAAGTTTTAGTAACTTAAATTTTTACTAAGTGTACATGTCATCCTTAATAAAAGAAAACATTGGATAGTGACAATCATATATGTAATACTTCTATATGGCGTGTTTTGTACCTTCGATTGTGTTCAAAAGGCGCGATGGATATATATGTTTGTCTTTTTGGAGGACAGAATTTATTAACCAATCCCGCTTCTCGTCAGTTATCTTTGTTGTCATTCATTTATTAGTGTTCCCGCCCATCTTGTCATTTGTTCCCGCTATAAATGAATGAATGCTTGTCCTCCAAAGAGTACGACATATACTTTCATCTCACCTTTTTGACAACGCATTTTGTAGTGGCGATTATACACAACACGCCATATAGAAGTATTACATATATGGTGACAATATATAATCAATAATATAAGGGAACCTTTCTCTATGGAGCCGACCATTTCATATTTTTGTTGAGTTTTCTTCTCTCGTCGATAGATGACGTCCACATTCGCCTTCAAAAACACCAATTTGGTTCTGCTTCCATTTCATTAAATGATGTGGAGCCATCTATAGTTGAAGGGACGCAGTCAACAAAAACAACAGGTTCGAACATTTAGTAAGCTTTGGCCTTCTGTCAATAGTGTGCATTCTGTGAATTATTGTCATAAGTATATTGTTGGTAAATTTGTTCGCTGCTTGCAAATTATGTAAAGTAAAATACAAATCAAATAATTTTAAATAAAATTATCGGTAAGGACTATCGATAATATCGTTAGTACAAACTATCGATGTTTAGTGAAAACTATTTTTGAGTATAAGCATTTCGTTTAATTTCAGATTTTTGAAATTTCGTTTAAATATCAAGCATGCGACTTTTTGTTCAGTTTAAAATTTCCATTTCAGTCACAATATTGAATTTTTTTCCCAAAATTTTTCGCCTAAGTTAAACAATATTATCACATCACGAACGTTGGTTGCTAAGAATTATCTCTTCTATTGAACATTACAGAGATACTTTCCCATAGTCATAACTAAAGCTGGGATTATATGCAAAATGCATATAAAGTGCATATGTGCATATTTAGTCATTTTTCAATAACTGCATATGCAGTTTTTTATTTTGCATAATTCAGGTTTTTTTTAAACTAGTATGATAAATTTGTTTTTGTTCAGTTAATACAAAAGCAATCAAGTTAGATAATTAAGCCTTAATTTCAAATAAAGGTGTGTTGGTTCTACATATCTTGTTTTATATACAGTATGTTCATCAAGAAACATTCCTCGTTTGAGGAAAACTATTGAAGATTTTTTGATACTTTCTTTTTAATTGAAAGAACGTTAAAAAGCTTACAACGCAACTACCTATTACATGGTCCAATCCTTATTGCTTTCCAGAATAGCTTATCACCCTTTGGGCATACTTTCTACCAGCTTTTCAGCATATCCTAGGAGTAATAAGCGCCATATCTCTCTGATTTTTCGTGAAAGCTATTTGAGGATGAAAACACGGGTTCCTGCAAGATTCCTCGTTGCAGTGCTCCAAATAATTTTCATTGGATTTGCATCAAGAGACTGTCTAAAGTTACGATGCCAGTTTCTACTCTCCATGAGGTACATAGTCGACTCCGATGTGTTGGATCATTGTCCTCCCCGAAAATCCAGTATTCGCTTTTGACACCAAACATCTTCTAAACAGGCTTTAGAAAATCACTTTTATAAATAATGACGATTTTTTGAGCATCCAAGTTCTGCATAAAAAATCGTGCTCGGAGTAACATCCCCAAACATGGAGTTTTACTAGGTGTTTGATGGTTCACTGAAGCAATCGCTCACCAGCATACCTTATGAAGCCCATGGCCAGAATGATGCTTTGTCAGAAAAAATTATATTGGACCAATCTCAGTCGAGATTCCAGACCTTGCATTTAAAGTTTTTAAAAAATCGAGGAACCATTCTTGTTGAACCGACTGTACGTAGATGTATTCATATTTTCCCTGTCTATTAATCCTTAACACCGCTATTGTTTAAAATTTTTTACGGAAATAAAGGCATATAAAATATTTTTCCCACTTCCATCCGTATATTCACTGTTTTCTTTATACCTTACGAGCAGGATAGATAGATCATATCAGTCTAGTGAACGGATATAACGAAAGTCGCGCCGTGATTGGTCGATTTCATATCCACACTAGTGTGGATATGAAATCGACCAATCACGGCATGCGATAAAGACGAATGTCATTTTTAGATTCAGAATTATACCATAGAATCTGTCAAACTGACTTCGGTATTTACCAAAGAAATTATTTAAAATGAGTGCTTTATCCCAGCGGACATTTCTGAGGCTGCAAGTGATATATTCAAGACATGATTACCTTAAAAATCAAATAGTAAATATGAATTTTATTGCGATAAGTTTATGACGTTTTATTGACATATGGACACTATATAAAACATATTAGAAATTGCAAATATCATACGAAAAATTATTAATTTGCTAAATCGTATTTTAGTCTTTGATAGATCGTAGTCGTGGGAAAAATTCACTGTACAACTCGAGCGGATTGTCCATATCGCACTCGAACGATTGAGGCACTCCGCCTTCGGCGTCGTGCTCAAACTTCGTTCTCGTGCGATATGGACATCATATCCGCTCTTGTTGTACAAACTACTATTATAGTGCATATTTTGCAAGTATTTTAGGGCATATTGCATGCATATGTTTACCTTTTTTGCAGCATATAATCCCAGCTCTAGTCATAACTATAGATATTATCGATAGTTCTTATCGATGTTTAGTGAACATAACTTACTAGAAGAAGGTCTGTGGCCATCATAGTTTTTTAATTTGTCAATTTGATTAATGTCAGTAGCTGAATATTGTATCTAAACAATGCCAACTAAAACAAGCGGAAGTAGTTTTTTTGTGAAAAGTTAAATACATTCTCCAGTTTTCCCTCATACGCAAATACCGTACATCTCAATATAAGCGTTGCCAAGGGATATGAGCTTAACTTTGGAGAGAGTTTTAGACAATGAAGAAAATACAGTTGTTCACTCTTAAGAATCTAGCCAAAATGAAAGAAAAAAAAGTCATGTATATTCAGTAAGATTTCATAGAATGACAATGAATACTGTCTGTCTGCAATGTTCAAAGCGTTTCGTAAGGAATGTCAATAATTTTAGTAATATCGATCGTTATTTTTTTTTCTTAACACTTTAGAAGTAACATTTTTGAGGTATTTATTTGATTGTTATTGTTAATTTTATATAAAAAAAGCTTAATAAAGTTACTTAAAATAATTTCATGTCATTGAAAATTTCATGCTTATTAATTTTTGAGAATAATTATGTTTTCTCACTATAAAAGATGATTATTTATGTTGGCAGTATCCTCTAAGATCCCTTGTATAGTCGTCACGTGGTGGTAACTTGGCTATGTCAGAAGGGCGAGCGGAGAAAGAAAGCAGGAATACAGTGCGCAAGCATTCTTCGAGAGAAGTACCGTGGATGCGCCCGAATCAACAAGCCTCAACCAATCTTTTGTAACAAAAAAATAATAGACTGATTTAGTTTAATGTTTTTAATTTAGAAAAAATACTTCCCTACTTTCTCCTCTACGCTAACATCAGGAGTGCGATATCTCCTTGTGCAAGATAAAGAAGGAAGGGCCTAAATTTTAAAAGTGGTTCTTAATGCGTTTAGTTCGAATAAAACAAAGGACGATAATCGAGAAAGAACGCCATAGGATACAGGGTACATGAACCGGAAATAGTGACCAGTGACTGTGAGAATTAAATTTTTATCACCAATACACTGTGGATGATGTGGAAATGTTTTTGGTGGAACGGACTGGTCCTTGATTATTTTCAAAAATTGAAATACAGAACTTGTCCCCTGAAACCAAGAAAGATTAAAAAACACAACAAAGATAGTTTCTCTTTGGAGATGACAGCTTGGCTGTCGAAACACGTTAGAGTAACCTTTGTTTTGTATTTAACCTTTCTTGGTTTCAGCGGACAAGTTCTGTATTTCAGTTTTTGATGTGGAAATTTCAACAAGAAAGCAACCAAAATCTTCAAATACAAAAGATCACAATTTTATCAGCAATGGCCATCACCCATATGCCTCAAGCTTCAAGATAGTCACTTCAAACGCAACTGTATCTTATGTCCCCGATGCTGCTTCAACGCATATTCGACTAGATCATGAAGACACGCCCTTTACGAAGTTTGAAGGGGAAGATGACGTCATCAGAATACAAGTGAAATTGGAATCTCCGATACATGATTATGTTTTAAAAACCAGATGTGCCCTTCGAGGACGAGCGGCGCGATTTTATAAACACTGGAAGTCTGTCGTGCACGACTGAGTATCATTTGGGACTTTGTAATGGCTTTCCCCAAACAAGGCACATTTGTTATCTGCTACACGCCGCTGAGCGTTTATGGTTTATCACCTCAAAAGACACTTTAGTGGAATGTGGACATGCTAAGTTGATATCAAATCTGATCGAAGTTGTAGCATCATTAGATCTTCCGGATTAAAGCAGCCTAAAAACGTTACCAAAATAAAATTCAAAGAACTAGAACGTGTATCTAATTATTTCTGACAAACAGGTCACAGTAAAAATGCCTCTTATCCATCCTGTTCAACAAAGTCACTTACCAAAGACTTAAATGTATGGACTCTACTAGCAATTCCGACAAAACTAGTTGCAATTCTGATGGAAGTGTCAGAAATAGACGAGCAAGTAGGAAAAGCATTAAAAACAGTTGCATTCATATCACTGATATTCGAAAACTTTCTTAATAAAAAAAAAGTTTCATTAGGTCATATTGCGATTAAAATGCATTGTGAAAATGACTAAATCAAACTGGTTAAATGCGAACATTGTTTAATTTATTGTGAGCAACATTAAAATGCGAAAAATAACATAAATGAACTATTTATTTGCTTGAAATAGAAGACAATTTAAATTCGAGGAATACATCACTGACAAAGCCGTTGTCGAAGCCCGGGTTAAAATCACAAATAGCTCTCATGAACCAAAATAGGAGACCTTCTTGTAGTAGGAAGATTCTCTGCTGGCTAGCGAAGGGAAGTTAAAAGTCAAATATGAAGAGCCGTATACCTGGAACCAGGAACTTCTAGTCTACGCCGTATACCATTTGTAATCTACTATCTAACAAAAGATACGTACTGCAAAAATAAGGACGGCGGACAACAGCAGCTGCTCCGAGCAATTAAGGCGCTGGCCAATTACAGAATGATCAAGAAATCTGAGTAGAAGTTATATTTCTATTACACTATTTAACTGATTAAAAAAAGCAAACAAATATTAAATTTGATTTTATATTTTTAATGTTTATATTTATATGTTTTAATGTTACACAAGAATAACACATGAATGACGGCTAGTGGCGATCCCACTATGCTAAAGGAGTGGCGATCCCACTCGATGAAATACAAACACCTGAATTATGGCTGGTGACGATCCCACCATGCTAAAGGAGTGGCGTTCCCACTCCAACAAAACCATTCTATTTAATCCTGTTCATAATATAATTGTCAAAACAAAAATATTGTCTCTGAAAAAAAATGAACCTAAGGTGCAAGGACCCCCTTTATAGGATGGCCGTGTTAGCGGTATTCTCTAAGACCCCTTATATAGTCGTCACGTGTTGGTAACTTGGCTGTCAGAAGAGCGAGCTGAGGAAGGAAGCAGGAATGCAGTGCGTAAGCAGTCTTCGAGAGAAGTAACGTGAATAAGCCCGAATCGACAAGCCTCAGTCAATCTTTTATAATAAAAGATTAATAGACTGATTTAGTTTAATAATATCTTTTATTTGGGGAAAATACTCCCCTACTTACTCCTCTAAGCTAACATTTATACTATAAAGCCTTTTATTTAAGAATTTTTTACCTCTTTCAACCTTAATTGTCAATTTTATTAATATTTGCAGTCAAAATGTCCCCTCAAATGTCCCCATGTCCAGGCTAGGGTTATAAAAAGTCCACATTTAAGGGTTAAGGCCAAAACTAGTCTTTAGCAGGTTCTGAAGTGTTCCAGCCGTTTTTTAAAAATTCCTCCCATCGACAGCAAACAAAAACTCATCTGCTGATCTATGAAGTCTTAAGCCATTTGCTAGAAATTAGGAAAGCCCTGTTAAGGGGGTTACTTGGTTAACTATTCTCTCTTTTAAAAGACGGAATAATTGTTTTTTTCTAGATTTTCTGTCTTTCCTAAGCCTCCTATTACATGGTTAAAATTAATGACATAATGACTAGGATACCGCATGTAAGTTAAAAGGAATAAAACAATACTTTAGAGTAGTTATATATTTTCAAATATGTTTACAAATGGTATATACTTGCACCTAAGCCACAAAACATCTCTGTACATAAAAATAAAGTGAAAATAATAGTAAGACATACGTTTTTACCACTAGGATTTGGAAAAAATCAATCAAAAACAAAATTCATTTTAACACTAACTTATGAATTAAGTTTAATAAATAACACAATCGTTTATAACAAAGGTTTATATCTATGAGATATTGAATAAGGTTAACTATTGCAATTGTGTGTACATATATTATCCTGAGGAATTTTTAATCTAATTATAGAGATTACAGTATGATATTTATTTCCCAAAACTACAGTCGCCGAAATGTCATAAATTTTTGCATAATTTTTAAAATTTTCATTGTATACCTTAATCTCTATATTTTCTACATATGCCGCATATGATCATTTTTATATTATGCATATCTCTATTGAATGAGGCAGGTTTTGTACTTAATTAACTTTCTGTGTTGTACATGTGCAGATGTTTTAATTTGTAACTGAAATGTATCCATTTTCTACATGTTAAAAAATTGCAGTGTTTAAGCAGCCATTGTTTAATTTAATTTGAGACTGATTACTATTTTTGGTACCACTTAAGAAGTGTATGTAAATGTTTATAAATCTGGTGAATCTACTAATTCTGGTCAACCAGTAGCTACTTTGGTAAATAAAATCAAACACAGTTATAAAAATACGAGCAATCAAGATAATCACAGTTTATGTAATAAAGTAAAAATGATCATATGTAAAGGTTTGGCAAAAATTCGACAACAAATTTACTCTTGTATAGAACTCTGAACATGAATTTGTACCTTGCAAACAGCACTATTGTTATTTAAAAATATTTTACCATTTTAGAGGTCTGCTACATTTGTATATACATATTGACAAAAGACAAAACATCTAACTTATTACCTTCCACAAACATTTTGAATTATGACTTATTGACATTCATAATATTTTTATGTAGATTGGTTAAATGTCGAGCTATTTTAAAGAAATACCACAGAGTACTACCAGAGGCGCACTTTTGGTTTTTGAATGCGCATGCACGAAACCGCAATATTTTTGTAGTGTTTTCTGTCACCTTGACACGGTAATAGCAGTACAAGACGTAAACATTTCTAAGAGTAAAATTGTGGCATTAAAGCATCTCTGGCCACTCTAACCTTGACTACCCTTTTTTGGTCTAACGGTGCGTTTAGAACACAAACACGTGCTTGCGTTGCAGTAAAACGATTTATTTAGGATGAATTTGAAAATGTAAGAACTATTAGAAGTTTATTCTAATAGCAATAGGTTCGAACATTTATCAGATTTAGAGCTTGGGAACCAAAGACCGGTTTCGAACTTATCGGACCTCTTCTGCTTGGCATGCCCAACTTGAATGCTAACAAATGTTCCACAAAGTATACACGATTTCACCCACAAACTCAAATGTTACTGTTGCCATATTTTCGGCACTAATCTCAAATTTTGTAATTTTCAACTTTTACTCCGAAAATTTTAAAGTAGTCTTGAAAGTTGGATCTCAATACCAACATCTAAATAAATACATAATATTTCTTCTATACATTTCGTTTGTTAAGTCAAACGTGTCAAAATGTTGACATTTCCAACTTAACAACTTATATTAAAATTTTCAACTCCATTTCCAAAAGTTTACGTGTAATTTTAAATGTAAATTCGACTATAAAATGTTTTCGTCAAATTTCGATTTTTCCACAAAATATTCAATTTTGATTTAAAATTAATGTTACTTTCCCCCCTACAATCTCGACTTTGGTTTCAAAAATTCCTGATTATTTCTATTGTTTAGATCTTCAAAAATTTTAGATCCAATTTTGTTTTAAAAAATGTTGACTTTGAACTCGAAATTTCGAACTCAATTTTAAAATTATAACATGATTAGGTTGAAACTTTTTTTTGAAAACTCTTAACTTTTTCTGAAAATTTCCACTTTTACTCAAATTTTTTACTACTTCTCGAAGTTTTAACTTTTTTTTTTTGATAATTCTTTCCCGAAAATTTTCACTTTTACGAAAAATTGAATTTTTTCAAAATTACGATTTTTTAAAATTTTGTTCAGGATTTTAACCTTTTTTTGAAAACTTTCATCTTTTATCATCAACATATGGCCTTTATTCAAAATTTTCAATTTTTATTTAAAAATTTCGACCTTTTATCATAAAAATTTCGACTTTTTCTCGAAACTGTAACTTTTTCAGAATTTGATTTTTTTTGAAAAATTTCCTCTTTTTGTAAAATTTTCGACTTCTTGCAGAAAATTTGACACGAAGTTTTTTCTCAAAAATTTCGATTTTTTAAAAAAATTTTGGTTTTTTTTATAACATGATTAGGTTATAATTTTTTTTTGAAGACTTTAACTTTTTCTGAAAATTTCCACTTTTGTTCAAACTTTTTACTATTTCTCGAAGTTTTAACTTAATTTTTACTTTATTGAAAAATTGAATTTTTTTCAAAATTTTTGAATTTTTTCAGTTTAACATTTTAACTTTTTTGAAAATTGGAAATATTTCGAAATTTCCATATTTACCCAAAAGTTGATTTTTTGTGACAACTTCAACATTTTTTAAAAATTTTTCTTGACTTTCAATTTTTGTAATTTTAACTTTTAGAAAAATTTTTAATTATGTTGAAGAATCTAATTTTCCAAATTACAAATTTTTAAATTTTGAACGAATTCTGCAGAATGAGAAGAAAGAAGCTCAACACTAAATTTCGATTTTAAAACTGCCAAAATTGTAAACAATCTGAAAATCTTGAAGTTTTGACTCGAATTACAAATTTTTACGAAAAATTCAAAATAGCGAAACTGGAAGATGCAAAAAAAATTGCCAGAAAGCTGTGTTTCAATGAAAAAGAGTGCTTTAGTCCAAATTTACAATAGAACATAAAATTTTTATCTTAAACTCGAAATGTTAGGAAAAGAAATGAAATATTTCGAATAATTTCGAGAAAAATTCCAAATTTCAAGAAAGGATCGGAAATTTTGAAAAAAAAAATATTCAAGTTATCTAACTTAAAATTCAATTTGGCTTGAAAATTTGAGAATAAAGTCAACATTTTCATAGAAAATGTGCAAGTTGTCAGTTTCTAAACAACTCTCAAAAAAAAGTGTTATTTCAAGTAAACTCGTAATTTTGAGATGAAAATTGCATGAATTTGTGTAAAATTTTATAAATGAAATCAAAATTTAAAAAAAATCCCAAACTTTAGGGTAAAGTAAAAATTATTTTAAGAACATACACATTAAACGAACCCAAATAAACAGCTATTTTTCCGCTTCTGTTCCGATAAAAATAACGGGTTTTTTCGGTTTTCGGTTCAGTTCTGGTTCGAAGCCCTGACTATATTTCAAACGACCTATTTAACCTTTTTAAAATTTGGTGCTGGAAAAAACCTATAAAAACATGGAGAACGTTACTTAACTTTGGCACTGAAACATCTTCGAAGCTGTCGCCTTCGGGCAGTACTCTGTGGAAGTACTGTAAAACAATTAACACAAATTGATTTGAAAGATGCGAAAACGATTAATCTCACGTGTGCCATATTTTAAAACTGTATCAATAAAAACGCCAGCAAATATTAATAAAAATCACAGATCAGTTAGGGCAATTTGTTTTACAAAGAACAAAATTAATGACTAGATATTCGATGTCCATTACTTTTTTAAAATAACCCGACATTAGTACCACAAATTTAATTACATCCTTAACTCTAAAAGTTATATAAAAATCGTACGTACGTCAAGCCAATTAGATTTCAGTAATTTATAAAAATCAGTCTTGATTTGCAATTTTTTCGTTCACGACCCCATTATCACTGTACAAAATCCCACATATTCTGTGCAAATTGCAAATGCTGCATTCTTTATTTAAAAAAAAAAACTAAATGGGGGAAGTCGATTCCACCACTCGGTGCGTTTAACCTTACGCTTGCTACTTTTAGTTTCAGCCAACCAATGTAAAAGAAAACTACCAGAACTATCTAATTTATGCTTTTGTTAACCACCAAAACATTAGTTATGCAAACTATATTCTGTTAATATTTTTATGCTGTATCGCAGATACCATAGTTTTTCTTTTTTTCGCAAAACTAAATTTTTTAGGCATACAACAAACTTCATTAGTCTATATTTTGACAAATATAGTTAGCACAATTATAACCTTAGATATACGTTAAAAGTCATAAAACGCGTTTTATAATTTAAAAATATGTACAAAAGTTAGCACGAATCAAAAAATAAATTAAACAAAGTAGAACAATATGTCAACAACGTGAATTTTAGAGACCTGCTCAGAATGCAGTAATTGTTTAGATTAAGAAACTAAACATCGAAATTTAGGAACTACAAAAACGTTTTTACTCACATCCATATACATTCATGATTTTCTTTACCAGCTTATAGATTTTAATATCCATAAATTAGGTGCTCTAAATTCTATAAGACTCCAATGAAACATTAGGACACTGTTTCTGTGAAAATGAAATTGTTTCTTGATAAAAATGACTAGTTACTGTGAAAGTTGTTGGAAAAATTAAGAACTGGTATTAAGATCGGACCACTTTACAAATAGTGTCTATGTATATCTACACTACTACTACTTTATGTATAAACAGTCCCTTCGATTTGAGGCTTAGACATATTTCATGTCAAAAAGTTGCGCCATGTTGTGTAATAATAAAAATATATTGTCTTTCATATGCTATTATCAATTTGTGGTATATATTTACAAATAATTGACTCGGTATTTGGCAGATAGGCAGTTAGTGTTGAAAGTGTTTCATATTAATTGCTGCACTCCGAAATTATAAACCATCACGTTTCAATGTTGTTCGCAAACAATTGGCATTTTGAATCCTCTCTGCAAGTCATCGTCGTCATCATCATCATCATCGAAATTTATATAAACAATTTTTTTGAAGGAAAATAATTATTTCCCGAAAAGTCGTAATGTCGATGATAAAAAACCCTAAACTTCTTCAAAACAAAATCGAAATTTCAAGAAGAAACTCGAAATTTTTTTACATTTTTTTAGAAAAACCGCGAAGTTTTTTGATTTTTTTTTTTTGAATATCTAGAGAACAATTTTTTAAAACAAACTGAAATTTCAAGAAGAAAGAACGAACAATTATTATTAAAAAATCGAAATTTCGTGGAAAAAGTTGAAATTTAAAAAAAAACTCGTACTTTTGAGAAAAAAAAGCGAAATTAAAAATCAAATTTCCATCAAAAGCGAAATTTCGAGTAAAAAGTCGAAGTTTGTGTGGAAAGTTTTTTTTTAGTTTCATAAAGGAAGAAAAATCGTGAAAAAAACGCGAAATATCTTAACTCTCTTTTTAACCAAAAATAGGAATTTGGTGAAAAAAAATAAAAATTTTAAGAAAAAATTTGAAACTTCTATAAAAAATCGAATCTTTGTTGAAAAAACCCTAAATTTCTATAAATCGATTTTTTTAAAAACAAAATCGAAATGTCGAGAAAAACTCGAAATTTCAATAATTTATTTTGGAAAAGTCGAAATTTTTATAAAAGTTTTAAGAGAAAAAACCTTGAACTTTATGTAAAGAAATTTTCTGAAAAGAAATGAATATTTCCTGAAAAGTCGTAATTTCCGTGACAAGCACAAAATTTCTTTAAAACAAAATCGAAATCTGAAAACGTAACTCGAATATTTTTTTTTGAGAAAAATCACGGAATTTCCTTTTAGAGAAAAATCGGAATTTGTTGAAAAATATCGAAGTTTCTACAAAATAAACAATATTTAAAAGAAAATTCGAAATTTAGGAAAATGCCCAAAAATTTAGAATTGTTTTAAAGAAAAATGATATTTTGTGAAGAATTCAAAGTCCGGTGAAAAAAGCTTGAATTTCTATAGAACAAATTTTTAAAACAAATTGAAATTTCGGGAAAAACCTCGAAATCCATAAAACCAATTTCTTGAGAAGTCGAAATTTAGATCAAAAATAGTGGACATTTTTTTAAAAAAACTTTTCTTTAGAGAAAAGTCATGAACATTTGTCTGGAGAAAAATCGACAACTTTTATAGAAAAAAATCGAAATTTCGTGGAAAAAGTCGAAATTTTAAGGAAAAACTCGAAATTTTAATAAATCATGTTTATAGAAAAATCGAAATTTCGGGAAAAGTCTAAATATTGAGATAACACCGAAAGAATTTTTTCAAATAAAAATAATAAGTTTCGTGAAAAATCCAAATTTGTGTCAAAAAACCTAATCTTTATCAAACAATTTTTTAAAACGGAACGAAATTTCGGGACAAGTCGGAATATTAGGAAAAAATTTCGTCATTTCTATAAAAAACAAATTTCTAGGGAAAAACTGATATTTCGTTAGAAGTCGAAGTTTCAATAAAAAAAACTTAACTTTTATTAGAAGGTTTTCTTTTTAAATAGAACGAACTTTTGGAAAAAAACTCCAATGAAACAAATTTTATGAGAAATTTTTATTTAAAAAAGGTAAAGTGGTGAAATATGCCAAACATTCTTTATTGCTTTAAGAAAAATAGGAACTTTATGAAATAAGTCGGAAATTTGAAGAAAAACCTGAAATATAAAAAAATCCTAGAAACCAAGGACAAACCTCAACATAAAAAACATTTTATTTTTGGAAAAAACTGATATTTGGCAAAAAATTGAAAGTTCTGTAAAAAAATTAATTTCACTAAAACACTTCTCTAAAATAATATTAAAATTTCAAGAAAAAACTCTAAAATTCTATGAAACAAATTTTTTGAGAAATTTCTAACAAAACGTCTGTTCATACAAGACACAATTTCTAGACAATCAAAATTTATTAAAAACAATTCGGAAATCGAAGTACATTCTAAAAAACCCAGCATCTTTCTAGAAATTTTTTAGATAAAATAGAAATTTCGTGATAAGTTAAAATTCCGGAAAAATTAAGAAAACATTTCCGACATTTCTCGAAAAAAATTTTTGTAACAAAAAGCAAATACCACTTGTTTAATCATGAATCTTCAAAACAAAACAAAATTTAGAAACACAAAATTTGGCAATGCGTCCTTACAGGATCTAGACATCCATTAAGAAATTTTTTTTCGAAATTTAACCCCTAAGAGAGCGAAAATGTGTATTAACTTTTACGAAACAAACTGTTGTATAGACATAACAAAGGTGATGTGTTAGTAAAATGTTCCCCAAGCGAGTTTACATTCACATCTTTCACCGCGCCTTCATCCGCGTGAAAGAAGAGTAAGAATTAATTCTTGGGTCACCTTTTTGGAAATTCCGCTTTTTTTTTTTGAAGTATTAGATTTTTATTGAGAATGTAGAATTATGTATTTTGAAAATTTCGACATTTTAAAATATCAACTTTTTTCAGAAAGTCGACATTTTCTCGTTCGATTCCCAAAATTTCAAATTTTTTCGAAATGTTGACTTAATTTGGAAAATTTCGACCCTTTTCGAAGTATTTACTTTTTTTGAAGATTCCAGCTTTAAAATAATGACTTTTGGGTATATTTTAATTTTATTTTCTTGGAAATTTTTTATGATAATTTCTGTTTTTGTTAAAAAATTTCTTTTTTGAAAATTTGCTTTTCAACAGTTTCAATTTTTAGTATTTGGACTTTATTTCGGAGTTTTAAATTTTTTGGAAAATTTTGACTTTTATCACATTCTTGACTTTTTATCAAAACTCTCATCTTGTTATTGAAAATTTCTTCAACGTTTTTTAAAATTTTGACCCAAAACGACAACTTTTTTGCAAACTGACTATTTTTAAATTTGATTTTTGTAAAACATTTCCATTTCAAATTCGACTTTTTTTTCAAAATTTTAGCTTTTCCTCGCTTCTACTTTCTGAAAATAACGACTTTTTATAAATCTGACTTCGATTTTTATTGAAAATCTTGACATTTTCAAACATTTCGACCATTTTTTTTAATTTGCACTTTTTTTAAATTTTAACTTAATTTGTAAGTTTCAACTCTCACAATTTTGACTCTCTGTAAGCTTTTGATTTTTTTTTCACTTTTTTTGTAAATTTTGATTTCTCAAAATTTTGACTTTTTTTTCAAAATTTTGTTTTTTGTTAAGTCTGATTCTGTTGAAATATTGCTTTTTTGAAAACCGCTTTTTTTAATTTCCACTTTTGTTAAAATTTTTGATTATTTCTGGAAGTTTTGATAATTTTTAAAAATGTCGACCTGTTTTCAAAAGTTTTGAAAAAAATGCAATTTCTAATACAAGTTTCCAGCCCTCTAAGCGTGTATAGTGGTCATAGGTAGCCGAACTACCAACAGTTGAACCACAAATGCTTAGCAAAGCGGTTGCTTTCTAGGAAAGTCCTAGGAGACTAGATTCTAATGCACAGACCAATAGATTTGAATATTTATCAAATTGAGAGTTTGGAAACCAAAGACCGGTTTCGATCTTACTAATTGGATATAAAAAGCTGACAAACCAATAGATTTGAACATTTGTCAGATTCAGAGTTTGGAAACTAAAGCGCAGTTTTGATCTTACTAATTGGATATAGGAAACTGACGAGACCTAATAAAATCGAAACCTGTCTTCGGTTTCCAAACTCTGAATCTAATGAATGCTCAAACCTATTGATCTGTGTATTACAAAAAATAGTTTGTTTAGAGAATTCAACATTTAAAAAAAATTAGTTCTTAACGGAAAAAATGGAAATTTGTGGAAAGGCCGAAATACTAAAAAAATTAATCTTTGTAGATATTTTTAAAGAAAGATGAAAATTTCGTAAAAAATTAAAATTTCATTAAAAAAACTCAAATTTTTAAATTTCGAGAAGCCGAAAAATTAAGAACGTCGAAATTCCTGAAAAGATGTCAGCATAAAACCTTAAATGCTCACAAAACAATTTTTTTTTAAACAAAATCAAAATTTTTGAGAAAGTAAATAGAAATTTTTATTATAAAAAAAAGGCTCAGTGAAGCTAAAATGTGTATTTCGAGAGGAGTCAAAAAAGACCCAAAATGAAAAAGAATAAGAAAAGTGTGTTTAGAAAAAGGTGAAAATTCCGCCAAAAACAAATTTCTTTAAAGAATGGTTAAAACTCACATCAAATTCGGGGAAAGGTGTTTTTTGATTTTTCTTGATAAATGAGTTTTCTTCTTAGATTTCAGAAAATTAGGATGTTTAAACTGATTTTGCAAAATCCCTTAAGAAACGGCTGAATTTTTGAGAGAACCCAACTTTTTCAAATATCAAGCTTTCCCTGATATGTCTAATTTTTTGAAAGTAGATGTTTGTGTTACAGATTTTTTGCATAAAATATCGATTTTAAACTTCGAAAAAAACATCGAAATTTGGTCATGGAAAACGAAATTCGCGAGAAAATTACAAAATTTAGCTCAAACTGAAAACTTTCATAAGTGAAAACAAACAAAATTCGACTTACGAGTAGAATTTTTTGACATTAAACTGAAAATGTATATGTTGATGAAATTTTGAATAAAAATTCCAAATTTAGTGCTCAAAGGCGCGCTGAGAAAACCGAAATTTTAAGATGAAAAAGTCTAGATTATGATGAAACCTCAGCGAAAAATCTGAGACCGAAAAAAATCGCAATTTTAAAACATCGCAAAAAATTTAAATTTTTAACATTATATTGGAAAATCCGATAAGAGTCAGTAATTGTCGAGTGTAAGGACCCCTTTGGTAGAATTTACGGCAGCGGAATAATGATTGAGAAGCTTTGAGAATCTAGTAGTCCGGAAGATGTCGTTACATGTACGCAATCTCTTAATGGAATGCATTCATTAATCTGACATATGACATCCAGCTTCTTTGTTAAATAAAGTGCTTAAATCGACGATATATTTTTAATCGAACCAGCAACACACGTAACAGTATTATTAAATTTTAAATCAAAACATACTTCAAATTGGTGCATTTACCAAAACAATTTAATACACAAAACTTGAAAATGGCATAAGCATAAGCACTGAAAAAATAATGAGATAAATGCAGCGGTAAAAATATGAAACACTCTTTAAAAATCCATGGCAAACTTTCCGACATGATATATGGTTTTGGAGGCGGCAGCGGGAATCACAACAATGGTAGATTTCACTTGAACAAATCAGGGGAATTCTAACAACAAACTATGGAATGAAAATCGGCTGTACCATTATAAAAATATTACATGTTGTAACACCAGGAAACAAAGCATCAAAATTGAGGTAGAGTAATATTTTTATCTGTAAAATAAAACTGTTCAAACTGCACTAGTCACAAGTTAAATAACAAAAATCTATCAACTATTGGAATATTGTTTATAATAAATTTATAATGGTATGTATTCGGGGCAGTGACTAGTAATATTTTGCTGTTTTTGTTAACCAGTTGCTGTGGTTGTGTGAAAAAAATTGTTTTCAACTTGAAGCCTTGTTCATTGGTGGGTGACAATACACTATTTCTATATTTATAATACTTATAAATCACTGCATAACTATTTGATATAGGATAGTGCTTTAAATAACTATTTCACAAGGTATAAAACTTAAACACAACATTTTAACAGACATTCACCCATCAACACACACACGCGCGCATCTGACTTGAGGTTGAGTACCTGAAAATGAACCCTAAACTATTTCTAGGTTAGGAAACGAGAAGTCGATAATACTCACTGGAAATGTGTCCACGCATAGCTTTACATCTTAAGCTCTTCGGAGGCTCTGAAGTTAGAGAGTGTCTTTTTAATCCTTAAAGCTGTCAATCTTGCGGTGGCGTTGTGATACCAACATTCCTTCATCAATTTCGACATCAAATGCAGAGCATCGCAACTTTGCCATCTATTTGGTATATTAGGCCGCTGTTTCTCGAAGCAAACGACTCTGAAATTATAATTATAGTCAAATAACAATTCGATGTTGTTATCAGAATTTGACAGTAACTTATAAATAATTTCCGAACATTTTGTTTGACTCGTTACTTTTTATCAAGTTTCATACAACCTATAGCTGCTGTCCAATTGACAAAATCATCAAGTATGGTGTAATTTTTTGTCAGAAGAGGACGTAGAGAAAAAGGCATGCGACTGCTTATTGATTGTTTTGATTGATCTATCAAGTATCACTTTGACGTCTTATTCATGCATCGAGGTTAGAATTTTCTTCAACAAAAGAAAATCCTTTAGAAAGTTATTTTCTGTGTTCGAAATATATTTGCCGAAAGCCTGACAAAAGTCAAAATTTTAAAAAAGGATGAAACTGTCATTCAAATGTTCAAAAGTCATAATTTTAAAATAATCGACTTATAGCTCGAAATCCAAAGAAAAAGATCAACACAAACAGTACGACTCTTTGGGAAAAAAATTCCCAAGTTCATATATTTTTGGACATTTCTAGGTCGAAATATCGCGTTTGAAGTAGAAAATAGACAGAAAAATTTTTATAATCTCTAAACAATTTTTGTAGAATTTACGAATTTAAAATCAAAATATGTCGATCTTTGTTATTAAAATTTTATTATCGAAGTTTTGAATTTTTTAAAAATTTTTAATTTTTTCTCCCTTTTTACTTTAAATTTGAAAATGAATTGGCATCTTGTGATTGAAAATGTATATCTTTTTTTAAATTTTAAAAACATTTCAATTCTTTTTGAAAATTTGAATACTTTGAAAATTGCGATTTTTGAAAACATGCCTCACTTAAAATGTCTACTTTTTTAATTTGACAAAATTTTGACAACTGCTTAAAATTTAACTTTCTGAAAATGACGATTTTTTTAAAGAACCTGATTTTTTTTCATTTTCATTTTCATTTTTTATTGAAAAAAATTTCGAATTTCCAATCTTCCATTTTTTTTAATTTCCATTTTTCCAAATTTTAACTTATTTTGTAAATTTCAACTTCAGAATTTCACCTCTCTTTAGAAATTAATGTTTTTTTGTAATTTTTAGAAAATTTAGACGCAAAAGTGTTTTTTAATAATTTTTATTTTTTTATACACCTTTTCATTTCTTGAACATATTTCAAACTTTTGAGTATTTTCAAAGTTTGATTTCTTTTTTGAAAATGTGGCCTTTAAATTTCAAATTTTTCTGAAGTTTCGACCTTTATATGGTAAATTAAACTTTAATTGGATTTTTTTCAAAATTTCGGCTTTTGAAATTTTCTTTTTTAGAACTTCCACTTTGTTGGAAAATTTCTACCCTTTATCCCCTAAGAGGCCCCACGTTCTAACTAAGGAATCTTGGGAACCTATTATTATTATTATCCCCTAAGTTAAACTTTTTCTCAAAGTTATGACTTTTTTTTAGAAAAAACGTACAACTACTCACATATGTACATCTTTTAATTTTTAATGTAAATTGTCAATAACTCGAAGTCTTAATAACTCGAACGTTTCTTCTAGCAAGTCACGGTTCGAGTTATCAAAGTTCGATTGTAATTTTGAAACGAAAAAAATCAAAAATTCCATAAAAGCCGAAAGTCGATATTAAAAAAAAGTGAATTCAAATCGTCGAAATTTAAACAGTAAAACTTTTCAATAAAGTCAAAATTTAGAACAAAGTGGAACTTAAGAAAAAATTCAGATTTTGAAAAAAATGCAAGTTTGAAACAGTGGATTTCTTCAAGAAAAATCAAAATATTCAAGAGTCGAAATTTTCATCACAATTTTCAAAAAAAAATAGAAATTTTGAAAAGAGTAGAATTTTAAAGTCACAACTCTGAATCAAAATTTTCAAAAAAAGTGGACTTCTTAAAATAAGTAGAAATTTACAAGCCAACAATTTAAGGAGTAAAAATTTACAAAAAAAAATCAAAATTTCGAAAAAGTTGAAATTTTGAAGGGTCGAAAAGTGGAAAACAATGTAATTTAAAAATTTAGAAATTTTAAGAAAAGTCGAAATTTCCAAAATAAAGACAAAATATTCAAAAAAAAAAGTTGGGAAAAGTCAAAATTTAGAACAAAGTCGAAGTTTTGAAAGAATTCAAATTTTTTTAAAAATGGAAATTTAAAAAATCAAAATATTCAAAAAGGATCGAAATGTTCATCAAAATTTTCAAACAAATCGAAATTTTGAAAAAAAAGTAAAATTCTTAAAAAAAAATTAAAAAAAGCAGAAATTTAAAAGCCACTTTTAAGGAGTAATAATTTTACAACAAAAAAGTTGAAATTTTGAAGAGTCGAAAAGTGGAAAACCTGCAAATTTAAAAATGTAGAAATTTTAAGAAAAGTCGAAATTTTCAAAACGTAGTCAAAATTTTGAACAAAGTCGAAGTTTCGAATGAATTCAAATTTTGAAAAAAAATGGAAGTTTGAAAAAGTGGACCTCTTCAAGAAAAATCAAAATATCCAAAAAGAATCTAATTTTCATCCAAATTTTCAAAAAAAAAAAATCGAAATTTTGAGAAGAGTATAATTTTCAAGTCACAACTCTGAATCAAAATTTTCAAAAGAGATAGACTTCTTTTATAAAAAAAGTAAAAATTTACAAGCCATACTTCTAAGGAGTAAAAATGTTAAAAAAAACAAAGTTTCGAAAAAGTTGAAATTTTGAAGGGTTGAACAGTGGAAAACCTGTAATTTTAAAAATGTAGAAATTTTGAGAAAAGTAGAAATTTTCAAAATATAGTCAAAGTATTAAAAAGAAAGTTGGAAAAGGTCAAAATTTTCAAAAACACAAAACACAAAAGTAGAAATTTAAAAAAAAGCATTTTTTTAAAGCGCAAATTTTCATAGTCAAATTATTAAAAAAAAAGTAAAAATTTAAAATAAAAAATGATAAAAGAATCCCAAAATTCTTTAAATTTAAAAGAAATATCAATGAGATGAAATTTTCAACAAAATTTAGAATAGAGGTTGTTTTTCTGGGTGACTTCAACGTACACAACATCCTGTGGTTAAGGTTTTCTTCCCGAACTGACGACGTGGGAAGAATGGCAGAGGCTTTCGCCATCACTTGTGGACTATCGCAATTGGTTAAGGAACTCACAAGAATTCCTGATGAAGATACCCATCAACCTAATCTACTCGACTTTTTTCTTACAAATTCTCCAAATTCGTATATAATCTCTGCGACATCACCGCTTGGAAATTCAGATCACAAGCTTGTAGCAGCCTTTCGCTCGCTTCATACACTACCTCCTTCTCAGACTTAGTCCCGTAAGGTTTGGCACTTTAACTCTACTAACTGGGAAGAATGAAGAGACTTCTTTGCATCTTTCCCATGGCAGGAAATCTGCTTTAACTCAGACAACCCTTCCTCAGTCGCCGAAACTATCCTGATTGGTATGGAATGCTCAATTCCCCACTCCCAAATGAAGTCTGCCTCCAGTAAATCTTGGTTCAGTAAAAAATGTGCTCGGGCTGTCTCCTGCATATCGTCATTGGCGAAATAATCCCTCAGTCGACACTCGGACCATATTTGTAGATGCACGAAATTCTTGTAAACAGGTTATTGACGAGGCAAAAGGTGATTTCGATCGTAAAATGCGCCGGAGGCTTATCAACTGTCCGAACGTTTCCAGGTCCTTTTGGGGATTTGCAAAGTCGATTGGAAAGAATTTTACACCTTCAAATTTTCCACCTTTACTCGATGAAAATAGGAATATTGCTACTACCTCCAAGGAAAAGGCTGACATGTTAGCCTTAATGTTTGCTGAAAATTCCAATCTTGATTCTCGAAACGCAGCACCTCCTATTCTTCCTAAGGCTGGCACTTCGATGCCTACAGTTGTTTTCAGACAACGCACAATCAGGAAGATTGTCCTTGAGCTCGACACCTCGAAAGCTTCTGGCCTTGATGGTATTCCCGCTATTGTTCTTAAAAAGTGCGCCCTAGAGTTGACTCCTCTCCTAAGCAAATTGTTCACACTCTCTTACAACAAAGGTGTATTCCCTAATATCTGAAAATCTGCTAGAGTGCGGCCTGTCCCTAAAAAGGGAAAAAGAAATCTGGCTAACAACTATCGCCCTATATCTTTGTTATCCGTTATATCTAAAGTGATGGAAAAGGTTATCAACATCGAGATTCTTAAATATCTGGAAGAAAATAGAATCATATCCGACAGGCAATACGGTTTTAGACAACAACGTTCCACTGGCGATCTACTGGCATATGTTATCCATATCTGTAACTCAGCTATGGAAACACATGGTAAGGCTAGGATTGTGGCATTGGATACCTCAGAGGCTTTCGACAGACTCTGACACCGATCTCTTCTCGCCAAATTAAAATCTTATGGTCTTCCTCCTGGACTCTGTTATTTGTTATCAAATTTTCTCGCTGACAGATCTTTTTAAGTCGTCATCGAAGGCATTTCATCCGAGACATTTGCGATTAATGCATTAATGCGGGGGTGCCTCGGGGGTCTTCCTATCTCCTAGTCTGCTTCTGATATACATAAACGATCTCTTAGTTTTAACTTCCAATCCTATATACAGCTACGCAGATGATAGTAGCCTTGTGTCATCTTTTTTCTTCGACAAACCATTATCCGTCGCTGCTTCAGATCGACTAAGGGAACAGTAAATACAGATGATAAATCGGGATCCTGAAATCACCTGGAATGGGGTAAGAAAAATCTGATCGACTTCAACGCTTCAAAAACTCATATCCTACGAGTGAATGCGAGCATCAACTTCTCTTGGGACGATTATGTGCGCGCCCTTGCCAAGTCCGCCTCTCAGAAGCTAGGCTTTCTGTTTAGAACTAAAAAGTACTTCACATCTCATCAGCTACTCACACTATACAAAGCTCCAGTTAGGCCAACACTAGAATACTGTACTCATGTTTGGAGTTCAGCCCTAAAGCACACTTTAGCTCTTTTGAATTCAATTCAAAGAAGAGCGATTCGCCTAATTGATGACAAGAGTTTGACCGATTCTCTCGAAACACTAGAGCGCAGGCGGATGGTTGGTGACTTGTCTCTTTTCTACAAGTACTATCATGGAAGATGCTCGCAGGAACTAATAGGATTGATCCCACCAAGGGCAAGATTCTTGAGGCGTACTAGACAGTCGGAGACAGCAAATTCTTGTGCGATCCAGCTTGACACAGTAAGGACTTCTGTCTACGGAGACTCTTTTCTATAGAACTTCCAAGCTATGGAACGCGTTACCGAAAGGAATTTTCCCCAAAAATTACAACATGTCCTTGTTTAAGAAGGCAGTTCATTGCCATGTATCCTTGTTTTCGGATCCGACTCGCAGTGCTTTGAACGCATAGAGGGATTACCCTTTGCGAATGGATTAATTTAAAAAAAAAACCAATTTCAAAATAAAATTACGAGAACTTGTGTTATAAATAAATCCTATTTTATTGTACGTCAATTAATCAATATGTAGTTTAACGATAACAAAAATAATACAGAGGTCTTAATGGATCATTTTGTATCATACATACCTTCGCATTTCCTCAATAGTAGGATCTGGAGGTACTGCGTCATAAAAAGGTAACTGGTATTCATCGTAGATGCCACCCACATTGCATCTTCTGGCTATTTCCCAGAAAATTAAACCTAATGCGTATACATCTGCCCTCTTGAAGGAATCGAATTGATCAATATTCATAGTTTCATCCAATACCTGGAATCCAAAACATATAAAAACAAATTAAAACAAAAAAAAAACAGCCGTTACTTCTGGGGCCATGTATCTCTTGGTTCCGACTCTATTATTGAGGGGAATATCCACAGTGTCTGTGATAACGTCATGGCGAACGGCCAATCCCAGATCACCAATTGCGCAGGTACCATTTGACTTGACAAGAATATTTTTAGACTTCAAGTCTCTATGTGCAATGGCGGGTTTGCCTAGAAGTTTATATTATCATTTTTTTTTGTTTTTGGATGTAGAGAGAGCCAAACCTTGTGTTCCCATGATGTCCATATGGAGATGAGCTAGGCCAGTAGCGATAGATAGAGCCATTCGAATCATCCCGTTAGTGTCTAGAAGATTTCTATCAAGAAAATCGAAGAGAGAGCCGTGTTCGTGATAATCCGTTATCAACCACAACTGTGTCCATGTTCCATTATCTAAAACGCAATTCTTGTTAACATTTTGAAATCAAAATTTCTTAACTCTTTAAAGGTTTAACCAAAATTGCTGCGCTTAACTTGGCTTTTTCTCATACCAAAATTGTATCTTTGATTGACTTTCTTGATATCATTTGAGCAAGTAAAATGTCAAATTTTTGTTCTGACAGTTATAAATGCAAAAAAAGAAAAGGGCCAAATTCCGAACAGTTATTTATCAAAATTTTCAAGATAGCCCCAAATCAGTTTTTATCACGATGGGTATAAACACAAAAAGTTAAGATAAGAAAAGGCCAATTTTGGTTAGTTATTAATCTTTCCAGATAACTCCAAATGGATTTTTATTATGACCATTATAAACGTTCAAAAAATTGTAAACATAGAAGAAGCCTAATTCCCATATTATCAATCTTTCAAAATTGTCAGTTAAGTCAATTCGATGGTAGTAAGTCGACGTACTAAAGGTTGAAAATATTTACAACAAACAGGCTTTCCTTGCCTGATCAGTATGGTGCGGTCGTTGTAAAAATTTCCAAATTATAGTCACCGGTCACCTACATAAATCAAGATGTCTTAACTCCATTGAGCGATGTGACTACCTCAAAATTGAGATGATTGCCCCAAACAAACTGTGATATTTTTTATCCTGACAATTACATACACAGAGTAAAGACAAAACACCCAAATTCCAGATAATAGGTAGCGAAACCTTGCTAAAAATTTAATATACAACATCAACTATCTTTTAGTTTATTTTTTAGTATTTTCAATAAGTTTTAATGGCACAAAAAAGTGATTACAAAATTAATAACTTCATAGAAAAAAAAAGGTAGCTAACTAAATGGAATTTTGCGACAAAAAAAGTGACAAATAAGCTAATAAAATTTGGAGAATATGCTCATTCCTGCAACATTCGATGACAGTAAATATAAAAATTTATTGTGACTAAGGAAAAAACCTTTTAGATTCTACTACTGGGGTTATCACAATTGTTCATACCAACTGGAAGCCAATTGTATTTGTTATACAAAATACCTTTATTATCAGCAGCTATGAAGCCTAGGATGTTATCGTGGCGCAACATGACTGTCTGGTAAATTTCCGCCTCTCTAAACCACGATCTCTCTTCTCTGGAACTAAATATCTTAACAGCAACGTTTTCTCCTCTCCATCTTCCTCTCCAAACTTCTCCAAAGCGCCCTTGTCCAATGATTTCAACTAGTTGGATTTGTCTAGCTATACTACGTTGAACAAGTAATGGTAGCCCTAAATAAACCAGATAAAAAAATCTGAATAAGCACACATTGAAATTTTAAAAAAATTAGAAATTTAAAGGTAAACCAAAGTTTTGTATTTTTTTTTTCATGTTGACATTTCATCTCTTCTCTAAAACTAACCAAACGTCGAAATTTCGGTTTTTTTTTTCTCAAAAACAACTATACACCAATGGCTCCAAATTTCAAAGAATAGTGAATAAAAACATCGAAAAAAAAATCCAAGAGCTTGATTTTGAATTATAATATGAGATAATTGAGAAATCAAGGGACATAGAAAAATCCCAAATTTTTAAGTGATTTTTCAGAAGGTTGTAACCTGGAGGAAAATTGTTATAGAGAAAAGCAAACAAAAGTAAATTAAAACTCCAATTTCTAGTTTTCAGATTTTGAGTTCAATTTTTTTTTAGTATTTCCAATTTTTGAGTAATCCTAAGAGAACCATCAGAAACGAGAAACTCGGGACTTGAATTTGCTTTTTTTGTTTTTCTCTAGGACTATTAAACTGCGAATTACAGCCTTTGAAGAAACATCTAAAAACTTGGGACTTTTTTATATTCCTTGATTTCTGTGAATAGTTTATCGAGAAAAAAGTCAACATTTCAAATGAAGTGTGTAATTTCAGTAACATAAAAAATGAGTAAGTAGGACCTGCACGAGGGAGTACGACATCGTCCGATTACAGGTACAAATACTCGTTGACGAGTACAACGATGCCGATTATGGTAATCATGACGTCACGAGACGAGTATGAGTAATAATCGGCATCGCGTCTGATTATGTAATCGGCATCGTTTGGAGAAATAGAAAAGGGCGCAATTTCGAAATATATTTTCTGTTTTTGTATTTTCTTCGAAATAGCTCTAACAATTTCAATTAAACTTTTCAACTTGAGGTTCTTTGAATCAACAAAATAATCTAGATAGGTTCCTTTTGATTGCAATTATAGATCACCATTTCTTTTTACGTTTCATAGTTTTACTAGTTAATATTTCATCCAATCCCACTCATTATTACCACAACCACTTCTTTCGTTAACGTGTTCTATAAATCCATTTTTTTTTAATTTCGAAATTTTTCTCAAACATTTTTTTATTTGACATTTTCAAAATTTTCTAAAATTATTTTGCAAACAATGGTTGCATTTTTTTCAAAATATCGTTTTCAAAATGACTACCTCTTTTATTAAAATTAAAATCTTGGGTTTTTAAAAACGTTCGACTTTTAAAAATTTCAACTTTATTGAAAATGTCGGCATTTTTCCAAATTTTAATCGGAAATTTTCGAAAAGTAAATCTTTTGAAAAACCCAAATTACCAAAAAAGTATAATTTTTCGAAAAAGGTTCAAAATTTTCAATTTTTCTGGTAATTTCACTTTTTTTCAAAATATTGATGTTATACTAAAATTTGTATTTTCTTTGCACAAAATTCGACTTTCGTCAAAATTTGGACTCTCTTTTTAAAGACTTTCGATTTTCCTCATATTTTTTTGGGAAAATTTTAATGTTTTTAAATCTCGATATTTGTTTTCGTTTTGATTTTTCAAGGCTTAGATTTTTTCGAAAATTAAATTTTTCTTGAAAATTTCGACATTTTTTTCAGGAATTGCATTTTTGGAAAAATTTGTCCAAACATTTCTCTTTTTTTTAAATTTTGATTTTTCAAGATTTCAATTTTGATCTAAAATTTTGCCTTTTTAAAATCTTGGCTTGTTTTGAAAATTTTGACATTTTTTAAAAATTTCCACCCGTTGAAAATTCTTAATTTCTTAAAAATGTTGAATTTTTGAAAGTTAAACTGTTTTCAAAGTGTCAGTTTTTTAAATTTTCGATTTTTTTCAAAATCTGAAATTTTTAAAAAATTGCTACTTTTAAACATTTTGATTCTTTAAAATGTTGACTATTTTTTAAATTTGAATTATTTTTCAAAATTTGGATATCGCTTTTTTAAACGTCTTATTTTTTAAATGCTATTTTTTTGAAATTTTCGTTTATTTTGCAAAATTTGAATTTTTCCATTTATTTTCAAATTGTCGCTTTTTTATAAATTGTGACTTGAAAGTTTTGACTTTTTTAAAAATTTCGATTATTTTTCAAAGTTATAATTTTTTTGGAAATTCTGAGTATGTATTTTAAAAAATGTTTGACTGTTATTTCAAAATTTTAACTATTTAAAACTTCGCCTTTTTCCAAGTATTAATTGCTCAAAATTTGGTCTTTTTTTGAAAATTTCGACTTTTCCGATCATTTTGGCTTTTCTTCGATATTCAGACTTCGACAATTCAATCAATCGAAATTAACATTTTTTTCCAATTTCGATTGTTTTTTTAAATTTTGACATTTTTTTTTTCAGATTGCGATTTTAAAAATAGTTTGACTTTCTTGATAGTTTTGTCTTTTCTTAAGTAAAATGAACCTTTTGAAACTTAAGGTTTTTTTGAAAAGCTGATTAAAAATCCTTAAATTTTGTAAATATCGACAAATTTGGACTCTGAAATTTCAGATTATTTCTCAAAACATTAACTTTTTGAAAAATTTAGAATTTTGTTGGATATTTCGTCATTTTTTTGAAATAGTCGAATTTTTTGAAGAATGTTAAAATCTTGACATTTTTTTGTCTTTTTAGAAAATCTTAACTTTTTTTGGAAATTTAAACTTTCTATGGAAATCTCTACATTTTTCAACATTTCTATTA
This sequence comes from Dastarcus helophoroides, assembly GCA_028583605.1. Taxonomy (NCBI): domain Eukaryota; kingdom Metazoa; phylum Arthropoda; class Insecta; order Coleoptera; family Bothrideridae; genus Dastarcus; species Dastarcus helophoroides. Next base: position 51,895,320 of record CM053325.1, on the reverse strand, counting down.
AAAAATTTGATTTAAAAATTTTCTTTCTTTCTTTTAAATTTCAACATTTTTTTAAAGTCCTTAATTTTTTTTAAAATGTTAACTTTTATTATATCAACTCTAAAATTTAGACTTCTTTTATACATTTGAAAACTTTTGGAAAATTGGTCTTATCTTCAAATATTCAATTTTATCGATAATTTCATTTGTTCTAAATTTTGACAGTTTTTAAAATGAAAACTAATTTTTAAAATATCTTATTTCTTGAAAATTTTGACTCTGAAATTTCAGATTATTTCCCAAAATATTACCTTTTTGAAAAATTTAGAATTTTGTTGAAAATTTCGTCATTTTTTGACTTTTTAGAAAATCTTAACTTTTTTTTGAAAATTTTAACTTTCTATAAAAATCGTAAGTTTTCAAAATTTCGATTGTTTTAAAAAATTTGTTTTCAAAATTTTCGACTTTTTCAAAATTTTAAGATTTTTGAAAATTTCAACATTTTTTTTAAACTTTTTAATTTTTTTCAAAATATTAACTTTTATGGAAAATATCAACTCTAAAATTTAACTTCTTTTATAAATTTGAAAATTTTTGGAAAATTGGTCTTATTTTCAAATATTCAATTTTATCGAAAATTTCATTTGTTCTAAATTTTGACATTTTTTAAAATGTAAACTAATTTTTAAAATATCTTATTTCTTGAAAATTTTGACTTTTAATTTCGACTTTTTTCAGATTAACGCTTTTTCGAAAATTGGCTTTCAAATTTTCGATTTGATACTTTTTGGAAAATAGTAACTATTTTTTAAAATTTTACGTGTACTTAGAACATATTTATGTGTCTTTTCCTTAAACAAATATCGAACTTTTTAAGGCGTCGTTCAAACATTTGACTATTTCTCAAAGTTTTATTTTATTCGACTTTTTTCCAAAATTTCGACTTTTTTCCGAAGTTTTGACTTTTATATATTATATTATACAAACACCTGCTAATAAGCACATAAAATTTTTCAAACTACGTATCTAAAATATAAAGTATACATTTTTGACAAGTGTCAACTTGTAACATGCCACACGAAACCGATAATATAAACTTCACGGTTACAAATATTCGATACGATGCCAACGATGCCAGTTTCCCGATTACATATTTCGGAAAAGTAATCGGTGATTAAACTCCGATTACATTTTTACTTACTCGTGCAGGTCTCTAGAAGCAATAATGTTGAAGCAGTAAAAACTTAGCTTAACCTGAGCTTAAAATCTAAATTTTACAAAACAAATCGACAATTTCAACTTGAATCTACTAATTTCAATTTTTTTCTAGAAATTGTAGCTGCAAACCCAGCTTTAAAACAAAAATTAAAATGTAATTTTTTATTTCGAGCTTTAAACTTTTGCTCAGCTCTAAATCCAAAATCTGGGAAAAAGGCCGAATGAGTTCAAGGTAAAATGTTTGGAAAACGAGTTCGAACTTTGAATGGAGACAAAGTTTCGAACTGAAAGTGGAAACTTGAAGAACAACATTAATCAGTTTCAAATCGAAGGTTTGGAAAAAAAAGTCAAGAAGAAAGAAGAAATTAAATTTAAAAAAGGCGAAATAGCAGACAGTTTGGAAAACAGACGAATTACAATTAGAAATTGACATTTCCCGTTTAAAGCTGATATTTTAACAAAACCAGCAAACATTTCGAGTCACTTTTAAAGAAAAAATTAAACATTAAACACAAAATTTTGAACAAAAATGTATTGAAAATCTTGCAAAAAAATTAAGAAAAAAGAAAAAATTTTCACAAAAAAATGCAAAATCTTAAGTTTAGAATCCTATGTCTCAAAAATTCTAAGACTTTCGAAAAATATATTCAAATTTTGAGCTAAAACAGTACACCTTGAAATTTATAATTTCAAACTTCTTTTAAAATTTTGACTTTAAATCTTAAATATTAGCGGGAAAGTCAACAATTCGAGACAAAGTTGAACTTTTCAACTAAAAATAAAATTTCGAGTTTAAAGTTTAATAGAACATTAGCAATTTCATTGTAACATTTAAAGAAAAGTGAAAATTTCAGTCCATTTCGAAAAGCAAAATTTTAGGAAAAAACAGAATTTTTGAGAAAAAAGGAGAAATTTTTAGTCAAATTTTAAATTTTTATTTTAATCCTCGAAATTTCGAAAAGTTCATCTAGTTCAGGATTTCCCAACAAGGATGTAACGCTCCTCAGGGGGACGTAAAGAGGTCATGAAGGGGGCGGGGGGGCCAATATGTATTCGGACACATCTTTGAAAACGTAAAATTTTTTGAAAGTTTGGATCTTTCCAAAATTTAGATTATTTTTTCAAAATGTCGCTTTTTTTAATTTCTACTTTTTAGAATGAATTTTTACTTAATCATTTCTGCATTTTTCAATATTTTGGCTTTTTCAAAATTTCGACATTACTAAAATTGTACTTCTGTTCAAAGTAGCTTTACTTAATTTGATTTTAAAAATTGCAACTTTTTGCAAGAATTCAGTTTTTTAAGCTTTCAATTTTTTTTAAAGTGTAGTTTTGGCTGAAATTTTTTCACGATTTTATTCCAGAATAAAAACTTCTCATTTTAGAATTTGGAATGCTTTAAAATTGTCCATTTAATCTCAAAACTTCGATGTCTTCGTAAAATGTTATTTTTTAAAATTTCGATTATTTATCGATCGTTTTCTGAAGTTTTTGTAAAATATAATCTTTTTTGAAATTTCTGACTATTTTTCGATTCTTCTAAAAATTGGATACGAATTTTTATCAAAGTTCCAATTTTTTTGGAAACTTATGAAAATTTTGACACTTCAAAATTTCGACTTTTTTCAAAATTTTCCAATTTATTCAAAATTTTAACTTTTGTCAACATTTCGTCTCTAAAATGTCGACTTTTCTAAAAATTTGAAATTTTTTTGAACATCTCGTCTTATACTTTTCATTCAAGTTTTCGGGAATCCATGGTCTAGATAAAACAGTATACCTTAATTTAATTTAATTTAAGCTAGGAATGTCGAATTTGACCTCACCCAAATTCTTACTCTAAGGGAAAAAAGTTCGGAAAATGTTAACATTTCTAGAAGTAACTATTTTCAAAAAATTCTATTCAAAGTATTATCATATTTCGAATTAAAAATCGAAATGTAAAGAAGTGTAATAATTTTAAATTCAAATTTGGAAAAAATCCTAAATTTCAAGGATTTTTTTAACTAACTGACAGCAAGAATTGGATCTTTGATTTTTCGAAAAGTTTTTCAAAAATAAAAAAGGGAAACTCTTAAACATATGTATTTAAGAGTCTGTGTAAGTTTACTTTATTTTTAAACTGATAACAGTTCAGCCTAGCTATATTTTTTGCTTATCTTCTACCGAATGGATCATTCGAAATTGGGCGGTACTAAGGTTATCAAAACATGTCAATGGCTACTTACCAGAACCACTTCCACTTGTGGTCATTTCTATCATATGCTTCAGACTTACTCCTCTCAATATGGGATGATCTGGAGCTTCAATGCTATCCTCCCCATGCCTGAGATGATGGTGCAATCCACCCCTCTTATGTTGGGAAGTGCGATAGAAATAATACGAAATGATTATCACGCATATTAACACCGTAGGTACTGCTATTGCGGCGGTAATCTCCAATGTACTTAAATTCCAGACATTTGGATCTGTCAAAAAAAAATCATCGTAATAAAGGTTCTAATGTTAAGACACCTAAAGAAAATAAAATATAAACTGAGCAAAAAACGTGATCCCAGATTTTAAAATCTTTGTACCGAAGACGATTTCCCCACGTTTTGGTTAGTATATTTTTGATTCGGTAGGCTCTCTACATCAAAAATTGGTAACCCTGGATCGCGGACGACTAGTGAAAGGATTTTTCTTTATGCATTAATTTCATTTGACAGAGGACACTTTTTAGTCAGTTTTATTTGACAGATGGAGCTTTTTTATAGTCGTCAAAATTGAAATCAACGGACCACCCAAAAATTTTTCCAGGACTTAAAACATTTTGGCGACCCCTGCTCTACGTCATAATCATTTTTATACTTTGCGATATTTTCAAATATCAATTGTCAGCGTCAGACAACAAAAACGTAAATCATACTTTCAATTTAAAATGAGATAGCGAGCTACTAATCCAACTAACTCCCCCCCCCAGGTTTGGTGCCCAATAGTTTTCATAACTATTAAACTTTATTAACGATTAAAAAAATGTCACCCAATAGTTTTAACATATCAGACGTGAACTCAAAAAATCGAAATTTAGAGGAACGAATTTTCGAGTTTTAAACCAAATTTCTAGCAAAAAAGTAGAAGTTTCAACATCAAAGTTAAGATTTGAAACAAAAATTCGAAAAAAAACTTTTCCCAATTTTGAGCAGTCGGCATCTTGAATTAAAGTTGAAATTTCAAAAAAAAAAAATGTCAACATGTCAAAATAATACTGACCTTTTGAGTTTAAAGTAGACATTTTGAAAAGAAACACAAAATTACAAAAAATTACTTGAAAATTTTTAGAAAAAAAAAGAATAATCCAAATTAATACAAATTAAAAATGTATAAAAAGTCAGTTTGCAAATAAAATAATGGAAAAAAATTTGAAGATGAAAATGCAAACTGGAATTATGAGAAGAGAAAAATCGAATGTAAAACCCTTTTAAGAAAAATGTAAAAATGTCAACTAAACTATGATCAAACCCAAAGAATTCCAAAAAAAAAGTCGAAAATTATGTCTTTTTAATCAAATTTTTACGAAACAAGGAAAAACCGAAAATTCAAAACAGAAATTTTAAGAAAAAGTTCGATGTTTCTAAAGAGATAACAATTTATGTAAATACTACTACGTGAAGGAAGAGAAAGGATTCTTCTCATGGGTCACCTGTTTGAAAAATTCTATTTTTATCGAAAATTTGGAACTATTTTCAAAATTTTGACATTTTAAAATATCAAAATGTCATTTTCTACTACGACTTTCAAAATTCTAATGTTTTACCTAAATTTTGACTTAATTTTGAAAATTTCGATTTTTTTTTTAAAATGCCAACTTCTTCACGTTTTTGTATATAATTTGTTTTTTTTTGGAAACTTTTTTTGATAATTTCTCTCTTTATTAAAAATTTTGTTTCTCGAAAATTTTAACTTTTTGAAAATATTCTAAATTTTTTGAAATAATTCGACTTTATCTCGAAGGTTTGCATTTGTTTTTTTTTTTTAAATTTTGACTTATGACATTTTTGACTTTAGTTCTAAAAATGTTGACCTTTTTTCAAAATATCCATCTTATTGAAAATAATACCTTTTTTAAAATGTTCGCTTGAAATTTTAACTTTCATGAAAACCTGAGTGTTTTTGAATTCGATTTTTTTTTAATTTCTATCCTTTATGAAAATTTGATTTTTTTTAATCTTTTGTAAACATCGACTTGAAGTGCTTATTGTAACTCGACTTTTTCCTAAAATTTTGGTTTTTCCTCGAAATTTTATCTTTCTGAAAATAAGGACTTTGGTTAAAAATTTTGAATTCCCAATTTTCCATTTCTCAACTTATTTTGTTGTAAAATTAAATGTTTTCACAATTTCACTTCCCTTCAACATTTTGATGTTTTTTTGTAAATCTGATTATGTGAAATATTGTTTTTTTTAAAAAAAAACCTCTACCTTTTCAAAATATTCACTTTTTGACTATTTCTAGAGGTTTTGAATTTTTTTTGTGGAAAATTTCGTTTTTTTTTCGAAATTTTAGACTTTTTCTCGGTGTCGACTTTTATTTGGTAAATTCAACTTTTGTTTTGAAAATAAATACTTTTTTGAAAAAAAGGATTTTTTCAAAATATCGACTTGAATTCTTTTCAAAACGTTTACTTTTTTTGAAAATGTATTAAATTTCGACTTTTTCGCAAAGTTATGACTGTGTCAGAATTTAAACTTTTTTTAAAGTTTACCTTTTTTCAAAATGTCTACTTTTTGTGAAAACTTTTCGTGAAAAATATTGACCTTTTTCTAGAAACTTCGAATTTTTGTAACTTCGACTTTTTGAAAAATTCGCCTTTACCTCAAAATTTTAACTTTCTGAAAACAACGATTTTGGTTAAAAATCTGACTTTTCGATTATTACCGAAAATCTTTACTATCTTGAGCGTTTTAGCCATATAATATGAAAATTTGGAATTTCCAATTTTCCATTTTTCAACTTATTTTGGTAAACTTTAATGTTTTCACAATTTCACTTCCCTTCAATACTTTGATTTTTTTTTATAAATCTGATAATGTGAAATGTTCTTTTTTTAAACACCTACACCTTTTCAAAATAATCACTTTTGAAATTTTCAAACTCTTTTCAAAAAGTTCACTTTTTTTGAAACTGTTATCATTAAATTTCGACTTTTTCTCAAAGTTATGACTGTTCAGAATTTAAATATTTTTTTTAAAGTTTCGCCATTTTTCAAAATCTACTTTTTCTGAAAACTTCCCTGAAAAATATTGACCCTTTCCTAGAAACTTCCGAGTTTTTGTGGCTTCGACTTTTTAAAAAATTCGCCTGTTGCTGAAATTTTTAAATTTTGTTAAAAAATCTGACTTTCTAAATTGCGAATTTTTAAAATTTTGAATTAATTGTACAAATCGAATTCGACAGTTGGCTAAATTTCGATTTAACGCTGACATTTCAAAAGCGGTATTTTTGCGGTTTAAACTCAAAAGTTTTTAAAAAAGTGAAATTTAGAAGAATTTTCCGAGTTTAAAATCTAAATAGGAATTTTGAAAGAAGAGCAAAACTTTGGATTTAATTTATGAATTTAAATTTCTACAAAACTGTTTTTCGAAATTTTGAATTTAAAGAAAAAATTTGGAAATGACATCGACGTTTCGAAAAGAAACTTCAAAAAGTCTAAAAAAAATTTGCCCAACATGTCCATTCACCCCGCAGAGATAGGGGGCAGATGCTTCAGACCCCTCGTTTCATGGGGGTCCTGTGAGCTGCCATGTTAATTTGCGAATTGAAGCCTTCTTTTTCTCCAAATTTATGTAATTTCTATTCAAAATGTGTTCTTTTTTTGAAAATTCCATGTTTTGATTTTAAACTCGAAAGTTATTCTTAATTTCGACTTTTTAAAAAAATTTTCAGCCTGAACTTGGAAAATATTCCATTTTAAAATGCCGGCTTTAAATTCGTAATTTAAAACGTCAGATTTTTGGAAAAGATTCGAAATTTTCAGAAGGCGAATTTTTCAAATTCAAATTTATAAAAGTTCGCAGATTAGAAAAAAAGTAAAAATTTTGAAGAACGGTTTAAATTTTCAAAAAAAAATTAGAAATTATAAAAACGAAATTTTGAAAAAAGAAATCAAGTCTGAGAAAAACATTTTAAACTTTAAAAGAAGTAAAAAAAAAAGTTTTCAAAAATAAAGTAGATTTTTTAAAATTACATAAAAATCAGGAATATGAAAAAGTTGAAATTTTTGGAAAAGACAGATTTGAATTTTTCAGAAAGTTAAAATTTTGAGATATAATCAAAATTTTGAACAAAGCTCGAAATTTAAAAAAAAATGGAAATTTTCCAAAAAAATAGTTCGAAATAATTAAATCTATAAAAAAACAAAAACTATGAAACAGTGGAAAATTTGAAAAAAAGTTGAAATTTTTCAAAAAATTTAACAAAAGCCAAAATGCATGGAAAAAGTCCAAATATTGGAAAAGTCAAAATTTTGAAAAAAGCTAAATTGTGAAAATATTGAAATTTTCAAATTTAAAATTTCTTTTTAAAAATTGATTTATTTTGAAATTTAAAATAAATCAAATGTGGAAATTTTGAAAAGAAATTTAAAATTCGAAATTTTCAAAATGAAACATTACAAAAAACTGTTTCAGAACATTGTCAACTTTCGTTAATAAAAATTTAAATATTTTTAAACTGGGTCGCAGAAATATTAAATAAAATTAATAAACATAAATAAATACATTTAAAAGTCGAAATTTTTAATAACCGAAAAGTGTGATTATTTTTCAGATAGTCAAAATCCTGAAAAGTCCAAATCTTGAAAAAGTCGAGATTTTTAATAAATTGAAATTTTCAAAAAATTATTGAACCTCATAAAAATTCAAATTAAGAAAAAAATGACAAAACTGTTTAATAAAAATTTTAAAAAAGTATAAATTTTTAATAAGGAGATTTTTAAAACATCCAAAATTGTCACGAATTTGAAAAAAAAAATCGAAAATTTTTAAAAAAATTCAAGACTTTGAGATAGTCAAAAATATTCAAAAAAAGAATCTAAATTTTTAAAAAGAGAAATTTCCAAAATTAAGTTAATTTCAATTTTGAGAAAAGTCGAAATTCTGGCAGATTTTCAAACACAAATGAAAATTTCGAGAAAAGTTTAACATTTCAAAAGAAAGTGGATGTTTTAAAATGTCGAAATTTAAACAAAAACCGAAATTTTCTGAATAAGTTAAAAGATAATAATAATAAGTAAACTCTTAATTTTTCAATAAAAATCTAATTCCTCGAAAATAGTCTGAATTTTCAAAAGGCCAGTGTTTTAAAATAAAATCGAACATTTCAATAGAAGTTGGTATTTTCAAAAAAAGTTGAAATTTTCAAAAAAAATCGAAATTTCCAGGTCGAAACAATCAATATTTTAAAAAATTGGTCCTTTCATTCTTTCATTTTTGCATATTCCCTTATATTTCTCTTTTTATTTATTGTTTCTTTTCTTTGTTCCTGAAGAAGCCTCCTACTATGGTGGGCGAAACGTCGAACACTTTTAGGAGTTCTTTGACTCTTTGACACGGTCCAATCCCGGAAGAAGTATATCCTGTACTTTCAAATAAAGTAGAAATTTTTAAAGTCGAAATTGGAAAAAAATAGAATAAAGCATTTTTTTTAAGTAGAAATTCATAGATGTTGAAATTTTAAGGAGTGAACACTTTTAAAAGAGCAAAATTAAAAATTTTAAATACCGGCAAAAGTTAAAGTTTGAAAAAAAAAAACAGATTTTGTTGGTATATTTTTTTAATTTTCAAAACGAAAATTGTGAATTGTTTAAAAATTTATACCATGTGTACAAGTTTTTCCATCTAGTGTGCTGCCGTCATTTTTTGTCATCTTTACGTATGTTCCTTGATCAGTATTTTAAATAGACAAGTAAAGAATATAACCTTAAAAAACATTTTATTGATTAGAGAAACACCTCAAAAAGCAATAGTGAATGAACTTCTATTCCCGATTGTACTGCAAAATTGGTATGTCAAGGTTAAATGTCAATTTGACGAATACGAATCAAGTAAAGAACAAACGTGAACATGCCAAAAAATGATAGCAGTATACTAGATGAAAAAACTTTTTGTACACTTGATATTAAAAACAAGAACTTGTGAAAAGACAAAATATATATTGATCACCTGCAAAAATTGGATAAATTCGTGTGGAGACATATTCATCAACGACGTGAACTCTCAACGTGTATAGGCAACTTTAAATACAATCGTGTGTGTTATTCATTAAAAACATTTTAAATGGTTTTTAATGCCCATTTTTAACACCTTAGAGGTGGTATTTTGAAAAATCCTCTCTTGGTGCTCACCTAAGTATTATGGCGAACACATGTCTGAAATTTTATGCTCCTAGACCGACCGGCCTGCCTTGACTTCCATCGACCATCGATCAATCAATACTTAGAAATTTATTACGCAGATAAAAAAAATTCTAAGTAAGTTTGATTTCGAAATTTTGAGGAAGTTTGTAATTAAACATTACAAAAAAAGCAAAAATTAAAAGTCCCAATCAGGAAACTCGAGACGAAGTGAAAATAATAACAATGCAATAAAACTGCAAGCTAAAATTCTCCATTTTTAACAAAATTAAAAAATTTGATAAAATAAAAAAGACAAAACAGTAATCAAATAAAAGTTTAAACCCAAAATGTTGAATTGGAAATATCTAGAAAAAAAAACTGAAACTTTAAATTTAAATTCGAAGTTTTATTTGCCAGATGTCGATCAAACCTCAACATTCTTATTGTCGAAGTTAGATGTCACATTTTTGATAAACAGTGGGACACCAAAACGTGGGGAAATAGCTTATATTGTAAATAGCACACTTGCGCCTGGAAAGATTAAAATTTTAATGAGCAATACAATTAAATAAAAAATGATACCAATTTGAATAACAAACAAGGTCTACAATTTCAATTTTTAAAATTTGTGTAATTTTAATAATTGGCGCAGTTTCCTCCTGGATAATATTCTTGGACTGCAATAATTACAATATTATTTTTTAGAACTTTAGGTGTCTTTGGTTTAACAAATTATTACGTATAGTGTTCACTTACCTTAAAGTTGACAAACTAAAGGCAAAAGCTAAAGCAAGAAGCTAAGAATCATGCTAAAAACATGCACGTTATAGATGAAGCGATCTATTATTTTATTAATGCAATTGTATTTGAAGTAAAAATAATTTCATTAAATTATAATAAGTAAACAATGTAGGAACATTAATACACCGTTCTGTTGCAGACGATTCACAATTTTTAAAACCTGATCCGCATTTAATATTATGAAATCCCCAATGGCGATGATGAAAATTGCCAATTATTTTACAATATAAAAAATATTTGCTACAAATATCCTACAATTAAACTTGTTTGGAAATTGATAACCAATAAAGGCGTTGAATAATTAAAAAATAAATAAATAAATTAATATTAAATGCTTTTTGAATTCCCAGAACGCTAACAATAAATTTTTGGAAGATTATTATGGATTAAATCAGCTGTAGCCTAAAATACACATGCTTTGTCCCCGTAATTGGAAAATCAATGACAATGAATAAAAAATCTGCAAGGAAGGTGACCAATGACGTAAGTAATTCAAAATTCCAGCTCTCTTGCAGATTTTTATAAAATGCGGATCAGAATGTCGATACCTTTGAACATAAAAGGACGTCCAACATTATTAAGCCCTTGCGTTGTCTATTTAAACGACAAACCTGAAATTCTAGGGCTGACACTGGGTAAGTGCAGCTTTAGGAAGCGATTGCAGTAATCGCGATCGTTACAACAAGATGACGATTTTCTCACATAGTCAGGGTGGTTATCGACAGTTACATTTTCAGTACAAAAGTAGGTGAAATCACCTGAACGCAAAGTGGCTATTTCAGGTATCTTATCCCAACATCTATAAAAAAATAAAGGATGGTTTATTTCTATAGACCAGCACAGCAAGCTAGGCACTGTGTCTAAATATTTTCATAATACAACCGTTCTTACATTTTATTTTAAATAGAAATTCTAAATATACTTAATTTCTGACTTAAATTAACATAATTAAATGACATTAGATTTCAGTAGTTGCTTTTTTAAATTCAACACCCTTTTGTATAGCTTAACTCTTTAGTAATCTTAAAAACATTACTAAAAATTTAAACAAGAAAAAAAAAGATTTCTTATATTATTACAACCAGAGTAACCAAAGTTACAAATGTCACTGCAGCGAAGTATTGTATTAAGTTCGTGAAATGCAAACGTCCTCGGCATATGCATTTAAGTATATTAAACTTAGCAAATAATGTCAATTAAATGTGCTGTAATGAAACAATGGAACCTGCTAAAAGTTGAAAATATTCACAGCCAACAACAACAAACTGGTTTCGGTCTTCCTCGACCTCATGCGGTTTATGATTGTTGGTTGTAAAAATGATCAACCTGTAGCACGTTCGACTATTCTATTACAGAACAGTTACGTGACATCTCATATTCTAAATTTTGTTGACTGTAAGAACGGCGCAACGATAAATAAGATATAATTCCTGCCACCTGGAAAAAGCTAAAAAAAAAAGAAGGTAGAAATAATTATGCATACCGCAATCCAAATATTGCATAAAGCATTCTGTGCTTTCTATAAATGTTTACATCTTAAATAAATTATTACAAATGTATCAATAACTTCTTCCACAGTGGGTAGTGTGAGTAGGTAACATATGCAATATGACTTTCAAAAAAAAATGTAGTTTCAGTTACCTAATAACAACAATTTTTTCTTAAAACGAATGATTGAAAAAGTCAAAACATCTCCCTAAAATCAGGTCTTAAGAAAATTCACCAAAGTTAAAAACTACAAAATAATCACTAATCTTCTTCAGTAAAAATTAAATCAAGGATAAATATAAAACTCAGATTTACAATTTATTTATGAAATACATCCATATTTTTTATTTTACCTCACAAGATTCTATACTCACGTATAAATATACGGGCCGGCGCTTAAAGTAATTTTTTAGACAGTTTTTCATGAAAGTAAACAACAAGTCTTTTGTTACAATAATGTAATGGTTAAATATCAATGGTTAATCGCGAAATGATTTTTCAAAACTCAAAGTTTTGCTTTTTATTATTATTATTATTCCAAGTCGAAAACTATTTCGATTAGCCTAAAGTGCTTACAATTTTCTAGAAAATTTGATTTTTTTTCAAAAATTTCTATTTTCTATTTTTCTAGGCAATGAGCTTTGTAGGGCGAGCGGAGTTTTCAGGAATGATGAATTAATTTTACAAGAACTGGTTTAGACCTTTTTCTCAAAACGACAAGAATGAAAAACATATACTGTCGATTTTTCTAACGTGGACATTGCCCACCCTAACTAACCTAATTTTCTATTAGGTTCAATTTTTTCTTGATTTTTTTTCTATGGATTTCAATTCGTAATTTTTTTCTCTTCCTGTCATTGATTTTGATTTAAACTAGAAATTTTATATATATATTTTTTTGGAAATTTAAAAAATGCTTTTCTGGAAATATTAATTTTTTATAAAATTTGGTTTCCGGTTTAAACAAGTAACATTTATTGTTTTTCTGTCACTTCGATTTATACCCGAAATTGTGAAAAAATTTTTTATTTAAATTTGGATTCTTCAAATTTGGGACTTTTGCAAAATTTGCAATTCAGGCCTTTTCTGTATTAACATTTTGATTTTAAAAATTTTGAATTTAATCTCGAAATTTTTTAGCTTTAATAAAAAATGTCGGCAAAGAAGTCGAAACTGGTAAATTCAGAATTGAAGTTTAAAAAAATAAATGAAAATAAATAAAAATCTGAAAATTTGGAGATTTTGAAGTTAAAAAATAAGTAAATAAACTGTAAACTCGGAATGAAAAGTCGAAATTTCAATTTTTTTACGATATTTTGGGTTTTTCAAATTTACAGTTTAAGCCACATCTTTATTTAAAACTCGAAATTGCTAAAGTTTAATTCAAAATTTCGACAAAGGAATGGAAATTACTAATCCGGAACTGAAATCTTGAGAAAAAAACAATCTCTAGAAAAATTCCAAAATTTGAAGTTGAAAAAAATGTTAACTCGGAATTAAAGAGAAAAGTTGAAATTTCGATTTGCTGATTTTACTTTTAAAAATTCGAATTTTCCACAAAATAATTTTCAAACTTTGCAAGCGGAATTTTGTCTAATTTTTCTTAAAATGTTGACTTCAAAACTCGCAATTTCGAGCTCTAATTAAAAATTTCTGTAAAAAGTCGAAATTACATATTTAAAAAAAAAGTAGAAACATGAAAACCAAAATCACTAGAAAAATTCGAAATTTTGAATTGAGTATAAAACTGAAAAAAAAAAAACAAATAAAAATCGAAACTACGAGGATAAACTAAGAATGTTACGAAAGATAAAATTTCCTAAGATATTTAGATAAGATTTTTTATAAATTACACACAATTTTAATTTTGATTTACACAAATGTTGTAAACATTGCAAAAAAGTAAAATTCGAAACTACTTAAGATTTTTTTAAAAAAAGTCAAAATTTCCAAATTTAACGAAGCTTCAGCTTTTTCCACATTTTCAGACTATCTTCTCTTTTTTCTTAAATTTTGACCCCAACTACGATTTCGACATTCTTGTTGAAAATTCTGAGTTGTTTTTAAAAACGCGATCTCTGCAATTTCAATAATTACTTTTTTAACTTTAAACTCAATTGCAATTTTTTTTTTGGAGTTTATGACTTTTACTTAATTTAGATTTTAATTTCGGTGATTTACGCTTTTTCAAAATTTCAAGTTCAAAAAAAATGTTTTCTAAATTTTGATTTTTCCCAAAATTTCAGTTTTAACTGGAAATTTTTTACTTTTTCTGCTTAAAATTCCGACTTCAAATTTAAAGCTTCCTGATTTTGCTTTTATAAATTTCGAATTTTTTCAAAGAATTGACTTTTTCTTAGGTGGAACAGACTGATCATTCTTGGTTATCTTCAAAAATTGATATACAAATCATGTCCCCTGAAACCCAGCAAGATTAAAAATTCAATAACAGTTACTCTTACGCGTTTCATTAGCCAAGGTGGCATCTTCAGAGAAACTGAGCATCTCTGAATATCTTGGCTTGGCTCGGTTTGACGTGTCAAGAAAGCAACTGTTGTGTTTTTAAATCTTTTTTGGTTTCAGAGGACAGGATTTGTAAACGAAGAAATTGACACTTTTCTCAAAATATTCAGGTGAATTTTTTTCCTATTTTTAACTTTAACACTCGAAATTTCAAGCTTAAATTTCAAATTTCAGTAAAAAAAAACAAAATTACATATGTAATTAAACTCGAAACTTTGAAAAAACAAGTACCAACATAAACAGCCAAAATCACCAAAAAAGATTAGAAATTTTGATTTAAGTGGAATTGAAAAAACTTGTAAAAATCAAAACTCTAAAATAGAAATATTACGAAACGTCAAAATGTCGAATTTTTTTCGAAATTTGACTTTTGTTTTAAAACCTATGATTTTCTAAAATTTGAAACCCCCAACTTACACTTATTTAAAGAAATTTAGTTGCGAAAATGTCAAAATTTTGAATTGCTTTTTAAAATTCTGAGTTTATGATTACCATTTTGCACTGTTCTTCATATTTTTCCTAAATCAATTTTAATCCAGAAATTTCTACTTTTTTGGAACTTTGAGATTGAATTCGGAATTTTTTTGATAAATTTTGAGCTTTTCGCCACATTTTGGATTGAATTGGAGTTTACTTTTTTTTTCTAAAATTTCGACTAAAGTCGAACATTCTTGATTTTTATGAATTTTAAATTTCTTTTGTAAATTTTTACTTTTTTCTCAAAATTTTAAAACATCGAGTTTTTTTCGAAATTTGGAATTTTTTGCCCAAAATTTCAGTTTGTCCTCAAGGATTTTATTTTTTCCTTAAAATTTCGACTCTAAATTCAAAACTTCCTAAAGGCCTTAGGACGATTAGTATAGAGAATCGACCCCAGAAGGAAATCTGGATCATCTTTTAAAGGTGTGTTGCTACTTATAAAATACTTTGATTATGCAAGTTTCAGATCTCTGTCTATTTTGGTTTTTGAAAAAAATCAAAAAAACCAAAAACGAGAAAAATATTTTTTTCTCAAAAACTACTTGAGCGATTGGAATAAAATTTTGACATATTATAGAGATGTATAAAAGTTATATTAAAAAAAATATTAACCCAATATCTTTATGCTATTTAGGAGAAAAGGGTAATTTTTTTCGAAATTATTTTTTTTCCTTATGATACGTTCTAGAACAATTTTGAAATAAACTTTCTTTATGTCTTTTTTGATGTAGAATAACCTTGCAAATTCTGAAACTGGTCAAAAAGATACGCCATATTGAAAAAAAAATAAAACCCAATTTTTTCATTTAAAAATTGATTTATTTTCATTTCAGTAATATTGGGATCACCTCTGAAAAGTATATTCCTGCTAATAGGATAGTTTGATTCTGCAAGTTGCAGAATTCTATTTAGTTTCATTTTTGAAAAAATCGTAAAAAACAAAAAAAAATAGGAAATTTTTTTTCCCAAAAACCGCATAAAACCGATTTCAGTGAAATTTGGAAACATTATAGAGATATATAAATACTTTGCTCAAAAAAATTCTAGCTCTTAATTTCAATAATAATTCTTAGAAACAGTCAATCTTTTGCGATTTTTTTTTCCTTTGTGGTACGTTCTAGAACAGTTTTAAAGTTGACTTTCCTAATGTGTTTTTTGATATAAAATAATATCTCGAATCTTTAAATTGATTGATAATGTACAAATAACAATCGATAAATTTTATTGTGTTTTATATCATTAAAACAACAGAAACAAAACATCCAAAAAAAGTATATGAATATTACTAAAATATTAAAGTATTTAAGAATTAATTAATTAAAACTATATTAGCAAAGATGTCAATAATTTTAGTTAAAATATCCTTTTGCATTTTAAAATATCAATATAACATGTGCATACAATTATTTATCAATATGTTTATTATTAATTTAATCAGAATTCAGAATCAATTTGCATTTTGATTCCACATTTTGCGGGTGTTTTTTATCAATAATTTCGAACAAAGGCAAAATCTCAATGTACTGCTTTTAAATTTAGACATGTTTTATTTACTCCGTAGTAGTTCAGGAAAAATAGATGAAAAATCACCCCTGTTGCAAAAAAATTAAAAACTAAATTTTTATTTTAGAAATATCTTCACTTAAGCTTAACAGATAAGTTTATAAAGTTTCCTGCCAAGATCGTGTGGAGAACCGCCGCTATGTTGATTTAAAGATGGAAAATTTTGTTTCTTTGCCAATAATTTCCACAATTTTGATCTAACAAAAAATGTTTTTATTAAAATTCGGAGAACTTTAAATTTTCTACAAAAAAGTTATTAACCATTTTCTTTTAGAGTTAGTCGTTATTGAGAAAATGTTTCACGAATAGCGTGCTTTCGGGGACTCACACTCATTTAAGCATTACCCAAAATGTACAGATTTTGGCCTGTACTTTTTGAGCGATATCCTCAGAAGACCTAATCTACTTCACCTCTTCCGTTGAATTTTAGATTTTTTGGGCGGGAGGGCTGTTTTTGTTGGTCTAAATGTTACGTTTCTGAATTAATTATCATTCAGCTTCATCATCGTTATCGTCATTTACACGTTGACGGGATCTAAATGAATAAATGTCTAAAACGAGATCAGATTACTTTTTGCAAAGTCAGTTGGTTGATGGTCTGTATTCTATACATTTTCACTAATTTTAGGAGCAACAATAAAAGCACCAAAGTATGTAATATGGAGATTCTTGATATGTTAGGGCGCTACTAACTATGCAAGGAATATACTAGATTTGTTGATGGTCGACATACGATACCGTTGAAACCTTTATACATACCACAATGCTTAAAACCTTTGTAGAAGCTCTCAATTATTTTTTTGATTACGACATGAAAGTAAATTATTAGACGAAGAACATAACGTCAAGACCAATAAAAACATTGATGTCAATAAATTAAGAATTTAACTAAAGAGGGAATAGTACATTAGGTATCTTTGCAAAATTAATTAAAAAAACGCATCACATGCTATACCGTTTAGGTGATGTTGAAATCAATGCAAATATCCAAAAGCATGACATTTTCCCAGTAACGACTAGATCTACGAAAAAATGGCAAATAACTTTTTTGAATCAAATTCTAAGCTTTCCACCTTTTATAAAAAATATTTTTTGTTAGACTAAAATTGTGTTAGTTGTTGACAAAAAGACCAACATTTTCCATTTTAAGTAAATAGGCTAGCCAATCCGCACATGATCTTGGTAGGGAACTTTCTGTACTTACTTGTTAAGTCGAAGTAAAGACATTTAAAAAAAAAGTTTAGTATTTAGTTATTTTGTAAAAAAAATTCATTTCTCCTGGGCTATAGGAGCAATCCATATTTAGAGTCGCAACAGTTTGTTAAATGTAAGCTCTAAAAAATCGAAGATAAACAAAATTGTATTATTAGTATTTTTGATGACTAAATAAATGTTTTTAAAAAGGAATATTCTAAAATATTTGTTGATGACTAGAAAAAAACGTCATGCGTCAAAGTATTGTTGACGACTAAAAAAACGACGTTCCACGTTCCATTGATACCATTGATCTCTGCCGGGATATCCGTTGCAGCTGCTGCTGCACAGTAAGTATCAAAATATTGAAAAATCAATAAGAAGTATACTTGAATATGGTAGAACGGACTGGTAGTTGGTTATCTTTAAAAATTGATACACAAATCTTGTTTCCTGAAACGGAGAAAGATTTAAAAAAAAACACAACAACAATGCTCCAACGCGTTTCGATAGCCAAGGTATCAGAGAAGATAGATACTCAGTACTGTACAGTATCCCTTTGAAGATGATAGCTTGGCTATTGAAACGCGTTAGAGCAACTGTTGTGTTTTTTAATCTTTCTTCGTTTCAGGGGACAAGATTTGGGTATCAATTTTTTAAGTACTCTTGAATATTCATAATTTTTTCTTAACGTATTCTTTTTCGCTTTAACTTTAAAACATCAATACATCAGATCAATCATAATCAATTTTAATTTCTTAAACTATAAAATTGCAGTTTAGAAAATTTTATTCTATACACCACGACCATCGCGTCGGTTGCTCTACTATCGATAAATACCAAAAACTTGATTTTTCGCCATAAAATTATAATTAATATCTTAGATAACTGATGTCTACCAAATCAGTTGTAATATAGCATTTTGGATAGAAGAGTTTTTTTCTAAACAAATTATTATTTGCTACATTTTGAAACGGCTATTAAGTTAAAAATATCCCCATTGAATCACGTCTTTCCATCCGTCGATCTATGTGTACTTTTCGGAGCATGCTACAGGTCGCAATTTTTGATTGATTTTTGATATTCATGTTTTTATGGTTTTCTAAGAATAGAAGCCCATTGATTTTGGAAGGAATCGCTCGAATTGTTTAGTTTTTTTCATTTTAGAAGCATACTGCATTATATTATATTGGTATTTTAAAATGCAAAAAATATTCTCAGTAAAATTATCAAGATCTTAATATATCTAGTTTATAATTTATTTTTTTAATACAATTATTATAACATTTTAGTAAAAAAATCTCATAATTTTTTTGAATATTTTGATTCTGTTGTTTCAATGATATAAAACACATTGAAATAAACCGATGTTTAATTAATTTAAGGATTCGAGAGATTATTCTATATCAGAAACCACATTAAGAAAGTTAATTCTAAACCTGCTCTAAAACGTCTCTAATAATTATTATTAAGGTTATAGGAGCTAATAGTTTTTTTTTTGTTGAAGAAAGCATTCATATACCTCTCTAATATTTTCAAATTTCATTGAAACCGGTTTTACGCGATTTGAGAAAAAAATATTTTCCTATTTTTTGTTTTTTTACAAATTTCCAAAAAAAATAAAATAAATAAAACCTTAAAACTTGCAAAATTAAATCATCCTATTAGT
The DNA here is from genome assembly GCA_028583605.1 of Dastarcus helophoroides. Lineage (NCBI taxonomy): Eukaryota > Metazoa > Arthropoda > Insecta > Coleoptera > Bothrideridae > Dastarcus > Dastarcus helophoroides. The sequence continues at coordinate 51,876,031 of CM053325.1, read as the reverse complement.
AGGAATATACTCTCTGAGATGAGCTCAATATTCCTGAAATTGAAATATAAATCAATTTTTTAATGAAAAAATCGGTTTTTATTTCTTTTTCAATATGGCGCACCTTTTCGATCAGTTTCAAAATTTGCAAAGGTATTCTACATCAAAAATGACATAAACAGAAATTAGTTTCAAAATTGTTCTAGAATGTTATCATAAAGAAAAAAAATAATTTTGAAAAAAATTGCCCGTTTTTCCTAATTAACACAATGATTATAGACTGTCAATTTTTCGGAATATAGCCCATATATATATTTCTATAATGTTTCCAAATTTTATTTAAATCGGTTAAGTGGTTTTTGAGAAAAAATATTTTTCTATTTTTCGATTTTTTTCGATTTTTTCAAAAACTAAAATAGAGATCTGAAACTTGCAGGATCAAAAAATCTCATTAGTAGCAACACATTCTCAAAAAATGGTCCAGATATCTTTCTGGGGCCGATTCACTATGCTTATCGTCCTATGGCCTTTGGGGTGACATCATACACTCGTGCTATCCAACTGGAACTATATTGGTTGATTACAGAAAAAAAAAAAATATAGAAATATAGTCTTCACCTATCGGAATGTATAATTAAGTAGAGAGCATGAAGAGTAGTGGACGTTTGTCTGGAATTAGTGGTGTTAAGTGTTACACCAATTTGATCAACGTAGTATAACTTGAATTTGACAAACCTCACTTAGGTTTGGCATCTATTGTAATTTCATTTTTGTGGTATTTAGTGTTTTTTTTAGGATATTTATTAACGTTTATCATAAGAAACGCTGTTTTGAAAAATAAAGATGAAATTCTACTATATTTTATTACATATTTACCCCAAGTCATTTTAAAATATTACAGTCGAAACCGGATATAACGACACTGAAGGGACCCTATAATTACGGACGCTATAAGCGGTAGTTGTTATAAGAAATATACATAAGTATTCTTCATGGTAGACCCTTATTGACCGGAAATATTATGTTTATTTCAATTTATTTAACATTTCTTCGGCCCAGTTTGGAAATATTTAAATTTTTATGGTTTGTTGACAATTTTCTAAACAGTTTTACAGTTTGCGACTACGTGATATTTAAATTTATTGAAAACGTCACTTCATGACAGTTCACAAATTAAGAGGTTATTTTATTTTACATAGAATAGGAATAATGAAAAATAGGAGACCGAAAATTAGATATGGAAAAAATAAAATTTTGTATTTTTGATAAATAATATCACGTAGTCGCATTTCAAAAATTGTTTAGAAAATTGTCAACAAACCATAAAAAATTTAAATATTTCCAAACTGGGCCGAAGAAATGTTAAATAAATTGAAATAAACATACATAAGTATATATGTACATAATTTGAATGTGCAATATGAATGTGCATATTATGTATGTATTTTATTTAAGTATACGTAATAAATAGGTATTCGCTATAAGAACTGGTATACAAATAAAATTTTAAAAAAATAAACAAAAAATTTATTTTAAAAATACGTTACTTCCGTAAAATTAGTTTTTAAAGTAATCGGTCATTTTAGTCTGTTTTTTCTTAATTTGAGTTTCAAATGTATTTTGCATTTTACGTTTCATTTTCATTAAAATTTCTTGATTAACATCAGAATTAAACTATTCGTTAAAAGCGATAAATTTTTGTAGAGTTGTGATAGCGTTAATAGCCTCGCATAGTGTTGTTGGTTGAAACTGCTCGAGTTGGTCTTCGTTCCCTTCGTCATTGTTGTGATTATTTTCGATTTCTGCTAAAATCTCTTCATCAGTAACTGGAGCACACACGGCAACATTGTCATCTATTCCTATGAACTCCTCTATTTCAATTCTTGGTTATGTGGCTAACTGAGCAGAAAATTGAGCTAGAGGAACGTTGTCCTTTTTGTCTGTTGGAGACTGAAGTCGTCTTGAAAGCGGAATATTATCATCGTCCCCTTCTGGTGATGCAGAAAGATCTTTGAAACCTGCATGGCGAAAGCAGTTGACTATAGTTGTCTGTGTTATCTTTTCCCAAGCTTCTGATATCATTAGAATTGCATCCAGAACGCTAATACTTTTTGTATTTTCGCCGTTTTCAACATTCTGAAGCATTTGCAGCACTTGAAGTTTTCTATACTGTGTTTTTAGAGCTTTTATCACTCCTTGATCCATGGGTTGTAATACAGAGGTGACATTGGGTGGCAAAAAGACAAGTTTTATGCATTTTAGATTGGGAATGACAGGGTGAGCAGGACAGTTGTCTACAAAGAGAAGAACTTTGTTACCTTTTGATTTCAATTGTGCATCCCAGTTTCGAAGCCATTTTTCAAAAATCTGTGATGTCATCCAAGACCTAGTGTTGTTTTCGTGTGTTACAAGTAATGAATAAAACTTAACTTAAAACAACGCGGTTTTTTAGCTTTTCCGATTACTAAAAGTTTTTGTTTACGTGATCCAGTCATATTCGCAGCAACCAATACTGTAATTCTTGCTTTAGACAACTTCCCAACCTTGCATTGTTCCCCTTTGAATTTAAGAGTCTTATCAGGGGTCAAGTTAAAAAACAGTGCAGTTTCGTCCGCATTAAAAATTTCCTCTGGCTTGTATCCTTTGCACAGTGCAGACCACTTATGAGATAGTCACTCGTCCGTCCACCTTCAGGAACACCAGCAGCTTCACCACAAACTTTTCCTGTCACAATATTATGACGAGCACGGAACCGTTGTATCCAAGAAGATGAGCAATCAAAATTTTCTTTTCCTTTAAGCCAAGCGAAATCGGCTTTTTGTTGCAAGATCGGACCACTTATTGGGACGTTGTTTGCTCTCTGGTGTTGAAACCATTTTAATAAAACTTCTTCTATAACTTTATGCGCAGATGCCCTCGGTCGTTTAATTTTCAAAGGATTGTTTTCAAAAAGAGCTTTTATTTTATCCTTATTCTTCCAAATTGCAATTTCGCCATTAGACTCGCCATTTTCTAATCTCCATATAATGTGTGATTTTTCTTCTATATTAAACACCTTCCTCTTTTTTTGCGATATAGTGAGGTTAAAATACACTGTCAAAACCAAAATTAATAAAAACAATGACACGATGATACGTATGAGCTGTCAAATGAGGCACTAAATACGCAATGTCAAAAGTCAAGGGGCGTGAACGAGAGACAAAACAATCGTTCATAGAATATAATAAGGTTTAAAATAATGCTTCATTGCTCTAAGAGATATGATGTATGATGGTGGGTCGTTGTAACCGAACAATTTCAATAAATCTCGTCGTTTTAAGCGATGTGACGTTTTACCCGATGTTGCTATAGGCAGTATATTTATGTAAGTGTTTATATAAAGATTCAGCCGGGACCTTGCCATTTCGTCGTAATAACCGATCCGTCGTTGTAAACGATGTCGTTATATCAGGTTTTAACTGTATTTACAATTGTGAATATTAGTTATACCTCGGTTTTATATTTACTTTCTTTTAGTACAGTATAGAAGTGCTTTTAGTGTGACAAATTTAGTCACTAAATTAATTCAGATTTTTAAACTTATTTCATACGAATACTACTTAATGGCAATCTTGGCGCGAATCAATAGTATTTAGAAATCTGCTCTCGTACACATTTGATACTGTTGTTGTACATAATAAATTAATTCATTATGTAACTTCTTTTAAACAAAACCATAAAGTTACTTAATAACATTATAATCGTTAAACATAACAGTCATCTTTCATAATTTGAGAAAATTTCATTTATATCTCCTAGTAACAGATTATTTAGATATGAAATAATGTACAAACAACTGTGTACGTGTTGAACATGAAGTAAAAAATTTGGTCCCATTTCCGATTGAATTATTAGATTATTTAGAATTAAAAACAATTTACATTTAATTACAAATAATATAGGACATAGATTATTAAAATCACAACCTTTAATACACGAATGTCGTTTTATTCTGCAGTAAAAAAAAACTAGCTAAGCTAAACTTTCCTGAAATAGTAATAACAACTGAATCTTATAAATATTCTCAGATGCTTACATAATGGAGACATTAAAAAAAAACATCAAATATTAATTTTTTCTAGCATATTCCTTGTCGTCCATGTCTAACAGCTGAAAACGATTTTTTTGTTGAAAATTTATAAAGTGCATGTTCCCTTAAATGTAATTATTCGATTTCAATCAATTCACTCTACAAAAAAAAAAACTACAACTGTAGTTTGTATTACAAATGTATATTTAGGTAAAAGTATAAAATAAAAAATATGGAATTTTATTTTTCATAAAAGTTTTATTAAAAATTAGCGACTTCGAAAGTAGTCAAAACTTCCACCGGTAATTTAGTAGCTAACAGATTCCTAAAAAGCAATACTTACTTAGGCAAGTGGTTAAAGATGCAAAGAACAAAGAAAAAGAAATTCAAACTACTGCTAATTTACAAGGCATTACCGAAGCTAACAGGAGTAAAGAAATGACCGGTTTTAACGCAGTCATTTCTTTCTACTTGGCTATGTTAATAAAAGGTGCAAAATAAAGGTAAAAAGGTAAATATGCAGCTTCTATGTACAACAGAAAATTAAGAAAGAAGTGTCGATTAAAAAAATAATAAAATAGAGGAAAGTGAGTCTCGTACTTCCGTAGTTGCTGCAAATTTACCTGGAGGCTTTTTCACGAGAATAGGCGACAAGTGGAGGTTGCAGAAATCTTCGTCTTTGCAGCACTCCATGACGAACGTGGAATTGAGTGGTTTCTGGCGATGACAAAACATGGGATTGTTTTGGGGAAGTTGGAGGTCCCGGTCCAAACACCTAAATCGTCCAACTTGTTTCAAAATATCCAATTTTGAAAAACACACTACGGCGGCGCACGAACCACCGTACGATACAGCAAATTACAGAAGAAACATCTTATGACGCAATTTTTTTTATTTGGTTTCCGCAGAGCTAGTGAAATATTTATTAAGTTGAATATAATATAATACATATATAATATGTCCACAAGAAACAGTCCGATTTACACGAACATATCAGTACTTCATTTAAAGCAAAATAATTACCGTTTTATTGACTTTGAGGGGTAGAGGGGTTAAGTTTGATAAGGACGAATGATCAGCACAAGGGCGACTGATTAGCTAAAGGCAGCCCTAATTGTAAGCGCCACTTTTCCACTTGTAGAACAAAATGGCTCCTTACTCTCACAGTATGACATAAAAAGTTTATGTGAATTAACTTTTTAAAAATTTTGGAACGTCAATAATGCTAACATATTATAAATTATTTGAAATTTAAATTAATATAACTCAAGAACTGAAGAGATAGAAAATGCGATGTATATGGATTTCTGTAATCGAAGGTACGAGAACGTAATCGCGAAATAAATGACTTATATGCAGGTCGCTAGTCTAGAATCTACCAAAGACTTCTCGGATGGAAACCTCGCGAAGAAGTACCCTATATAAATTCACGCCTACCCTGACGGTGACCGGATGATGTAGGATACAGCACGATGTCTTCATTCAGTTAGTATTCCTTTAATGTTATTCGTTGTTGTACGTTCTGCTTGTTATTGTTGGTTAAAATAGTGTTTTCAATTCGTGGCAACTTTAAATTGAACCCGGTTAACACGTAACAATATTGACTGGAGTCTAATATGACCCATTTTGAACCGCTAGCTTCAGGTCAATGAAAAATCCAACCTATTATGACACCCCTTCAATAGTGTTCAACATCAAGTTCAATATATTCAGATCTAGATTATTTGGTGGCCAAAATTTCCTTAGTCAAAACGCGAATATCTTAACTGATGTGTATTAATTTTTTTCCAAATTTAGGATCATATACTTCAAAAATTCTATTTGCGTTAGAAAAACTTTTTGAACCAATGAAAAAGCAAACAAAGAACGTTATATTTTTTGTGCAAATTTAAAACTGATTAGCATTGTTTACAAACAAAAAGTGTAATAGTCATTTAAGATAAGGTTTCTTTATTTGCTAATTATAATTAAAAATGTAGATAAAAATTCATAATCCTTGGCAAATAACGTATCTTTGTCGAATCTCGTATCATAATTAACAATACATCATGGCAATCAATGTGTTTTGAAATCATCATTGACCCACTAATAAATCAACATATTTTATACTTATACTTAAATTGGAATAAAGGAATAAAAAGCCTTTTTTTAATATTTAATTATTGGCATTTTGACAGTGCATCTTTCAACAAGATGGAGCTTATCAAATAATTTTGCGAAATTTTAAAGCGGGGTCAGGCTGCAACCTTCGGCCTCCACCACAAAAAACACTACATGACATTTTTAGTTTTAAATAAACTCAAATTTAAAACGTTCCCAACTTTTTTAAAGGTGTCCCCCCCCCTTCCTCTCTCCTTGCAGTATGACAGTATGAAAAATATTTCATGAGCTCCTTTAACATTTTTTAACAAAAATGGAATATTCCAATCAAAGCTGACAGTTAAAAAAAATTCTTCATGGTGAACTCTTATTGACCGGAAACAGTTAAAAAAAAGTCAAAATTTTCAACAAAAAAGTCGAAATTTTGAAAAATAATCGAAATTTTAAATTCAAAATTTCAAAAATATACGATGTTCGAAATATTCCAGTTTTAAAAAAAACGAAATTTTAAAGAGCCGAAATGAGCAAAAAATCTAAAATTTTGTACAAATTCGAAAATTTTGACAGATAGTCGAAATTTTAAAAATGTCGAAATTTTGAAAAATTCGGATCCAATTTTTGAAAAAGTCAAATCTAAAAAATAGTCGAAAATTTCAAAAAGAAGTTTTGAAAAAGTCGAAATTTTCAAAATGTCAAATATTTCATAGTTGAAAAAAAATGTGTATCCAATTTAAGTAAAAAAGTCGAAACACTGCAAAAAAACTCAAAAATTGCAAAAAAAATTGTTTTTACAAAATCAAAATTTTGAAAAATGTGTAAATTTTCAGTTAAAAATAATTCATTTCCAATTTTTTAAAAAGAAACTAAGAAATACTCAAAAATTTCAAAGAAAAAAAATTTTTTAGTCGAAAGTTTAATAAAATGTCGAAATTTTGAAAAATGTCAACATTTTTAAGAATTTCGATATTTTGAAAAATGTAGAAATTTTTAAGAACGTCGAAATTTTGATAAATGTCAAAATTTTCAGTTGAAAAAAAATTGAAATTTTTAAAAAATTGGTATCGAATTTTTAAAGAAGTCGAAACAGTGAAAAATACTCAAAAATGTGAACAAAAACAAATTTGAAAAAAGTGGAAATTTTTAAAAATTTTGAAATGTTAATGTCAAAATTTTCAGTTTTTAAAAAAATTGAAATTTTGAAAATAAAATTCGTATCCAATTTTTAAAAAAGTCGAAACACTGAAAAATACTCAAAAATTTGAAAAAAAATGAAAATTTGACAAGAAAAAAGATCTAAATTCATTCCCCAAATATTAAAAGAAACGATCGAACCATTAAAAAAGTCGAAACACTGTAAAATACCCAAAAATTTCAAACAAGTTTTTTTTGAAAAAGTCGAAATTTTCAAAAATGTCAAAATTTTCAGTTATGGTATTCAATTTTTAAAAAAATCGACACCAAAAAATACTCAAAAATTTCAACAACAAAAAATTTAAAAGTCGAAATTTTGATAAATGTCAAAATTTTCAGCTTGCAAAAATAATTTTAATTCTTGAAAAGTCGAAACTGAAAAATACTCAAAAATTTCAACAACAAAAAATTTAAAAAAGCGGAAATTTTGAAATTTTGATAAATGTCAAAGTTTTCAGTGTCAAAAAAAATTGCAATTTTGAAAACAAAATTCGTATCCAATTTTAAAAAAAGTTAAAACACTGAAAAATACTCAAAAATTTGAAAAAAATGAGTCTGAAAAGAAAAAAGATCTAAATTCGCCAATTATTAAAAGAAACGATCGAACCTTTAAAAAGGTCGAAATTTAAAAAAAAGATTTTTTGAAAGACTTCGAACTTTTGAGAAAAAATCAACAATTTTAAAAAGTAAGAATTCTCGAAATTTTGAAAAATTTCAAAATTTTCATAATTGAAAAAAAAATTCGTATCCAATTTTAAAAAAAGTCGAAACGTGAAAAATACTCAAAAATCTCAAAAAAATTTTTAAAAACGTCGAAATTTTCAAAATTGTCAAATTTTCATAGTTGAAAAAGAAATTGTATCCAATTTTTAAAAAAAGTCGAAATACTGAAAAATGCTCAAACATTTCAAAAAAAAATTTTTTGAAAGTCGAAATTTTGAAAAATGTAAAAATTTTCATAGTTGAAAAAAATTCGTATCCAATTTTTAAAAAAGTCGAAGGCCTGAAAAATACTTAAAATTTTCAAAGATATTTTATTTAAAGTCGAAATTTCGAAAAAAGTCAAAATTTTGATAAATGTCAAAATTTTCAGTTTGCAAAAAAATGCAATTTTGAAAAAATTCGATCTTTTTAAAGGTTCAATCGTTTCTTTTAATTTTGGGGGAATTTAGATCTTTTTTCTTTTAAAAATTTCATTTTTTTCAAATTTTTTAGTATTTTTTTTTAATTTTCTTAGTGTGTTTTTGAAAAATTGGATACGAAATTTTTCTTCAAAATTTAATTTTTTTGGAAAATTTTGACATTTTCTGAAATTTTCGCCTTGTCAGAAAATTGCTTTGAAATTTTTGAGTATTTTTCAGTGTTTCGACTTTTTTTTTAAATTGGATCCATTTTTTTTCAACTATGAAATATTTAGCATTTCTGAAAATTTCGACTTTTTCAAAAACTTCTTTTTGAAATTTTCAAGTAGTTTTCAGTGTTTTGACTTTTTTAAAAATTGGGTACGAATTTTTTTCAACTATGAAAATTTTGACATTTTTTAAAATTTCGACATTTTCAAATTTTCGACTTTCTTTCAAAATTTTCGAATTTGTACAAAATTATAAATTTTTTGCATATTTCGCCTATTTAAAATTTCATCTTTTCTAAAAGTCTGGAATATTTCGAACATCCTATATCTTTGAAATGTTTGAATTAACAATTTCGCTGTTTTTTAAAATTTCGACTTTTTTTGTTGAAAATTTTTCCTTTTTGTCAGCTTTGGTTGGAATATTTCATTTTTATTAAAAAAATGTCACGCTTTGTAAAAAAAAGATGAATTTCAAAAAACTCAAGATTTACAAAAAAAATGTCAAAGTCCATGAGAAAAAAAATATGTAAATTTGCAAAAATAGTATTTTCAAGAGTCCAAAATTTACAAAAAAAAATGAAAAAAAAATTTCAAAAAATGTCGAAACTTTCGAAAAGATCCAACCTTTTAAAAGTTGAAGTAAAAAGTAAAAATTTTGAAAAACATCGAAATTTGAGAAAAAGTGCAAATTCTGGAAAAAGAAGTTCTAATTCTGGAATGAAATCGTAAAAAACTTTCAACTTTTCAAAAAAACTTGACATTTTCAAAAAAATGTCATTCTTAAAACTTCAAATTTTTATAAATAGTTCCAACCTTTAAAGTTTAATAAAGAAAAACCCAAGATTTAAACAGAAGTGGAAGTTTCTTATTAAATGATGTCGAATTTTGGAAGTCGAAAATTTGAAATAAGTAAAAAATAGGAGAGCAGCAAAATTATGAGAGGCTCGTGTCGCTGGTTGGGAAGTCCTGGTGAATGGTATTGTATTTATATGATACATGGAATATCGAATAAATTTACCGATGTATCGAAATATATCGATATATCTTTATCGGTGCATCAATTGAATACAACATCGATGTTTTAACAATTTTGTGCATCCCTAGTCCACATCACAAGTTCAACTTATGTGTCTACATATTCTAAATACGGCCATGCTTTGACGTATTTGGTCCCCAAATATTCAAGATCTGAATCCACTTAGAGCGTTGTATGTGAGATGACGCAAGAAACATTTTATGCCTTCTGTTGTTGGTTGAATTGCAGACTTAAGCCATGAAACGTCATTTAAGCGAAAATGCCTTCTAATAATGACATCCACTCAAATTTTGTGGAACCGGTTCCAAATGCACAAATAAGTATTTTTTTAATCAGTTCAATAACGGATGTATTATGAGTTGCCTTTTAAGTTTTTACAATCGAACAATAGGTGGCGTTAATGAGTTGTGGCACCACTGCATTTGTGAACATTGGACGTTTGTTATTGCGAAGCCAGTGGTAATTTAGAAATTGAGTGAAGAAGTCGTTGATAGTGAACATTTAAAAGAAGCAAGCTTGTGCAAAAATGGAAATCACCCGTGAAGGCTTACGTTGGATGATTTTTTATGATTTTAAAAAATGCCTTACTCAACAGCAATGCATAGAATCGCTTCATGCAGCATTTGGTAATGAAGCACCATCAAAGAGGACTGCTTACAATTGGTTTGCAGAATCTCGTCATGGTCGTACGTCCGTCAGTGATGAATGTCGAGAAGGTGGTTCAAAATCGGTTGTCATTCCGAGAAACTTCGCGCAACATGATTAAAGAAGATCGGCATGTGACTTACAGTCAGATAGAGGCGTCTCTAGGATATCGCAGACTGCAATACAATCGCTTTTGCATGAACATTTAGGTGTGAGAAAGATATGTTCCAGATGGATTCCGCATAATTTGACCGAAGCCCAAAAAAGGGTCATGTTGATTGGTGTCAGGAAATGTTGAAAAAATTCGACCGAGGACGTTCAAAATCCGTATACAACATTATTGCAGGAGACGAAACTTGGATATATTCGTATGATCTTGAAAGCAAACAACAGTCTACTGTTTGGGTGTTTAACGATGAACCCAATCCCACTAAAGTTGTTCGTTCACGCAGCACTTCCAAGAAAATGATCGCTTGTTTCTTCAGTTGTACTGGACACGTCGCAACCATTCCATTAGAGCAGGGGTTTGCAAACCGCGGCTCGCGAGCCGCATGCGGCTCTTTTAAAAGAAAAGTGCGGCTCTTTAAATTCCCTTAATAAAATAAATAAATAAAAGCTAGAGCGGACAGACACTCGGACACTAATTAAACAAGTGACCTACAGAAGTCGACATTTCCAAAAACACTTCTAGGAATTTTTACGTTTTACTAAAATTTTGACAAAAACTTATGATTTCAAGAAGTAATTTTCCGAAATATTTGATTAATTTGTATTAACATTTTGAAAAAATACATGAAATTTGAATTTTCTAGAAAAAGACCAACTTGGGGAGTCGAAATTTCTAAAAAGTATTTTTCTCATGATTTTTACTTTTTTATTTGTAAATTTTCTAAAATCTTGGATTTTCGTGAATTACTTTTTGTGTGAAAAAAAATCTAAATTTTCAGAAACGGCAAACATCAAAGTTTGAAATAAAAGCTGAAATTTCCAGAAAAAAACCGAATTTTGAGAAAAAGAGATTTCGAAAAAATTGAGACAAAGAAAGAGAATTGAGAAAAAGGAATCAAAAGTTCTCAATAAAAGGTAAAATTTTAGAAAAAAAACGTAGAATTTCGACAATAGATTGAAACTCAGGACAAATTAAAAACCTGAAGTTTTTAGACAATTTTGAATTTTTGAAATATAGTAAAATTTCAAAAAGGGAAATTGTACAAATTAACTGAAAGCTCAGAAAAAATTGTCAATCTTTAAAAAAATTAAAGTTTTCCAGTGAAGAAGAAAAAACTTTAATTTTAGGAAGAATTTCATGGAAAAAGTTTAGAACTCGAAATTTCGATAAAAAAGTGTAATTTTCCAGGGAAAGCTAAATTTTGAAAATAAATTTGCAATTTCAAGAACAGGACGAATTAAAAAAACTCCAAATTTTCAGATGAATTCGAATTTTGAGAAAATCGGTAAAATAATTTCAAAAAAAAATTCCAAAAAAATTTCGAGAAGAGTTGAACTTTAAAAAAAGGTCAAAATTTCCCAGAAAATGCCAAATTTTGAGAAAAAGGAAGGAGATTTCGAAAAAACTGGGAAAAATGAAGAGATTTAAAAAAATGAATTTATCTAATTCGGAAAAAGGAAGAAATTTCGAAAAAAATGAATTTATCGAAAGTTCTCAAAAAAAGGCAAAATTTCAGAAAAAGACGTCGAATTTCGACAATAGATTGAAACTCAAAACAAACCTAAAAACCTGAAATTTTTAGACAATTTTGAATTTTTTGAAAAATTGCAGAATTTCGAAAAGAGAATTTGTAAGAATAAACTGAAAGCTTAAAAAAAATTATTGAAATTTAAAAGTCAAAGTTTTTCAGAGAAGAAGAACAAAGTCGAATTTTAGGAAAAATTTCAAGGAAAAAGTCAAAATTTTAATAAAAGCTCGAAATTTCGACAAAAAATTTACAATTTTCCAGGGAAAGTTAAATTTTGAGAATAAATTTGAAATTTCGAGACCAAGGCGATTTAAAAAAATCCAAATTTTCATATCAATTCGAATTTTGAGAACACTTGTAAAATAATTTCAAAAGAAAATTTGAAGAAAATTTCGAAAATAGTTTTTGGCTTTATAAAAAGGTCAGAATTTCCCAGAAAAAAGCCGAATTTTGAGAGAAATAAAGAGATTTAAAAAAAATGGGAAAAGTGATTTAAAAAAAATGAATTAGTCCAAAGTTCTCAAAGAAGGGCAAAATTTCAGAAAAAAAACGTCTAATTTCAATAGATTGAAACCCAAAGCAAATTCAAAAAACTTGACATTTTCAAATAAAAGAAAAATTGTATAATAAACTGGAAGCTTAAAAAAGTGTCAGACTTTAAAAAAGTCGAAGTTTTTCAGAGAAGTAGAAAAAAGCCAAATTTTAGGAAAAATTTCAAGGACAAAGTCGACATTTTCAGAAAAGTTCCAAATTTCGATACAAATTTACAATTTTCCAGAGAAAATTAACTTTTGAGAATAAATTTCGAAAACAAAACGAATTAAAAAAACTCCAAATTTTCAGATAAATTGAATTTTCAGAAAATTGGTAAAATAATTTCGAAAGGAAAGGGAATGTTGATAAAACTTCCAATTTCGAGAAGTGTTAAACTTTAAAAAAACGTCAAAATTTCCCAGAGAAAGTCAAATTTTAAGAAAAAAAAACAAATTTTGAGATTTGAAAATAGATGAATTTCGTTCGAAATAAAAGTTGATATTTCCGGAAAATATAAATTTTAAAGAAAAGAGATTTCGAAAAATATGAATTTGACAACTCTCAAAAAAGCAAAATTTTAGAAAAAAAAACGTCGAATTTTGACATTAGATTGAATCCCAGAATAAATTTAAAAACCTAAAATTTTTAAACAAATTTGAATTTTGTGAAAAATTGTAAAATTTCGAAAAGAGAAATTGTAAAAAACTCGGGGCTTAGAAAAAATTGTCGAACTTTAAAAAGGCGAAGTTTTTCAGAGAAGAAGAAAATAAATAATTTGCAATTTTCCAGAGAAAGTTAAATTTTGAGAATAAATTTGAAATTTCGAGAACAAGATGAATAAAAAAAACTTCAAATTTTCAGAAAAATTCGAATTTTGAGAAAATTGATAAAATAATTTCTAAATAAGAAGGAATGTGGGTAAAACTTCCAGTTTCGAGAAAAGTGTTGAACTTTAAAAAAAAAGTCACAATTTCACAGGGATAGTCAATTTTAAGAACAAACTCAAATTTTAAAATAAGGTCAAACATTCTTAAAATTGGTGAATTTCGTCGATAAAATCGCAGCTTGCAGAAACATAATAAAATGTCGAACTTTCAGTTAAAAGTTGGAATTTCGAGAAACACCTAATTTTGCAAAACAGGTCGAAATTTCCAGAAAATAAATAAAAGTTTAAATATTCATTAAAAGTCAATATTTGGGGGAAATGGTGAAATTTGAAAAGAGAACGTAATTTACAAAGAATAGAAATTTCGAGAAAAAGTCGCAAGTTAGAACAAAGTTAAAAAAATATAACTTTGAAAAAAAGTCAAATATGAGAATAAATCTAAATTTCGAAAAAAGAAAATTTGAGAAAAAGATCGAAATCTTCAAAAACTATGGTATTTTATTTAACATTTCCAAATTATTACTTCAAATTTTTACTTTTTTTATTAGGAAGTCGACAAAAGATGATTTTTGAGAAATAAGTCGAATCTTCCATAGATCAGAGTAGAAGCCTTCAAAAACGATAAAAAGTAAAAAAAAAATTATAGTAGGATGAAACCTATTAGAAAAGAAAGATAATGCAACAAAAATGAAAGGAAAAGTAAATTACGGGCGATCTGAGGTCGGGAAAGGGAGGGGGGTGAGTTTTTAAGGGTAAAAAACGGTTTATCTCGATTTCTGACATAACTACAAATCCTATGGAAAAAAGATAAATGGCAAAGTTGTAGGTAATAAGAGCTACAACTTTTGTATCTACACTTTTTTAACATAACCTCAAAATTCACGTGAAAAATTCAAAAAACCAGGTTTATGGTTTTTTATTGTTATCTTTTGCAAAAACATTTTTTTTCACGAAATTTGGTGAAAACTTACCTTTTTATATCCCAAAGATACTGTAATTTTGTTGATTTAAAATATTTATTTTTTCACCTTATTTTGACTCAATATCGAAAAAGCACCCTAATTTTCAATCGAAAAATCTCATGTTAAAATTTTAGCTTTTGCAAAAAACTCTACTTTCTGATGGTGTAAAAAAAATATACATTACTGTGGTAAATCTTCTAAGAAAATTAAAAAAAAACGAAAAGTACTCCAATTCGAAAAATTTTTTTTATCTTTATGTACAATTTGGAGCTAGTTGTTAAAATTTATACTTTAATTACTCGAAAAACGTAAGATTCCATTTTACATTGGTAAACAAAAAAATTACAAATCCAAAAAACATAAAGATTCCAAAAAACATAGTTGTTTTAAATATTAAAGATTGGATTTTAAAAGGATTTAATCTAAAAAATATAAGTGTAGCTATTGTTTTCAGTAAAAAAAGTTTATTTCTTAAATTCTCATTACGTTTATGTCATAGAAAATTAATCTTTTTATTTATCAAAACATTGTCTTCAATTTTAATTACTTATCCATCAGTTTTTGTCCCTTTCATGGTATTTCTTCATCGTTAGATTCAGCACACCTTTCCGATTCTACTAGATCTTCAAAGTCTTCAAGACCATCATCGTCTTCGTCTCCAACATAATTTCTAGTTTGCACTGGTTCTTCATCCACAATTTCATCTAGATCATTAACCTCCTCGTAGGTTTCTTCTACCACATTGGCGCATTTTTCAGAACCATGACAATTTGAACATAAATTTGTGCATTTTAAACCATGTTTTCGGCAGCCACATTTTAAACTATTGCATCCAGTTTCACAGCTGCAGCAAATAGTTTTCAGCAATATGTCTAGAATTAATTCTTTTTCTGTAAATTTGGGCATAACGCCCCGTAGATGTTGCTTCCAGCCCCAATCTGTTGCTGTCAGTTCGTTACCCAGCCAAGTGTGAAGCTGATAATATGCCCTGTAACAATGTTGTTCTGCTGCACCTTCTGTGGGTGGGAGATTTGCCAATATAAAAGAGGATTTAATTTTTGCTAATTGATATTTTTGAGATCTTAATTGGTTTAGTGTAATATTATCATTTTTACATTTATAAACAGATTTGATTAATTGTAATCCATTTTTTATATCTTCTTTTTTGCATCTTTTTTAAAAAAAATATTAGCCAAATTTGATAAATTTTTATCGCCTATTAATAAATTCACGATACTTTTCTTTCCTTTTCCGGCAAATCCAGATGTTGTATCGCAACCAGAAAAACAATGCAGAAATGGAACGATGTTTTTGACGGATTCATATTTAAAACTATTAGACGTGAAAAAAAGATCTTTTATATTTCAAGAACCTGGCTTCAGAAAATAAAAGGACCAAAAAGATCAATATCTTGACCCACAACAATGACAGTTTTATTAGTATCTCTGGCAATTTCTATCGAGGTCTTAATTATGTCAACATCAGCATCTTCTTTTGCTTGTTTACGGGAAAATCCTTGACTGTAATATTTTCATTAGCGATTTTATTATTTTGTCGTTGTTTTTCTCGTTAGATAAAAATTTTTCTTGCAAAAATGGTATTTTTGTATGGTTTTGATAATTGAACTCTGGAATATTGTCTGAGGTCTTTCTACGACTGCGTTCTCCTTTTTTAGTTAAATTAACTGATGGTACTGTTGACACAGCAACTGAATTTTCAATTTCGGGGTACCCATCAAAAACGATATAGCTGCTTGCTGCGTAATGTTTTTCTACATAGTGCAAATAGCTCAAAATTGTACATAAAGATAAAAAAAAAAATTCGAATTGGAGTACTTTTAGTTTTTTTTTAATTTTCTTAGAAGATTTACCATAGTAATGTATTTTTTTTTACACCATCAGAAAGTAGACATTTTAACGAACAAAAAGCCCACCGAGTTTTTTTAAAAAGCTAAAATTTTAACGGGAGATTTTTCGATTAAAAATTAGGGTGCTTTTTCGATATTGAGCCAAATAAGGTGAAAAAATAAATATTTTAAATCAAAAAAATTACAGTATCTTTGGGATATAAAAAGGTAAGTTTTCACCAAATTTCGTGAAAAAAAAATGTTTTTTAAAAAGATAACAATAAAAAACCATAAACCTGGTTTTTTGAATTTTTCACGTGAATTTTGAGGTTATGTTAAAAAAGTGTAGATACAAAAGTTGTAGATCTTCTTATCACCTACAACTTTGGCATTTAACTTATTTCCATAGGATTTGCAGTTTTGCCAGAAATCGAGATAAACCGTTTTTTACCCTTAAAAACTCACCCCCTACCCCTTCCCGACCTCAGATCGCCCGTAATTTACTTTTCCCTTCATTTTTGTTGAATTATCTTCCTCTTCTAATAGGTTTCATCCTACTATAATTTTTTTTTTGTTTCAAAAATTATCTACCCTGGGCTAACAATGTCGATTTAAAAAAAAGTAAACATTTTCACAGATTGTCGAGTTTTGAGAAGAGAGGAAGATTTAGGGAAAAAAGTCTAAATACATAGTTAAAAAAAAGACGAATACAGAGAAGAGTTAAAAAAGTCGAATTTACAAGTAAAAGGCAAATTTTGAAATAAAGCTTCAAATTATGAGAAATGAAAGGTCTTTTGGGCTGAATATGTTTTCTTTTGACTACACGAGTCAGGGGGGTCCCTCCCTGTCCCATATTTTGTCTGATTTATCTGATTTAACTGAAAATAAAATGTGAAATCAGAAATAAAAACTTGTGGCTCTTTGAAATACACGAAACCAATTTTTTCATTGCGGATGGATCTTTTGGCTTAAAAGTTTGCCAACCCTGCATTAGAGGATCGAAGAACTGTTAATCCCGAATGATATATAACAATTTGTTTGCCAACGGTCTTCGATGAAATAAGGAAAAAGAACAAAAACAGCATAATTCTTCATCACGACAATGTCAGTTCCCATAAAGCGCGTCAAACAATTGAATATTTGAAGGAGAAAAACATCTAATTAATGTCTCATTGCCCGTATTCACCCGATTTATCGCCTAATGATTTTTTCTTCTTCCCCACTGTCAAACAAAAGATGCGCGGACAGCGATTTTCATCACCTCAAGAAGCTGTTGAAAACTTTCAAAACCATGTTTCTACGAAATCAGCTTCAGAGTGGAAAAAATGTTTCCAGAATTGGTTTGAGCGTATGCAAAAATGTATAGACCTTAAGGGCGAATATTTCAAAAAGCAATAAAACGCTTTGTTTCGAACTTGTTTGTTTCTGTTTCACTTTTTGTAAAAACTTAAAAGGCAACCCTCGTATTAACGGGAGGCTTTATAACTAGTGGCACTGGAGGAAATTTTTGTAAAATTATTAGTCATTAGAACATTTTCTTCAAAATTGTAAGCAAAAGCAGGAGTGTCGCTAAAAAAGGGGGAGTCTCATTTCGATCATGGTCTATTAATGTGTGTTCCTATATATTTATTTAGTCAAGTTTTTTTATGGTAGAAAGAAAGTTCGAAGCAAGGTTTTTTTGTTGCGATGGGGATCACAAAGAGAAATCTAGAGGCACATAGTTGGGGACTTGAAACATTTTTGGTAGTTATAATTGGAAGTATTTTCACTTTTCTCTTCTACCAAAATAAAGTGCGTGCAAAATTTTGAGGCTTCAACGCCAATGAAGTGATCTGGAACGGAAATAGTCGAGTATCCACAACGAGGTTCATCTAAGATCAACATTTTAAACGCATTGGTTAATCATATTAAACAAGACAATAAAACTGTTATCAATGTGTTTTAATATTGTTCCTGTACCATAAAAAAATACGTTTCGGGTAAAATTTTACTAGCTCTGAGGAAAAGTATAATTCCAATGGTATATTTTAAAGCCAATAACATTTGTATCAAGCTAGTCCTACGAATATCCTTTATTTTGATATTTATGACCCAATTTGTTACTTAAGGAACGGAAGGGAATTATCATAGCGCAAAATAATTACTAGCTGGAAGGATCTTAAAAATTATATATTTTTTAGAAAATTAGAGAAAACTCAGCTTAATCACATGTAATAATAAAATAAAAATATAACACAAGAAAAATGCTGTTAGGCAATCAACAGTTACCCAAAAAAATAAGGGAAAACAAGTTAGTACAAAACTATCTTGGAGGTGTTAGCTTACGTTATTCTCTCAAATCGAATGTCCAAAACACGGAAAATGGGGGCTATATCACACAGTTACCTGCATTGTCATTTTCGGCCGTTTTTGCTGTTCTGCGCGCGACAGCGTTACAGAAATCCTCATTGGAACAGCACTTGGCGGGAGGACGACAACATTTTGGGTTCTCAGGAGGTAGGCATTGGGTTCTATTCAGACACCCGCTGAACGTTTAAGGCATTCGTATTTTAAGATAAGTCAGTTTACGTGATACGTGTACAAGTTGAAAAATAAATTTTTTAACCTTTTACACAACTCGATAAAAATAATAAATAGAAGTATTTGACCTCAATTGCAATTTCGCCCACGCCTTTATTGCAATAATTAAAACCAATTCTAAGAATAACTTGGTTACCTATTTAATATTAGCTGCGTATTTTGATTGCTTGTTGCAATGTTTTTACTCTCTAGTGCCGTCAATTCGATCGATGACGCAAAGATTAAACAATAAAATAGTGCTGCTGATATTTATGAGAGAGAAATAACTTTTTCATCGTAAATTCAATTGCGACATGGCAGAGTTCATCATTGTCATAAATCATAAGTGATGTGGTTCCCAATTTACGTACGTATCAGACAGCCAGCATTTATGAGACACTAAAATGTCTATGTACAGGGTAGTCCGCTAACTATGGCGGAAACTTTAGGGAACAATAGATTATCAAAAAATAATGTGACTTTGTTATATTCAGGTGTGGCCAACTTTGGTGCACATAAGATCTACTTTTTATTTTAAAATTGTGTCGCGATCGACCTATTTTTTAGGTAAGAAGGGGATGTTTTTGCAATGTGCTTTTATACCGACGTGCACTTTGGCGAGCTCCATGATTAAGGGGTAAATAATCTACATACATGAGTATTTATTTAATGGGTTAAAAAACTTATGTCCAGAGGAATTAAAACAACATGAGCACTTATTAATAACATTTATTCATTCAAACTTTTTAAATTAATGAGAAACCTGAGTCTGCATTTCCTTTACTAGTGCATCATAATTTGGAGTATATCCTGACAAAGACAATAACAATGAGTCCTCAGTATGAGAATCGGTCAGGACGGAACGAAGTTTAGTTTTAGTCAATTGTAAATATGAAAATGCCGATTCGCACAGATACGTAGATCCAAAGCAAGAATAAATATATTCGCGCTACATTTGATAATATTGGGATACTTTTCTCGGTTAACATATTTCCAAAAATTTTCTTCAAATTTTCTGGCTTGTAAGATTAAATCAGATTGTAAAATTATAATTTCATTTTCCAAGGCGTTTTGCTCCATATCAAATAAGTCTGCAATTTTTTTGCTAATTTCATTCACAATTAAATCTTTTTTGAAGGGAAAATATGTAAATTCCACAATTTCTTTAATTTTTTTAAAATCTTGGAATCGCTTCTCAAAATCTTCCATTACATTTTGTATTTCGGCCACGTACTTGTCAATCTCATAAATAAAAAGTAGCAGCAGCAAAAAAAGTTATCTACCGACAAAAGCTTTAAATAGAAAACAGAATTGCAAAAGTGCAAAGAAAAAGAACTTAATAAAACCATTTCAAATGTCAAAACAAACTAATAAAAATAATGATAATATAAAAATTATATCCTTTCTATGAGCTAATCACAGAAAACATTTGAATAAAAAGTTTTTGTACTTTTTAAGTTATAGTTTTTATGAGATACTTTTCGCAAACCCCGAACTTGCGAGTGATCGACCAAAATTGGTCTCGCGATCGACCGGTCGATCGCGATCGACTTGTTGGCCACCCCTGTGTTATATAAACAATGCCTCTTAAACGTACCGTTTTTGAGATACAGGGTGTTAAACTCTTCATTTTTTAAACGATTTTATTTTATTTCTCTCAAATGAACAGTAATATTTAAAAAATATTTGATGACATAAAATATCTCGTAAAGGGCTAATATTGCCTTATTATAAAAGTTCACTAACATCACTAGTGGCGTAGATCTGGGGTATAGTGATCCTTTTTTCCATCAGAACTTCTACGCCACTGGTCCTAAATACTAATTTAATAATCTCTTGTATTTTATAATGTTTTTCGCTCAAAAAGTGTTTCTTGTGATTTTTTCCTTAGATGAACTATTTTTGAGTTAATAGTGTGTGTCATTAGATTAAGACAAGAAGACACTTTGGTCTACGTCAGGGGTCGGCAAACTTTTAAGCCGAAAGAGCCAGCCGCAATAAAAAAATAGATTTCGTGAATTTCAAAGAGCCACAAATTTTTATTTATGATTTTACATTTTATTTCAAAATTAAATCAGATAAATCAGACAAGATATGGGACAGGGAGAGATCCCTCTGACTCATGTAGTCAAACGATAATATTTAACTCAAAAGAACTTTCATTTCTCAAAATTTAGACCTTTACTTCAAAATTTGCCTTTTTTTTCGCAATTTCGTCTTTTTTTAACTTTTCTCTATATTAGTCTTCTATTTTAATATCTATTTTGTTCCTAAAATCATACTTTTCCCTAAATTTTCCTTTCTTCTGAAAACACGATAATTTGTGAAAATGTTTATTTTTTTCCAATTCGACTTACTGAAAGTTTGATTTTTTTCTCAAAAATTCATCTTTTTCTTAATAAAAAGTAAAAATTTGAAGTAATTGGAGTTGTTAAGTAACACAGTTTTTGAAGATCTCGATCTTTTTTCAAAGTTTTCTTTTTTCGAAATTTAAATTCGTTCTATTTCACTTTTTTTAAATTACATTCTCTCGACCTTGTTCTAAATTGCGGCTTTTTTTTAGAACTACCTACATTTTTTTAAAATTTGCAAGTTGTGTCAACATTGGCGTTTCTTTCGAAATTATATACCAATTCTATCAAAATTCGATTTTATTCTGAGAATTTAACTTTCTCTGGAAAAATGCAATGTTTTTTTCTTTTTCTCTGGAAAATTTCGACATTTTAAAAGTTCGATGATTTTTTTAAACTTTCGCTTTTTTACAATTTCCCTTTTCGAAATTTTAAATTTTTCACAAAATTTAAATTTGTCTAAAAATTTCAGGTTTTAAATTTGTTCTGGGTTTCAATCTAATTGTCAAAATTCGACTTTTTTTTTAAATTTTATCTTTTTTTAAGAACTTTTGACAAATTTATTTTTTTCAAAATTTCTTTCAAAATTCGTTTTTTTTGAAAATTTCAACTTTTGTTTCGAAGTAAATTCATCTATTTTTAAATCTCAAAATTTGATTTCTTTTTCTTAAAATTTGACTTTTTCTGGGAAATTCTGACCTTTTAAAATTCAATACTTTTCTCGAAACTGAAAGTTTTATCCAAATTTTTTTTCTTTCGGAATTATTTTACCAATATTCTCAAAATTCGATTTATCTGAAAAAAAAATTTATTTAGTCTTGTTCTCGAAATTTCAATTTATTTTCAAAATTTACCTTTCTCTAGAAAATTGCAAATTTTTTATTTGTTTCTTCTCTGGAAAACTTCGACTTCTGAAAAGAAGTTGCACATTTTTTTTTAAGCTTTTAATTTTTTAGAATTTCTCTCTGCAATTATACAATTTTTTACAAAATTTAAATTTGTTTAAATATTTCAGGATTCTATAATGCACACAGACCAATAGGTTTGAACATTTATTAGATTCGAAGTTTGGAAACCAAATACCGGTTTCGATCTTGTTAGATCTCGTCAGTTTGGTATATCCAACTCGAATGCTAATAAATGCTCCGACAAGTAAGTACTAAAACATTCACAGGCGTCAAGCGAGTGACTCTTTAGTACTACCACCTATTGGTCCATAGAGAAACTCGAATCGAGTAGTTGGTTTCCAAACTTTGAATCTAATAAATGTTCAAACCTATTGGTATGTGCATTAGAATCCTTGTCTTCTGGGAACTTTTTCCTAGAAAGCAACCGCTTCGCTAGGTGGCAGTGTTTCAACTGTTAGTAGTTCAGCTACCTATGATTCACTATACACGCCTGGAGGGCTGCATGAATTTGTAGTCTAGGTTGCATTCTTCTTGCATAAATATTTCAGGTTTTTAAATTTGTTTTGCGAATTTCAATATATTGTCAAAATTCGAAGCCTTTTTCTAAAATTTTGCTTTTTTGAGAATTTTCACAAATTCGATATCTCTTTTTTCAAACTCAAGCTTTTTCTGAAAATTTCAACTTTTATTTTGAACAAAATTCATCTATTTTCAAATCTCAAAATTGGTTTTTTTTTTCTTTAAATTTAACTTGCTCTGGGCAAGTTTGATCTGTTTTTAAAATTCAATACTTTTCTCGAAACTGAAACTTTTATCCAAATTCTCTTTTCTTTTGCAATTTTCTTAAAATTCGAATTTATCAGTAAAATTGGTTTTTTTTAAATCGTCTTATTATCGAAATTTCAAATTTCTTCTTAAAATTTAGATTTCTTTGGAAAATTGCAAATTTTTTGTCGAAATTTCGAGCTTTCCTTAAAATGTTGGCTTTTTCCTTGAAATTTTTCCTAAAATTTGATTTTTTTCATCTTCTCTGAAAAACTTCGACTTTTTTAAAGTTCGACAATTTTTTTAAGCTTCAAGTTTATTTTTGGTTCTTGGTTATCTTTAAACATTGAAAAATATTCAGGGGACAAGTTTTGTATTTCAGTTTATTTTTGCGATTTCTCTTTTTGATATTTTATAATTTATTAAACAATTCAAATT
Source organism: Dastarcus helophoroides (assembly GCA_028583605.1). Taxonomy (NCBI): domain Eukaryota; kingdom Metazoa; phylum Arthropoda; class Insecta; order Coleoptera; family Bothrideridae; genus Dastarcus; species Dastarcus helophoroides. Next base: position 51,852,714 of record CM053325.1, on the reverse strand, counting down.
TGTCTAAAAATTTCAGGTTTTTAATTTGTTCTGGGTTTCAATCTATTGTCAAAATTCGACGTTTTTTTTTTCTAAAGTTTTACCTCTTTTTGAGAACTATTGATAAATTTGTTTTTTTTTAATCTCTTCCTTTTTCTCAATGTTTTCGAAGTTTCTTCCTTTTTCTTAATTTTTTTAAAATCTCTTTTTTTTCTCATTTTTTTTGAAATCTTTCTTTTTCTCAAAATTCGACTTTTTCTGAAAAATTCACATTTTACTTCGAACTTTGATATTTGTTGCTTCAGTAAATTTAGAGTTTTTTTCTCACAAAAGTAACTTTTTTTTCACGAAATTTCAAGGCTATAGAAAATTTACAAATAAAAAAGTAAAAATCGTGAGAAAAATATTTTTTAAAAATTTCGACTTCCCAAATTGGTCTTTTTCTAGAAATTTGTTAAAAATGTTAATACAAATCAATCAAAAATTCCGGAGAAATACTTCTCGAAATCCTAACTTTTAAAATTTAAGCAAAACATAAAAGTTCCTAGAAAAATATTTTTCGAAATGTCGACTTCTGTAGATCACTTTATTAATAAGTACTCATTTTCTGCGTGACTGTCCATTCTAGCTTTTATTTATTTATTTTTTAGGGTAATTTAAAGAGCCGCAATTGCCTTTTAAAAGAGCCGCATGCGGCTCGCGAGCCGCTGTTTGCGGAGCCCTGGTCTACGTGTTCAGCATGAACAAATTAGAAACAGTGGAAATAATCGGAATCGTATTCTTCGTATTTTTAATAATAACCTGAAGCTGAGCTGACGCAGAGCAGCTCAGCAATTACGATTATTCAAGTCACAAATATTACGGACATTACGAAATGACCACAGATATGCATTTCACCAACGGCCGGTTCAAGATTTACACCCTGGGGATGCCGAAAAGCGATTAAGGTTTTGCCAGAAATTCTGTGAACAGATGAGTCTTCATTTAACAGACGTGGAGTAACGAATTACCATAACATCCATTTTTGGACCCACGAAAAACCCCGAGAAATTATGTCACGATCATTTCAAAATGAATTTAACGTAAATGTTTGGCTGGGAATTATTGACAATAATGTTTGTAGTCCACATTTTCTACCTCGAAGTAACTATCGTAACTATTTCTTGACTTTCTCACTAATAACCTATATGACTATATCGACGATTTACCATTTAACCTAAGGCATGAAGGCTGGATACAACTGGATGAAGCTCCCCCCCATTTTGAATAGCTGTAGGAGATTGGCTTAATATTAATTATCCACAACGTTAGATTGGCGGGTTAGGGAGGAATGAGACAAATCATGACATGGTTAATGGTATTGGATCAGTGGCCTGCCACCCAGGTCACCAGATCTTAATCCACTGGACTTTAATGTCTGGGGAAATCTCAAAGACAAAGTTTATGCTACTCTAGTTTTAACAAGGAATGACTTAGTGTTCAAGATTCAGCAAGCCTGTAATGGCATGCGGCAAAATCCACATGAATTATCCGCTGCAGTAAATTCGTTAATTCGTCGGTGTCAAAAATGCGCATTTCGAACAATCACTTTTTTAAAGTTATTGACTAAATTTTTTCTTGTTGTTACTCTTTTTTGTGGATTTGGCCTATTGGGAATACCTCAAAGGAAAGCGCGCCATAATACTCTGCCCCCATGGTGGTATGGAAATCAGTAGATGACGAAATTAAATTTGTCGTTATCTTTTGAGATTTTTTTTTCATAATTTTAACTCAGGAATAAATAGTTAAATGCACACATTAACATTAACATAAATTATTAATGATAGTAATAATGTTAATAACAAATTGGTTATTAAAAAGGAATATTAATATTAAATTACAAATTATATTAATATATAATTATAGTAATATTAAATTACAAAAAAATTATTGAATTAGTATCTAGGACCAGTGGCGTAGAAGTTCTGATAGAAAAAAGGATCACAATACCCCAGATCTACGCCACTTGACATGTTAGTGAACTTTTATAATAAGGCAATATTAGTTCTTTACAAGACCAAATATTTTTTAAATATTACAGTTTATTTGAGAGATATAAAATAAAATCGTTTAACAAATGAAGAGTTTAACACCCTGTATCTCAAAAACTGTACGTTTAAGAGGCATTGTTTATATAACAAAGTCACATTATTTTTTAATAATCTAATGTTCCTTAAAGTTTCCGCCATAGTTAGCGCACCACCCTGTATATTTCAAAGGTGGAGACAGATTTTCATAAGTAATCTAATTAAATTTTATGAAAGGAAAACGAAAGAAAGTAAGTGAACACTCAAAATTTGCAAAATCTTCCACGAAATTTCGAGTTTAAACCCTTGTTTTTCTTTTCGGTCCCATGGGGTGCTTATGCGAAGTCTTGTACAAGTTCTCAACTCTCAATTTTTACTTTTCTCTAACGTTTCATTATCAAACTCAAAATAGTTTTTTTCCAACTTTCCACATTAGTAATACGTTTCTTGAAATTTCGAGCTGCACAATCCGCCTGGTACATACACGCAGTTCTCCAAAGACTAATACGTTGAGAGATGATTGTATTAAAAAATAAAATAAAATAACCTCGAACTCACAATATTTTTGTTTTATTAAAACTGAAAAACTTGTCGCTGTTTTGGAATTTTTCTCGACTAAAATCTTTTGGACTTTCACTTGATTATTGTTTTTTGGCATCTGGAATTTTGGTAAATATTTATTAAGGTTAATTCAAGGTTTTCAACGTCGAATGTGTAGGAGATACCAAAAGCATCGTGAACATAATCGTTGCATTAAATAAACTTTCATATTACATAAAATAAATATTGTGGAAGGTTTAAAAATAAACTTTTTTTAAACATTGCATTATAGATTACAACTGATAAATACGAAACGAAAAGCGTTAATATTTGTGGTACCATCAACCGCAGTGAAAAAATTACGGGTACGTCCTTATTGAAAATTTTTAGCACAAACTTATGAAATTACCAGTTATCGCCAATTAGTTAGACAAAACATCTAATCATGTCAATAATTGTACATTTTGCTCAATACATATTATGTTTTACTCTTGAAATTTGAAGCATGTTACATTGTAAATTATCAGAAGTCGATAATAATTTGCAAAGCCGATTATTCATTAGCCGCAAGTGATCGAATGATTTAAAATTCATTGGCGTCATTTTCAGTTGTTGTGAAAGAATATTATACACTATTTACTAATTTCTAGAGCACCCTTCTTATCTTTATGTAAACATCACCAGATATATGGCATTTATGGAAATCCTTATCACTTAGGATTACTAAATACAATAATAATATACACTTTGTTTCTTATGATTATGATAACCATTTTAATAAGTTATAAATAGAACAAAACTAAGTGGAGTGTTATTACTATATTGCACCAAAAAAACAGGAACAGAACAATACAAATGGTGGACGAGAAATTCATTGAACTCGTCAATTGCTATGAAAGATAATCAGTTTTAAATGTGATCCAAAAATGCTGTCGCCTGTCTCAAATAAAGTACATACTTTACGCTACACACGTGTGCAAGTTTTCTTTTGTGACTTACATCTTTTTGCAACTAAAGACAATTTCTCTAGAAATTTTGACAACTTTCCCGACTATTTTGTTGCTTTTATGAAATAGCAAAGTTTTTTTTTATCTCTGCCTAGATAAACACTACAAGTATCCGATAAGAGATATAAATCGCTCAGAATATAATATTAAAATTGCTTTTTTTCTTGTTGTTTATTTACGTACGCTACCGAACAAATAGTTATCGCATTATCAAAATCGCACGTTTCAACACTATGATTGCCTAATTAGATCAAAGAATATTACATAAATTAAAAATAAAAGCAAAAGTAAGAACTGTTCTGGTTTAAAAGTAAAACAACTGGCGCTTTTTCAAAATTTTATTTCTGCAAAAATCTAAGTTTATTGAAAAACAATCAAAATTTCGATTATAATCTCTTTGACTTTTTTCAAAAGTTCATTTAGACTTTCAACTTCCTATTTTTTAAATTTCGTTTGGTTCTAGCTCGAAAAAAAAAAGTATCGAGTTTAAAGAAACAGGAAGAAATAGAGTAAAATTTGTTAAGTTTAAAGTCAAAATTGGAATAAAAGTTGAACTTTTAAAAAACTTAATTCCTTAAAATAATACGAAATATTCGGGTGCAAACTTAATTTTTTTTCTCTCAAAATGTTTATTTAATCCAAAACTTTCAATTTTGAGAAATTTTGAAATTTCGATTTCAAATTTTCTATAATAGAGTAAAATTTATGAAGATAGTGATTTAAGTTGAAATTTTGATAAAATAATTTGCATTAACTTTGTTGTTATTGTTTTCTAAATTCTGCCCTTTTTCGCAAAACACTGAACTTTAAAAATTAAAATACAAATCTTGTCCCCTGAAACCAAGATTAAAAAACACAACAAAGGGTGCGTTTCGATAGCCAAGCTATGATATTCAGAGAGATATTCAGTGATAACCAAGGACCAGTCTGTTCCACCAACCAAAAAAAAACCGAACTTTTAAGAATGGAAAATTCAACTTTTTTGAAATTTTAACTTTTTCTGGAAACTGTAAACTTTCGAGTTAAAATTTAAAGCAGAGGTCGACTGTTCGATTTCACAGTCTTATTATTTAAATAACTTTACTGGACTGTCATATAACAACGTCGAAGTTCACAATTAAAATTTTTAATCTATTTACAATTTTTTGACTACAACTTTATTTTAATTAGAATTATATTTGATATTGTAAATTTTGCAATAAGTATTTGAAAAAATGTAGAAATCTTTGAATAAACAATCGATATTTTCAAAAATTCGAAACTTTTAAAAAACGTCAAAATACACAATAAAAATCACAATTTTCAAAAATAGTCGAAGTATTCAAATGGGATAGAAATTTTCATTCAAAGTGTCGAGATAATGGTGAAATTTTGAAAAGGAATCTGAAATTTTAAAAGTTGAAATTTTTGAAAAGAATACCTTGTAATTTTCAAGTCCACATTTTTAACAAAAGTCCAAATTTTTAAAACAGAATCGAATTTAAAAAAACAAACAATTTAAAAAAATTGAAACGAAAAATGATCGAGATTTTGAAAATAGCCGAATTTTCCAAAATACGTTTAAGATTACGCAAAAAGCTAAAATTTGTAAAACATGTTACGATTTTTACAAAAAGTCAAGATTTTGAAAAAAAAAATGTTTGAAAGGTGGAAATTTTAAAACATCAAAATTTTCAAAAAGAAGACAAATTATTTAAAAAATCGAACTTTTATAGAAGGGCGAGTATTTAAAAAACTTCAAAAAAGCCTACATTTAAAAAAAAATGGAAATCTTCAAAGCACAATCAAAATTAAAGTCAAAATTTTCCAAAAGCAGAAACTTTCAAAAGACTTCAAAATAAACGTCCAAATTTTCAAAAAATAGTCGAAATATTCAAAAAAAATCAAAATGTTCATTCAGTCAAAATTTCAAAAATTTTGAAAAAGGATCTGAAATTTTCATTTTTTTCAAAATTTTCAAATAAATAATTGGAATTTTCAAGTTGATTTTTATTTTCAACAAAGGTCCAAATTTTCAAAACAAAATCGATTTTTTCAAAAGAAGTAACAATTCAAGAAAAATCGAAATTGCGAGAAAAAAGTCGAGATTTTCAAAATAAGGTTTAAATTACGAGAAAAAGTCGAGATTTTGAAAAAAAAAAGTGAAAATTTTGGGAAAAGTGGAAATTTTAGAAAAAAAATGGTGTAGTTTTGAAAAAAGGTGAAAATTTTTTGAAAAAAAAATGGAAGTTTTGAAAAAAGTGAAGTCAACATGTTCAAAAATGGCAAATTCCTTTAAAAAATGACACTTTTCAAGAGAGAAAAAAGTCGAGATTTTCAAAATAAGGTTTAAATTACGAGAAAAAGTCGAGATTTTGAAAAATAAGCGAAAGTTTTGGAAAAGTGGAAATTTTGAAAAAATGGTGTAGTTTTGAAAAAAGGTGAAAATTCTGAAAAAAATGGTCGTTTTGAAAAAAGTGAAGTCAACATGTTCAAAAATGGCAAATTCCTTTAAAAAATGGCACTTTTCAAGAAGAGGGGAAATTTAAAAAAAAACTAGAAAATGTGTTACATAATTTTAAAAAATGTTGAAATTTTCACAAAAAAGATGAGACTTCGAGGAAAAAAATGAAATTTTGAAAAAAGCACAAATTTTTAAAATAAGGTTCAAATTACGAAAAAAAAGTCATGATTTTTAAAACATGTTCAATTTTTGACAAAACGTAGAGATTTTGAAAAACAAAAAAAATGAAAATTTTTAAAATGGAAATTTTGAAAAAAGTGGAAGTTTTGAAATGTCAAAATTTTCAAAAAAGAAAAACCCATTAAAAAATCGAATTTGATTTAAAAATATGTCAAAAAAAATAAAATTTTCAAAAAATCTAGAAATTTAAAAAAACGATTTTCCCAGAAAAAGCTTCCAAATTTTCAATAAAAGTCCAAATTTTTTGAAAAGGTCGAATTAAAAAAGCCGTTCTTTCGGGAAATATTCGAAATTTCGAGAAAGTCAAACTTTTTATGCTAAAATTTCTTTTGAAATAATCAATTAGGTTTGGATTTTTAACAAAAAAAAAGACGAAACTTCGAGAAAAAGTCGAAAACTGGAGTAAACGTTGAATTCCTCAAAAAAGGGGAGCAATTTGTAAAATATGAGTAAAAATTTCGAGAGAAAGTCGAGATTTTGAAAATATTTGAAATTTGAGAAAAGTGGAAATTTTGAAATATCAACATTTTCAGAGTCAAAATCTTCAGAAAAAGTTCAAATTTTTAAGTCAACATTTCCAAAAAATTCAAAGTTTTCAAAAATGTCAAACTTTCGATAAAAATCGAAATTTTCAAAAATGGTCGAAATTTTTAAAAAAGTTAAAACGTCGAGAAAATATTGAAATTATGAAAAAATGGAAACATTTAGAAAAAACAGAACTTGAAATGTCGAAATTATCAATTAAGTTTAAATTTTCAAAAAACGTTTACACCTTCAAAAAAAAACACAACTTCGAGAAAATGTCGAAATTTTCAAAAAAATCTAAACTTTCAAAAAGTTAATAAAGTAACGAGGTTTTAAAACATGTCAAAAGTTTGAGAAAAGTCGAAACTTTTAGAAAAAATGAAAACTTTGAAATAAGTGGAAGTTTTGGAAAAAAAAATGGAAATTTTGAAATGTCAACATTTTCAAGTAGACAAACTCTTTTAAAATAAAACGAACTTTTTAAAAGGGTCGAAATTAAAAAAAAAAGAGAAAAAGTCTACATTTTCAAATAAATTAGAAATTTCCAAAAGGGGTGAATTTTCCAAACATAAAAAATTTTAAATTTCAATAAGTCCAAATTATCAAAAAGAGCCGAATTCAAAAAAAGTCGATATTTCGGAAAATATTCGAAATTTCATGTCAACAGTTTCAAAAGAAATCAAATATTTCAAAAATGTCCAAATTTCGAAAAAAAAATATAAAATTGAAATTATGAAAAAATGGAAACTTTTAGAAAAAAACAGAACTTAAAATGTTGAAATTATCAATTAAGATTAAATATTCAAAAAACGTCTACACTTTCAAAAACAGGCACAACTTCGAGAAAAAGTCGAAATTTTGAAGTTCAAGTTTTCAAAAAGTTAATAAAGTAACGAGACTTGATAACATGTCCAAAGTTTGAGAAAAGTCTGAAATTTTTAGAAAAATTGAAAGTTTTGAAATAAGTGGAAGTTTTGAAAAAAAAAGTTGAAATTTTGAAAAAATGGAAACTGAGGAAACAGAAATTTTGAAATAATCAATAAGGTTTAAATTTTAAAAAAAGGTGTAATTTTCAACAAAAAAAAAAAGGACGAAAACTCGTGTAAAAGGGAGCAATTTTTAAAATATAAGTGAAAATTTCATTTTCAAAAGGTCAAAATAATCAAAAAAAGCTCAAATTTTCAAGTCAGCATTTTCAAAAAATCAAAATTTTTAAATATGTCCAAATTTCGAAAAAAATCGAAATTTTCAAGAATGATTGAAATTTTCAAAAAGGTTAAAACTTGGAGAAAATATTGAAATTACGAAAAAATGGAAACTTTTAAAGAAACGTCTACACTTTCAAAAAAAGACATTTCGGGAAAAACTCGAAATTTCGAAAAAAAAGTCGAAAATTTGTAACATGTCGAAATTTTTAAAAAAGCTAAAATTGCGAGAAAAATATTGAAATTTTAAAAAATGGAAATTCGAGAAAAAACAGCACTTTTAAAATTTCAAAATTATGAATTGAGTGTACACTTTCAAGAAAGGTCCAAATTTTCAAAATAAAAAAAAAAGATAAAACTTCGAGAAAAAGTCGAAATTTCAAGCAGAAATCGAAATTTTGAAACTATTGGAAGTTGGAGAAAAGTGAAAAATTTCAAGAAATTTCAAAAATAATTTACTCCTTTAAAATATAGAAATTTTCAAGAACGGTCGAAATTTTCAAAAAAAAAAAACAAATTTTCAATAAAAAAAAACAAATTTTCAAAAAGTCGAAATTTTCTAAAATTCGATTTCCAAAAAAATTTCAAGATTACAACAAAATTGTCCAAATTTTTAACAAGAAACGAGTTTTCAAAAAATGTCGAAATTTTCTAAAATTCGATTTCCAAAAAAAATTTTAAATTACTACAAAAAAGTTCAAATTTTCAACAAAAACCGAGTTTTCAAAAAATGTCGAAATTTCGGGAAATAATCGATATTTTCAAAAAATTCAATTTCCCAAAAATCTGTTTTCTCAAAATAAATTCAATTTTTAAAAAAGACGAAATTTTCTAAAATACGATTTCCAAAAAAAATGTCAAGATTACAACAAAAATGTCCAAATTTTTAGCAAAAACCAAGTTTTTAAAAAATTTCGAGATTTCGGGAAAATCGATATTTTCAAAAAAGTTAAATTTCCAAAAAATCTGTTTTCTCAAAAAAATTCAAATTTTCAAAAAAGACGAAATTTTCTAAAATTGGATTTCCAAAAAAATTTCAAGATTACAACAAAAATGTCCAAATTTTTAACAAAAACCGAGTTTTTAAAAAATTTCGAAATTTCGGGAAATAATCGATATTTTCAAAAAAGTCAAATTTCCCAAAAAGCTGTTTTCTCAAAAAAATTAAAATTTTTAAAAAAGTCGAAATTTTCTAAAATTCGATTTCCAAAAAAATTTCAAGATGATTACAACAAAAATGTCCAAATTTTCAACAAAAACCAAGTTTTCAAAAAATGTCAAAATTTCGGAAAATAATCGATATTTTCAAAAAAGTCAAATTTGCCAAAAAGCTGTTTTCTCAACAACAAAAATTGAGATTTTTTAAAATATAATTTACAATTTCTAGAAAAAGTCGAGATTTTTAAAATACTGGAAATTTGAGAAAACTGAAAATTTTCAAATACAAAATATGATAAAAAAATTGAATTCTTTAAAAATGGTGAAATTTATCAAGAGTCGAATTTCGGGAAAAAATCGAAATTTTCAAAAAAGGTCGAATATTTCAATGAAGAGCTTCAAGATTTCAAAAAAGGTAGCAATTTTCACGAATTACTCGAACTATTCAAAAAGTGAGTATTTTCAAAAAGCCAAACTTGGTAAAAAGGTCAAGATAAAGAAAAAAGGTCCAAATTTTAAAAAATAGTCGAGATATTTAAAGATGGTCGGAATTTTCACTTAGTCAAAATTTCGAGAAACAGATGAAATAAAGAGATCTGTTTCAAAGAATTTAAATTTTCAAAAAAATTGGAATTTTCACGTCATTTTTAATAAAAGTTCAGATTTTGAAAACAAAATGCAATTTTTCAAAAGAAGTTATAATTTTAAAAAAATCGAAGTCAAGAATAAGATATTGTTAACGTGAAATGTTGAAGCTTCCACCGAACCGAAACAAATCGATTTTTTTTCGGTACGATTCCCCGTTTTCGGTTCAGGTTCGGTTCGAAGCCCTGAAAATATCAATAAAAAAAAAGTGACGTTTTAAAAATAGTCTTAAATTTATAAAATAAAATTCGAATTTCCAAATAAATTCAAGATTTCAAAGTCAAATTTCAAAAATGTAATTTCGAGAAAAAAATCCCAATTTTCTAAGAAATAGAAATTTTCCAAAAGCTGCAAATTTTCAAAAAAAGTAGACATTTTCAAAACTACCCGAAATTTTCAAAAATACTCGAAATTTTCCAAAAATTTAAGCTTTCCAAAAATTCGAGCCTTGTAAAAAAAATTCAAGTTTTTAAAAAAAATTCAATATTTTCAAAAATACTTGATTCAATTAAACTTCAAATTTTTAAAAAGGTGCACATTTTAAAAAGTCGCATTTTCCAAAGTGCTTCAAGTTTTCTCAAAAATAGTAGAAATTTTTAAAATAAGTTAAAATGTTGAGAAAAAGGGAGATTTCGAAAATCCTGGAAGTTTGAGAAAAGTGAAAATTTGGAAATATCAATTAATTTTTCAAAAAGCCGAAATTTTCAAGAAGGTTCGGATTTTTCATAAAAAGCTCAATATTTCAAGTCTCAATTTTCATAATATTTGAATTTCCCAAACTGAAGATTTCCAAAAGTCAAAATTTTCAAAAAACAGAAATGTCTAGAAAAAAAATGGATATTTTCAAAAAAAAATCAATATTTTCAAAAAAGATAAAATTTTCAAAAAAAGTCAAACTTTCCAAAAAGCTTCATTTTTGTGGAACGGATGGAGAGTATCTCTCTGAAGGTGATAGCTTGGCTATCGAAACGCATAAGAGCAACCTTTGTTGTGTTTTTTAATCTTTCTTGGTTTCAGGGGGCTAGATTTGTGTTTCAATTTCTAAAAAGTTTCATGTTTGCAAAAAAAAGTAGAAATTTCAGAAATACTCGAAACTTTCAAAAAAATCAGATCTGAAAAATTCAAGTTTTCAAAAAGTCAAAATTTTCAAAAAAAGTCGAATATTTCTTTCTAAAAAACATGCAAACATTTTCGAAAACACTAGTAACTTTCAAAAATTTCAAAGTATCAAAAAAATAAAAATTTGGAAAAACACTTCAAATATTAAAAAAAGTAATTTCAGGAGAATATTACTTTCAAAAAGTCAAGATTTAAAGAAAAAATAAATTTAAAAAAAAACTCAGTTTTCAAGAAAAAGTCGAAATTTTAAAACATTTGCAAATTCTCATAAAAATACTCAAATTCTTCAAAAAAAATGCTGATTTTTCGGAAATCGAAATTCAGAAAAAATTTAGTTTAGAGAAAAATTATGTTTAGAAAAAAGTAGTTTGAAATTGTTGAAAATTTTAAAAAATTCAAATTTTTGAAACGGACTCAACATTTGAAAAAAATAAGAATTTTTCAAAAAAGTCGCAACATTTATAAAAGGTTTTCTCCTAAATTACTCCTTTGCAACACACATAATAAGTGAAAAAATGAATGAATACACAGCACAGAAGTTGATTATTTATTGTTAGATCTATCGAATCCGACATCAGGACCAGATTAGAGTAATGCTATCCCCAGAGCAAATGAATCTTAGGGCCTCTGGTCCTAGTCACTATTATAATATAAACAGAATCAAAAACCGAAATCACAAAAGTAAAAGTTTATTCTAAAATAATGTAAAATTCATAAGTACCTTATTTTTCAGCAACCTTCAGTGACACTTTATTAGTAAATAAAAATAAATTATTGCTGCATTTCACATTCGATGTAAGGGACCCCCGAGTTAATTTTTTAATACGGATAAACCGGATCTGCCCAACTTACTTCTACTGGTTTTTAAAGACTAGCGTATCGTCTTTAAAAGTATTTATTTGCACAAAACATGCCTTATTCAGTTATTAAACTTATAACTTAGATATATTTTAAACAAGAGTTGTGTAAAAGGTTCGTTTATATAGAGATTAAAATGGACTAGCTTTCCGAGACCACCCTAATACCAATTAAGGAGTCAAAACTGAATTTTTCTGCCTTAAAATATACCATGATGGAATTTTGACATAATTTTCAAAAAAAAAACACCACCAACTGATCGTTTTAAATCTTCTTACATACCTATACATATGCCCAATTTTTCCATTTTTGTCTTCGTAAGTAGTAGTGAAACAATATCCATTAGTGTGGCAAGTATTGTTTGTATCTTTACAGATATCACATACGCATTTCAAAGAACATACACCTGAAAATTAAAACAAACAGGATTCAATCCCTTGAAATTACCAAAGTGTGGTAAAGTGGTAAACAACTCGATATTTAAATGGTCCGAATTAGTCCTAACCTCAAGCTGTTTACGGCGTTGTTTAAAAATTGGCTCAAATGATTAATTAACTTTAAGAAGGCTATGTTCAAATGCACGTTTTAGTAATATTCGCATCAATAACTTCCAGTTACTTACCATTTATAAATTGGCACAACCAAAATATCCAACAAAACACAAACAACTTAGTTCTAGACATATTCCGCCGCATCGTAAAATAACCGAGAAATAAAATGTTCACTTAAATTAAGTGTTGTTCACTTGAATTAGCATAATTATTTACATGTTTGTAGGCATGAAAAATTCGATGAAAAAAACATAGTGGTCTGCCATTAGAACACTTTAATTATTTAATAATTATTTACACTTCCACCTTATTTCCATCGCTACTCTAACGCGTACACACCGGCCGATCCACTTTACGCGGTAAGTCGCGTGTCATCGAAAAAAAACGCACTTTTTCCAAAAATTAAAATCATTTAAAAACTAGTACACCAACGAAACAAAATTTTTCAGCCATGTCAGATTTTGCTAACTACTTTAATATGTAAAATGTGTCCTAGATGGCGTGGTTTACGTCAGAAATAAATCCGCGATGTTTAAAATGATAGATAGCATCTGAAGATGATCCGATATTAAACGGTAATTAGACTATATGATGCTCGAAATAATTGTTCGGTTTTAGGCAGCAATCACGCATGCTTTATGCACATATAACAGCAATTTAATTGGTTAAATTTGCCTCATCTAACCATTTTTAATTGCATTTATCAATTGCATTGTTACTATGCGAATCTCTTGTAAGAAAGCTTTTCAAAATGTTAGTATAAATCACTGGCGTAGCGTAAATTTCTGCCACCTGTGACCAACCAGAGATTGCCCCTCCCCCCCTCCACCATAATTATTGTGTTTTAGAAAATTGAGAATAAACAATAGTACTTGTTTTTCAAAATTTGGATTTTGTAATTTCGACTGTTTGAAGTGAAAACTTCTTAGGCGTGCTAAGCGACTAAAGATAGGCAAAAAATGCATGGATTTTCCATATATGTAATATACTTTAATATTACACATATATTGCGTTACCAAAAAGGGCGATTTGAACTACTTGAATACTAGTCGGTTGCTCTACCACTCCGCCACTCCGGACATTTAATGGCAATTCTTAAAACCTTTCCAACACTCGGATAATCCGACATCTGGCTAATCCGGCACCCGCCAGTCCGGGTGAAAAAATACAAAAAAAAATTGGGGGCAAACTAAAAATATAAAAAAGAAAAGTTGGGGGGGGAGGCAAAATGAAAATATGAAGAAGAAAAATTGGGGGGTGAAAAAATGGGGGGCACCATAAAAACACATAAAAAAGAAAATTTGGGGGGACACCATAAAAATATATAAAAAAGAAGAATTGGGAGGGGTGAAAAAATTGGGGAGAGGAGGGCAAAATGAAAATATATATAAAAAAATTGGGGGGGCGAGTTGATGTTAGTCATTGCCCTCAATTATTTGTACTTCTCAACTGATAGAAACCGTTGAAAGTTTGAAAAAAGATTTTTTTAAATATCTTGAAATTTGTTATATCATAGTTTTAAGTTTTCACTTCTGTCGGCAGTCCCCATAACTGAACAATTTTCTTTTAATTCTAACTATTCAAAATTTCGACATTTTTGAGAATTTTTACCTTTTTTTTTAAATTTCGCCCTTTACCTAATTATTTTAGGACAATTTTGATGTTGACTACTTCGACTTTTTTTGGATAATATCGACTTCTTTTGTATATTCCGACTTTTTTCGAATTTTTTTTTTTTAAATATTGACTTCTACTAAAAATTTAGACTTATATTTTTAAATCTTAACCTTGCGAAAATTCCAACTGTTTTTGAAGAAGTCGATTTTTATTGAACAATTACGCTTTTTTAAATTTTAACTTATTTCGAAAATTTCGACTTTTTTTGAAAACGTAGACATTTTAAAATATCCATTTTTTCGCAATTTTCCCGCAATTTTCACTTCTGTTTAAAAATCTCAACTGCTAAAATTTTGATATTTTCACCCAATTTTAATTTAGAAAATTTCGACCTCTTTTCGCTTTTTGCGAAATTTTATCTTTTTTGAACACTCCGACTTCTTTTCAAAATTGAGAATAATTTTCGAATAATTGACTTCATCTCGAAGTTATGAATTTTTGAAAAATTTCGACTTTTCTAAAATTTGTAACTTATTTTTGAAAATTTCCCTATTTATCGAAAATGTATAGCTTCTTAAAATTTCTCTAAATTTGACTTTCTTAAAAGAATTATCTGTGAAAATTTGAATATTTTGAAGGATTTCAAGTTTTTTTCAAAATTAATACTGTCTGAAAATGACATTTTTCAAAACCTTACTGCTTGTTATTGAACATTTTTGATTCATATCTTGAAAATTTCGAATTTTAAATTTTCCAATTTCTTTTTATTTAACATTCATAATTCCCAAAATTTGAATTGTTTTAAAAATTTCTCTTTCACAATTTCGCTTTTTTCCCAAAATTACGACTTTTATTTTTAAATTTCAACTTTTTCATGAAATTGAAACTTTTTTCTTAATTTCTTTAAATTTTGTCAAAAAATTTCGAACTTTACTCAAATTTTCTACCCTTTAAAAATGTCCTTTTCATTTTGGCAATTGCATTTTTTTTAACTTTTACCTTGTTCCAAAGCTTGCCCTTTTTTTTTAAATTTCGACCTTTGTGCAAAATTCTGACCACTTCTCAAAGTTGCGACTTTACAATAAAAATGTCCAAATTTTCAACAATAACCCAGTTTTTAAAAAATGTCGAAATTTCGGGAAATGATCTATATTTACAAAAAAGTCAAATTTGCCAAAAAGTTGTTTTCTCAAGAAAGAAAAAAATTAATTTTTTAAAATATAATTTACAAAAACTGAAAATTTTCAAATATAAAATATGATAAAAAAATTGAATTCTTTAAAAATGGTGGAATTTATCAAGAGTCGAAATTTGGGGAAAAAATCGAACTTTTCAAAAAAGGTCGAATATTTCAATGAAGTCAAATTTTCCAAAGATCTTCAAGATTTCAGGAAAGGTAGAAATTTTCACAAATTACTCGAACTAATCAAAAAGTCAGTATTTTCAAACTTTGTAAAAAAAGTCAAGATAAAATTTTAAAAATTCGTCCAGATATTTAAAAATGGTCGAAATGTTCACTTGGTCAAAATTTCGAAAAAGACTTGAAATAAAGAGATCTAAAGTTTCAAAAATGAAAATTTTCAAAAAAATTGGAATTTTCACGTCATTTTTAATAAAAGTCCAAATTTTAAAAACAAAATGTAATTTTTCAAAAGAAGTAATAATTTAAAAAAAAGTCAAGAGTAAGATTTTGAGATTTTGGACCTTCCACCGAACCGAAACAAATCGATATGTTTTTTCGGTACGATTCCCGGTTTTCGGTTCAGTTCCGGTTCGAAGCCCTGAAAATATCAATAAAAAAAGTGACGTTTTAAAAGTAGTCTTAAATTTATAAAAAAAATTCGAATTTCCAAATAAATTCAAGATTTCAAAGTTTTGAATTGTTTGAAAAATTTCGACTTTCTTAAAATTTTAAGCTTATTTTTGAAAATTTCTCTTCTTATCGAAAATGTAGAGCTTTTTGAAATTTTTCTAAATTTGACTTTCAAAAAAGAATTATTTTTGAAAATTTGAATATTTTGAAGGATTGAAACTGAGATTTATAGTCTGAAAATGACATTTTTGAAAAACCTTACTGCGATTGTTATTGAAAATTTTCGAGTCATAACTTGAAAATTTCGAATTTCAAATTTTCCAATTTCTTTTTTTTTAACATTCATAATTCCCAAAATTTGACTTATTTTAAATATTTCTCTTTCACAATTTCGCTTTTTTACAAAATTTCGACTTTTTTTGAAAATTTCAACTTTTCCTTGAAATTTAAACTTTTTTTCTTAATTCCTTCAAATTTTCTCATAAAATTTTGATCTTTACTCAAATTTTCTACCCTTTCAAAATTTCGTTTTCCTTTTGACAATTGCATTTTTTTTTTAACTTTGACCTTATTCCAAAACTTGCCCTTTTCTTAAATTGCGACCTTGATGCAAAATTCTGACCACTTCATAAAGTTGCGACTTTCCAATTTTTACTTTCTAATTTTTTTACAGAATTTCCATGTTTTCTGAAAATTTCGACCTTTTTAACCAAAAATTTGGACTTTTCTTCGAAGTTTTGACTTTTTTCGGAGTTATGAAATTTTTTTCAAAATTTCGACTTTATTCAAAACTTTCGAATCTTCGAATTTTTATGATTTTGCACTTTTAAAAAATTCGCCTTCTGTAAAGTTTGACATTTTTTGAACACTCTAACGTGTTAAATTGCGAATTAAGATGGAGTTTTGAAAAGGAGCATTTTTCAAGTTTAAGCTGAAAAGTTTTGAAAAAAAGTCAGAATTTAGAAGACTTTCAAATTTCAAACATGGAATTTTGAAAAAAGAGCAGTTTCCAGTAACAGACTCATTAATGAAACTGAAGAACATTCGGTATTGTAGTGAAATTACAAAAACAAGTTCAATTATTTTTGGAATTGCAATTACATTTAGGAATTTAATTCCTTCATTAATTACAACGTAATATGTACATGTAATTAACTCTTTTAAATGAGGAATATGCTATTACTTTGCAACAAATAAAAGAAAGCAGGGGCAGCCTTTGGGGGTGGCAAGCAAGGCAACAGCCCGGGGCCTCGCTCTTGTAGGGGGCCTCGCGCACTGCGCAATAGCACGAATTCTAATGTTCATTTGAATTTCGAGCCTTAACCGCGCATTATAAAAGTGTACTCACTGCTCCCTTGCGTGGTAGTTATCGCGCTAATATTTGTCTCATTCGCTCCAATGAATGTTCCTTTCCTTCTCTTTCACACTGACGAAATTTCGTACCAGTGCCACAAGTGCTGCCAACTGCAAGGGCTAAACAAAATCTGATAGTACTCCATTTTCTTCGTGTTTACGATTCGGGGAATTGCCGTGTTTCATTTCAGCTGTCAACTGTCGTCGGATTATGCTTTTATATTAGAGCAGTCGTCATCATTTCTAAATCCCTGATCCTTTTAAAACATTAATGCACCTTATTTATCATGATTAATAGTTTATTATTTTTGTGTTTAAAAATTGAAGGACAAAACTTGTCCTCTGAAGCCAAAAAGGATTTTTTTGAAGATACCCAAGGACCGGTCCGTTTCACAAAAACAAATCTTTGTGTTTATTAATTTTGCTTAGTTTCCAATAAACAATTTTAAAAGTCCAAATGTATTTATTTATGACTTTGCATTTCTAGTCAAGCATCATCATTGAAATTCATAAGCGTAGGCGGGATTTAGTTCAGGGAGGGGCAAGAAACATTTTGAAAAATTGATAAAAAAAGAAAATCGGAAAACGTTCCGAGTATATGTATATTTTCATTTAACTACATGAACTGAGTAATCGAAATTTCAGCTTAACTTAGAAATTTGAAAATAGAGTCGAACTTTGCGAAAACAGTCAGAAAATTGAATCTAAAATAAAAACCGATCTTTTCGGAAAACTTTAAAAACCAAATTCCGAAGATTTCAAAAAATAACGATTTTAAAAAATACCCTCGCAATGTAGAGAAAAAGGTTGAAATCTCTTAAAGAAAAGTGAACATTTTCAAGAGAAATTTTAATTTTGAAAGAGACGAGGAAAAGAGAATTTTGGGAAAAAGTTTGAATGTTTAGAAATTCGTGTTTAAAATAAAATTCTAACCTTTCGAAAAATCTCAAAAATTGTTGAAATTTCGAAAAAATTATATTTTTAAAGGAGGAATTTTGTGAAAAAAAGATGCAACTTTCAAAAAAAGTTGGAACTTTGAGAAAAATTTTTCACTGTAAATCGAAATTTTCAGAAGCATAAAACATCCCTATTTCTAGTACGAGTCAAAATTTCCAGAATAAAACAACTTTTGAGAAACATGAAATTTTCATAAACTTAAATTTGAAAAAAAATCAGAAAAAAACGAAAATTAAAAAAATGAAAGTTCAATTTTAAGAGAAAAATGTAGAATAAAGTCGTAATTTCCAAAGCGACCAATTTTTTTGAAAAAAAACTATTTTGGGAAAGGATTTTTCAGAAAACCGAAATTGAACCCAACATTTCAGAAGAACTCGAAATTTCTAAATATACCAAAATATTTCCAAAGACCAAATGTTGTAAAAAAATTTGCAATTTCCAAAAACGCTTTTCAAGAAATGTTTACTTTTTCATTCTAATTTTAACATAATATTTAAATTTCAATAAAGAAATTGAATGTACAAGAAATCTTTTTCTCGAAATTACCCAAAAATATTTTTCGCAACATTTTTAATTTTTGATAATATGCCGACCTAATTTAGAGAAAACAAACGTATTTCGAGAAAACTGAAATTTAAAGGTAAAGCCAATTTCGAGGAAAAAGTCCAGAAAGTTCCAGAAACTAAAACATGGCATTTTGAAATTAAAGTCAATATTTCGAAAATAAGGCGAAATATGAAGATGAAATTTCTAGTCAAATTTAAAAAAGTCAAAATTTAAAGAAAAGACAAATATTCAGAAAAGTGGCCTAATTTTAATAGAAAAAAGATTTCCGAAAGAAGAGCCCAAAAAGTGGAATTTTGAGAATAAAGTCGAAATTTCTGAAAAGCCCCAATTGAACTAATTTTAAGAGAAATTCAAAATTTGTAGCAAAGTTGAATATGGAATTTTCATACAAAAATATCGGGAAAAAGGCAAATTTTAAGAAACCTGTTAAAAGTTCTGAAAAATCAAATTCCAAATGATCAAAATCTTCAGAAAACCCCGATGTTAATAAAAATAAAGGAATTAAAAAAAACAAAATCGCTGAAAAGCAGTGGACATTTCTAGAAAAACTACCAACTGAAGCATCAAAGATAGAAATTTTCCAGAAAAAATTCAAACTTAAAGAAAAAGCCCAACTTTGAGAATAGCCGTCCGTTTGTGGAAAAAACGAGTCTTGAAAGATACGAACTTCCATGAAAAATATTCAGTTTTCCGGGAACATACAAGATGGGATTTCAGGATAATTTTAAATTTGCGAAAAAAGGCGGATTTTGAGAAAAATATCAAAGTTTCGATTTTTCTAAATTAGTTTTTTTTTGGAAATTTCGATTTTTTTTCCCTTGAAAAACAAAAAAAAGATCGAAATTTTGAGAAAAAAGTCAAAATTTAGTAAACACTCGAAATTCTTCAGAGAGGGTCAAATTTTGTCGAAATTTTGGAAAAAGGACAAATTTTGAGAAAAATGTAATTTCTATATTTTTCTCTTGAGCGCTTGAATCAGAGGCAGACATGTGCCTCTTTTCTGCCCTACCCTGAGTCAGAAAATGTCCAATATTGAAATGATCGTCGAAATTTTAAAAAAAAAGTTGTATTTCCCCATTCCAGGGGAAATTTTCTCGGAATTTTTGTCTTTTTACAAAATTTCTAAAAAAGTCATTATAAAAATTTCCAGATAAATATTGTTATCAAAAAATTGATTAAATTTTAAGCAAAAGGGTAAATCTTGATAAAAAAAGTCGAAATTTTCAGAAAATCAAAGTTTAAAGAGAAGTCGAAGTTTTCGAAAAAACTTATTTTGAGAAATGATAGAATTTCGAAAAATAAAACGATGATTTTGAGATAAAAATTCGAAATTTTTAGTTAAGTTGGATTCTGATAAAATAATTCGAATTTTAGGAATACATTTAAAATTTCCAAGGAAATTTATGAAAAAAGACGAATTTCGTGAAATAAGTGGAAATTTCGAGAAAATATCAATAGCTTAAAGAAGGACGACTTTTGTTGAATGGAAATTTTTTAGAGAAAGTCTCCTCAGTTCAATATAAATTTTCGTTAACCACACGAGCTGGGGAGGGGAGGCAAGCGCCCTACCCTGCCCTATTCTGACTACGTCTATGTTAAAACTAATTCCACAAAGACGAGGGCCTCTTAAAGATCTACCCGCCCGGAGCATGGCAATGGCTAAGGCCGCTCCTGAAAGAAAGTGCACATTACATTACCTTTTTTAACAAAGTAATGCAATTACAATTCCTTTTTTGAAAAATGTAATTAAATTAGTAAGTAATGCATTACATTTTGTAATAACTGCTGCCCAGATCTGTAGATCAAATGTTTATCAACAAATGAATATAAGTGGTATATTCATATCCATGGTGTTCTATGTGGGAATTACTGCTGAGAGTTACAACCTGGTTTTATACGATGTATCTAAGGTTACAAAGCTCACTAGTAGTGAAGTGATTACTTCTCTTTTGCATTGCATCTTCCATTAAACATAAACTCTCTCGACGTCACATGCGTTTAACTGTATTAAACTTAACAAACAGTATCAGTTAAATATTCTGTAATGAAACAGTCGAACCTGCTACACTAAAAAATATTTATAACCAACAACACCTTTCTGAAATGAGAAAACTATTCAATAGAGTTAAAAGTGTACGATATTATGCTAACCACAAAAAAAGCCCGCACTGAAAATAACAAGTTCAAAGTCAATATTTTCTAACTAACCCATTAATGGACACCGTTTTATACAAGACAAAAATAGTTACTGATTGTTTCATTTCGTTAACTATGGTATAGTCGACTATCGATAATTTGAAATTCAAGGATCCAAAGAAAAAGTTCAAATTGCCGAAAGTTCAAAATAATAAGAGAGTGAAGGATCCAGGTGATTTTCGATTTGTTAAAAAATTTCTACTATTTTCGAAAAATTCCATTTTTTTATTTCAACTTTTTGAAAACTGTAACTTTTTCGAAGATTCGACTCTTTCAAAATTTCGATTTTTTTTTGGAAAATTTGATTTTTCTTAATAATATCCATTTTTCTCAAAATTTTGACTTTTTGAAATTTTGTGTTTTTATTTTTTAAATTTTGTTTATTTTTTTGAAAATTTTAAAATTTTGAATATTTCTATTAATTCAAATTTTAATTTTTTACAAAACTTAAGCTCAACAAATATAACTGGAAAATTCTGTTTTTCCAATTTCGACTATTTAAAAAGTTTTAAAGTAATTTTGAAATTTTTAAAACTTTGGATTATTTTTTTCAATATTTCAGCAAATTTCGAACATTTCGTCTCCCAAATTTCAATTTTTTTTCTGAAAACTTAACTCTTTTAAAAATTGGACATTTTGAAAACTCCTTTTTGCGTGTTTTGAATCTTTTGCAAATTTATTTTTTTAAACATTTCGCCTAGACATATTTTTTGTAAATTCAATTTTTTGGAAAAATTTTACGCTTTTTAAATCTCGACCCTTGAAAATTCCGATTTCTTCAAGATTTCCATTATTTTCGAAATGTGACATTTCAAAAATTCCTGATTTTTTGTTGTTGAAAATTTTTCCCTCTAAACATTTCGGCTTTTGAGAATATCGACCTTTTTTAATTTTCACTGTTTTCAAGATTGCGCTTTTAAAATTATGATTTTTGAAATTCTCAAAATTTCAATCTGTTTGAAAATTTTTAATTACTTTCAAAATTTTGACTTTTTCTGTAAATTACATCCTATTTTTTGTTTCATTTTAAAATTTTCGATTTTACCGAAAATATTCACCTTTTTCAAGATATTGACTTTTTGAAGAATTCGCCTTCTTTTCAGAATTTCCTGTATTCCTTGAAGTTTTGCTCCTTTTTTGTAAATTTCGACTAACAATGTTTACTTTCTTCAAAACATTCTTTTCTAAAAATTTGTTGTTTTGAAAAATTTGACTTAAAATATAAAGGTTTCTCATCGACTTTTTTACAAATGTTGATCTTTTTTAAATCAGTCACTTTTTTTGAAAATTTCAGGTTTTGTTTTTGAAAGCTTGGGTTTTTAAATCTTAAGATTTTTCAAAATTTCAATTGTGTCTCAGTATTTCGCCTAATTTTTTTTTGAAAAGCTTAATTTTTTTAACCATTGTATATTTGAATATTTTTTAAAAGTTGGACCACTTAAATTTCGCCTTTTTCGGGTTCTGAATTTATTTTCGAAATTCGAAACTTTATCTTGAAAATCCGATTCTTGTTAAAAATTTTGACTTTTTTTGAAAAAAACTTCGATCTTTTCCAAATTTCCACCTTTTTGAAAATTTCAACCTTTTCTAAAAATTTCGACTTTTTTTACAATCTCAACTTTTTGAAAATTTAGATTGTTTTAAAAAATTCGAATTTTTAAACATTTTTAGTTTTTTTTTTGGTGGAGCGGACTGATCCTCGGTTATCATCAAAAACTGAAATACAAAACTTGTCCCTTGAAACCAAGAAAGATTAAAAAGCACAACAAAGGTTGCTCTAATGCGTTTCGACAGCCAAGCTATCATCTTCAGAGAGATACTACCAAGCTATCATCTTCAGAGAGATAATTTTTTTAATCTATTTTTTCAATCAGTATCTCTCTGAAGATGATACCTTGGCTGTCGAAACGCGTTAGAGCAACCTTTGTTGTGTTTTTAATCTTTCTTGGTTTCAGGGGACAAGTTTTGTATTTCAATTTCTAGTTTCGGTCAAGACTTCAAATTATTTCGAAATGTTGACTTTTTCTGGAAATTATTTTATTCTTTGTTTGAGTTTATTTTTGAAATGCTACTTTAAAATTTACGATTTTATTGAAAATTTTCACTTTTTTCAAAATATTGAATTTTTGAAAAATTCGCCTTTTTTCAGAATTTTCTCTGTATTCCTTGAAATTTGCCTCCCTTGTGTAAATTTCGACTTTTTGAAAAATTTTATTTTTTTTTTCTGAAAATTTGTTTAGGTTTGAAAAATTCGATTTTTTAAGTTTGACATTTTTGTAAAATTTCGACTTTTGTACAATTATTTTAAAAGGGTCACTTTTTTTGCAAATTTCAACGCTGTTTTAAAATATTTTTCCAAATTTGTTTCAATGTCTCGACTGATTTTAATTTTTTTAAAAAACTCAATTTTTTTTTGAAAATTTTTACTAATGAAAATTAGGACTTTTTTTAAAAGTTGAATGACCTTAAAAATTCCCCCTTTCCAGTCTTTTTGATTTTTTTTTTGAAAATTTGATTTTACGAAAATTGGGTTTTTAAGATGTTGACTTTTTTAAAGAAAGTTTGATCTTTTCCAAATTTCCACTTTTTTGAAAATTTCAACTTTTTCTCAGAGGTTAGACTTTTTTCAAAATCATTTTTTGAAAATTTTGCTCTTTTTGAAAAATTCAAATTTTTAAAAATGTCGAATATTTGTCAAGATTCTTTCTCTTCTCTTTCCCTTTGTCTTTTCCCCCTTTTTTTCTCTTCCCCTTTATCTTTTCCCCTTTTTTCTTTTTCTCTTCCCCTTTCTCTTTTTTTCTTCCTCTTATCCTTTATCTTTTATCGTCCTCTTTTCCTTTCTCTTCCTCTGTAATTTCTACTCCTTGTTCTCTTCTTTATTATCTTCCACTTCTTCTTTAATTTCAAGACAGTTTCAATTTTTTTAAGAATCTTTAGAAATGTTTGCTTTTCTTGAAAATGTTGATTCCCTCTCTGTTTCCCTGAAGCAAATGAGCAAATTTTGAAACTTTCCCTTCTCGAGTTTCTGCTTCCATTACTGGTAGTTGTTTAAATAACCAAGAAGGAATGCGCAAAAATTTAAATAATTTAAATAAACAACAATTGTTTCACAATATTTGTAAAATATTTAAATCTTCATAAAAAAGTTCTTAATTTTTATTCGAGTGAACGACTGCCATCTAATATCAGAGGATCCACGCTGGGAAAATTCTGACCTAGCGTGATCACTTTGAGAGGCGCATCCAAGAGACATTTTTTAGTTTCTCAATAAAATTGGGTGTTGAATGAATTACCACTCACAGAGATAACACAATGGGACCAAAAACATATGTAACAAAAGTTTCCGGAAAAAATCTGGGCGTAATATAAAAAAAAATAGTAAAGTGTGTTTGAAGCATTTATTAAAAATGTTTTCCTTAGAACTTAATTAACAAAAAATAACATTTACACTATTTCCAAAGTTCCACTGTCTTTAGTGGCACCCAATTTTCTCCTGACTTGTTGCATCAAGTGCTAGGCGGTTAGATTATGTATTTCCCGAATTTTTTGAGATTTGGCATCGTAACCGTTCTTCATTTTTGTCTTCCAATATTTATCATAGATCTTTTTACCCACTGTTGCCCAAAAGTTTTCGATTGGGTCTATGAAAAATTTGGAGGATTTTTGGATACAGAAAGAAAGTTGCGAGCCTTTAACCAATCTCTGGGTATTCTTTTTTGAATCGTCACTTTATACGCTATAACCGCGTAAAATATATGATAAATATGATACCGAATGTTCAACTGAAACTTTTTACAGGTTTGTTTTCAGTGCCAAATCGATACCAACTTATTTTCCATTACTTGGCAGTGAAAACTTTTGTTACATACGTTAAGTGCTAATCTTTAGGCAGCCCACCTTAAATGCAGACTTCCATTTACCAGTGTCCAATCAAATTTCGATAGTAATGAGAGTTGAGACTTCAAATTAAAATGAGTAGGAAAGTCCGAGTTCAAATTACAAAGGGGACCAAATCACATTGATTTTTTTTCAATTTATCGAGTATTTTTCAAGGGATGGGGAAAAAACTTCAAATTATCAAAGATGTCAAATTAACGAGTGTTAAATTATCGAGAGTTTACTGTATATGGCAAAAAATGGAAATATCACAAAAAATGGCAAAATAATCTGAAAATTGTCAAAAATGGCAAAACAATCAGAAATTTGTCAAAAATGGCGGCAAATTGCAAATGCCATAACTTCCAGGCTCTTACCTGCGCTTGAGTTACTGCTAAGAGAAACTCAAGCGCAACAGACTGAGTTGGCGCATTGAGTTAACTCAATTGCGCCATGGCGCAGACAATGCTGGTTGGAACTTTCGTACGTTTGCGTGGCATGGATTACAGTAGCACGTAGCACGCGTGTTGAGTTGAGGACTCGTGAGGGACATGCAGAGATCGCTTTAACGCTTCCGCACATGTGCTGGTTCGTTACCTTAATCGTTTCGTGTACTTCTCAATTTACAAGCAACGGTGATAAATATTATTGGATATTTCTTATCTTATTACAATAATTTGAAAATTTTAGGGCGATCTCATCTTAAAATAATTATTTTATGTATTTCTGTGCGAAGTGCTGTATTAATTGTTTACTGCGAGCGTCAACCTTGCTTATTGGAGAGATATCATAACGCAGTAACTCAGTGAGTTGGCAGCGTAAAGCCACCACGCACTGCAGCCTATATTCTCATGTTTGCCCGCAATAGAAATTTCGCACATCGCAGCGGTACTCCTACAAAATCACAGAATGAGTTGTTCGCTGTGGTGCATTTAAAAAGTGCGTTAACTCAGTCGGCGCAATTGCGCGGCGCAGCGCAGTGTTACACATCACTACTTCACATAACAAACAGCTAATTATTGAATAAATCTATAACCAATTTTTACAACATATATTACTTGTTGAAAAAAATACAAGGGACAAAAAGTTGTCCTTAAATTTGCTATAAATACACAAATTTACTCAACTATGAATTTTAGGGTTCACAGAATAATGACAGGAAGTAAAATAATGCTTTCTTATAATAATAATGTTTAATTATTAATTTCAAATTGCACTTGTCCATAACATTACATATAATTTTAAATATAAATGTAAACATATAAAAGGACATAAATTACCTATAGGAGTATAATAAAAAATAAGTACATAAGTAGTATTTAAAAATGAGCTTGTTCAGTCTTTGGAACATTTGCAACTTAATAATTAAGAAGCAGTTAAGATTAATAGTGCTTGTTATTAACCACATCTAATCACAAACTTGTTTAACCAAATTAATTTAATGTTAATTGATTTATTTGACAATTAACTTAATTTTATTATTTATTTGGCTTACACATCAACATAAATGTTGGCTATTGCACTTGCACTGCTCATATCTTCTGAATAAGCTCATTTCCTAAAAATAATATGCGCATAAATAGTATATAAACATTATGACTTAATGACCAAAATTTTTTACTGACACATTAATACTGAAAATCAAACAATACTGACTTCATATTGGAGACAAAAACAGCCTAAATAATAAAAGTAACTAATTGGTTCGTTATTATTTGATTATTTTTGCTGGTTCATCATGAATAAAGTTATTTTGCTTAAGCTAAATAAGCATATAGGGAAAAGTGGGGGAATTATGAACACCTAAGGTAGATTTCAAATATAGCGAAGGTATTTTGCTACAGGTTTTTTTCATTGTTTATTCAGAATGTTCAAATATTTTACCAACTACCTTTAAAACCAACTTTATGAAATATTTTCATAAATACCTCATTTAAAAGCAAAACGAAAACACTACCTGTTCCGCTTTACACAATGTTAGTGGGTAATGGCAAACTAGCTTAATTAATCAGTTATCACTTTATCAGCCTTCAATCAATTGACTAATCTGCTCTAAGGGAGAAATCACATAGATACTCTGCTGATAGGGATTGATCATACGAACAGTCCTTGTGTGCCTAGTTTTTACATGATTAACTTGATCCAATCTATAAATGAAAGGTTTATGTTTACCCCCTTTCCCCCAATGAAAAATAATATAAAGAAATATATAACCGTGTGGAGCAAAGGTCTCCCAATGTTATAACATTGCGTTTTGTGTTATTTACTTAAAACAATGATTAAAATCATAATGCAAAAAATTTGATAAACATGGAAGTTTCATAAAAATAGATCCTAATATAACAGACTATAGTCATTTTTCCAATTTGCTTAATCTTTACTGAATTTACTAGTTAAATATCTCAGAACTACAGGATACTCTTTCAGAATTGAAATATTAGGAATAGTTTTCAAAATTCTTACTGGAAAGCAATCAGTTTTAATAGTATGGTATAATTTTATTCTTTTTTTAATTAAAAACTAAGCTCCTTAGAAAAAACTTCAAAGTTAATACACTATAAAAATGACCAAGAGATCATTAAATGTCAATTACAAAGAGTAAGTCCATAGAAGGCTTTATCCCTTTACAACATCAGCAATTAAACAAATAATTACGCAATACGTATTTCGCCAGCAGAACTGGCATTTTCAAGCGCAGTTCTGCTGGCGAAATACGTATCGCGTAATTATTTGTTTAATTGCCGATGTGGTAAAGGGGTAAAATCTTCTATGGACTTAATCATAAGCCACCGTGTTTAGTTCAGTGCTCTAGTTCGAAGAGTAAATTAATAAATTTGATCATGTATCATATTTCCAATTTAAGTTTTTAAAAACAATTAAAAAATTTAGTGAATTAAAATATATTTGAAAGTTCTGGTTTCAAACGCTTTAAATGATATTAGGATTGCTGCTCCAGCATCGATTAAGAATGGGTCGATCTAAGGTTTTCCCAATAGTTTGAACATGAAATCCTATCTTAATTAGAGTTTTGTGGTCCAAAATCTTCCTTCCATCAAAAACATATGCCGGTTTCATCATTGAGGAATATATTTTATTATAGTCCAAACTCTACAAAAGAAAATCTAATCAGTTAATAATAATAATCTTTGTAATACTTGGCAACGCTATGGGAGATAACAGGTACAACTGTTGCTACTGGGGCCGAACGATTTAGACGAATGCAGTATGGCCAGTACTAGGCTTTAGCCGTTTTTTGTTACCTCGAGTTTCACCCGAGCACTCATTTTAGGAACGGCTTAAGTTAGGACGTTATGCCAGTTCGTAAAACTTGGCATATGTATATGATAACAGCTCAGGACTTTTAAATTAGAATCATTTTTATGAACACTATATATTACGTATTAATGTCTATTTATTGTCTGTTCTATTTGCTGCATATATTTGTACATGCTTTTAGTTGTACTTCTTTGGATTTAAATACAAGGCGACCGTGTCTAAATTTTAAATTGACCCATTTTCTCGAAATTTAAAATTTTTCCAGATTTATACTTTTTTCTCAACATTTCAACTTTAATTTCAAAAGTTCAAATGTAATAACAAAACGATGACTTTTTGCTTAACATCTCAGGTGCGAAACTGACTTTAAAAAGTTGAAATTTTAAGAAAATTTAAAATTTGAAACTTGGGACTTAAAATTTCTGAAAATAAATAAATAAAAACCTCTGAAAATTTCTAATCACAAGTTTGAAACAGGCGCAAATTGCAAAGAAAGGTCGAATTTTTCAACAACAAAAATCAAATTTGCAAAAAATCAAAATTTCGAGAAAAAGCAAATTATACATAAAAAAAATCTGTCAAAACTCTGAAAATATCCAATATTTTGGGCGAAATATTCAGAATAGTATATGTTGGCAAAAAAGCTGAATTTTTAAAAATCGAGGTTACAAAAACTTCGAGAAAAGCAAAATAACTCCAAATTAAAAAAAAATGTGGATGAAAAAATGGAAAATGATAAAAAGTCAAATTTAAAAAAAATCGAATAAAAAATATGTCTACAACTGTCGAAATTTGGAATAAGATGAAATTTAAAAAAAAGATATCTCGAAAAAAAAATCATAAAAAAAATTTGAAGACCTAAATTATGGCCAAAATTTCAAAAATAAAGTCAAAATATTGAATTAAAAAAATTTCAGATTGCAATCCAATTTTTTGCAAAAGAGGTGAAAATTTGTAATTGTAATCCACAATTTGGAGAAAAATTTTGAGCTTAAATTCCAAATCTCGACACAAAATTTAGTAAATTTCAAAAAAAAAACTCCGACCTGACAAACAGTTCTCAAATTCTCTTGTATACAAAGTTTTAGGAAAATTCAAAAACTTAAAAATGTAAACTTAGAATTGTGAAGAAAGCCCATAGTTTTGAAATACATGACTCGTAAGTTATTTAAACAAACGAGTTTAAAATCATTTCGAAAAAGCCAAATTAGAAAGATTCAAATACCCATAAGAAATGAAAATTTCGAAGAAAAATCTCAGAATTTACCCAATACACGAATTTTCGAAAAAAAGTCGATGTTTCTAAAAATTGTCCCAATTATAAAAAGAAACAGTAATAAAGTTTGAAATTGTAAACTTGGAATGTACAGAAAAAAGTCGACAGTTTTGAATGTATGCTTTAGAAAACTGTAAAAAAATCTATTCGTGAGATTAAAAGACAAAATTTAGAAAAATAAGAGAGAGAATATTTCTAAAAAACCTTTGATGAAAAAAATTGTTTAAATTCGATATTGAGCAAAAATTCACAATTCAGATGTTAAAATTGAAATTTCGGACTGAAAGTCAAAATTTAGATACATTAATGGAAATTTCATGTTTGAAATCCAAATTTTTGTGAAAAATGACGATTTCAACTGAAAATTCTAAGAAAAAAGTAGAACTTTTAGAAGTTCTCTAAATTACTAAATTGAAATGAAGATTTCAGGAAAAAAGTTGAAGTTTCGAATTTATAGAAAAAAAAAATCGAATAAAAAGTTGATATTTAGAAATATGCAAGATGTAAGTGAAAATTTTGAGTTCAAGAATCGAAATGTTGGGAAAAAATAAAAATCTCACGTTTAAGCAGGAAACTTTCAGAAAAAATGTTAAAATTTATTAATCTCGAAATTACGAAATTAAAATCAAAATTTCAGAAGCAAGTTGAAATTGTGAAGTTGCTCGAAGTTGACAGAAACAAAATTTGGTGTAAACTCACAATTTCGTCAAAATAATTCAAAACTTGGCTAAGACGGAAATTAAAACCCGAAATTTTGAAAAAATTAAATAATGAATAATAAAATCCGAATTTCGACAAAAGTCGAAATTTTGAAAAAACAAACAATTTACACAAATAGAAAAGTAAATACGTTACAATAAAATCCAGTTTTAGAATTTTTGAAAAAACTAGTTCGAGTAGATATTTTTTGGAAACAAAATAAAAAATTAAAACTGAAAATTAGAAATTTTGAGAAATTATATTGTGAGAAAAAAAGCGGAATTTATAAGAGGAACAGAAAAAAAAACCTATAACCACTCCAAAATTAAAAAATTTCGATATTTTGAGGTAAAAGGTCAACAATTTAGAATCCATAAGCCCCAATTTCGTAAATATAAATCAAAATATCTGGAAATCAAAAATCACGAAAAAAAAAAAATTAAATATTGAAAAAGAAACAAATTTTAAACTTTAAAGTTATGAGAAAGAGAAATAAACCAAAACAATTTCGAAAGTCGTTTTGTAAATATTCAATATTTTGTAAAAGAATTCTGTTTTCCCAAAATTCGTTTACATTTTGTATTTTTAATATTTTCGAAATTTCAAAAAAATATTACAAACCAAGCAAACCAAGACTAAAGACAAAACCGAAGGAAAATTGAAGATAATAAAAAATGTTTTTGAAAATTTCAAAAAAAGATCAGCAATTTGGTATTAATGCATCAGTTTCATATGTGAAAACGCAACTCTTGGTATAAATAAGTAGTTTAAATTAAAAAAAAAAATGTAAGACATTTAGTTAAAGTCAAATTGTTCGAAAAATCATAAAAACTTTAAATCTGGAGGAAATGTTCGATATTTATATTAGAAAAAAAAAGTATAATTTCTATAAAGAAATTAGAAATTAATATCAAAATAAAAACGAACTGGGTAAAGAGCTATTTTCAAAATTTCAAGAAAATTAAATAAAATTTGATATAAAAATTGAAATTTTATTTAAAAAAAAGTAAAACGCAAAATTGTGAATGTTGAAGGGAAAGCTTTTTCGAGAAGAAAATTGATATTTACAAACATACGAAAAAGCATAAGATATTCTTAGGAATTTTGGGGTTTTATAAGATTTCGATTTTTTATAAAAATCTCCAGTTTTTTCTTTCCAAATCTACTTGCGTGTTTTAACCCGAAGATTCGATAAAAAATTGGAAAATTTTAAGATTGACCTGAATTTCCCACAAAACCATTAAATTTAAAAAGGTAAAAAAAGAAGTATAAGAAAAGTAAAATGATCAAAATTTAGAAAATATTTTAAAATGAACCAAAAGAGCCTCCAAATTTAAAATATTTCTCGAAATTCGAAAAAATTCCAAGTTTTGAGAAAAAACCCCAACATTTCTAAAAATAATTTAGTTTAAAATAGAAATATGAAACAATAAGTGAAAAGTTAAGGTAAAAACTGTTTTTCTTGAAAATGTAATACTTACAACAAATTCATCCCATTCTGTGCACACCACAATAGCATGTGAACCTTCAGCAGCTGCGTAAGCATCTTTATAAATAGAAATAGATCTTCGGACATGTTCTGGCGAGTGGCATATTGACGGATGGGTTAAATCCTCAATTATTTGGCTATCTTCAACCTAAACATCAATATAAACAAAAAATTGGACCACACGCAATTAACTGATTACCTTTGGATCATAAATTTTCAAAGAAGCGCCTTCATCTAATAATGTATTAGCCACGTGAATGGCGGGACTCTCCCTAGTATCCCCGGTGTTTTTCTTGAAAGCGAAGCCCAAAATGCAAATGATTTTGCCACTCACGGTGTTCAGAAGCGATTGCACCACTTGGGACGTGAACCTGGACTTCTGGTACTCATTCATGTCGATAACTTGTTGCCAATAGGCGGCTACTTGCGGCAAATTCAGGCACTCGCAGATGTAAACCAAATTTAATATGTCTTTTTGAAAACAGCTCCCGCCGAAACCAATAATAAAAAATAGGTCATACATATCAGGTATTAAAGAGCTTATTACCGGCAATTAACTGGAGGAAAAGGGTACAATCTTGAGATACTTACCAATGGAAGCTTGCAAGAATTTCGACCCAATTCGGGAATCAAGACCAATGGCTCTAGCAACTTCGGAAACATCTGCTCCCGTGGCTTCGCAAACCGCTGATAATGAATTTATGCTCGAAATTCTTTGGGCAAGCATGGCATTGGCAGCCTGAAAGTTTAAACATCCTGACTGCAAATTTTTGTATACAGTGTTAGTATGTCACCATGCCTTATACCCGATTACCAAATTTTGTAGCATTATCTTTATAAACAAAAAAGGTGTTTCCAAAAACAGAGATTGATAATTTTCAGATTTTTCAAAATATTTCAGGAATCAAGTGAGATATTTCGAATCTGTTTTCATAAAAATATTACCATCAAAAGTAGGCAACTTTTTTGTAATTTAATCGATTCTGTATCTGAAATAGTTTACTAGATCACAATGGTAAGACGTGTACTAGTACTAACCCTGTATATTTTGGAAAAAGAAATTTAGATAAATCATTATTCCTAGAAAAAGTCAGAATTTCGAAACAATTCATAATTTACGCAGAAACAGCTAAGTTAAAAAAATTAACTAAAAATGACCTACGAATTAAAATAATTATTGAAAGTGTAAACTTGAACTATTGAATCGAATTCGGAAAAAAAAATCAGAAACAGGAACTAAAAAAAATTGTTCAATTTTAACTCGAAATTTTGGTAATTTAAAAGAATATGAAATATCCCGATTAAGGACGGAAATTCTAAAAACGAAACCATCAAAATTTCGAATTTTTTGTAATTTCCGTCTTTTTCTTGAATCTACGATTTTCTTAAAATTTCGACTTCAAAGTCGAATTTCTGACTGTACCTAAAATTATAAAGAGGTACTCCTGATCCACTGAAAAACTTAATCATCAACGCAGAGCCGAAACTACTAAAGCCAGTAATACGAAATTTGAATAGTAGGTTGCGTTCGTGATGTAACTGAGCAATAAGGTTTTCAAAAACAATTTTGTTCCACGGCAAGATTTTGAAAAATCGAAATTTAGGAAAACTTTTAAGAAAAATGGAAATTTTGAACAGAAAATTTTCAAATCACGACGAAGTTTAAAAAAATTTAAATGAAAAAAAAAACAAAAGTGAACGAAAATTGAAGAAAAAGGAAAAAGCTCGAATTTCGAAGTTGTAATCAAAAAAATTAAAGCTTCGAGAAAGTCAAAGTTTTGAAAAACGGTTGGAATTTTCAAGAAAAGTGAAAATTATGAGAAATATTGAATATCAACATTTTGAGACAGTATCAAAATTTCTAGAAAAGACGAAATTTGCAAGAAGGGAATCAAAATTTCGAAAAAAAGTTGACATTTTGAAAAAATCAAAATATTCAAAAAAAATCAAAATTTTGAGAAAGAGAAAATTGTGAAAAGCCGAAATTTTGAAAGATTCAAAATTTTAACAAAAGTAACAATATTTACAAAAAGTATGTATTTCTAATGTTGAAAGTTTCAAAAATAAATTCCAAAAAGCTAAAATTTTTCAAAAGAAGAAACAAAAACAACCACTTTTTTCAGCAATGGTCGAAAATTTTGAAGTCGAGATTTGGCAATACCAAAAAAGTAAAAATTTTGAGGAAAAGACAAAATTCTAATTAATGTCGAGTTAAAAAGAATTAAAACGCTAAAAAGGTCAAAATTTTGAAAGATTTGATCTTTTAAAAATTTGACCATTTTCACAAAAGTAAACAGTTTAATAAAGTCGAAATAAAAAAAAGATTTTTTTAAAGTAAAAACTTCAAGAACAAGCATTAAAAAAAAGGGTCGAAATTGTAAGTCGATAGTTTTGAAAAATAACTTAAATTTTCAGAATATTCGAAATTCACAAAAAAACCTCAAAATTTCGAGGAAAAAATGAAGTTTTGAAAAAATGTGGTTGTTTTTTAAAAAACCTAAAAATCTGCAAAATAAAAAAGAAAACTTGAGTCGAAATTTAAAAACAAAACCCAAATTATCAGAAGTAATATTTTTGAAAAATTGAAATTACAAAAAATTTAAAATTTCAATAAATAGTAAAAGTTTGGAAGAAAAAAATTAGGTCAATTAAATTTTAAAAAAATGGAAATATTGAAAAACTAGCTGGAAATATTCAAAAGAAGTTAAATTATTTAATAAAATCAAAATTTTCAAGTTAAAATTTAAAAAATAAATTTTCAAAAAATTTCGAAATTAAAAGTCAAAATTTCGAGTCAAAGTTCAAGTCTTAAAAAAGCCAAAATTTTTAAAAATAAGGAATTAAAAATTTTTAAGAGATGAAAATTTTCAAATCATTGATAATTTGTTAAAAAATCGCATTTTTTAAAAAAAAAACTTCGAAAAAAATTCAATAATTTTAAAAATAACGAAATTTTCAAATAAAACACTTCAAATTCAAAAAAAAAAGAATTTTTCAAATTAATTCAAAACTTTTAATTAAACAAGGTAGCAATTAAAATAAAAGGTCGATGGTACAAATTTTGAGACATTATCCAAAGACAAAATTTCGAAAAAACGTTAAACTTTTCAAAAAATAGATTTTCAAAAAATTTGGAATTTTTCAAATAAGGCAGAAATTTTTAGAAAATCGAAATTTGCAACAACAAATTTCGAGAAAAAACTGAAATTCTGAAAAACTGGGAAGTTCTAAAAATGCCAAAATTTTGAAAAAAGTCAAGATTTCGAAATTTTGAAATAGTGGAGAGATCGAAAGAAGTGGAATTTGAAAAATTTCGAAATTTTTTGAAAAAGTGCAGAGTTCCAAATAGGTGGAAATTTAAATGGTCCAAGTCGAATCTTCAAAAAAAGTAGGTATTTTGAAACTGAATCTGAATTATAAAAAGGTAGAAATTTTCATGAAAACAAGAAATATTTTGTAAGTGATCGAAACTGTCAAAAGTAAAATAACATTTTAACGAAATAAATGAAAATTTTATGTCAATTTCCAAAAAAAAAGTTTTCTGATTTTCAGAAACAAACAATTTTTAAAAAACTCAATAATTCTTGATGATCTTCACTTTTAAAAAAAAAATTAGGTACTCTTTGGTTACCAGAATTTTGTAACAAAATTTAAGTACTTTTTAGTACCTAATTTTTTTTTTAAAAGTGAAAATTATCAAAAATTTGTTTTTATTTTAAGTTAAAATTGTCAAAAAAATCGCTTTCCTCAAAAAATTCATAATTTCGAAAAAAATTCGGTCTCAAAAAAATCGGAATATGTCAGAGAACTTCAAAATTTTCAAACAAGATACAAAATAAAATGTCGATTTTGAAAATTTGAAAAATTACAATTTTCAAAAGATAAAATTTCGAAAAAGTAAAAATTTTCAAAAAATGTGGAATTTTTAAAACAAAAGTCAAAAGGTCAAAGTTTGAAGGAGTAATGAAATTTTGAAAACAGTCCAAATTTTCAATCTTCTTTTTAAAAAAGTCGAAATTGTCAAAAAAGCAGAGTTTTTTAAAGAAAGTCAAAGTTTATAACAAACAAATTTGGCGAAAAAGTTCAACTTTTGAAAAACTAAGAAATTCCAAAGATAAAAAAATTTTGAAAAGGGAAAATCTTGAAATAGTTAAAATTTTCAGATCAAGTCAAAATTTCGAAATTTTGAAAAAGTGGAGAGTTCGAAATAAATGGAACTTTAAAAGATCCAAGTCGAACCTTGAAAGAAAAGTAGAAATAAAAAATATCGAAATTTTCAAAAGAATTCTTCAAAAAAAGAAAATTCTTCAAAAAAAGCAGATATCTTGAAAAAGAATCGGAAGTATCAAAATGTAGAAACTTTCAAGAAAAGTCGAAATATTTAGTAAGTGACTGAAAATGTCAAAAATAAATTAACATTCTGACAAAAAAATCGAAATTTTGAAACATTCAATTTCCAAAAAAAGGTTCCAGTTTTCTGATTTTCCAGGATTTAGAAAATACCTAAATTTTGAAAATAAAAAAGTGGAAATATCCAGGGGATTTTTTATAAATTAAATGTCTAGAAAGAAAGTCAAAATATTTTAAAAAAGTCTGAATTTTGAATCAGTGCTAATGTAAACATTTTGAAAAATAAACTTAAGTCATTAAGCTCATTTTTTTTCAAAATTTCGACTTTAATCTTGACATTTTTAAACTCGTCGTAAAAAGTTGTAAACATTTTATAAATCAAGTTTTTCTAAAAATATGAAATTAAAGCTGAAATGTCGTGATTAAAAGTACAATAAATTCTTAATTCAAGTTGAAATTTGGAAAAAGTCAAATTTTCGAAATCGTAATCGAAATATAAACAAATCAACTTATTAACAAAAAATTTCGAAATTTTTTATTATGAAGTTAAAACTTTTTGAAAAAATTAAAAATTTCGAATTAAGCTGATCGGTTAAATGCTCAAGTTTTGTGTAAAACTCGAAATTTATAAAAGAATCGACATTTTTTTTAAAGTTCAATCGCCATGTTAGAAAAATTATCGAAGAAATTCATAAAAATAACTTATTAAAAAAATGTCTTCTCAAAATAATGGCTTATAAGATATTTTGATTTTTTAGTAAAGGGTCTAAAATTTAAAATTTTATTCAAAAATAGAATTTAAAATTAAAATTTTTAAATTCCAAAACTATAAAAGTATTATTACAAAATCCAAGTTTTTCTCAAAATTTGGTGTTAAATCTCGAAAAAACGCTTGTATAATTTTCCAGTTCTTCTCAAAATTTGAATTTTTTTTCAAAATAGGGAGTTTAAGCTTGAAAAACTTGCAAATTCAACATTATTTTAATAAAATTCAAAACGTAAGATTAAAATTTCAAATAAAAAAAAAGAAATTTCAAGAAAAGTTTAAATTTTTCTAGAATCGAATCTCAGATTTAAATGTCAAAATTTTGGAAAAAATTCGAATGAGTTTAAGGTAAAAATTTTAAGATTTAGGGCGAAAATTCGAGAATGAACTCGAAATTTTAAGAACTTCTCCATTTGAAAATGTTATACTCCTTCTGAATATCCTGAGTATAACCTAAAATCTATTATTTTTTTAATTTCGACTGAGGTATTAAAATGTTTTTTTTTGTTAGTTAGCTTTGGCCTGTTAATGCCATAGAGTATCTTACTTTTTGGTGCCTTCTTTAGCTTTTCGTTTTTGCCTAATTTAACATTTTGCTCACCTTTTTACCTTGCTTGATTGTGCTTAAAATCCGATCTCTAATAAAAAGAAATGGCGCCAAATTAAAAAAAAACATCCTTGCATTTCAGTACGAAAACAAAATGACCCATTAAAAATGGTTTTTAGAAAGGTCGCACATCTGGAAAATTCAGTTCTATCTAGTGTGAAGCCAACAAAATTCGGGGGGGGGGCTGCAGCCCCCTAGCCCCACCCTGATTACGAGCCTGACCTGACCTTTTCGAAAAACGTGAAAAATATCGAAATTTCCAGAAAAAGACGATTTTCGAGACAAAAATCAAAACTTTGAAAAAAAACCAAACAAACTTTGAAAAAAAAATCAAAATTACGAGGAAAAGATCGACAATTTGAGGAAAAGATCCACATTTTGGGGAAAAGATCGAAATTTAGTAAAAATTTGAAATTTTCCCGAGAGGGCCAAATTTTGTTCGAAGTTTAAAAAAAGGGGACAATTTTAATGAAATTTTCAGGATAAAAGTCGAAATTTCAAGAAAAAAAGTCGAAATTTAAAGAAAAAAGTCCGAATTTTAAGAAAAAAGTCGAAATTTGTCGACTGCCTCAGGGGTCTGCCCTGTCTCCTATTCTGTTTCTGTTACACATAAATGATTTCTTAGGTTTAACTTTAAATCCGATATTTAGCTACGCAAATGATAGTAGCCTGGTGTTATCTTTTTTATCTGACAAACCATTATCCGTCGCTGTTTCAGATCGACTAAGGAAACAGCAAATAGAGATGATTAATCGGGACCTCGAAATCATTTTGGAATGGGGTAAGAAAAATCTGGTCGACTTCGATGCTTCAAAAACTCAGATCGTTGTTTTCTCTAAGAAAACATCAAGGGATAATGCAATGATAAACATACTAATAGATGGTAAAATCCTCCCGAAAATCCGAAAAGTTAATATCGGTTTATTTCGGTTCAGTTCAGATTCAAAAGTCCACAGTTGAAAAAACCTCCCCAGTTCAATTTCAACTTTACATTGAAAGTCTCGAATTACAACCCAATATTTTTGCTGGATTATTTTTATTTCTTTGTTTTTATTGTTCACAAGTCTTTTTGAAACTTAGACTTTTTTTATCAAAATTTTTAAACTTATTTTTATTTTGTCCCATAAAGGTCAGCTTTAAATTTAAAATTGAATTTTTCTAGAAATATTGACGCTTATTTTTAAATATTTCGACATTTATTACTAGCATTTGAATCAATATGACTAGAATTTTTGTAAAATAAATTTCGAATATTCTTTCAATTTCACCTTTATCTCAAAATTCTGGGTTTACAATTTGAATTTTTTCCTATTATTTCAACCTAAACAATTGATGCCTGATCCGTAGCTCGCGAGCCACATATGGCTTGCAGTAATTTTTGATGTGACCTGAGGTGTCTACGAAGAAAAGAGGCATCCCACTTTATTTAGCAAATTCATGTTATTGGACTAAAATCGAAATTTCCCAAAAAAGTCAAAATTTCAATTTTAAAATCGAAAAAAATTATCTTTACCGTGAAAAATTAAGACAAGGGTTAAAATTTTTTAAAAACATTCGAAATAAATTTATTTTAACGAATCCAATTGTCAGAGTTTAAATTAAACACGAAATTTTGAAATAAAAAGTTCAAAAAGAAAAACTGGAAATGTATAAGTGGAATTTTAAAACGTATAATTTTCAACTTTAAATGAAAAATGTTTCACAAAACTTTGAAAAAATAAAAAAACTCCTAAAACAAAAATATCCTTGAATTTTCAATTATAAAATTTAAACACAGAATTTGGAGAAAATATCCAAATTTTGAACAAAAACTAAAAGTCATTCACAAGAATTCAGTCCTAACACGAAATTTCAAGAAAAACGTCCAAACATTGAGATGAAGGTAAACCTTTTGAGATCAAAAGACAAAATTTCCAAAAGAAACTCTAGATTTCGAGTTTTGTAACAAAATTTTAAAGAAAAATATTAAGGTTTAAGTTTGAACTCAGAATTTTCAGAAGAAACTCTCCTAAGAAAATCTTAAAATTTCTGCCTTATTCTCGAATTTTGAGAATAAAATAAAAAATTCGATGAAATGTCAAATTAAAATTTTTGTGAAAGGTTTTTCTTTAATAAATCGCACTTTTTAGAAATGTTGACTTTTTTTCTCAAAATTTCGACTTTAACTTTAACATGTCAAACCTAACCACAATATTTTGGGAAAAAGTTTAAATGTCCAGAGAAGCTTAAAATTGATAAAAACAAATTTCAAGTTATCTAGAAATTATAAGAAAAATTCGAACATTTTAAAAGAAACTAGAAATTTATAATTTTGTTTTACTATGAACTTTTGAGTTTGTAAATGTCAAGTTTAACCACGAAATTTCGATAAATTTTCGAAAATTTCGAGACTAAAATCAAAATTTTGAATTTTTTAAATAAATAATGGTTTCATTTTGAATCAAATTTTCCAAAAAAAGTGAATTTTTTCAAGGTTTTTGGTTAAAAGTGATTTTTTTTACAATTTGGAAGTTTACCCACGCTATTAGCAGTTTTAAATTTTTAAAATCGAAAATAAGTTTCTTAAAATCTTTGGTTTTTGCTCAAACTTCGAGTTATCTGTCAAAATATTTAACTTCAAATTTAAATTTTTACTTTTTTCATAAAATTACAACTTTAGAATCAAAATATCGACTTTATTTCGCCTTTAATTTCAAACTGTCGAGTTTTCTCGAAATTGTGAGTTCTAAGGTTAAAACTTCGAAAAAAAAAAAGAAGAAAGAAAAGAAAATTTCACTTAAATAAGAAAATTTTAACTTTAATCGTTAAATTTCGACCTTCATTACTTAGGAGATTCGACTTTAAAACTTTTGGTAAAAAAAACTTAAAAGTTTATGAA
Organism: Dastarcus helophoroides; assembly: GCA_028583605.1. Lineage (NCBI taxonomy): Eukaryota > Metazoa > Arthropoda > Insecta > Coleoptera > Bothrideridae > Dastarcus > Dastarcus helophoroides. Next base: position 51,812,658 of record CM053325.1, on the reverse strand, counting down.
ACATTTTTATCAATTTCCGAATTTAAAAATGTTTTCTCTGAAGATGATAGCTTGGCTATCGAAACGCGTTAGAGCAACCCTTTTAATCTTTCTTGGTTTAAGGGGACAAGATCTGTATTTCAATTTGTGAAGATAACCAAGGACCAGTCCGTTCCACCAAAATAAAAATGTTAACTGAAAATCTTGATAAAATTTGGAATCCTCAACATTTATTTAAAAATTCAAAGTTTCTAGAAAAATGGAAATCTCATTAGTTATTAAACTTTAATCTTTGACAAACGTTTTTCACTTTCAACCAAATTTGACCACTTTAAAAATCGATGATAGTCTTCTCTTTAAATTTAGGCTCTTTTTATCTTAAAAAATTAAAATTTCAAATTTGAACTTGGATTCTTCAGAGTGTAATAAAATTTCGAAAATAACTTTCAAATGTTTGCTCCAAATTTCCTGAAAACTTGAAAATGTTTAAAAAGAATTCGAAATTTTGATATTAAGCTAGTAAAGAGATTTAACTCTTTTTCGAAATTTGTACATTTTTCTTAAAATTTCATAATTAAAATGCATTTTTTTTTTAATTTTGGACTTAAACATGAAATGTAGTCTTTTTTTTAAGTTATGAATTTTTTTGATATTTACGCAGTAATCTCTAAATTCGAATGTTTAAAAGACTTATTAGAAGTAGTTGAAATCCTGAGAAATTTTCATTTATAAAAGAATTGTTTTTTCAAACTTTGATCATTGACTGAATCAAAATTTTAGTTACTAGAACCATGCAATTATTTCCCCTAAATTTGAATGAGTTCCTCGAAATATAGAATTGAAACACGACATTAAAAAAAGTTTTAACCCACACTTTTAAGAAAGTAGTTAAAATTTGAAAAAAAAACTCTAAATTTATGTGAACATAAATTCTAAAGGTTTCATTTTAATCATAACAATTTGACTTTTAACTCGATTGTTCGAGTATCTTCTCGAAACTTAAAATCCTTAGTATAAGTGAAATTTTGCAACTTAATACTTTTTTTAATTTTGAATTCTTTGCAAAATTTTAAAATTGTTATTTTCTTTTCCTAATTTTACTTTAAATTCAGATGTAGACGTTTTTTTAAAAACATTAACCGCGGTTTACATATTACTTTTCTAAACATTTTATGTTTCAACTTAAAAAATGTTAAGATTATTTCTAAATAGTTTAACTCAAAATTTTGAAATCAAAAATTTTTAATTTTAAATTCTATTTATTCTAAAAGTTAGAGTATAATTTTACAGTTCCTACATTTTCTAAAAAAAAATTACTTTGTACTCGAAATTTCAACCCAAATCGATATTTTAATTTGAATTTTTTTTAAATTTCATATCCTTTTTTGAAATTTGGACTGTTGTTTCGAGATTACCCGAAATATTGTCTTTCTTTTAAATAAAAAATTAAAAACGGGGCACTCGGATCTGAACCAAAAACCCAAAACCGGAAAAACCCGTTATTTTTGTCGGAGCGAAAACCGGAACTGAACTGAATTTTTTCCGGAACGAAAACCAAAAACCGGAACGAAAATAATATTGGTTCGAAGCCCTGCATATAAGTTTGATAAACAATTCGAATTTTGCAGAAAGTTGAGTTTAAAAATAAAAAGTCGAATTTGAGAAACGAAGAAATTTTGAAAAAAAAAACGACGAATTTGAGGTGAAAATTGATGAGAATATTCGCGAATGCAAATATTTGTTACATCTCTACTACCAACATTATGCATATTTACTTAGGTAGGTTTTTGCATGTTTAGAACTTTCACTGGTTTTATTGAATCTGTGGCTCTCTTAGAGAAAATTTTGATTCGAATGGATTCATTTTGAATTGCTTTGTGGTAATATTATTACCTAGAAGGGTTATTAAGTTAATTATAAAAAAAATAATGACAAAGAAAAAATTAAATAGTCATCAAACTGAAATAATGCTGTTGTTAATTCACTATATTAGGTGATTACACTGTTCCATTTATAATACGAGCGTCATAAATCCATTGAATGAGGCCATTTATAAACAAAACTTTTTCAATTATCAATATTACAATTTGTTGACATATACATGTGTACCTTTTAACAATTAATTCGATTTTAATCATAAAACAATAAAGTAGAGTGAATTACTTAAGTAAATTGAAATAACTGATACATTTTCCTGTAATTGTAATCCGCTTAACAACAAACAATAAAAAGGTAAAGAACTTATAAAAGTCATGTTGCATTTTAGACAATCATTTTTATAAAGTTTAACTGTAAAAATAGAAATATGTGTCAGTACCTACAATAAATCTTTCAACTCTTTTGCGTAATAATGAAACTAAAATCATGAGGATGCATTATGCTGAATGTTCTACAAAATACATTTAATCCTAAATAAACTCAAAACAATTGCCTTATCATCAAGAGGATTAGGAAACTAATTCAAATTTTTAACTTACCAACTTTGATAATTCCGAGGACCAAGTGTTCGTAGTTAAAATCTTTTTCCTAGGAATCCAATGTTCATAAATGCTACATAATTTTTCTATCGCTTCTTTGCCCTCTAAACTTTCTTCACCACCTATTAGTACTCTGTCAGCGTTCAATAAGTCGTTTATTGCAGTACCTAAAAATAACCGATGGACCAAAATCACCATTTGGAAACATTGTCTTTAGAAAATTAGCTCATATGAGATATTTATCAATTACAAAATATAATCTTGAAAAAATGCTAAAATGGTGTGGATTGACGCAAGTAAATATAAATTAATAATACCTTCTGCCAGGAATTCAGGATTAGATAATATTTGATAAGAGACACCAGGCTTTTGATTTGCGCTTAGTATTTTGGCTATGCTTTCGGCGGCTCTCACAGGCACTGTACTCTTTTCTACAACTATTTTATCACTTTGAGCTATGTCCGCAATCATTCTAGCGGCACCTTCCACGTACTTCAAGTCGGCTGCCCGTCCCTTAAAGTTTAACATCAGTCATAAATACTAATTCATCGAAAAAAATTAACTTTGTAAAATTTGTTACACAAAAACAGAAATAATAAGTGTATTTAGCTTTTTTGTCTCCTTGTAAGACTTCAGATCTTTAGTTACCATTTTGTTAAAAAATGACAACCTTTTAAAGAATATCTTAAACAACAGTTGCTTTGGTTTTTAATTTGTGAAAAAGTCGAAATTTGGAAACAAAGATGATAGATTTGAAAAAAAAGTAGAAATGTTTAAAAGTTTTGAAAAAAAAATCTTTATTCTTTAAAACTCTCCAAGTTTCTTTGGTATCATTTTGCAATTGAGTTAACCATTTCTAAACAAAAATTAATTATTAATTTTCTGAGAAAAATTGAAATACAGAACTTATCCCCTGAAACCAAGAAAGATTAAAAACACAACAAGGGTTGCTCTAACGCGTTTCGACAGTCAAACTGTCATCTTCAGAGAGAAACTGTCAGTTTTTCCTTTTTTTTTAGACAAGTTTCATGCTGTAATATTAAAAAAAAGACATAACAATTGCTAAATGATGCTCGCAAATCAATTTTTAATTCGAAAAACTTTTTAAAAATCAAGAAAATGGGTCACCTGGAGCTGAATCGAAAAACGAAAACCGGAAAAAAACCGTCATTTTCGTCGGAACGAAAACCGTAACTTAACCGATATAAATCTTTTGTTGGAACCAAAACCGAAAACCGGAACGAAAAAAATAAAGGTTCGAAGCCCTGGTCAGTGGTGCCCAATCCGTAGCTCGCGAGCCACATGCGGTACGAAGTAGCTTTTGATTTAACTTACGTAAGCTATGAAGAAAAGTTTTGCAAGATTTTCAAGTTCAGTCTTTTTTATAAGCATCATTTTTTTAAATTCTGAAACTGTTTTTATTTTTACTTTTCTCCTTTGTGGCTCGCTAGTAAGTGTTAAGTAAAATAAAATGTTTGTGGTTAATGATCAAGGTTTTTTCAAGTTCTTTAGTGTGGTTTGCCTATAATTTTTTACATTTAATTTGGCTCCAATCGATCCCATCATGAAGGTGGAACAATTTACCAATTTTTAAAAAAACTCGGAATTTTTGAAACATTATACTATGCTAATTAAAGCAAATTAAAATTTTAAAAGAAAAGACAAAATCTTCAAAAACTAGGGCATTTTCAAGAGAAAGTTGAAATTTCAGAAAAAAATTGAAATTTTGAAAATGTGTAGAAACTTTAAAGTGAAAATTATCAAAAAATGTTAACATTTTGAGAAAAGTAAAATATGTTGAAGAAAATGGAAATTTTGGAAACATATCGAAATTGCCAAAAGATGTGATCTTCTAAAAGGTCCTAACAAAAAACTGGCAATTTTTAAAAAGCATATCATTTTAAAAACATTAAAATTTAAAAACAAGAATTTTGAGAAAAAGTAACATTTTCAAAAAGTTTAAATTTTAAAAAGAAATACTTTTGAAATAAAATTGAAATTAAAAAAAAACTTAACCTTTAAAAAATCTGCCTTTTTAAAAAAAACGAAAAACTAAAAAATAATTACTTTGTAAAAAGTTGAAATTGTCCAACTGAAAATAAACTTTAAAAAACCCACATTTTTAAGAAAATCCAGCATTTTGAACAGTCTTTTTTTAAGAAGAAATTATGAAAAAAGAGAAATTTTAAAAGCAAGTCGAGAAATCTATTCTTTAAAAAAATTTAAGGAATTTTACTAATTTTCAAAAAGGGGTAAAATTTTAAAAAGTCCAAATTTTGAAAACGCCGACAGTTTGAAAAAGTAAAAACTTTGAAATTTTTATAAAGTCGAAATTTAAAAAAGCGTTAAATTCAAATATATTCGCAATTTTGGAAGGTATTAAAGATTTTTGAAAAAAAATCCTTGGGCTCCCCTCTTTTTTTCTTTATGCCCCTCTAGGGAGGCGCGAATCTCTAGTTACAAAGTCCTGTATTAAATAGGGATGGAACCAGTGGCGGCCAGTGCTAAGGTTTGCAGGTTTGCGCAACCTCCAAAACGACGCTGGGATAAAAAAGAAAGTAAATTGTTCTTTGTTGTTTATTTTATTTATTGATAACAGATTTATGGTTACCAAACACACTGCTGACTAGAGCGGATTCCGCCGATTCGTAAGGGTTTGACATTATTGGGTCCATGGTTTGCAAAGTTTGCAGGCTAGACTGCAAACTTTGCTTTACACATATGCACCTGCGCCTTAACTCATATTTTGTTCGCTTAAAATACTTGCCTATAAGCAAGCATAAGGTTGTATTTGTGGGTGCAAACCAAATATTGATTCGCTATTATAATCTGCAGTGGCGGCTAGTAGCTAAAATTAGAGGGGATGCTGCGACGGCGTTTGTGTTAAAATTGTGTAACAGCAAATGAGTTCAAAAAATTAATAACATAAACCATCTCTGTTGCTTCCCAATGAACCTCCAATAGAAATCTCAACTTTAGGAAAATTCGAAAAAGCAAAATTTCGAGGAAAAATTAGAATTTTGTGATTAAATAATGAATTTTGTCTGGTTTTGTAGAAAGTTTCCTGAGCTTAAAATATATATTTTTTAAAACGATATTTTTTTCTTTTTAAATATAAACTTTTTAAGAAAAATGTCGAATTAAAACTCAAAATTAAAGAAATAGTAAGAAAAATTTCTATTTTTAAAATTGTTCAAAGTTTTGAAACAAATGTCGAAAAAAAACTTGCAGTTAAATTACAAATAAATTCCAAAAATGTAAATTTTAATTACAAAGGATCGACTTCAAGCTGAAATATTTGATCTTTGAAGCTTCTCTGGTAACTTCAAAATTATTAGAAAAAATTTAAATTAGAACATTAAATTGTCAATTAATTTTTTTAAAGATTTTGACTATTTTTAATTTCGAAATTTCGACTTTTCTAGAAATGTCGACTCATTATTGAAAATTTCAATAATTCCTTCTTTAAAAGTCGAAATTTTGAAAATATTTTTGACAATTAACTTATTTTTAAAAATTGTTTTTGTTTTCATCGATTCCGACTGCTATTTTTTCAAAAATTTTATGTAAAAATTACAAATTTCAATTTTTTTCTAGAAATGAGGTCTGCTTTTTCTCCAAATTTTAAGCTTAATCTTTAAATTTTAATCTATTTTTTAACGAAATTTAACGAATAAAAATAACAGTTCTAGAAAAATTGGAAATTTCGATTCAGAATTTTCTTCGGTTCTATAATAGTGATGAGTTTTTTTTAGCGAAATAGCAAAAAGTTGAAATTTAGAAAGTTCATTTTTCTTGAAATTCAATATTTTTCTCACAATTTAATATTTTTCTGAAAATTCAATATTTTTGTCAAAATTGAAAATAACTTTTTTTTTAATTTCTTCGTTTTTTCCCAAAATGGTAACATTTTTGGAGAAACTTCATGGTTCTTTTTTGAACATTTTTTGTTAAAATTTCTATATAATTTTGAAAAACAATTTTGTTCGAACAAGACAACATTTAAAAAGTCGAAATTTTTGTAAACCTAAAAAAAAAATTCGAAACAAGACGCATTTTTAAGTCCTAAGGGGATGACAAACGGTATTATTGAATATTAAAAGATGTCAGCACTTTCTAAAATAATTTTGGCTGAAGAAGACAAAATTTTGAAATGTTGAGATTTTCAAAAAAAATTGAAAATTTCGATAGTTAACATTTTGAAAAAACTGTAAAATGTTTCAAAAAAGTCGAAATTTTTAAGAAGGGTTTTAATTTTTAAATAAAATCAAAATAAAAAAAATGTTCAAATAAAAGTCGAAATTTAAAAAAAGAGCCGAAATTTCGAAAATAAGTTCTAGCTTTCAAAAGATTCTCTTAAGTTCTTTCAAAAGAAAAATCAAAACTTCGAGAAAAGATCGAAAATTTAAAAAATAACTGGAATTTTCAATAAAAATGAAAATCATCAAAAATCAAAATTTTCCATGTTGGAAAATCGAAATTTTCCAAATTTTGGTAAATCGAAATTTTCCAAAATTTAAAAAAAACGCCACATCAGAATAATTGAAATTAACAGGAAAAAAATATCAAAATTTTCAAAAAGGTCAAAATTTTGAAAGATTCAACACTTAAAAAGTTTAAATTTCCACAAAAAGTAAATATTTAATAAAGCCGTAGGTTTTCAAAACAGTAATATTTTTGTAAATGTCTAAATTGTGAAAAAAAGTTAAAATTGGGAGAACAAATCAAATATTTGAAAAACGGTCAAATTTCAAAAAATAAATTGTAAAATGCGGAAGTTTTTGAAGTTGACATTTTGCAATTAAATCGAAAATGTCAGAAGTGCCGAAATTCTCACAAAATATCAAAATTTCTAGGAACATACGAACGAAATTCTTAACAAAAGTGGTAATTTTCGAAAGAAGTCAAAATTCTGAAATAGGTCAAAATTTTAAAAGATTCCAATTTTCGTAGAAAGGAAATCGAAATTTCGAGAAAAAATTCGGAATATATGTAGAAAAAAGTCGAAATTTTAGGAAAATAATCCATCGGTTATTAGTTTCTTTAAAGAAAAATATCAAAATGCGGAAGCAATGGAAAATTTTCCTAACATTTTTTGGTTTCTTTCCAAAACTTTGACATTTTTACAGAAATGTCGGGATTTTTTTCTAAAAGTTGTTAGTCAAAATTATAAAATGAAATTTAAAATGTCAAAATGCCGTGGAAAGCCTAACATTTTTAAAGCAAATAAAAAATAAAAAACCATAAAAAATTAGAAGTTTAAATTTCCAGAAAAAATTTAAGAACAAAATTTACTGGAAAAATAGTTTTGAGAAAATTTATTGGTATAATATATTTAGGAAAATAAAAACTTTCCCAACAAAAAAAAATCAAAATATTAGAAAAAAATAAAAATTTTTCTACAATATAGTAGAAATTGCAAAATTAGGTAAAAAGGGGAAGATTTGGTATTATTTTTTTCAGAGAAATAACAAAATGCGAGAAGAGTTGAATTTAGATTGTTTCTTGAAATTTTCATTAGTTTCTCAAAATTTTGAAACTTTTAGAGAAATTTAACCTTTTTTTTTCAAAATTTCAATTCTTTCTCGAAATTTTAATTTCTTTATCAAAAGATCTAGAAAAATTAATTTTTGAAAATGCGTTTCTCATCAACATTAGAAATAAAATAGATTTTAGAAAGACAGATGAAATTTCTATAAAAGAAATGAGAGAAAATTTAAAATTTCTATAAAAAAGTGTTAAGGAAAAGATTTCAAAAAAGTCCAACATTTTGAGAAAAAACTCGAAAGCTGAATTAGCGGTGCTGTAGTTCCTCAGTGCATATACGCGAGCCGCCACTGATAATCTGTCATCGGTCAATGTTGCGAGTATTGAATCACAAATAAAAATGAATTCAGTGCAAAGTTGCACTGCCATACTGTAACCGATCTGTGTCGAAAAAATTGGAAATTAAGCGACGTGGATGACCTATTCCAGACTTAAATATTGTGCAGACCGTGTTTTGTAAGAAGCGAAGTTTTAGCAGAAATAGTTCGCGAAGCTAAAGAAGTACCTATGTGGCATTGTTATCTGCTAATCTAAAGAACGATTCAGCTTCACTGGCCATTTAATTGCAGCAACCCTATTTTTTATGAAAAGTTTAACCAACATAAAATCGCTTTTCCCGAAAAGAATTTTAAAGAAACCGCTAAGGTTTATGAATTTTTTAATTTACAAAAACTAAGAGCTGAATTATCTGTAATTTACGAAACAGAAAAGTTTTAATCGGCTTTTGGTTTACTTGTACTCTATAACATTATTTCAGAAAACAGTGAGCTTAGTGAAATTTTAAATCTTTTAAAAAACCTGATAACTATCCCAATGGCTTCTGCTGAAGCAGAGTGGCGCTTCTCCAGTCTGGAAAGAATACTTTAAAAAAAAATACATTATGCCAGGAAAGATTGTCCGCATTAACGATGTCTTCAAAGAAAAGGACTTAATTCAAGGAATACTAGACTTCGGTAAAAATTTATTGATAAATTTGTAGCTTCCAAAGATCGTCCGTCGTATGGACTTCCTCTTCTTTTTCTTTCTGTTTTTTGCGAATATAAAAAAAGGAGAATTTTAGCAATATACTAGGAGAATTTTAGCAATATACTATATATGTATAATATATATCAATTTAAAATCCTAAATATCTCTTAATTCCTCCAACTTAATTTAAAATTCCCAGTTTTGGCACATTTTTGCAAATGTCTCTTTGCAACCTCCAAATTTTATTAGCACCAGCCGCCACTGGATGGAACATCGTTCAAAAAACCATCGATTTTTGAACATCGATATTTTTTTTTAAAGAAACATCAATGTCTTAAACATCGGTATTCGATAACGATACATCGATGTTTTTTCGATGTTTTTAATAAATATGTAATTGCGGACTTAGAAGTCAAAATCACAAAGGTGCATAACAGATATCAACTTAAAAAGAAATGGTTTTTAACAATTTCGAGGTTAATCCCAAAATTTCGGCTGTTTTCTAGAAATTTCAAGATTAAAATTGAAATTTCGACTTTTTTTTTCGAATATTCGACTTCTTTCTCGAAATTTTACCTTTAATTTTGGAATTTTAACTTTTTTCTAGCAATTCCGAGACTAAAGTCAAATCTTCGATTTTAATATCGACATTTCAATCAAAATTTCGGCTTTTTTCTTGAAATTTCAGGAAACATTGGAAATTTCGATGTTAATCTCGAGATTCCTATACTCTGTCATTAGGTTAGATTAGGTATGATTTTTAGACCGTTGGCAGTAGGATGTGTTCAGTAATTTTCGATCTTTTCTCTAGTCGAAGCTCGAAATTAGAGTCAAAATTTCTAGAAAAAAGTCGAAATGTCGAGATTAAAGACGAAATTTTGAGACTAAAGTCAATATTTTGACTTTAATCTTCGAATTTCGAGAAAAAAATTGATATTTCGAGATTAAAGTAGAGAAAAAAATCGAAATTTAATCCTTAAACTTGAAGTTTCTTAAACATAAATGAATTTTAAAAATGTCGAAATTTTTAAAAATGCCAAAATTTTGAAAAAATTAAAATTACATTAAAGGGAAACTTCAACATTTAAAATTCAAACTCAAATTTTTAAAATTTTCCACTTTAATCTCAAATATTTATTAAAATATTTGTTTTTATAAATATAAGTATTTATTTATTAAAAAAGATTCAATTTTCAATAAAAATTCAAGGTTAAACTCCGAATTTGGAAAAAAATGCAAATTTTGAGAAAAAACTAATCTTGTAAAAATAAAATTTGGTTTAATACAAAATTTTAGGACAGATTCGATACTTCCAAAAAGTTTTGAATGTAAAGTAGGACGTGTCATTTTCAAATTTAAGGATGCACTTTTGATAAAAATTCCAATTTCTAGTAGTAGGTATTAAAATTTTAACTCAAAAATTGACAACTTTTCAAATATTCCAAATTTGGAAATTAGGTTCGAAATTTTGAGAAATGTATTTTTGAAACTTTTCTTTTAATTCAAAAATTGGACTTTTTTTTAAATGTTAATTTTTTTCTCTGAAAATTTCAACATATTTGCAGAAAAAAATGAGGAATTAAAAAAACCAAATATATATAACAAATTCTCAGTTTTCGAGTTTATAAAATTCTAGAATACGCTCCAAATTTTGGGAAATATTTTAACTCTTAAATTTTCAAATATTTTCAACTTTTCAAATAATTGTATTGTATACCTGCGGCATACAATTTTATTATCAATTTGTTAAATATACACTGCTGCTACCGGGTGACTGGTTACAAAATTGTGTGATCGTTTGCCACTTCCATTCGATGCAAACAGATAGCGCTACTTCTATCGGGAAGCGATACATCAATTTCTCAAACATCGTTTATAAACTGAACGATGCATCGATATTTTTTATGCTTTACCATCGATGTTTACAGACGATACATCGATGTTTTTAAAACATCGAACTATCGTTTGCATCCCTAGTATTAAAGTAACTTATCTCAACTTAATTTCTATTATCTTTCTTGGGTTCGGGGGACATAATTTGTATAGAAAATTTTCTTTATAGCACGTATTTGGTAATGTGATTGAATTCCTTGTACGACTTGCTTAATTTATTTTATTTATTTGAAGTAAAACTGTAAACGTACAAACAATAACGTACACTAGCTCAAGTGGCAGAACATTCACAAATTCAAACAAATTGCTACTCTGTTACTTAAGCTTCTTGCATCTTCATATTGCGCCCGTAACTCACCGATGTGTTAGTCTAACGCAGAGATTCTCAACCTTTTTTTCGGCACACTTTTAATAATTTAAAAACTTGACGGCACACTAACAATTATATAAATTTAAAAAAAGTCTCCTCCGCTATTTTACTATAGGCATCCGTAAAATTTTGCGGCACATTTCAAGAATCTCGCAGGACAGTAAAGTGCCGCGGCACAGTGGTTGAGAAGCACTGGTCTAACGCGTCGAGCTTTTACAAGAGTATTCTTCGCAGCACCCAATTTTTCCGAGCGACTAACATATCGGTGATTTCCGAATATGCACCCAGGCCTCCATCCTCCAGGAAATCCTTTCGGTGGGCCTGAATCGTAATCCTCAACATGCAAAGAAAGAAACTAGCAAAATAGAACTGACAATGAGTTATCTTGGATTACGCTCAAGTAAATTTCCAAGAAAATGCCTAAACTTCGCGGCACTCCAATGATGACGCCGTGGCACACCGGTTAAAGGAAAGGATTCGAAATTAATAAAAATCTTAAATGGATAGATGTTCTTCCAGGTGTTGTGTCAAAATTTCAGGATGTACGAAGTGTTACATCAAAGCGAAAGTTTGGAGACCTTGATTGGCCATTAAAAAAATAAACCTTAAAAATTCCTGAAACAAAGACTCATTTTTCTCACAGACTGCTGGACCCCTAGGGGGGTGTTGGGCCGGTGGCAGTTGCCTACATTGTCTGTATGGATAATCCAGTGCCTTCTCAAAGTAACCAAAGTAAATTTAGATCTATTAAATGTCTAAAAAAACTTTTACATAAATATCAGTGAAAACTAAAATTACTTTTTTGCCAACCCAATATGTAGTTTAGTTGTACTAAATATTTATCGATTAGAACCAAGAAAAACTGTCCGCAACTGTTAGAAATTTTAATTTCACTTTTTTGCGCCTAACATTTCTAATAAGATAACAAATCGACATGTCATCTTATCGTAGATGCAAGCGACAAAAAATGAATACACCTAATAACACGTCGCAAAAAATATAAAGATATCTAATACATTTATGCCATAAGTGATAAAATTTGTATTATTTATAAAATTTATTATTATGCGTTACCTTTACAGTAAATATTAAATAATGCAAGTTGAATATAAATTACTTGAAGGTCTAATTATAAAAAAGCGTGTAAACAATAAATTAAAGCACATAAAAATTAACATATGAGTTAATGACATTCTTTAAACATTCCATCACTTGTTCTTGGCATCATAAGTAATTAGTAATAGCGAAGCTTAATGCAAAATTAAACAAAAGCATTCAAGGTAAAGATGACTTACTTTGCCATTGCCGATTTTCTTTGTAGGCGTATTGACCGATATAAATATAAGGTCGGCTTCCAAAATAGCCGAACGTAAATCATTAGAAAAAAACAAATTTCTACCCCTGCAAGTTTTTACAACGTCATCCAATCCAGGCTGAAAACAATATAAGTTTTTTATACTATTTCCTATAAGCAGAATTGTCAGTACTTTTTGGAGACATCAACATTGCTTTGGCTACATATAACTGTATGATTACGTGTAATATGAGGATTTTTGCTTTTGTTATTTTAAACTCTTTGAGCTGAGCCGAGTGCAGCGTTTTGGAAATTCACGTATTAAATGCTGACCTTGAGGCGACAAGAGAAGGTTAATGAGCAGAGAAAATTATCTTCCAAAAAATTACCTTAGCCAAATCTTCTCAAGGAGCGAATTATATTACAGCACTCGAATGAATTTATAAGTGTTTGAATTTTTGGTGGCTGACTGTTGACCACCTTACCCTATAAATGAAGCAATAGGGTCAAGCAAAACTAAAATAATAATACTGTATAAATATTTCGTTTTTGCGCAAAAAAAAAAGTTTTGTGTTGATGTAAAAACTTTGAATTTGAAATTTTAAATAGCTTGTATCTCCCAAATCAGGTACATTTACATCTAGAAGCCATCTTATGCACATAGCCGCTATCCAGCATCTACAATTTCGAAATTCCCCATTCTCAATGAGTCACCCTGTATCCTGTATATTAACAAAAAACAAACTTAAATTATGAACACTTGCAAAAGATAATCTTAACAAAAAAAAAAGAATAACTTCTTTTCTATCAAGAGTAGAGGATAATTTTTTAACTTCTTAGGTAAACATATTTATCATTTTTGCAGAGTGATATGATGATCCTCATAGGCAAATCAAGTATCAAGGGGTAGTTATTTCACATGATTGTTGAGTTGTTTAGTTCCTAAATAAAAATTATTCTTAACTAAATTGCAAGATAATATGGAAAGCAAAATATAGTAAAATAGTTGATAAAATATGATAAGGACATTGATAGAGAAGTAAATAATATGTAAGTGGTTGGGTAGATAAATGATTCTCCAGATATTTTCAACTTCCAAAAAATTAAAATAACACTTAGCTTTGACACTGTATAGAATACTGAAAATATTTTGTTTTTACAATTTGGTACTTTTACAATTAAAAATCAGTGACTTTATATACAAACTTTTTTGTATGGTTATAGATAATAATTCTAATAGACCTAAAAACTCACGCTACGGTACCACATATAATAAAACCACAAACAAATTTACGCATCATTATCTAAACTAGTGGACCTAGTTGACTCCAAGTTTAGGGTACCAAAAGGTGTGGATCTGGTTTATCAGTCTTAGCCAGTACACTCAATTTTTTATAGTGTAAATACATTTCTCACAAAACAATGTAAAAACAAACCATGCAAAAGATATGAATTTTACAGTAAACAAATTAAAGTCAAAAAAGTTGCTTCCAAAAAAACTTCAGTCATGTAGTGTTTTTTCTCATGGTGCCACATTTAAACTACAAATCAAGTATATTTTATACACTATAAACTGAACTGACAATTCTGCATTACTTTTAAAATTCCAGCGGCATATATTTACCTCATAAATAGGAAGTTTATCGGAATTCCACTGGGCAATCCTTTCCTTACTTAAATCAACTACAGTTACTTTTATTTCTGGACATTTCAACGCTATAACACTACACGTAGGTCCTCCGACGTATCCGGCTCCCAAACAACAAATTGTTTTAATTGTCATTTTATGAATGGGACAATGAGAGTTGGATAAATGTTGTAAAATGAATAACACAGAGAATCTCTTTTGAATTTCCACTTACGAATTTAGAACTGAAGTTTGGGGTATAGGGACCGAAAAAGGATAAGGGGAACTGACACGTTTAACCGGACGTGCACATATGCAATGAATCTAATTTCGAGGAATTGATTAAATTTAAACGATAAACAGAAGTAACAAGCAATAAAGCGTTACCCCCCTTTTTCCGTACCGTAAATGTCAGTGAACTCAAGGACAATTCAGCAGAGATTGAGCGTGGGAACTATTCGGCATTTTAATACATTTTAACTACTGTTGTTATCCCACAGAATTTAGCTACGCAATTATGCCACAGAGAAATTCTGCAGGCAGGGTTGCCAGATGTGGCGACTTATCCACATTTGACTTACTTTATAGAGGTGTCGGTAAATTTACGAAAGCGTAGAAAGGACTTCCGTTTAAAAACATTTGTTTTTAGAAATGCCGACTTTTTTTTCGAAATTTCAACTTTAATCTCGAAATTTCGACTTTTTTCTCGAAAATTCGACTGTAACGTCGGAATTTAGACTTCTATTTCGAGATTAAAGTCGAAATTTCATCTTTACTCCCAATATTTCGAGAAAAAAAGACGAAACTTTGATGATTAAAAAAAGAAATTACTAAACACACCCTACTGCCAACTGTCGACATTGGTGGGAAAGGAAAGTTGTTATATTATGTGAGACCAGCTGTCATCTGCCTAACTTAACCATCCATAGAGTGTAGAAAATATTCGACTTTAATTTTTAAATTTCGGAATTTTAAGAAAAAAAGTCTAAATTTCGAGATTAAGGTTGAAATTTCGAGATTAACCCGAGAGTAGGCGCGCCATATTTTGTAACACGAAGGGGCGCGCGCGGTCTCCGAGACCGCATCTATAAATAATGTTATTTATTAACTTTTTTTGGTTCCTCGATAAAATATGGTATCTTGGTATATTTATTAATAAAATTAAATGACAAATCATGCACTGTTTTAACCTATAAACAAAAAATTTAGCCAAATACAAAGTCCAAATTATTGTACGAAATACAGAACTAAATTTCCAGTAATATTTTATTTACGGGTTGGGGTCCAAAAATAGGTTTCATTTGGACAAAACTTGTTTGGAAATATCCTCTACAGCCTTATTTCCAAGCAAAAGTCAATTTATATCAGGAACTATAATGACAAAACAATTTAACATGCGTGGGCGCGCGCGGTATCACATAATGCAAATAGCTATAATTTACAAAAATGGACATATAATTAATCAGTTGATCAACCATTACATTTGTGATGTTATAAGACTCAGCTAAACCAAAAATGAGCATTATTGGCAAACTAATTTTTGAAATATAAAATAATAAATATAAATGCGGTCTGAGAGACCGCGCGATCGGCGGGTTAAAGTCGAAATTTCGACTTTTTTTCATAAAATTCCGAGATTAAAGTCGAAATTTCTACTTTAATCTCGAAATTTCGACTTCAATGGCGGAATTTTAAGAAAAAAGTCGAAATTTCAATATTAAAAGTCGAAATTTCGACTTAAATCTTAGAATTTCTAGAAAAAAGTCGAAATTTCTTTAAAAAATTCATTTTAAATCGATGTCCTTTCTACGCTTCCGTATAAATTAGTTGCTGATTAAGAGTTTTCAAAAATTTATTTTTTTCCAATATTTTTATTTAAAATGATAAAAATCTTGAATAAATTGAAATTTCTAAGAAATATTCTTTCTCTCGAAATTTCCATTTTTCTTTTTGAAATGAATGCTGCTTTTATCAAAATTTTGGCCTAATTTTTAGAAAATAAACGAATTTTGAGAAAAACGAGATCAATTACATCAATTTTCACTTTTTTTTTTTGTATTCTAACATACTTTCGAAAGTTTAAGAAAATTGTTGAAGTTTCTAAAAAATCTTTTACCCTAAATTTTTACCCTTTTTAATAACATTTCGGTTTAATTTCGAAAGCAAAAAAAAAACCGAAAATGAAATTTCTAGAAACAGAAAATGTTGAATTGTGAAAAAAAAAAATTCAAAAGTTTCGGAAAGTCAAAATTCGAGAAAAATGGAAAGAATACAGGACAAATTCTAAAAAAGTATTTTTGTGAAAAAAAGTCAAATATTCCTCTAGGAAGTCAGAGAAAAGTCGCATTTTGGGAATTGAATTAAAAATTTGAAAATAAATTGGATTTTCGAGTCCAATTGAAAAAATAAATAATATTCAGAACAAAGTAACTTCATGCCCAAAGAGAACAAAATTTAAAAAAGCACGAATATTGATAAAAAGAATGTTAAAATTTAAATAAAAAAAACCTTAAGAAAAACGTCAAAATTTGTTGTAACATAAATGGATACATTTTGAAAAAGCAATCGACATTTCCGGATGAATTTATAATATTTCGAAAAAGAAATCTGGCTAACAACTATCGCCCTATATCTTTGTTACCCGTTATATCTAAAGTGATGGGAAAGGTTATTAACATTGAGATTTTCAAATATCTGGAGGAAAATAGAATAATCTCGGACAGGCAAAACGGTTTTAGACAACAACAATCGACTGGCGATCTATTGGCATATGTTACTCATATCTGAAATTCAAAACTTGTCCCCTGAAATTAAAAAAGATTAAAAAACACAACAAACATTGCTGTGTTTTTTAATCTTTCTTGGTTTCAGGGGACAAGTTCTGTATTTCAATTTATGAAGATAACCAAGGACCTGTCCGTTCCGCCAAATACTCATATCTGTAACTCAGCTATGGAAAAACATGGTGAGGCTAGGATTGTGGCATTGGATATCTTAAAGGCCTTCGGCAGAGTCTGGCACCGATCTTTTCTCGCCAAATTAACATCTTATGGTCTTCCTCCTGGACCCTGTAATTTGATATCCAATTTTCCCTCTGACAGATCTCTTCAGGTCGTCGTCGATGGCATCTCATTCGAGACATTTGGAATTAATGCAGGGGTGCCTCAGAGGTCTATCCTGTCTCCAACACTTTCTCTGTTACCCATAAACGATCTCTTAGCTTCAACTTCCAATCCTACATACAGCTACGCAGGTGATAGTAGCCTTGTGTAATCTATTTTCCCCGACAAACCATTACCCGTCGCTGCTTCAGATCGAGTAAGGGAATAGCAGATACAGATGATTAATCGGGATCTCGAGATCATTCTGGAATGGGGTAAGAAAATTTTGGTTGACTTCAACGCTTTAAAAACTCAGGCTGAGGTTTTCTCTAAGAAAACATCAACGGATGATGCACCAATCATACTAATGGATGGAAAAATCCTTCCGATGGGATCTAATCTATCTATTCTAAGAGTGAATGCGAGCACTAACTTCTCTTGGGACGATCATGTGCCAAATCCGCCTCTCAGAAGCTAGGCTTTCTTTTTAGAGCTAAAAAGTACTTCACATCTCATCAGCTACTAACACTATACAGAGCTCAAGTTAGGCCAACACTAGAATACTGTTATCATGTTTGGAATTTAGCTCCAAAGCACACTTTAGCTCTTTTGGTTTCAATTCAAAGAGCGATTCGCCTAATTGATGACGAGAGTTTGACCGATTCTCTGGACACACTGGAGCACAGGCGGATGGTTGGTGATTTGTCTCTTTTCTACAAGTACTATCATGAAAGATGCTCACATGAACTAATAGGATTGATCCCCCAAGGGCAAGATTCTTGAGGCATACAAGACAGCCGGAGACAGCAAATTCCCGTGCGGTCCAGCTTGACACAGTGAGGACTTTTGTCTACGGAGACTCTTTCTTCAATAGAATTTTCAAGCTTAGGAACTCGTTACCGACATGAATTTTCCCCAAAAATTACAACCTATCCTTGTTTAAGAAGGCGGTTCATCGCAATCTATCCTTGTTTCCGCATCCTGCTCGCAGTACTTTGAAGGCATAATGAGTTTACCCTTTGCGAGTGAATTAAACTTTAAAATAAAATAGAAAAAGCTAAGCTTTGAGAATTATTGAGAAAGAAATAGAAATTCCAAGAAGTCTATATTTTAAATAACAGGTTAACTTTTTAAGAGTCAAATTTTGAGAAAAAATTCGAAATTTGGAAAGAAGTCAAAACTTTGATATGAGAATAAATTGAAATTTCGAGAATTTTTGTGAAATAATTTTGGAGACTAAAATTAAACTTAAAAAAGAGATAAACATTAAAATAGTCAAAATTTCGATTAAAAAACAAATTCCAAGGATAAAGCTCTAATTTGCAGAAATAGGTTAGACCTGGTCGGTTGATACAGGGTATAAGGTTGAAACAAAGCTTATAACTTAAAAAACTATAAGCAACATATCGGAACTTATCTATTAATGTTATATTAATAGATAATTATTAGATAATAGATAATATTAATGTTTTGTGTCTATCAGAATTCATCATGAGCGCGTAAGAGGAGTCGATGTATTTTTGTGGTCAAAAGTAAGAATTTTTGTGATCATTTTTTTGCATTTTACTCCAAAACTAGAATAGATGCAATTATTATCATTTATAACATTAAAATCTTTCGATATTGGGGTTCACAGTAAGGTCATTAGTTTTCATATAAGTTGCTTATTTTGGAAGTTATGACTAGAGCCCGGAATTTATGGCATTTGCCATTTGATATCATATTTGCCATTTTTGACAATTTTTGGGTTATTTTGCCATTTTTTGTGTTATTGCCATTTTTTTGCGTTATATTTAGAAAAAGAACGCAGGCACGTAGCCAGGATTTTCGTTCGGGGAGGGTCCAACTCCCCCTTTTTTTTATCTTCGAGACATAAACTTCTTCGAAATGAGCAATATTGCAAAATTTAAAGAAAAAGTTAAGTTGTTAAATCAATAAACGTCTTGATCTTTTACTTAGTGCTCATTTTTTACTTTTGCGTAAAATTGCCAATCTTAATTTCGACATTTGAAATATAATTTGAAACTCAAGTTCGACTTCAGCCTCGATATTTAAATCTTTCAAATCTAGTCTCGACATTTTGAAAAAAATTTAGAATTACCGAGTATTTTTTTCAAAATACGTGATTTTTGAACTTTTCAGAACAGCTTCAAATTTTAGATCAAAGACGAAATTAGGAATATTAGATATTAAAGATGAAATAAAAAAAAATCAATAGAAGCTTCCATTTTAATTTGTAATTTCGATTTTTGTCGAATTTTTAAATTTATTTTAGAAAAGAAACGGGTGAATCTAAAAATCTTCAAGAAAAGTAGAAATTTGGACGAAAAATTAAAAGGATGAAAAAAGAAAAGAACTTTATCAAACAAAATCCAGAAGCTTCGAAGTTAAAGTTAATTTTTTTTAAAACTAAAAATACGTCTATTCATGTTAAAATTTCTTGATTTTTCTTTTTTATATTTTAATTAAAAAAAAATAGTTTTAAGTATTTCTTCCTCATTGTTCCCTTTCCATGTTATGCACTGCTGACGAGCTCAAATGAGAGCGAAACATCGATGTCCAGTGCTACAACCTTTTTTATGTAATTTTTTATATTTTTCCAATTTATCAAAATAACAAAAACATTTTTTATTTTTTCTATATCTAATTTTTGGTCTTCTATTTTTCATTATTCCTATTCTATGTAAAATAAACTAACCTCTTAATTTGTGAACTGTCATGAAGTGACGTTTTCAATAAATTTAAATATCACGTAGTCGCATTTCAAAAACTGTTTAGAAAATTGTCAACAAACCATAAAAATTTAAATATTGCCAAACTGGGCCGAAGAAATGTTAAATAAATTGAAAAAAACCATGGTGTAGGTAGAATTTGCTTCAGGGGGTGGCATTAATTCTCTTGAAAAATCGATGAACAAAAAAAGACATCATTTGTAAAAAACCTTTCGGTTGAGTATTTGTAAACATTTAACTAGGTACATTATATTTTCATTTAATTACATGAACTGGAAATTTTGAAAAATAATTAACAGTTAGAAAATCGATTTTAAATAGAAATCGAAACTTTCCGAATATTAAAAAAAAATTTGAAATTTTAAAAACAAAAATTCAAAATTTCGAAAAGTTGAATTTTGTAAAAAGGCAGCATTTGAAAAAAAAGCAATTTCCAAAGATCAGAACTTTTACCTTATTCAAATTTTGACAATGTTGAAATTTACAAGAAACTTTCTCGGAATTTTTAGCTTTATATTAATAGCTTTATTTAATTTCGATACAATTTTGAAAAAAAAAAACGAATTTTAAGAAGGTGTTATTTAGAGAAAAAATCTAATTTCGACTTCAAATTCCCATAAACATAATTTTGAAGTACAAGTCAAAATTTCGAAAATTAGACGAAATATGCAAACCAAGCTAAAACTCCCAAAAGTCAATTTTCGAAGAAATTTTCAGAAAAAGCTAAATACTAATGAAAATAATTAGAAAAAATAAACTATTTTTGAAAAATACAGCCGAAATTTAGAAAAAAAGGCTGACATTTCCAAAAAGAAAACCAGTTTTGGGAAAAAAAATTTAAAAATCAAAATTAAACTAAGAAAGTAATACTATATTTCGGAAAGATGGAAAAACCTCAAAAATTCGGAAAATATCAAAATTTCTAAGTCAAATTTTGGGAAAAAAGATTGCAAGTTCCACGAGAAGTTGAATTTTAAAAAAGAAGTTGTAATTTCATGCAATATTCTTTCTCGGAAAAAAATCGAAATTTCAGAAACATATAATTTTGAAATTACAATCTGAAATCTTGAGAATAATGCGAATCTTGATATAGGAGCTGAAATTTCTAGAAAGTCAAATTTAAAAACGTAAAATTTTTCAGAAGAAACATACGTTAAGCAAAATGGCGAAATTTTGAAAAGGAGCGAATTTTGGAAGAAAAGTCAAAAAAATGTAATTTTAAAAATAAAGTCGAAATTTATAGAACTAGGCTTTTTTAGAAAAAAGGCAAATTTTAGAAAAAAGACTTATTTTACGAGAAGGTAGTTCGAGGAGAAACTAAATATAGAACTTGTGTTCAAAATTTGAATCTTATGAAATCAGTAAAAATTTCTGGCAAGTCAAATTCGAAAAAAGTTTAAATCTTCAGAAAAACTCCAATATTGAAAATATAACGGAATTTCGAGAAGAAATAGAAATACCAAGAAAAAGATAAAACTTCGAAAAGAGGTCATCTCTTCCAGAAAAAAATATTAAAATTAATTAAGAAAAAAACGTCGATTTAAGTTGAAAAAAAAACGCATTTAGAAAAAATAAGTCGAAATTTCGAAGAAAAGTAACATTTAAAAATAAATGAATATTTGCATTTGTCAAATTTTTTGAGAAATTATTTAAGAGTGTGAATAAAATTCTTTGAAATGTTTATCTTTTCAGAAAAATTCATTTTTGAAAAATATGAAAGTTCTTAAACAAATATTGTTCGCAAAATTTTGGCAAAAAGACAAATTTTAATAAGTATGTTGAAATTTGAGGAAAGTTCTATTAAAAAAATCGAAGTTTTTAGAAAAAATATAATTCGAAAATAAAAACCACGAATTTCGAGACAAAAATTGAACATTTTTAGAAAATTAGATTTTTCAAAGAAAAATCTAAAATATCTCAATTTCGAAAACGATAAACATAGAGAAAGAAAGGAATTTCGGAATAAAACAAATCTAAGGCAAAAATTAAAAATTTTGAGAAAAAGACTAATTTCAAGGAAATATTAAGGTTTTTAAATCTGGAAAGAGATAAAAATCAATATTTCACGAAAAAGGCAAAGAAATTACTGAAAATACAAAAAGTCAGGTTCGAAAAGCCCAGTGCTAGAAATACAGCAGACTTTCGAAAAAAGTCAACATTTCGAGGAAAAGCTCGACATTATAAGGAAAATATCTAAAATTGAAAATAAATCCACAATTATTCTCAAAAGGTCAAATTTTACCACAAAGAAGTTGAATTTTGCGAATAAAGTCAAAATTTAGAAAAAAAGACCAATGATTAAAAAAAAACTCTAAATTTGGGAAAATCTCAAAATCAGTATTTTTCTTCAAATCTTTGTCTTTTTATCAAAATATCGACCAAAATAAAAAAAATCACCTTTTGGTTAATGGGGCGAAAGTTGCAGAAATTAGAATTGTGAAAAGGGTCGAAATTTTCACCAAAAAAAAAAAAACAAATTTTAAGAAATGGGGAAAATTTGAAAAAGAACTGACGAATTTGAAGATAAAAATTCAAAATTTTGAGGAAAAAGACGACAAGTTTTAGGAATACATTTGAAATTAAAAAAAACGAATTTTATAAAAGAAGTCTAAATTTCGAGAAAAATGTCGAAATTTGAAGGCACAAATTAAGGAATCAGTTGAAAATATTCCGGAAAGTTAGATTCTAAAAAAATCGAAACTTACAGAAAAAGCTCGACATAGGAGAAATAATCGAGAAAAAGATCGAATTTTCGAGGGAAAGTCGACATTTTTAAAAATTGAAATTTTAATTTGAAAAAAGTCGCATTTTGCGAATAGAATCATAATTTTGGAAAAAAAGACGAATGTTGACAAAAGTAATCCTTTGAAGAAAAAGGCGAATTTGAAGGAAAAATTTGCCATTTTGAAATAAAATGGAAATTTCGCAGAGAAAAACAAATTTGAGAATAGGGTTTAAATTTTTTGAAAGAAAATTTTCTCGCAGGTTATATTTTTTACAAAAATGCAATATACTTCCAAAACCCAGAAATTGTAAATAAATATTTTTACGTTTTTATCAAAAGATGGACCAAATTTGGAAAAAAAAGATAAATTTTAAGAAATTTGGGGAAAGTCGTATTTTAAAAATAGTCGATATTTTCATAAAAATCTGAATTTGGAGAAACGACGAGATTTCGAACAAAAAACGACGAATTTTAAAGTAAAAATTCGAAACTTTGAGAAAGTCACATTTTAAGTAAAAAAATCGAATTCCAAGAATATATTTGAATTTTCAAAACAAAAAGAATTTGTTGGAAAAACTCGAAACCTCGAGGAAAAAACGAATTTTGAAATATAAAAATGAAAATTTCTGGATAAACTCCTTTCCTGGTTGAATATGTATTTTCAGTTCTCTGCATAATCCAGAGGGGGGAAAGTTGCATCAATCTGGTACAACATAGCTATTAGAGAAAGGTCTTTTTCCATATACATATAAACCTATAATAAAAATTTATAAATGCCATTTTATACGTTTTTACTACCTTTTCGCCTATTTTATTTAATTTTTTATAGCACCAAAACTTAACTTTTTTACTGCCACAACTTCCGGGCTCTAGTTATGACGAAAAATATTCTAAAATTTGTGCTGGGTACGGTTGTAACAGTTCCTTTGGGGTCAGATCATCGAGTGCAAAATATTATCACTCAAGGGTTGGATAAAACGTTCTAAATTGGGGCAAACATAGAAAGACAAAAGTGAAAAACCTAAAATACACAGATCCGTCAAAAGGGTGAAAATTTAAAAAGAAACTAGGATGTGGTACGAAAAACAGAAGGATATACATTCAAAATAATTTAAACAAAATATTCTAAGTTGTAAGTCCATGGATAATACGAAAGAGACAAAAATAATAATTTTTGCTCGGTCACATTAAAGTTTATGGCACTTAGACCAACAGACTAGAAAACGATTTTTGTGCGACCAGACTCGCTCTTGGCTGAATTATTTCTTAGGAGTCCGTAACGCTTTCTACAACGTTTAATGTATCGTTTGCTTTATTCCTAAACATAACCACAGACAATCGAAGTTAAAAAAATAATGAGGCTGGAATAAAGCAATCAGGAAACTGAAAGGACATTTTTTTAAAAATATTTATTTTGAAAATTGTACATCTGACTTATAAAATCTAACACACGTAAATCAATGAGAACAGTGACTAAAACATGCATATTTTTTAGTCCAACAACATACTTAAACCTACACTGACTACATTACTAGTCTATAGCTATAGCTATACAGCAATGCAAATATAGCTTATTTGGACTTTTCCAAAAAGTAAATAAATTTATATTTTCTTTAGGTTTTTTAACACGGCTTTGGTAGCAAATATTTATGCAGCAACGAGAAAATAAAGCGTTACCAAACAAAGAATTTAAACGATCTTATAAATACTCTCAACTCGACATCAATTTGTATTACAAAAAGTAATTTCTTTTAAAGGTTTGTCCCTTGTCCTTTTTAGTAAGATATTATTACTTACACTTTATCAAATAGGTTGGAAATTTTTGCACATTATCTTAATAGGGTGTGATGGTCTTTCTTCTTTCAACACGCATTTGATGGTTATCAGGTTATCACTTCATACTCTAGCTAGCTAAAGATTAAAAAATATTGAATAATGCGATTCTTATGAATTTTATGGGTATTATTCAAAAAAAAATCCGGCTACGGATAATGTAATTATTCAGAAAATGTTTTTGAATTAGAAAATGATTAAAATCCCATTAGGTATCCTTAAAAAACAACATTGTCATCATTTTCTCAGACATTATTCAAGGAAAATATAACTACGCTATGCCGCAAATTAAGAAGGAACGAATTTTTTTTTTAAATATCATTTTTCGCTTTTTTCTTGATAGAATCTAAACGTGACTATGATTTCGATGGGCATAAAGTTCCATACTACTTTTTCCATTTAACTGATTTTATATTTCAACTTATTAAGAGCGGATCCAGATCAATAAAAATTTACGTTGTGCGTTGTACTTGACACAAATAATGAGGTTATGTCAACGGTTTTTTCTTTATAGTCAAGGTTTTGCACTGAATTTGAAGAGTTTACAACGCACACTAACAAAATAATAGAAATTGCGCGAAAAATATTTTTTTTTTATTTCAAAATACAACGTACAACACAAATTTTTATTGGTGTGGATTCAGCTTTAGAAAGACACTTATGTTACCCTACATCTTCTGAAATAACAGTCCATTAAAAAAGTCCAAAGGGGGACACATAGATGGCATTACTAGAATTTTTTTCATATGATTTTTATTTAGTACTAACTTTCAAACGATACGTGCATAAATTTGACAGCTATCTGACTATTGATTTGTAAGTTATAGCATTTGTGTGAAGCAACTTTTGTTATTGTAAAAAAAATGGAAAAAAGGGAATTTCGAGTTTTGATAAAGCATTGCTTTTTGATAAAAAAATACAGTGGAAACCAAACAATGGCTTGATAACCATTATCCGAACTCTGCTCCATCGAGACAAATGGAGAGAAGTGGATTGCTGAATTTAAACGTGGTCGTACCAGCACAAATGATGCAGAGCGCAGTGGACGCCCAAATGAGCCTGTTATTTCAGAAAACATTAAAAAAAAAACACAAATTGGTTATGAACGATCGCAAATTGAAGGTGCACGAGCTAGTTGACATTGTAAAGATATCAGAAGGTAGTGTTTTTACCATTTTACACGAACATTTCGGTATGCGAAGGCTTTGTGCAAAGTGGGTGCCGCGTGAACTCATTGTCGACCAAAAACAACGAATCGTTGCTTCAGAGGAGTGTTTGGCGCTGTTAAACCGCAATAAAATGGAATTCTATCGTCGATATGTGACAATGAATGAGACATGACTTCACTATGACACACCAGAATCCAAAAGAGAGTCAGCTGAGTGGACAGCAGTCGACGAACCGAATCCAAAGCGAGCAGACACAACAGTCGGCCGGTAAGGTGATGGCTTCTCTATGTTGGGATGCGAACGGAATAATATTCATCCACTATCTCCAAAAAGGAACCATCAACAGCGACTATTACTGTGCACTTTTGGATCGATTGAAGGCTGAAATGACAAAGAAATGGCCACATTTGCAAAAGAAAAAAAGTGTTGTTTCACCAAGACAATGCACCGTGTCACAAATCGATAAAAACGATGGTAAAATTGAATGAATTAGGCTTCGAATTGCTTACCCACCCACCGTATTCTCCAGATTTAGCCCCCAGCGACTTTTTCCTGTTTTCAGATCTCAAGGGAATGCTTTTTTGGAAAGAAATTTAAGTCCAATGATGAAGTAATCGCTGAAACTGAGGCCTATTTTGACGGAAAGAGAAATCGTACTATAAAAGTGGTATCGAAAAGTTGGAAAATCGCTACTCGTATCGCCTTCGAAGGCAATGTTGAATAATAAAATCGAGTTTTCTCAAAATTTTTTTTGTTACTTATCCTACGGACTTATTGAATGGCCTGGTATACTATTAAGCCTCTTTGCTTTGCATATCTGGGCATTGCACTGGGACGATAACAATGTAATGTTTAGGCGACTTATTTAATAACAATATTTCATTCATGCGTCTTGTGGTGGACCGTCCACAAAATTAGGAGAGATTTTTGGGGGTGGCTCTTGAAATCAAATGTGAAAGAAATTTTTACAAAAATGCCCGTGCAAAACTACAGCTTTTAAATAAAATTCAAACACTTTTAAGCAAAAACTTATCTACTTAATTTAATATTTTGTTCCCTTTACTATATTTCGTAATTCATTTAGACGTTTGTGTTGTCTTCTTTTTTCGTACTTGTTCCAAAACCACAAATCTTTTTTTAAATCAGTTGCTTCGTGCTTATTTAATCCTGAAGCCGGAGATTCAAGGTCTAGGATATGGGCACGGATTTAGACTCGATGAGGCCCTAAACTATTTAAGATATGGGGCAAAAGTTGCGAGCAAAAAAAATCACACCAACAATTTTATCAACGACTAAAAATAAGGTCTTCAACCCTACTTGGGGGCTTCCAAGGGTGGTGGGGCCCTAAAATATAGCTTATACGTAAAGCCACTTCTGGATATCGGCAAATATGAGTTCCAGGGATGCTATAAGTAATGACGAGGTCATTAAAAGAAGTGTGTAGAGATTCTAAAGGCTTCATTTGAAGGTGAACATATGGAGAATAAAAATGTCAACACAGATTCCATCTCAAGACTATTATATTATGTGAGATGTTTTAGTTATTAGGTTATTAATTTTAATCATATATTTGGAAGGCTTAGTAGACAAAAAAAAATGGAAGAGAAATAAATTAACCTATTAACTCTCCCTAACAGGGCGCTCCTGACTTGCAACAAAAGCTCTTAATAAACACTGTTTACTTCATAGTTCACCAGGTGCATAGATGAAGGCGCGTTCCCACGATTTAACTTTAGTGCATCAAGCAAAATCGTTAGTCTTTGTTTCACACGTTTTAAGGGAAATCAGACTAATAAAGCACAAGAATCGAACGTTCATGTAGCGTGGGTTCAAATTACACTACATAGACACTATTATATTCTAGCGTTAAGTTTTCACTTGTCGGCAGCCTTCAACACTGCATAACTTTTTTTAGCAGTAGCAGTATAGAGCTGAAAGGAGATTAAATTGAGAAATAAAAAATAATTACCCAAAAAAAAAACTAACGACTAGTTGAATGACCCTCGTAAACCAAACTTTTCCTAAAATGATATTCACTTTTAATGTTTTTGCTGCCGGTGCCAATAAAACCAATATTCCCATCATCATACTTGTGCTTTTTTTTTCAACAGTTAAATAAAGAATTTTGGCTTTGGTTAAAATTTCAACAAATTGTTTTTTATGCAAAGCCAGAGCTTCTATCAGATTTTAGTAAACGCCAGATGGCTAACAATTACACCAAGAATAAATGCATATCGTTTCGGTGCTCCTAAATAACTCAAATATGAGTTAAATGAACACACTGCTTTTTCTTTTTCTTTGAATTGCCATATTGATAATGTAGTCTCAGTTGAAGAATTATAAAATGCCAAGTCCCATGTTGAACTTGCAAATTTATAAAAAAAGCTTTTATTTGACCCTATGCTGCACCGTCTATATTTATTTCAGAGTTTATTTACTACAAGTAATAGTTTAAAGCTATTATGTATCTGTTCAAGTAGCAATAACATGAAGGAGTATTACCTCACTATATTTATAAATATAAAACTGTAATATTAAATTAATTTTAAAGACAAAATAACGCCACAATTAGTAATTGTACGTTTTTTGATAACTATATAGAGTTATTTTCTATGAAATTTCTAGACTTTGTTAACATTTCAATTTTGATACTGAAAAATTGTTCAGTTCACTGAATAAGTCTTGCATAGCAAAACTGAAAAGGGGATTCTTTTTAAGCTTTTCTTTATTTCAATAACTCTATATTGTTGATTATATACACATAATATAGTAATTGCTTGCATTAATAACCTTAAACATGCATATTATGAAACATGACTACTTTTATTTATAATTATAGTCTAAGTCTACAAATAAAAAAGTGTAACTATCCCATATAATTACAATAATGGGTGATACATACCTTATCATTATTTAAAACATCTGCAACTGCTCTCATGAGACTTACTGTTAAATTGACCTGATAGTATAACACATTGCATTCGATCATTTTAGTATTACGCTTTTTTGTCCAGTTCGATTCAAAAATATGTACATTAAGCACCATAAAACATTTAAAAAATAAGTTGAAAACTATAATAATTTAATACAAATATTAAATATACATCACATTTAAACTTTCTATCTATTATTAAAGACTAAGTTAAACTACCGCTTACTAAGTTTAACAAACTCTTTAAATGCTTCTTGAATCTCTTCATCCATTTCTGGTTCAGGGTCGCATAATTCATCAGAATCTGAGGACTCGCTGAAAACACAAGCAAGCAAAATATAGTTCTTGGCACTCATTTTGTATCTCATTAAATATATCTACTTCATTTCTAAGTCATGCCTTTTCTTTTAAACTTTAAATTCACTTTTCACTGTAGTCTTACTTGTACTTGTCAATACATAAACATTGGCTTATGTAAAATTTTAATGAAACAAGAAATATACAATAAAATTAACAGTAACATAGAACTTACATTAAATAGTCAGTTGATTGCAAATTTGATGCTAGAAAAGCCGTTTCTTCAGCTGTGAGAGCATTTCCATCACTGTTGTAAAACAATGTGTTGGATGTATGACCATCGTCCCAATAAAAATTGTCTTGATCTGATTCGGAGCTAAAATTTTTCTTTGTAAAATATTAACTCTGTAAAAAATGTTCAACATACCTTAGGTTCTCGTTCGTATGACCCCACTGAACACTTCTAAGATTAATAACAGAATTTAACAAACTTAAAGCTGTCCCCGAAGCTGTTTCTCTAACGTTTTTCAGCTGATCAAATAAGCTATCCACAGCTTTTGAATCGTAACGGTCCAAGGAATAACCAGTTAACTAAAAAAAAAAAAAATGTGTCCTTAAACCTATTGTTGGAAAAAACAATTTCCAAAGTAAGTCAATTCCCAAGAGTTTTTATCAATTTCAAGATTAATGTATTAATTGTATATTAACATGTTCACTGCGACATGTATAGAGGATTTAATCCTGGGATACTGATTTTTGGGACCCCGGGATCCCGACCGCTTTTTAATCCCGAAATTTTCGGAAATCAGTTTTTTGATCCCGAGGTTTTCGACATTGACACCATTTAAAAAAACAATTGTAAAATAGACTGCACCTATCGAAATGCTCAGCGTCAATGTTTTCAACAAAATTACTTGTCTAACATTTTAATATAAAATAGAAGTTTTATTCCAAATAAGAAGCACTGCTATGGGATTGCTAAGTCTCTTTGAAAAAAAATTCTTGTATCTTGAACTAAACGGTTTGACGATGAGACACCGGACGCATAGTTATTTCTCTGACTATGGGGGGTAAGGGGGTCAATAGAATGTGACAAGGTCGAGACGAGGCATAAGCTTCGTGACCTCACAAAGTCCCGGCTTTTATTTTTGAAGAATTTCACCTTTTTAAAATTTGGAATACTTTTGAAAGTTTCGTCTTTCTTAAAAATTATGACTTTAAAAATTCGATTTTTTAAAATTTTGACAATTTTTGAAATTTTTTCAATATTTCTTTATTTTCCTATTTTAATATTTTTCTCGAAATTTAAACTGTTTGTGAATATCACCTCTTTCCGAAAAATCAACTTTTTTCAACATTTCGATTCTTTTCTGAAAATTTTGAAAAAAGTAAATTTTTCAGACACTAGTTTATATCCACAAAAGGTTTACAGTTCGAGAAAAAGATTAAAAAAAGGAAAGTGAAAAAATTTTCAAAAAATGTCGGAATTATTAAAAAGTCAAATTTTTTAAAAATGGAATTTTAAAAAAATATCGAAATTGAAATCTAAAGTTTCAAAAAGTCAGAATTTTTAAGAAAGACGAAATTTTCGAAAATATTAGGAATTTTTAAAAAGTGAAACTCTTCAAAAATAATTTTTTCAGAAAGAGTCGATATTCACAGGTTTAAATTTCGAGAAAAAGATCGATACTTTCCAGAAAATTTTGAAAAAATGTTTCGACTATTTTTCAAATTTTACTTTTTTTTTAAATTTTGAATCTTCAAAGTTGTTTTTTTTTTAAATGCTGAATGCTGAATTTTTTTAGTCTTCAGCTATTATTTTTCAACATTTTTTCACACTAATTTTTTTTGAAAATTTGAAGTTTCTTTAAAATTCCATTTTTTGCTGTTGAGAAGTTCGATCGTTTTTTAAATCGGGAATTTTTTTAAATATTTGACTATTTAATTTTTTTTGAAAATTTGGTCATTTTTAAAAATTGTTGAAAATGTCGACTTTTTTTGGAAATATCAAAAATGCTTCAAAATTTCCAGTCAAGTTTCGATTTTTTAAAAAAAATTACTACTTTTTTCAAAATTTCAATTCTCCAATATTTTGATTATTTTCCGAAAATTTGAAGTTCAAAATTTGAACCAAAAGTCAAGATTTTAAAAAGGCTAAACTTTACAAAAAATTTTGAAAAAGCGAAATTAAAAAAAAATTGAAATTTTGAAAAAACTAGAAATTTTCGGAAAAGTTGGTCGAAATTTCAAAACGTAAACAAAAGTCGAAATTAGAAAAAAAAAGTAAAATTTTTCGGAAAGGAAAAGTTTAAAAAATTTTTCAAAAAGTTTGAATTTTCGGAAAAAATGTAACCCTTGAAAAGCCAAAATTTTCAGATAAAATCGAAATTTTCAAAAAAATACAAATTTTTGGAAGTCAAAATAAAAAAAAAAGTCGAATTTTTTTTAAAAAAGCGAAAATATAAGAAACTGGAATTTTTAAAACAGTTTAGCTTTCCAAAATTCTAAATTTTTAAAAAAGTAAGATTTTTCAAAAAGTGGAAGTTTTTAAAAAATATCGAACTTTTCAAAAAAGTCAAGATTTTAAAAAGGTTTAATTTACGAAAACTATTTAAACTTTGAAAAGTCGAAATTTTCGAAAAAACTAGAAATTTTGGGAAAAGTTGGTCGAAAACTCGAAACGTATATA
The DNA here is from genome assembly GCA_028583605.1 of Dastarcus helophoroides. Lineage (NCBI taxonomy): Eukaryota > Metazoa > Arthropoda > Insecta > Coleoptera > Bothrideridae > Dastarcus > Dastarcus helophoroides. The sequence goes on along the minus strand of CM053325.1, from coordinate 51,781,027 downwards.
AAAGTCAAAATTAAAAAAAAATAGAATTTTTGGAAAAATATAAAAGTTGAAAAAAATGTCAAAATTTTTAAAATCCTTAAAAAGTCAAAATTTTCAGATAAAAAAGTACAAATTTTTGGAAAAGTTGAAACAAAAAAAGCACAAAAGTTGAAATTAAAAAAAAGGAAAATTTTTCGAAGAATAGAAAAGTTGAAAAAATGTCGAAATTTTCAAAAAAAAGGGCTAAAGTTTTGAAAAGTCAAGAGATCAAATTTTGAAAAAAGTCGAAATTAGTGAAAAAATAAATAAATAAATATATTTTGCAATAACATCGGGATTTCGAAAAAATACAACTTTTCAAAAAACTCGACATCAAAAATTTTCAAAGAAATCTGAAATTTTCGAAAAAATTGAAATTACTAGAAAATTCCAAAATTTTGAACTATTTTAAAAAATTGCGATTTTTCTGGTAATTTTACAAATAAAAATTTCAAAAAATTCGAAATTTCCAAATAATAAAATTTTTAAAAGAGAAAAATAAAAAAGTAAAAAGTTTGCAAAAAATCAAAATATACTTAAATAAGGTGGAATTTTCAAAAAGAAAAATTTCGAAAAAAATCGAAATTTTCAAACTCAAGTTCATTTCGAGAAAGTTAAAATTTTGGGAGTCTAAGAAAAAAAAAAGGTTAACCTTATGAAAAAAGTGGATATTTTAAAATATCGAAATCTTCGAAATAAGTTGAAATTTTCAACAATAATTAAATTCTTCAAAAAAAGTTGGTATTTTCAAAAAGAAGATCCAAGAATCCTTTCTTTTCTTTCACGTAGACGAAGGCGCGGGTATCAGCTAATTTTAAATAAAAATGTATTCTCCGAATCAACTACACACATATTATACCTAATATAACAAATTTTATTTTATTTTTAATCGATCTGCATGATCTGCATTTTAATAAGGCCAAAATTGTTTGGTTCTGCAGATTTAAATGAGAGGTTTTTGCTTCTCTATCACTTCATATTTTTAAATGTATCAAAAGGAGAGAAGTACAGATGTCGTGCAACGTGTTTTAGACACTTTAAAAGCAACTTTTGTTTACAAAGTTTACATAGAAAATCTATAAGCTACAAATTCAAAAATATTAACTTTATGTAGTACCAAGATGAGGGTTGGATTATACGGAGAGTCGGTCCGTCGAAGGTCGGACTAACGGAGTTCTACTATATTTCTGTAGTTACAGGGTAAAACTGCCTAAGTCTTCATTTATATTGAGATATTGCTAGGACAACATTTGCCCGTACTTTAAAAATAATAAAAACTTAAGAATGCATGTATGTAACATTTCTTTTATTTCATAGACGAAGCACTCAAAATGTTTAGTTACCCCAGAATCGTGAAGTGAAACGTGCAACAGTGGCATAAGTCTATTTTCACAAAAACTTGACTTGAGCAGTTTTATGCTGAAAACACAAAATTATTTCTTTTATGGTTAGATGACACAGTTTAACTTTAAATGCATACATGTCTCCAGGGGCATGATTCGCACCAATGTAATAAAGCTCATGGGTCCCCGAGGCATGGCCGCACACATCAGTTAAAATCATATCCTCTTCATACAGTGAACATGTTAAAAACAACAGAAAAAGTGTAGAAGATTATTATAAAATTCCAGATTCGATTACAAGTGTTTTAGTTCTCACCTTAAGAGCCTGGCAAACTGTTTTGATATTGTCATCGCCTCCCGTAGACAACAAATTCTTAAGGGCATCTAATAGGCATGTACCATAAATATTTTCATGATGCAGCTGAGTGTACAGTTCTGCTACAAACAACAAAATACCCTGCTTATTTGAATGCTTTTCAAGTTCACTTTTACACTTCAAATGCAACTGAGCTCGAAATTCAGGACAGTCTTGTTCAATTAGGTAGCACAATCTTGCACAAGTGTACCTGAAGCTTGGATTACTTATTGCCTGAAAATAAAAAAGGTTATTTCAATTTTAAATTTTGCATTATTTGATTATAATGTTCAGGTGGTTCACTAACTTCAAAATTGTGAATATAGAAATGACAAGGAAATTTTAGGAAAAAACTGTTAAATTACTAAACAACATGTTTACCGGGACTTTGTGTCAAAAGTCTAAATTTTAATGTTTTTATGGAATAAAATTGGAAATAAAAAATGGAATTTTAAATTAAAAATTGCTCTTGTTGACTTAATTTGGACAATATCGATTTTTTTCGAAGTTTTTACTTTTTTTGAAAATTCCACCTTTAAAATAATGATTTTTGGGTATATTTTGATTTTCTTTTTTTGGGAACTTTTTATGATAATTTCTGTTTTTGTTAAAACATTTCTTTTTTGAAATTTTGCTTTTCAATAGTTTAAATTTTTAATATTTTGACTTATTTGAGTTTTTTTTTTTTTAAATTTTGACTTTTTATAACATTTTTGACCAAAATTTTGACCTTTTTCAAAATTCCCATCTTGTTATTGAAAATTTCTGCAACGTTTTTTAAAATTTTGACTCGAAATTTCAACTTTTTTTTGCAAGCCCCACTGTTTTTAAATTCGATTTTTATAAAATATTTCAATTATTTTTTCAAAGTTTCAGCTTTTCCTCGTTTTGGCTTTCTGGAAGTAACGATTTTTTAAAAATCTGTCTTCGATTTTTATTGAAAATCTCACCTTTTTTAAACATTTCGATTTTATATTTTGAAAATTTCGAATTTCCAATTTTCCACTTTTTCCAAATTTTAACTTAATTTGTAAATTTCAACTCCTTCGCAATTTTGACTCTAAAATTTTAATTTATTTTCCAATTTTTTCAAAAATTTTGATACAAAATTTTGATTTCTCAAAATTTTGAAGTTTTTTTTTAATTTTGTTTTTTTTTAGTCGGATTCGTTGAAATATTTCTTTATTGAAAGCCGCTTTTCTTAATTTCCACTTTTGTTCAAATTTCTGATTATTTCTCAAAATTTTGACATTCTTTAAAAATGTCGACTTTTTTTCGAACGTTTCGACTTTTACGTAGCTAATGGATTTTTTATTTACAAATTAAAAAAATTCGACTTTTTTTTCGAAAATTTCATTTTCCTCAATTTCGATTTTTAATGGATTTTTTATTTACAAATTAAAAAAATTCGACTTTTTTTTCGAAAATTTCATTTTCCTCAATTTCGATTTTTTAAATTTTTGAACTTTTTTTAGAAAGTTTAAATTTTTTGAAAATGTTAACCTTTTGTCATAAAATTTCGGCTTTTTTTAAGATACGATTTTTTCAAAATTTTAATTTTTTCTAAAAATTTCAATTTTTTCTGAACTTTTTTCACAATTTTCACTTTTGTGAAAATGTTAACCTTTTGTCATCTAATTTCGTCATTTTTCCTAAGATATTATGACTTTCTTCAATTTTTTTTGAAAATTTTCACTTTTTCTTCAAAAATTTCGACTTTTTCTCGAAGTTTCCACCTTTACGTAGCAAATTGGTTTGTTATTTAAGAAATTTTATCTTTTTTTGAATAGTTTCACTTTTGCGAAAAATTGAATTTTTCTCACAATTCCGATTTTTTAAATTTTCGAACTTTTTTTTTTAGAATGTCTACTTTTTTTGAAAATGTTTGTTTTGTCATCAAATTTCAGCTTTTTCTTAAAGATATAATTTTTTCCAGAATTTAAACTTTTCAAAATTCTAATTTTTTTCTGAAAATTTCGACTTTTCAAGAACTTTTACTTTTTTTTCCGAAATTTCGACTTTTATGTAGTAAATGGTATTTTTAGTTAAAAACTGAAAAATTCGGCTTTTTTAAAAAAATTTACATTTTCAAAAATGGATTTTTCCCAATTTCGATTTTCAAAATTTTTGACCTTTTTTAGAATGTTTATTTTTTTTTGAAAATGTTAACCATTTGTCATTAAATTTCGGCTTTTTTTTAAGATATGATTTTCTCCAGAATGAAGACTTTTTTCAAAATTTTAATTTTCTCTGAAAATTTCGACTATTTTTCAAGTATTTTTACTTTTTTTTCGAAATTATGTAGTAAACGGAATTTTTATTTGAAAAATATGACTTTTTTTTTGAAAATTTTCACTTTTTTTCAAAAATGGATTTTTCTCAAAATTTCGATTTTTTCAAAGTTTCTTTTAGAATTTTCATTTTTGTGAAAATGTTAGCCCTTTGTCATCAAATTTCGGCTTATTCTTTAATATATTATGACTTTTTCAGAATTTAAATTTTTTCAAAAATTCTTTTTTTTTTTTAAATTTTTTCTTTCTTTCAAAAAGTTCAACTTTTACGTAGCAAATTGGTTTTATATTAAAAATTTTTAAAAAATCAACTTTTTTTTCGAAAATGTTCACTTTTTGGAAAAATTAGATTTTTCTCAGAATTCCGGTTTTTAGAATTTTTTTTAGAATGTTTACTTTTTTGGAAAATGTTAACCTTCTGTCATCCAATTTATTTCGGCTTTTTTTGAGATATGTTTTTTAAGGAATTTAACTTTTTTCAAAATTTTTATTTTTTATGAAAATTTTGACTATTTCTCAAGAATTTTTGCCTTTTTACGAAATTTCGACTTTTATGTAATAAATGGTATTTTTATTTAAAAAATTCGAACTTTATGTGAAAATTTCCAATTATTTCGAAAATTGAATTTTTTTCAAACTGCTTTCAGAATTTTCACTTTCTGAAAATCTTACACGTTTGTTATCCAATTTGGGTGTTTTTCTTAGGATATGACTTTTTCAGAATTTAAACTTTTTCCAAAATTTCGACTTTTTGTGAATTTCCACTTTTTAAAAAAATTTCAACTTTTTCTCGAAGTTTCGACTGTTATGTAGTAAACTGGATTTTTATTTGAAACATTTAAAAACTCGACTCGCTAAAATTTATTAATAAAAACAAATAGAAACTAATAGAAAAATATCCGCCTTTAAATGCCGCAATTTTGAATAAAATATATTTTGGGGAAAATTACAACTAAATGCATGCCATAAATGAGAGAAGATAATTTCAACAAAGAGACTTCTCATTATGTTATTATTAAATCTATGTATCGATGTCTAGTATTAGTTTTGACCAAATGTAAATTTACATCATTAAAAGTTTTCGAAAAAGCAGTAATTAATAAAAAAATCCAAGTTATATATTTCAAGTTTACGCAAAAAAATCTAGACATTAAACAAAGTCGAACTAGATAAAAAAAAACTCAAGTTTTAAACAAAAAATTCATCAACAAAGGTAACTTTCGAGTTTAGGTTTTAAAGTTAAACCAAAAAAATAAATATATTACATTTAAACTGAAAATTTAAAAAAAGTCGAAAGCATCGAAATTTATTTTAAAAAATGAAGTAATTTCAGAGCTTAGAAAATTCAATCCTAAACACAAATTTTTAACAAAGTAATTTTAAACGAAAACATTGAGGTTTAACACAAAAATACTTGAAAATCTTTTTAAAAAATTTTTTTAGAGAAAAGGAACTTTTGAGGAATGATTCGAAATTTGTCAAAAAAGTTCGTTATTTTCAAGAAAAATTCGAAAATTAAAAAAAAGTCGAACTTTTAAGGAAGAATTATCCTAAAAATGTTTTGAAGAAAAACTTAATGAATTCTTTTGGAGAAAAAAGCTGAACCTTTGAAAAATATTCGCAACTTTGATAAAAAAAAATCAAAATCTGATCCCAAGTTGATCAGGTTTTTTTGACAAAAAGCACAATTTCAATTGTAATTTTGAACTTTTTAATTAAAAATAAATTCTTTTACAATTTTAAAAAATCCTTTGTAAAAATGCATTTTGTTCCAAATAGTGGCAAATATTACAAAAAAATGCAAAAGTTTTCGTGTCGCAAAATTGTAACTAATGTCGTTGATTGAATTCAATCACCGCTAATATTCAAGAGTGCCACACTAACAGAAAAAGGTTGAAAATCACTGCATTAAAGAAGACTTTCTACTGGTGCATTGGGGCTGGACAGGCATAAAATATGTGCATTCTTTATAACTTTCGAGACCAATAGAGTGTATTTAGAGATGGATAGATTAAAAAGTTGACTTCATAGACATAAACTGACGCACTGATTGAATAAATTATTATTATTCAATCAACGACTGAGGATTCAAAAGCTAAAAATTAGTAGAAAACAAGTCACAGATTTAAGACAACAAAATTACTGTTCCCCAATGTTATTAGTTCTTCGCCTGAAAACAGGACAATTTTATGTCCCCAGATTTTTTTGGGGACACCAGGAGAAAGAATAGAAAAAAGGGACGGTCCCGTTTAAAACAGGACGTATGGTCAGATTACCTTTGACCCGATTTTTTACACATCTGTTTTTAAGTGACTTTTTTTGGTGAAATGGACTGGCCCTTGGTTATCTTCAAAAATTTAAATACAAATCTACTCTCCTGAAATCAAGAAGGATTAAAAAACACAACAAAGGTTTCTCTAACTTGATTTTAGGAGACAAGATTTGTATTTCAATTTAAGATACTTATGAAAATAACAAAAGGTTCAGAATTGATAACCTGGTCCACCCTGAATCTAAGCAAAACTTTAACCTTTACTTAATGGACATACCCTGTTGACAAGCATATCAATAGCTTGTGTAATGGCTATGAGGTTATTATAACACGGCGCCAAAGTGTCCATGAAAATATCAACAAGGCTGTCAAATTGGCCTGGATCCAAAGACAGAGTGTTTATCAAGTTTTCCAACCGCCTTTCATCCAATTCTTGATCCAACCTTTCATTTTCGGCACCCGATTTGTATGCATTTATGTAATTCTCAGTTGCACTCGGCTGCGGCTGTGTCGAAGACTTGTTGATTTTGAGTCTCTCCTGAACCGAGGTCAATTTGGGTGTTGGTGTCGCTTGAGGATGCCCTGGCGGGTACCATTCGGCCGCCTCAACGGACAAAACATAATTAGAAACTCTATAATTGTCACTTTTCACAATATTGTCCGTTAGTCCTAAGTTTGTTGACGAAGTATTGGGTAGTCTAAGATTTTTTGGTGTTTCGGCGTGCTCGTCCCAAAGCGGTGCAGAATTTTCCATTTTGAAAATGTCGCCTCGATTTCTAATTTAGAATCACTTCAAAACCACTTCATTGGATGAATATATCAACAAACGTACATAAAATTTATGCATTAAAATGCAAGGAAGGACGCAAAACCCAACTTCACAAGTCAATAATTGGTTCTTGGCGTTTTTGTCATTCTGTCATATGTCATTGAAATTTTGCCTTGTTGCCGCATTTATGAACTTCCTGTCCTATTCAAACAAAAGTAATTAAGTTCGTAAATAAAATGGTGCCACCCGAAAGCTGAAAAGGTTATGAATTTGTATCCAGTTATGTGTATTATATTGGAATTTAATAAAAAATATGATACTATATCCAATAAATTTCTAAAATTAAATTTTTGACGGCAACCAACTTTACACCAATGATGTTTGTATTGTTATCAAATGTAACTAAATGAAAATACGTATTTGCCACGGATTATAGAATAAGGATAGTGCACTAACCTAACTTAACCTTTCTCTATTGACCATGTATAAAAATTTGACTGAAATGCGCCTAAAAAGTGGAGTAGTTCCGACTATTTCTTTTCTCTCTCGTTCAACAGTTGTTTAATAGTCATATTCATTTACTTGGTTCCCCATTGGTAGTAGAAATCCATCATTCCTGATATCAGGAGAGCGTACTACCTACTCTTTACACGCTTTTTTGGCACCGTTTTTTACCTTTGTACACTATTCTTACGGATTATAGTAATAGGATAGTGCACGAACGTAGAAAATGGTGTCCAAAAAGCGTCTAGAGAGTAGGTAGTACTTGTGTACTTGTGTACTTGTGTACTTGTGATATCAGAAGTGATGGATTTTTACTATCAATGAGGAGGAACAAAATAAATGAATATGGCTATTAAATAGCACTTCTTAAAGAGAGAGAGAGAGAGAGAGAGAGAGAGAGAGAGAGAGAGAGAGAGAGAGAGAGAGAGAGAGAGAGAGAGAGAGAGAGAGAGAGAGAGAGAGAGAGAGAGAGAGAGAGAGAGAGAAAGGGTGAGAGGGGGGAAGAGGGAGAGGGAAAGAAAGAGAGAGAGAGAGAGAGAAAATTGGAAAGTCATAATTTTTAAAAAGTCGAAATTTCCGAAACAAAACGAAGACTCATGTCGGTCTCCTAGGGGTTTTCAAAGTCACTGATTAAAAATCCGAGATCTGTTTTTCCGAAAAACTCATTTCCTGGTCGGAAAATCATGAAAATTTAACATCCTAGTGTGCTTATTGGGTTTTTGAGACAACATGATGAACCTTTTTTTCGAAATTGTGTCTCAAAGGTTTTTTGGATCACTGCTCAAGAATCCAAGGCTTGATTTTTTGAAAAACTTATTTTCCGGTCAGAAAATCAGAAAATTTCCCATTTTAAGTGTTTTGAGACAATGTAGTAAAATTTTTACTAGAACCGGTGTCTTGGGGGTTTTAGGGGTCGCTGAATCTGATGTCCGGCGAATTTTCTTGATCTTCCGACCGGAAAATGAGTTTTTCGAAAAAGCAAGCTTCAGATTCTTGATCAGTGGTCCAAAAACTCCCTGAAACACAATTTTGAAAAAAAAGTTCATCGTATTATCAGAAAACCCCAACAAGCCCACTAAGATATTAAAAAAATTTTATGATTTTCCGATCGGAAAATATTGTTTTCGGAAAAATTTCAAGAAATGTTGAAATTTTGCGAAAAAAGTCTAAATTTTGTAATAGAAATTTCCAGGAGTTCCTTTAAAGAAATTTATACAGGAAAAGCGAAACTTAGATGTTTGTCTTGAAATTTTTAAGTTTTTCGCAAAATTTCTCCAAGATTTTTTTTTCCAAATTTCGAAATTTAAAAAAAAAAGCTTTTGTAGAAATTTTGATTTTTTTTGACTTTTTTAAAAATTTATGTGTAGAAATTTCGACAATTCCCACATTTCTACTTATTTTCAAATTCTAATATCAAAATTTAAATTCCTTTCTCCAAATTTTAACTTTTTTTGTTGGAATTTCCAGTTGAATAGGGGGACAAAGGTGATCAAATTTTGCTATAAAATTTCCGAAGATACTTCGAGTTTTAACTTCAAAACTCGATCAACGCAAGAGAGAGAGAGAGAGAGAGAGAGAGAGAGAGAGAGAGAGAGAGAGAGAGAAAGAGAGAGAGAGAGAGAGAAGTAATAGTCGGACCAGGGACTTTCTTATAATTTTTTTTTAGACTAAATTCGTAGTGCACATTGTTAGTTTTAGTTTTTTGTGAAGTTGAAATAAAAAAAGGCTCCTTATTAATAAAATAAAGTTCTCTTAATTTTATGAACCCTTTGACCTTTCAAAATTTTAGCCAAAATTTCAAACTGAAACTTAAAAATTTGAATAAAAATTGTTTTATAAAACATTAACAGTCTACAGTCGAAATTTTCGATAATAAGTAAAAACTAAAATAGAAACTTAAGCGGGGCTGCAAGGCGCCTCTTACGAAAAGAAAAAAAAAGGACGCAAGGGCAGCAACTGCCCAGCTCTCCTCTTCTACAAGCACTGTGGAAGCAAGGGCAGCAACTGCCCAGCTCTCTCGATGGGAGCGGTGTCCGAATCCGAATCCGAATCCGGCTCCGAATACCATACCCCAAGTCCAACTACTCAGCTGGCAAACACAAAAGGTGCTAAGGTCAGCCATGGCACAAGGCCCTATGCTCAGGCCGCTATTAATTGTGACCGGGTAGTACCCATTCTCGAAAACTATTCGTACAGAAAATTGACTCAACCAGAAGTTGAATCAACCAAAATCCTTATACGGGAACTCATTGCTGGTATACCAATGAGAATTGTCTTTGCCTTATTCGAAGGAATATGGGAAAGGGACGGTGCAGTTGGCTGCAGTACCGAAGCTACTGGGTTGTGGCCGAAAATTCCAATCCCAAAGAATAAATTGAACGGGGAGATCGTCCTGAGGGCAGTACAGATGACCTTCACCGTCACCGGCTGGTAGTCTACGTGGAAGACCCCAAAATAACGGTATAAAAAACCTTATGGTTCTTAGATCAACTAAACAAAGAGCTGCAGGTCGCAAACTGGATTGTGGTGTGGGGCATGTCGGGACGCCAAAAGCGCATACTTTTCTGCCCTGATACCCGAATCGGCAATGACAGGTCTGAAAACCTGTAACCTTTGACTTCAGTGCGGAGTTCTTAGAGCGGCTGTAAAGCTGATAGAGAAAACTCGCAAGGAGAAGAAAAAAACTGCACCCCCTTGGGAGGTGTCATCTTGATTTTTATGGTGACTAACTCTCTGCGGATAGCACAGATTAACCTACATCACTATAAGGCGGCTTCGTCAATTTTGATGAGGCAGCACTCTTTGATGCAAGCAAGTTTATCAATAATCAAGAGCCCTTGATTCTTGAATAACGAAATAAAAGGTTTTAGAGGGCAAGATGTTTTACACCATGCCAGCAAAAACGAAAAAGTGAGAAGCTGCATCCTAGCCAAAAGGCTGAATGCAGTCTTCATACCCAAACTCAGCCGAGGAGATCTAGGTGTCATACAATTGAGACTAAAACTGAATAGCAATCCTTTGGAAGTATTAGTGGCAGTGGCGGCTGGTGACTTTTTAACAGGGGGTGCGCAGATGCAAAAAATATTAATAGTTAAGAGTTTAGGTGACTCCGATGCCGCAGCAAGGTATTAAATGTAGGAGAAACAAAAGTGATACACAGGGTGTGATATTTAATAGTATTTTTACGAATTAAATTTAATTACCATCTAATAACAAAATATTTTCGGGTTATCATCTCTAAATTATATTGATTGAGTACAAAAAAAAAACATTATCGACATTTCTGAGCCTTTTTAAAGCACTCTGTGCGGTTGAACCTCGCTACCGCTTTACGTTACTTAATTAAATTTATTTGCTTTCATAGGAATAAAATTATATTATTTTTTAATGCAAACTGCATTGAAAGATAAAATGTATTTTATTACAAAGTTGTAATTAAACTATACAAAAACACAAAAAAAAATATTTTCTATAAATAAAATCCGCTCTGCGACCTTTTAAGGAAATAAAGTGTTCTATTACTTTTTCATCTCCTGCACCATATTTTTGTTGATAGACATCATCGCTAATGCATTTAAACGATCATTGTTCATAGTATTGCCTAAGAAACTTTTAATTCTTTTAAGCGTCGAAAAACAGCGTTCTGATTCTGCAGTTGTCATTGATGTTGTTAAAATTATATTTAATAATTTTACTGTTTCAGAAAATGTTTCAGTTAAATTATTTTCTGACATAAATGACAATAAATTAACGGCACCAATAATATCAACATGATCCGGTCTTGAATAAATAACTGTCAGTTCTGTTTTCAGTCGAAGCGCAGATATGTGTGGATAAGCAGAAGTCACAGCTTCGAAAATACTAACTGGAAAAGTAGCTGCAAATCTTTTAAATAGTTGATTTTTAAATAGTTCAGCAGCTAGAATGTGTCCACGGTACGAAAATCACTCCTTCATTTGTGTTATGATTACGTCGCAGATTTCTTTGGCATACACACTTTTTTGTAAATGATCATCACTTCTTTTCCTTCTTCTACTTGGAAAGTTTGTATTGACGCATTTCTCAATGTCTTCTGTTTAATTTCTAATGGTAGAAATGGTGTTTTCAAAATTTACCATGTCTTTTTGCAGCTGTATACTGTCCTTATTTCTCGACTGAATTTGATTATAAAGAACGTGGAAGTGTGGAAGAATTTTGTGAAACAATGTCAACCAAAACATAAATTCTGTGTCTTCTAAAGCTCGTCTGAAGCCGGAAACTTCATTTAAAGTTGCACCATTTGTACATCGTTTTTCTATTTTTTCTTCAGCTTCATTAGCTCTTCCCGGTTTTCATACACAGTATTTACTGTTCTAATATTATGATTCCACCGAGTTCCTGCCACATTGAACAATCTCTGTTTGACAATTTCTTTAAAGACATCACATGGATTAGACGAATTTAGAAAAAAAAAGCAGGAATAGCGCTGATAGGTTATTAAAAAATACACGAACTTTGGAATGTTCTACATTATAGGATTAAGCTGGTCAGGCACGTAGCCAGGATTTTCGTTCGGGGAGGGTCCAACTCCCCCGCTTTTTTTATGTTACAGACACAAACTTCTTCGAAATGAGCAATATTGCAAAATTTAAAAAAAAAGTTAAGTTGTTAATTCAATAAACGTCTTGATCTTTTACTTAGTGCTCATTTTTTACTTTTGCGTAAAATTTTCAATCTTAACTTCGAAATTTGAACTATAATTTGAAACTCTAAAGTTCGACTTCAGTCTCGATATTTAAATCTTTCAAATCTAGTCTATCTCGACATTTTGAAAAAAATTAGAATTACCCAGTATTTTTTTTAAAACACGTGATTTTTAAACTTTTTAAAACAGCTTCAAATTTCAGATCAAAGACGAAATTAGGAATATTATTAAAGATGAAATAAAAAAATTTCAATAGAAGCTATCATTTTAATTTGTAATTTCGATTTTTGTTGAAACTTTAAATTTATTTTAGAAAGGAAAAGGATGAATCTGAAAATCTTCAGGAAAAGCAGAAATTTGGACGAAAAATTAAAAGAATGACAAAAGAAAAGAACTTAATCAAACAAAATCTAGGAGCTTCGAAGTTAAAGTCAATTTTTTTTTAACTAAAAATGTCGAGTTTACCGAAATATTTAGAAAAAATTTAAATATTAAGAAAAAACCGAAAATTTTCTGATGAAGCGAAAATTTTTGGGTTTAAACTAGAATTTTTTTAAAAAGTAGAAATTTCGTGAGTCGAATTAAAATTTGAAAAAATTAAAGCACACAATTTTAAATGCAAAGCGAAAAATTTAGAAAAGAAATAAAAAAAACTGAAATTGTAAAATAAAGATCTTTAGAAAAATTTAAAATTTTAAACAAAAAAACGCAAACATTATAAAAAATATTTCTAGCTAAAATAAAAATTTTAAGAAAAACGAAATTTATAAAATCATTTTTTTAGAAATTTCGATTTTAAAGTCGAAATGGAAAAATAAAAATGTTGATATTTCTAAATTATTTCAAAATGTTAAATAAAAATTAAGCCTTAAAAACATCAAAAGTTGGAATTTCAAATGAAAATTTCGTTTAAATAAAAGGAAAATTAAAAGTTCAAACTTCAATTTAAAAAAAAGTTTATATTTTTAAACTAAAATGAATATTTTGAAAATAATGTCAAAATGCGTATAAATATGTTTATCAAAAGAGAGAAATTTCTGAAAAAGTTGAAATATTGAATTTAAATCAAAAATTAAAAGAAAGTTGAAAGGATTTTATAAAAGAAGTTGATATTTCGAAAATTTCTAAAAATAGTCGAAATTTAGAAAAATGTTGCAATATATAGAAAATTTATTATTCAAAAGTAAAACATTTTTGAGAAAAAACACCAGAATTCGGCAAAAAATTATTTATACGTCCTTGGAATTTAAAAAAATAAATTAATGAAATTGATTATGTGCTTACAGACACGTAAAATTGAAGAAAATAATTTAGAATTTTCAATTTAAACTCGGAATTTTGTTAAATTATCAAAATTTCTAGAAAATATTCTTCAGAAAATATAAGAAGACACATTAATTATTTTTACGTATTCATCCATTTTATTTTTTTTTCATTTTGGTAATTAGTAAAAATAAAGAATAAAATCTAGTGACCTTAACATTATATAAATTTGACAAATAAAAACGTGAAACTTACCAAAGAAAAATTTCCTAATATCCATTTTAAGTTCACGTATTTAACTTATCACCGATCAAGAGTCGACTTGTCGACTAATTCTTAACTCGTACCATAATCATAATTTGTATTGTATTTCCTATGATAATTTGGCAATATGAAATATGATCTAATATAATAAAGTAGATTAGGTATAAGAATATGTCCTTTGACTGCAATGCCGCTGCTGCACATACGTGACGATTGAAGCATATATTGGGAAGCCTTGAGCTCATTGCCAATTTTTCTTAAAATGCCTACATGGCGATTTTGCTTATAAATTGAGTAGTTAGCAATTTCGAAAATTATTTACATGCTTAAATATAGAATCAACCATTTTTCTATTGATATTTCAATTAGTATCATCGTAAATTCTTTGGCGAATATTCATTTCGGGGGGGGGTCCGGACCCCTTGGACCCCCCCCCTGGCTACGTGCCTGAAGCTGGTGAACATAACAGTGAACATAATGGGCATAAGGATAATTTGATTTAATTTGGGTCTGCACTCCATTTATAGAGCCACTCATAACATTTGCACCATCGTAAGTTTGTACAATTAATTTGTGAGGTGTTTGCAAAATTAAAGAGTCCAGTTCTTCTTCGATACATTCTGTTATGCCTTTGGCGGATTTGTCTTTAAGTCTTTTAAATCCCCAAAAGTTCTCACAAATTGTACTATTACGTACATATCTAAATGTCAATACCAACTGACACCAATTAGTTACGTCTGTAGTTTCGTCACATTGAACAGACAGAAATTCTGAATCTCTAATTTGTTTACTGATTTTATCTCTGCAAATCGCCAGTATAGAATTTAATATTTCATTTTGTATGGTTTTTGATGTTCCCTGAAAAACGGTTGCAGTTTTTAAATGTTCTTGAAGGGTTACATCTAATTTAGCGGAAAAATCGACAAGTTCCCTAAATATTTCACGATTTTATGATTGTTCACTTTCTTCATGACCTCTGAGTGCTAATTCGAATGCGCTGCAAAATTTCATGCAGGAAGTAATTCATTTCAAAATATAGCGATTTTTTCTAACTTTCTCATTATATTCCATTATATGTTGCCTATGAGCAGAATTAAGTTCAGCTATTATAATATTGACTTTTCCAAGTAAAGCGACCGCTGTGCAAGCATTAATATGACTATGCGATCCCTCATGTTTTTTAATAATAAATAGTTAAATCTTTTATTTCGGTTCTAGCCCAACTTAAATCTGACAGTGAAAACCCCGGTGGATTGTAAAATAACACATACGCAAAACAGTACAGCAAATTCGTTACCTCGCAACCACATATACAGTTATTCTTCTTATAGGTATTCGTAGAAAAATGCCTTGTAAACGCTCTTTTTTTAGATTTTTTTTTCACACTTCTGTTCTAGTTTTAACATTGGCAAAGGTCTACCTAGTTCTTTTATTTTTACTTTTTCTTCCAGTGGAAGTTAACTAAAATCTTTTTTTTTTAATAAAAAACTGGTACTGTTCATTTTAAACACAGAATTAAATCTTAAATCTAAAGGAAAATACTGAAACTGAAAAACATGCACTTCAAATTTTTACGCGTACTGTCAATGTCATCATTAGTAGGGCGTGTTCATTCAGCGACTATTTTCCCTATAATTAGAACGAAATCAACAAATTAATAATTAGACCCTAGAATGGGTACTGCTATCTCTTTGTGAATAGCGGTACTGTTAGCAGTTAGGCCTGTAAACGGCAGGATTAGTAATCGCAATCAGATCAGCCGGCACCTACGCACCTTGCATCATAAACCGTAAATACACACTCCAAACTCTGTCTCGTACTCACCATTTGGCAATAGCGCATAAGCGGGGTGCAGCGTTCCCCGGGCTAGCTTTAACGCGGTGTATCTGTAGTTTATTTCTCCGCATCCCGTTGAGGCAGACAACCACGCTAGGTGCATAATTCTGCGCGCACCAACGTATTTCAATTTCCTCATAATATATAATATAATGAAATTAAACGTTTGCGTACGTTATTTCAAGTCACTCACAAGTATTAGTTAATTAGTATTGTTACGTGCGTTATCGGTTCGAATTGATACACGTGATGGATTTATTCCCACTTTATTACTAAACTCAACTTGAATCACCACAATTTACAATTAACTCACTTCTACTAACTTACTAATTGCACTGATTCTAACTGACTGACTCGAGGGAAAACTGACCGCCTTTTTATAGTTTCGGCCCGCGTTCTTCCAGAATTTTCGGCAGATAAGGCTTATCGAATGCCGAAATTTCTGGAACGCTTATCTGCCGTTTGTTTCGTTATCGCGGCCGCTTTCCCTTTATCAGAACCTTCTAGAAACTTTTTTTATTTACTAAATTCTACAATTCTATTCTAAATCCTATTTCGTCTATTTACATTGCGTTACACTGCCTCCCCCTTAGAAATGATCGTCCCGATCAGTTCCAATCAGTCACTTCGCCACTAAATTTGCATAGTCTGTTCAGGTGTACCACTTTCATTTTACTCCTGGAGCTACGCTGGATCCTGTATACCAAGTCGTTGATCCTCTTCAGCACTTTGTACGGCCCTTCCCAAGATGGCGTAAACTTTGGCGAAACTCCTTTCTTTCGCTGAGGGTTGTATAGCCATACCAACTCGCCCTCACTGAAACCACCATGATTGGCACTCACGTCATACCTGGCCTTCATCCGGTCCGTCGCCAAGTTGATCTTCGTCCGCACCAGAGCATGCGTCTCCAGTATCGCTTCCCTCAAGTCATCTACGAAACCCATCGTTTCCCTGGGGGCCTCCCTTGGTGATCCAAACACCAAGTCACACGGAAGCCGCAGTTCCCTCCCGAAGATCACTTTTGCCGGGGTCTGACTTGTAGTTTCATGAGTTGCCGCGCGATAGGCCATCAGAAACAATGGTAGATGTCGGTCCCAGTCGGTCTGATGTTTGGAAACGACCTTCGAAAGATGTTCCTCTAAGGTCCTGTTAAATCTCTCCACCATTCCGTCAGACTGTGGATGAAGAGGTGTTGTTCGAGTTTTCCTTATTCCAAGAAGACGACACACCTCTTGGAAAACCCCCGATTCAAAGTTCCTTCCCTGGTCCGAATGCAGTTCTAAGGGAACACCAAATCGACAGATAAAGTTGTCCACAAGAACCCTTGCGACTGTGGTGGCTTCCTGATTCGGGATGGCATAAGCCTCAGGCCATTTACTGAAATAATCCATGGCCACCAGGATGTACTTGTTTCCATCGTCTGAAGCTGGGAATGGTCCTGCCACATCGATTGCAATTCTTTCAAATGGAGCTCCCACATTATATTGCTTCAGGGCCCCTTTGGTTCTCGTACGAGGACCCTTGGATGCAGCACAGGTGACACATTTCCGACACCACCGCTCGACGTCCTCCCTGCAGTTAACCCAATAAAACCGTTTTCGAACCTTCTCCAGGGTCTTGTTCATCCCTAGATGTCCACCAGAGGTCCCATTGTGCACCTCCCACAAGACCTGTGGAATCTTCTCCTGAGGCACCACCAACTGCAAGTTGACACGCTTTCCATCAGCGCTTTCCCATGCTCTCTTCAGTACCCCGTCCTCGACCTGAAGGGATTTCCATTGAGCCCACAAATTCTTAAGAGCTGGACTTCCGTCGGAAACCTCTTGCCGTTCCGGTCTGTCTCCAGCTTCTTTCCATTCCAATATGGGTCCGATATCAGCGTCGCTCCTCTGTAGCTTCCGAAGGCCTTCAACAGTCCATTCGTCTTCTGGCTGGACAGAAGTGACCCTTATATCCATCATGTCCTCATGTTCCTCAACTCGTTTGCAGTGTTTGCAATCACCACAAGGTCTTCTGGACAAAGCGTCAGCGTTGTTATGCTGTCGACCCGGTCTATGATGCACCTTGAAGTGATACTGCTGAAGCCTTTCTAACCATCTAGCCGTCTGTCCCTCCGCGTTCTTCATTCGGAGTAACCAAGAAAGTGCCGAATGATCTGTCCTGATAAGGAATTCTTGCCCATACAAGTTCTTGTGGAAGTGTTCCACGGCCTTCACTATCGCAAGAAGTTCCTTCCTGGTGGTGCAATAGTTCCTCTCCGGCTTCGTCAGGATCTTGCTGTAATATTCGATGACTCTTTCTTCACCGTCTTGAACTTGGGACAGCACATCCCCAATGCCGACGTTACTGGCATCAGTGTCTAACACGAACTTCCCATTCTGCTGAGGATACGCCAAGATAGGGCTTGTACACAAGGCGGACTTCAATTTTCGGAAAGCGGTATCACAGTCTGGAGTCCAGACGTACGGCCTTCTTCCTTCCGTTAGTTGATGCAACGGCGCAGCGATGTTGGCGAAACCTTTCACAAATCTTCTGTAATAGGTGCACAGCCCCAAGAAACTCCTCAGTTCATGTTTGTCTTTGGGTCTTGGCCAGTCACGAATTGCTTGAGTCTTGCTGACATTTGTTTCAACTCCTGCGGCTGATACAGTGTGACCCAAAAATTCTACTTTCCTTTGGAACAAAGAGCACTTCTTTGGATTCAGCTTTAAGTTGGCTTGCTTTAATCTGTCGAAAACTTCTTGAAGATTTTCCAAATGTTCTTTAAAGCTCTTGCCCATCACCATGACGTCATCTAGGTAAACCAAACAAGTTTTCCAAGTGAGTCCTCGAAGTACCAGTTCCATTAGACGTTCGAAAGTAGCCGGTGCATTGCATAGTCCAAAAGGCATAACTGTGAACTGATATAATCCACTCCCAGATGAAAAGGCCGTCTTTTCTTTGTCGTCGGGGTCTATGCTTACTTGCCAATATCCACTTTTCAAGTCCAAAGTTGAAAACCAGGTGGACCCAGACAAGGTCGTTAGGGTGTCATCAATTCTTGGCAAGGGGTAGCTGTCCTTTTTAGTGACGTCGTTTAATTTCCGGTAGTCGTCACAGAATCTTGTTGACCCGTCCTTCTTTGTAACCAAGACTACAGGGGAAGACCATGAACTATTGGACTCCTCGATGACTCCATCCTTCATCATCTTCTTAACCAGTCCCGCGACTTCCTCTTGCTTGGCCACCGGTAATCTTCTAGGGGGTTGACGAATAGGTGTTGCATCGCCGGTGTTGATTTTGTGTCGAACTACGTCGGTCCTTCCTAGATTTCGGTCTCCATCGGTAAAAACGCCGTGGTTTTTCTTTAGAAATGACCTAGCCAGAACTACTTCTTCCTTGGACAAGTGTTTCAAGTCCACTTCCAACTTGACTTGGCCAATCTTCGTTTCCTGTACTGGCGCACAATTGTCTCCCAAGGAGCTTATTGAGGCTACCGGGGTACAGACTGCCAGAGTGCTACCCTTTTTGATTGAGCGTGCTGTTGGGAACACGTTGGCAACTCTCACAGGTACCTTCTGAGATGCTTTAACCACGGATCTCGCCACTAGTAAATTCTTGGAAATGTCATAAGTCGGTTCCACTAATCCAACGCAGCCTCTTCGATGTCAACTTTCCTAATTCTCCGTGACGCCCCTGGCTCTGAAACCTTATAAGCAGCTTCAACCTCCAAGGCTCTAATCAGTGCCTCCCTTGATGTTCGTACGTTTGACAGGCGTATCACTCTCTGAACTTCCGGGTCTCTTATTCCTTCTATTCTTTTTCTTGTCGTCTTCGTTCTTCCTCCTGTTCTTTTTCTTGTCGTCTTCGTTCTTCTTCCTGTTCTTTTTCCTGTCGTCTTCGTTCTTGCTTCTGTTCTTTTTCTTGTCTTCTTTGTTCTTCATCTTGTCGTCTTCGTTCTTCTTCCTGTTCTTTCTCCTGCCGTCTTCGTTCTTCATCTTGTCGTCTTCGTTCTTCTTCCTGTTCTTTCTCCTGCCGTCTTCGTTGTTCATCTTGTCGTCTTCGTTCTTCTTCCTGTTCTTTCTCCTGCCGTCTTCGTTCTTCATCTTGTCGTCTTCGTTCTTCATCGTGTTCTTTAAACATTGCGAATAACGCTTGCATTTGTTGTTCCATTTTGGCCGATTTTAATCTCGTATCCATAAAGCGTAGTAGAATGTACAAGATTTTACTTGACGCGCCTCGTATAACCTATTTAGCAGTTTAAAACGTCCGAGATAAAGTCAATTACGGCACCTGGCAAGACTTTTTCTTCGAGTAATAAAGCACAATACACGAATAATCCCACTTCTGACACCAGATGTTACGTGCGTTATCGGTTCGAATTGATACACGTGATGGATTTATTCCCACTTTATTACTAAACTCAACTTGAATCACCACAATTTACAATTAACTCACTTCTACTAACTTACTAATTGCACTGATTCTAACTGACTGACTCGAGGGAAAACTGACCGCCTTTTTATAGTTTCGGCCCGCGTTCTTCCAGAATTTTCGGCAGATAAGGCTTATCGAATGCCGAAATTTCTGGAACGCTTATCTGCCGTTTGTTTCGTTATCGCGGCCGCTTTCCCTTTATCAGAACCTTCTAGAAACTTTTTTTATTTACTAAATTCTACAATTCTATTCTAAATCCTATTTCGTCTATTTACATTGCGTTACAGTATATTACTACTTTGTGCTTAAAAATGAAATAAATCCAAATCTTTTACATTAAATAAAAAAGAATAGTTCGCTCATTTCAGGAGGAGCGCGCGCTCTCGCGCTCTTTAAGACCAGCCGCCACTGATTAGTGGCGTCGGTTTACATGACCTACGAAACGGAGGAACCAGCATCAGGCGATATTAGGAGGCTAGTTAAATTCTCAGAGGATGGAAGGCTTAATCTTCTCATGAGATGCGATGCGAACGTGCACCAGGTAGCATGGGGCTGTTCTGCCATCAACCAAAGAGGATAAAGTTTTCACAAATTCCTCTTAGGTACAAAACTTATTACACTCAATCTAGGTAATGAACCTACATTCTTGGACTGTAGAAGACAGAAAGTTATAGACATAACTCTTGCGACATGGGAGATTAGTGATGCGGTCCAGAGCTGGAAGGTTTCACATGAGCTTTCTGGGTCAAACCACAGGAAGATTCAGATCATACTCTGCCACGAAAGGATTACAGAGCAAAGTCGAAATCCTCGACTTACAAACTGGAATGGGTATAGGGCTGCCTTAGTGTATAGGTTGCAGCGCGTCCCTTTCAGCTTACAAACAAAGAAGCAAATACAGACAGTTGCTGAAGTAATTCAGCAAAGCCTCAAGCAGGAGGCCTTTGAAGAAAACTGCGCTGTCAGGAACAGAAACCAGAAGTCAGAGGTTAGCTGGTGGACTAAAGACCTAGCGGAACTCAGGATTAAGGTAAGGAAAGCCTTCAATAAGGCACGAAGCAGCAGGGTGGAAAATGAATGGATCACCTTCAGAAACCTGTAGAAAGAATATAGCAAGGCTATAAATGTCGCTAAAAATAAAAGTTGGGAAGAGTACTGCCAGGAAATAGAAAACCTTACTGAGGCTTCTAGACTGACCTGGATCCTATCCACAAAGAAACCAGCTCAACCAAGCTGTTTAAAAACCTCCACGGGACATATATATGCTGAAACGGTGGAAAATACAAATCAAAATTTTGAGAGGCCTAATTTTGTGAAAAGACGTAATTTTCAGATAAAGTCAAATTTTAAGAAAATAAAATCGCAAATTTCAAAAACATTGTTTTCAAAATTTAAAATTCAATAAAGACGTTGAATTTACAAGAAATTTCTCGAAATCCTCAAAAATATTTTTGTCAACATCTTTATTAACATTCCGACCTAATTTAGAGAGATAGTGAACATTTTCAGCACCGAAAAGTCGTAATTTGTTGAAAAGACAAATATTCAGAAAAATTGCAAAATTTTGAAATAAATAAACAATTTTTGAAACGAGTAAAAGAGTAGGATTTTGAAAATAAAATCAAAATTTCTTAAAAGACCAATTTTGAGGAAAAGGCGAATTTTTGGTAAAAAGTCTATTTTAGAAAGTCAAAATTTTAGGAAAAAAGAAACATTTGCCAGTCAAAAGGGGGAATTTCTATAAATATTAAACATCGGATATTGGATATTGGGATAAAAGTCAAAATTTAAAAAAATCAGATTCTAAGTGATTGAAATTTAAAAATATCGGCATTTGGAAAAAAAATGAAATTTTGAGAAAACTTCGAAATGGATAAAAAATTAAATATTTTGAAAACAAAGCTAACTTTGTCTTCAAAATATTGATATCTTCAAATGTTAAAAAAAAAGTCGAAATTTAAAAAAAATGGTGGAAACTCTGAGAAAAAGACAAAATTACGAGACAATGATTCTGCTAAAAGGATCTAATTTTCATAAAAAACGTTTAATCTTGGTGAAATTTTGCCTTTTTTTCAAAATTTGTTTTTGAAATTTTGATTTTTTTTTAAATCCTACTTTTTGGGCTCTTATTTAAAGGATTGTTTATTTATTTAAAATTTCTGCCATTTTTCTAAATATTTGTCTTTTTCAACAAATCACGACTTTTAGTTTAAAATGTGATGTTTTCTGGTTCTGAAAATGTGCACTTTTCTCTTTGAATTAGATCGGAATAAAAATTGAAATACTAATCTTTCTTGGTTTCAGGGGACAAGATTTGTATTTTAATTTTTTTAGATAACCAAGGACCAGTTCGTTTCACCAAAATTATAGATAGGAATGTTAATTAAAATGTTAAAAAATATATTTTTGGCAATTTCAAGAAAAATATTTCTTTTAAATTCAATGACTTTACTGATTTTTAAATTTTGAGAACCTTCAACTTTCTGGATCTCTGTGCAATGTTACAAATTTTTTTCTCGAAATTTGTCTTTTTTCTTGGAATTTCAACAAATTTTCGAAATGCACTTTTCTACATTTCGACTTTATTCGCAAAATTCGATTTTTTTCCTTCGCTAGAAAATTTCGAATTTTTTCTCACTTTCGAAATTTTTCTCAAAATGTCTATCTTTTTTTTGTGATATTGCCTTTTTCTTTAGCATAGGATTTTATGAAAAGGTTGCCCTTTTATAACCTAAATTTCCACAAATTGTGACTGGATTCTTAAAGTTTGGCTTTTTCTAAAGTTTATTCTTTACGTTTTTTCCTAATATCTCAACATCGCAGACTCTCGATTATTTGACATCAGTTTAATCAGCATTCTATGCTGTACAGTAAAAAATAATTTTAAAATGTGCCTCATATACTAGAATACCTTGAAGTCATTGGCGTATCTACGATTTTTTTCTAGGGGGGGGCTGGCCTCTGAAAAATGATGACGGATAAATGTACAAAATAAAGGCAATTTAAACTTGAAATGACGATTTCGATAATCCATTTGTGGAATGTTGCTTTAAATAAAATTACCCAAAAAGATTTTCATTGCGAAGTGTTCAATTAACTAATTATTAACTTCAAGATTTTGAGTTTTTTCGACGCCTCTAGTTTTTTTCTCGAAGTTTTAAACCTGAAAATTTGTTAAAGCCCCATTTTTTAATCAAAATTGTGATTTTTTTCAAAATTGCCATTTGAAATGCAGTTTTGACTTTTCCCCCCAAAATTTTGACTTGATGATCGAAATGTCATTTCAGAACGATTTTCATTTTATTTTCTAAATGTTGACTTTACATTTAATTTCAGTTTTTTAATAGTATTTTATTTTGCACTTTCATGTGAAACGAAATTTTCAATGCAAAAACTAAATTTAGATTTCCTCTTCATATTTCTTTAAGTACAGCCGACGAGTTATACGTGAATTGTACTTAACGGACGACGTACGATTAAACTAGCAATTTAAGTTTACAGACCATCTTCAATCACCTTGAATTATTAAAAAAAATTAAACGATCTGTTGCCATATTTAACATAGATGTTACAAGTTGTGCAGCTAAAACTAAGTATATTCATAGGCGTATCTAGAATAGGGCAAGGTGGGACACTTGCCCTTCCTGGCTCTTGAAGCCAGGCGAAAATTTATATTCAATTGAAATTTCCATTTTTTCTTCAGAATTCGTACTTTACTTGAAATTTTGACATTTATCGACAATTCCAATTTTTTTCACTTTTCGTGATTTTTCAAAAACAATTTCTTTAAGTTATGGCACATGTTGGCTTTCTCCGGAAAATTTCAAAATTTAATAAAATTTCGTTTTTTTTAGAAATTTTCATTTTTTTTGGAAATTTCGATCTTTTCCTCAAAATTTCAATTTTTTTTTAAATCTGTTTTTGCTTTTGTAATTTTTTTGAAATGTCCATAGTTTTCTCAAAATCTTTTTTGTTTGGATATTTGATTCTATTTCAAATCCAATCCTTTATGTTCCTGAAAATCTCAACATTTTCGTCCAAGTTTCTTTTTATCTGAAAATGTTGATATTTTTT
Source organism: Dastarcus helophoroides (assembly GCA_028583605.1). Taxonomy (NCBI): domain Eukaryota; kingdom Metazoa; phylum Arthropoda; class Insecta; order Coleoptera; family Bothrideridae; genus Dastarcus; species Dastarcus helophoroides. The sequence goes on along the minus strand of CM053325.1, from coordinate 51,756,938 downwards.
TTCAAAATTTGTCTTTTTATAAACAAAAATTTTCAAAATGAAACCATTTTATCAAAATTTAACTCTCATCAAATCAACTTTCTGTGCAAAATTTCCAATTTTTTCGACGTTCTCCGAAAAATTTCGAATTTCCTTTCAATTTTGAAGTTTCACTTGAATATTTCAAACCGATTTTTCAAAATTTCGCCTATTTCTACAAATCTTGATTTTTCTTCTTCAAATCTGCCTTTTTCTTAAAAGTTTCCTTATCATCAAAAATTCGAAGTTTCACCTTTATCCTCAAAATTCTCATTTTTTTGAATGTTCTTTCAAAAATTGTTTTATTTTTTTCGAAATTTCGCCATTTTTCTCAATACGTATTCATGTTGTTTCGAAATTCTGCTATTTTTCTTTATTTTTTTTTTTCTATATATTTCGACTTTTTCAAATTACACTCTCCGGAAATTTCAAAGTGCACCTATCTCAAAATTTGCCTTATTTTCGACAGTTTGAGTTTTGTGTTTCTAGAATTGTAGACTTTGTCTCCGAAATCGGTTTTTTTGAAATTTCTACTTTCTCTAAATTCATTTATGTTCTCTAAATTCGATCGGAAAGTTAATACAAAAGCAACCATGTTGAGAAAATATTTTTGTACTTAGGGAAAAAAATTGAAATTCTTTACCGAAATTTAAATATCATGTTAACATTTAAATAAAAAAGAAAGAAAAGAAAGAAAAGAACATTTTTGCCAAATTGTGATTTTTTTTGAAATTCAACTTTTTTTTTTCGTAATATTCGACCTTCGAAAATTTTGTCTTTTTTTGATTTTTCGACACTTTTCAAATTTTTCCAGAAAGAAATTTGATTTTCTGAAAATTTTGACCTTTTTTTGAAACTACATCTTTTTTTGAATTCCACTTTTTTCCGCTCTTTCTTTCCTTTTCTGGTAAATTGAAATATTTTCTAGATACATTTTCTCGAGATTTTGACAGTATTTTTCGAAATTTGTTTTTATTAATGTTCAGTTTTTTCTAATTTTTTTTTTAAATTTGACTGTGGATTTCCACTTGATATACAAATATTGTCCTCTGAAACCAAGAAAGATAAAAAATAGAACAAAAGTTGCTGTAACGCGTTTCGATAGCCAAGCTATCATCTTCGGAGCAGTGGCGGATCCAGGGGGGTGGCACCAGGGGCAAGTGCCCCCCCTCCGAGATGCTCAAGAAGTTAAAAATAAATAATTGAAAAATACGTAGTAAAATAAAAAATAAAAAATTGTAGAAATATACTTATGCTAAATTGTAATTGTATATCCATGTATTTTAACAGCTAATCTGACATAGACATAACATCCGGTGATATAATTCGTAATACTTTTGCTGATTAGATTTCTTGGGACACAGCGGCACCTTCTTTGGTACATTTTCGCGAATTGTAAAGTAAACATTGCCGAGGATTTTATGTTGTCGAACGTACAACTATTTATGTTTTCAAGCGTTTAAATGTTTACTAATCAAATCATTGACTTCAGCAAATTCAAGAAAAATTATTTTCTGCAGCAGGATTGTTCTGCTCGAAATTTAGATCTTCATGAAGCGATAAAAAATATCTACTTATTATTTAATTTATTTGTATAACTCAACTTTGTAGGCTTACATTTTTATAATGATGTATCTTTTATGAAGTTTTCAGCAAGATATTTATAAACTGCTTCTTCAAAAGTACATTTATCATTAAATGTTTATCGATATCTAAACGATTACATCAATTATTATAGGTTAAAGCCCGGATCGTAAGGCAAAGTAAATCATCAAAATAGAGAAAAGAAACAGGTAATTGAACAAATTAAAAGATAATTTTTCCCAAAGTACTGATGACCTTAAATACTCTGGTTTGAATACGTTCCCCAAAAGTGCACCCATAACTCCAGAAAAAATTTTGTTTGAGCTGCTCTCTTCTACAAGACAATTAATGACAGTTTAGAAATTAACTTTCTTTTAGTTTTTTTAATTCCAATTTTAACTTTTTCCTTAAAATTTTAATTTCAAATACGAAACGTCAATTTTTTAAGAAATTTGTGTTTGTCGCTTTTCTTTTCCAAATTTTAATGCCAATATTTCGAACTTCAACCCATTTCTAAATAAATTTTATGAATTTGCAAGAAATTTCAAAACTTTTCTCAAAGTTACAAGTTTACACTTTTATTTTTAATTTTTCATTATTATTTTTTTTATTCCATGGGGGTTTGTGGCGCCGGAAACCATCTTGGAGTATTAAAAAACGTAATTCTTAAATCGATTTATAATTAACTGGATATAATTAATTTAAGCCCGCTGCCTTTGGGTGTATGTGCAAATGCAAACTGTACGACATATACAGGGATCTAATAATTAAAATAAAAAAAAAAAGTCTAAACAATGCCATTCATAATGATATTCGAATATTGATAAAATGTAATTTAAAACGACTAATTTTTTACTCTCTGGGTTCGGTTAGATACATTTTTTGAGGTCTGCTTTAAACTACATAACAGAACCGAGGCTGATAATACATGGATTATCGCCTAGCAGAAATTCTTCTAATAAATAATCGACTTGATTTTATGGGCTTTGTGCTTTGTAACTAGTGATTTTCTTATTTAGGAATGTAATCTGATGCTGTGACGCCACAAAATAAATAACTTATTTTGTGGTGATGCAGAAGTTATCAAATTGCACATTGATTTTTTTCAGTCAGTCTCAGTGGCGGCTGGCGTATAGGCACTGTGGAACTGCAGCACCCCCAATTTGGCTTACGACTTTTGTTCTCAAAATTTTCTAAACACTTTTCATTGCGCAATTTTTTGTAGAAATTTTAAATTTTCTCCGATTTCTTTTTATAGAAATTTTAAATTTCTTTTACGAAGTTACGACATTTAAAAACCTATTTTATTTTTAATTTTGATCAAAATCACATTTTCAAAAACTAATTTTTGTAAAAGTTTCAAGGAAGTAATCAATATTTCGAGCAGGAATTAAAATGTTAAGAAAAAACTCAAATTTATTTGAAAATGTCAACATTATGAGAAAATAATTACAATTTCAAGAAAAAGTCTTAATCCAACTCATCTCGCATTTTACTATTTCTCTAAAAAATAATTTTCGAATTTTTACCTCAAATCTCATTTTGTATAAAAATTTTGAGTTTTTTTCAGGTATTTCGATTTTTCTAGGAAATTTTGATTTTTTCTGCAAAGTTTCCATTTGTCCTAAATATTTTATAAAAAGAAATTTTCTCGAAATGTTTCTTTTTCCTGTTCCTAAAATTCTTAAAAGTTCGTGTAGAAATTCCAGCTTCGCCAGATTTTTTTTGTGTTCCTCTAATTTGCTTTAAAAATGTCAATTTTTTTTACGACTCGTTGACAATTTAAAGTTGAAGTACAGAATTTGTCCCCTGAAACCAAGAAAGATTAACAAAACACAACAAAGGTTGCTCTAACGCGTTTCGACAGTATATCTCTAAAGATGACAGCTTGGCTGTCCAATCTTTTTTAATCTTTCTTGATTTCAGAGGACAAGTTCTGTATTTCAATTTTTGAAGATAACCAAGGAATAGTCCGTTCCACCAAAACTTTAAGTTCATTTTATTTTGTAGTTTTGACAAAAATTATTTGGAAAAAACCCTGAAAGCTCTATAAAAATTTCAACGTTTTGGGAAAAACAAAAAATTTCGATTTTTTTGTAAAAATATTTCAATTTTTTTTTCAAATTTCGATGTTTTCTCCAAGAAATTTTGCTGTAAACATTTTATTGTGCAAAGAATTTTTTTTGAAATTTCGACTTTTCCTGGAGATTTTGTCTTTCAAATATTTTTCTTGTAGAAATTTTAATTTCTCTCTAATTTACTTTGAAAATTTAAAAGTTTTTTCAACGAAATTTTAATATTTTAAAAGTCATTTTATTTTGTAATTTTGATAAGAAAGTAAAAATTGTTAAGTATAAGTTTAGGAAAAATAAACTTCAAATTTGCATAAAAATAAGAAAACTTTGAGAAAAATATTAAAATTTCTAGAAAAAATGAAGCTTGTATATTACACCCTTTTTTACAATTTGATATTTCTCTAAAAAATTACTACTACTGTAGGACCAAAGAAAATTCTGAATTGGAATTTACAATTTTTGGAAAAATATCGACATTTAAAATAAATTGCAGTTTTTAATTAAATTTTCAAAGAAGCTGATTTTTTTGAATATTGGAGAAAACTCAAAATTATCGAAAAATTCGTAATTATCAAAAAAGTTGAAATTTGGAAGAGGTAAAATTTTGAAAAAAGTAGAAATTTTCAATAGATCAAGTTTAAAAAGAATCTTTTCTTTTAAGTCGAAGATTTAATTGGAAATGTTTAAAAAAATGTATAAATAAAATTTTTCAAGTTTTCAAAAAGAGTCGAAATGTTGAAACAAAAGTCGAAATCTTAAAATGGAGTCCAAATTTTATGAAATATTGGTCGAAAATTTCAATAAAAGGTTTTAAGAAATGTCTGGTTTAAAAAAAATCACTATTTTCAAACAAAGGATCGAGAGTTTGCAAGAAATGTCAGCATTTTCGAAGAAGCTGAATTTTTTGAATATCGGAGAAAAATCAAAATTATCGAAAAATTCCCAATTATCCAAAAAGGTTGAAATTTTGAAAAGGCAAAATTTTGAAAAAAGTCGAAATTTTCAATAGTTCAAGTTTAAAGAATCTTTTCTTTAAAGTCAAAGATTTAATCGGAAATGTTTAAAAACATGTATAAATAAAATTTTAGAAAAAGTTCGAACGTTTCAAAAAAAAGGCAAGTTTTCAAAAAGAGTCGAAATTTTGCAAAAAAAGTCGAAGTTTTGAAATGGAGTCGAAATTTTACGATATATTAGTCGAAATTTTACGAAATAGCCGAAAATTTACGAAATATTAGTCGAAAATTTCAATAAAAGGTTTTAGGAAATGTTTGACTTAAAAAAAATCACATTTTTCAAATAAAGGATGGACAGTTTGCAAAAAAATTCAAAATTTTGAAAATAATTAAAATTAAAAAAATAGTCAATTTTTTTAAGTTTTCCAAAAATTTAAATTTCGGAAAATGACTAAAATTTTGAAAAATTTGAACATTTGAAAAAGGCCGGAATTTTCAACAAAGTGGGAATTAAAATAAAAAAGTGCAGATTTAAGAAAAGGTTAAAATTTTCCATAAAGAAAGTCGAAATTTGTTGACGAGGCAAAAATTTTAAAAATCTTTCAAATTTCCAAAAGAAGTCAAAAATTTGCAAAAGAAATTTTATAAAAGAAAAGGTCGAAATTTATAGTCGAAATTAAAAAAAATATCAAAATTTGCAAAAGATTTGAGAATGTTTATCGAATTTACGAAATAATTCGAAATTTTAAAAAAGCTTAAATTTTGAATAGTTGGGAAATTTGCACTCAACTTTTCAATAAAAATCAAAATTCTCGAAACCGAAATATTGAAAACAAGTGAAAATTATCAGATAGATCGAGGTTTTGAAAAGTTAAGAAGTTAAAATTTTGGAAAAAGTTTAAATTTTTGGTAGTTAAAATTTTGAATCAAACTGGAACATTTTTTTAAAAAGTTCAAATTTTAGGTCAAAAAAACATTTCATAAAATCTCAAAAATTTTCAAAAAAAATCGAAATTTTGAAAGAATTTTGAATATTAAGAAGTAGCGAAATTTTCAACAAAAAAAAAAAATCAAAAAATAATCGAAACTTTGCAAAATAGTTGACTTTAAATAAAAATCCATCGAAATTATCAAGAATCGAAATTTTTAATAAAAAAATTATAATTTTCCAAGAAAAAATTATAAACAAAGATGAAATTTCAAAAAAAGTCGAAAATTTAAAAAGTCAAAAGTCCAATTTTGAAAAAATTTATATTTTTAGAAAAAGCAAGAATTTTCAAATGGTAAAAATTAAAAAGCAAATGTAATAATTAATTAGAAAAAAATACAAAAAAAAAACAGAACACCGAAAAGTTTAAATTATAACGAAATTACAGAAATTTTAAAAAAAGTATTCACATCTTTTCAGAAAAGGCAATAGCTACTTAAAAGTAAAATAAGGTCAAGATTACAAAAAAAAATCTAGTCGAAATTTGGAAAAAATCTAACCTTTCAAAAAACGCGACATTATCAAAAGTTTTCATTGCCAAGTTTTCAAAGAAATCTAAAATTTTCGAAAAGTAACGTTTTGAAAATGTCGAAATTTTAAAACGCTAAACATTGTCGCAGCACCCCCATTAGTTTTGGGTACGAGCCGCCACTGGTCAGTCTTTTAGTTTTCCTTTCCTATTCATATACTCTGTACAGTGACATAGTTTTAAAATAAAAATAAAACATTTACCTTTAGTTTTGTGTGTGTATTATTGGTTTTATTTGTTTTTTTACAATGTTTGACTAAGATAAAAAAATATCTGGCTAGTAAAGTTTTATAAGGAAATGAAAGGGAAGAGGAGCTTTGCAGAAAGCGGAAATGAATGGATATGTTATGTATTTTTTTTATTTAAAGACAAATTTCTTTTCATGAATTATGGATTTTTTTAAACTATATCATTTTCTCAAAATTGGCACAGCTAAGTTTTTATTACTTTTGTACTATTTCGATTTTAAATTCGAAATATTAACACTGATCTCGAAATTTTAAATTCTTTACTCTTTTTCTGCTACAAAGCAAGAGTTTCTTTTTCAAAATTTTGACCATTTTTTAAATTTACTTTATTATTATTTATTTCATAATTTCCTAATTCCAAATAATTCAAGCACACAGTTTCAGGTTTTACTTTTTTTGCTAAGATTTCGATTATAAACATGCAATTTAACGAAAAACAATATTGAATTTTATGGTTTTTGTTCTATTATGTTAACCTTTTAGTTGCGTAATTTTGTAGTTTTATTTGTGTTGTATGGTATATAATTGACATATTTCAGTTTGAAGTAAAAATCTTATATATTTTTAGTCGCAAATAAAATGTTTATTTATGCAATATGGTAGTTGAATTTTGATGTTGGTTTCTTATAAAAATTATTTTACTTATATTATTCAATTTTAAATTGAAAATCTCACATGACCTTGAAATTTTTGCCTGCGGCGCTACTCAGGCATGTGAAAGGAGGGTTGAGTGGGAATGGAAGTGCCCCCCCCGAAAGACCTTTCTGGATCCGCGCCTGCTTCGGAGAGATACATTATCTCATATTAGTATCTTTCTGAAGATGAGAGCTCGGCTATCGAAACGCGTTAGAGCAATTTTTGTTGTATTGTGTAAAATATTTATTATATAAAAACACTTACTATACTTTTACAATTTATTGGGAATATAAATTTGTCACATTTATACATATAAATTAATATAAATTGACCACCTTAAGGCAGCTACTCTTTTATTATATACAAATAAATTTTTAACAAGAAGGAAATTGCACACATTAATTTTTATGAGATTTCGAAGAACTATTTAAATGGTAAATTTTTTAGTCTGAATTGCATAACAACCAACCGAAGTGATACTTTCATGCAATCCAGCCCCAGTGTAAACATTTTGAATCTGATGCAAATATATCGTACCTTAGCAGAAGTATTTTCAATGTATGCATTTTCTTAAAAAATAATTCGTCAGTATATCGTTGTACATTGATTTAGATACTACATTATCACGTGTTTTTTACCAAAAATCTGATAAAAATGTCTTCGGCTTCGAATTTAAAATTTTTCCAAATGTAATCGTTAAACCTACGTTTTAAAATGATTTCAATTTAGAATCTCAGAAATAATTGTTTGTTGGTGGACGGAAAACATTAATTAGCGGAGCGGATTATAAAGTAATTCAAGTTAATTACGCTTAAAACATTTCAATCTAGCTTTAAACATTCTTAAATTAGGTGCTTCTGAATTATTTGTTGTGCGTCCACTATGTACATATTCGCTATGAATTACATATGAATTTGGCTAAAAGGCTTCATCTCTATTACACAATTCATACGGCTTAACAATTAATTATCTCTGAAACCCTATTCGTCGTTATATCACAAAGAACATTTAATGAATTCTCAACAATATAATTAAATCTGTGAGTAGTTTGTGCAATTAGGCAATGGTGCTGACCATCTTCCGTCCGACATACATTTGGGGCGGTTCTCTAATTTGGCTTCGTATCCGGGGTTGCAAGTGATTTGTAACTCGTCCCCAGGCTCGTATGCGAATTTCGTTGGGGCAACGACACCGTTGTCCGGCTCGCCTAAGTAAGGACATCGTGGTTTACCTAAAAAAAAATAAATTTGATCATTAACATATGTTGCATCATAAATCAAAAATCAAGCTGAGAAGTTTTTTTTGAATAAGTCAAATAGCAAAAAGCTCAATGTAACCATGAATCCTGTTAAAAAAAAATACAAAAAAAATGTATTTTAGAATCCTTAGAGGTAACTTTTTGAAGTGACACATCAAACGATACATTAATTAAAACTTTTTTCTTTGGAACAAATTGACCCTCATTTTAATCTATTTTTCTAATCGTCCATTGCGCATTATCAAGCATTATAAGACCTCATACTGTCAAATTTTATATTCCTACGTTACACAGTTTTCAAGAAAAACCTATCTGACAGACGAACGAATGGACATATGTCATGGAATGGGATTATAAGGGTTTCCTTTTTACTTTTAAAGTACACAAAATTTAAACAATAATACGCCAAAATGACTGTGTCATCAAATAAGATTAGTTTCTAAAGTGGCATAGTTGTGACTCGGCAGACATCAATTTTGAGAAATTCTGAAACCAAAATCAAAGTACTAGTTTAATCCCAAAATTTTTGGAAAAAAATAAAAATATCAAAAAGAAAACGGAGATTTAATAAAAAATAAGGCAACATTTTTGACTCAGTGGTATCTAAGACAGAGGTAGAAAACTTATTTCATCAGTGGTTCGAATAATGATAAAAAAATGCTTGTTAAACCAAGACTACACACTCCGACACTTGAAGTTTTAACCTTTTTTTCGACATTTTAAAGTTAAACCGGAGAATGGTATTCTAAACTATGTACTACAAATGATTAAATGGTACATCTGCCTTTCTCTTAAAAAAACGAATTTTTAAAAATAAGATTAAATTCAATCTCGAAAATTATCAAATCTTGCCTTTAATAGCAAAATTTTAACAAAAATATTAAACCTCTTTCTTTTTGTTAAAACTTTACACATTGTCAAAAAATGTAAAAAGAAAGAGTTTCTGTCTATTTTCTTTTCCTTAAATTCTTTTGGTAGTTACCTGATAAAAGAACAGAAAAAATAAATTCTAAGGATTCCAGGAGATTTCCATTAAGAACTATCGCAAAATATATTTATTTCGTTTTTAAACTTTAACTAATACAACTTTATGAGTTTAAACTTCTAATTTCGAGAAAAAAAATTAATTTTAGAAATAAAGATTTAAATTTTGAAAGAAAGAAATAAGTCAACATTTCAACTAGAAATTCGAGTTGAAATTTATAAAATGAAATAAATATTTTCAGCGAATAAATTGATTATTAAAAATAATCTTGAAATTTCCAAAAGTTTCTATAAATTGTACATTTTCGACAGAAATTAAAAAAAAAAAAACTCGAATATTTGAGATAAATAAAATCAATGATTTGTAATTTTGGTGGAACGGACTGGTCCTTGATTATCCTCAAAAATTGAAATACAAATCTTATCCCTTGAAACCAAGAAAGATTAAAAAACCCAACAAAGGTTGCTCTAACGCGTTTCGATAGCCAAGCTATCAGTATCTCTCTGAAGATGATAGCTTGGCTATCGAAACGCTTTACAGTAAAATTCGCCATTTTCGAAATTTCTACTTTATTCTCAAAATTCTATTTTTCGGACTCTTCTTTCGGAAATCATTTTTTCTATCAAAATTCTGCCACTTTTCTGAATATATCTTTTTTGAAAATTTTGGCTTTTTTAGATTTGACTCCAGAAACTTCAACTTCATATTTCGCCTTATTTTCGAAATTTTGGCTTCTATTTCAAAATGCGATGTTTTAATTTTTGGAACTTTCTGGATTTTTTCCGCGAACTTGGCTTTTCCTTTAAATTTCAATTTTCTCGAAATTCGTCTGTTTTTTCTAAATTAGATCGGCATATTTTCGAAAATTAAAAATGTTGAGAATAATATTTTTGGGTAATTTCGAAAAAAAGATTTTTTGTACATTCCATTTCTTTATTGAAATTTAAATATTAGGTCAAAATTAGAATATTAAAGTAAAAATGTCGAGAAAAGCCTTTTTGGAAATTACAAATTTTTGACAATGTTTGACCATTTTTCGAGTTCTTCCGAAAGGTCGGGTTTTATGCAATTTTAATTTTCTAAAAAGTAGGTTTTTTTTTTCAAAATTCGTCGCTTTCGAAACTACGATTTTATTCTACTTTTTTCCCTCAAAATTGAACTATTATTTTCTTAATATTCGGTTTATTTTGAATGTTTTTTTTAACTTAAATTTCCGAAAATTTCATTTTTTTCAAAATTTCCACAATAAGACAACTTTAAAAATATAATTATTTCGAATTTTGAATATTTTTCGAGATTTTTTGAAAGGTTAGGATTTTATTTTAAATACGATTTTCTAAATATTCCAACTTTTTCCTAGATTCATTTTTCCTCGAAAGTCGTCTCTTTCAAAATTAAACTTTCTTTTGAAAATGTTCAGTTTTCTTCAAATAATTTCAACCTTTTTCTCGACATTTCGAAAATGTCGTAGTTTTCAAAGTTTTCCGAAAGGTTCAGTTTTTATTTTCGATTAAAATTTTTGACTGTTTTTGCAAAGTTCGGCTTTGTTTCGATATTTCAAAGTTAATCTGAAAATAACGGTTTTTTCGGTTTTCGATTCAGTTCCGGGCGAGTCATTTTTTAATTTTTTAAAAGTTCTTATTTGATTTAAAAATTGATTTTCCAACATAATTTGGGAAATGTTCTGTCTCTTTTTTTAAATTTTACAGCATATACCTACTCTAGTAATGCTTAAAATTTTCAGAAAATATTTCTCGATTTTTCAAATTTAAAAATTTCACGCTGAAACTCTGAATTCTGGGTTCATTTTGAGTTCAAAATTCAAAACAACACCAAACTTTATAAAAAAATTGGTTGATATCCTTTGTTCGCCAGGTGAAAAAAGAAAAAGGATTCGTTGGTTATATTTTTTTTGAAAAATTCGACTTTTTTTTATTGAAAATTTTGACTTATTTTATTTTTTCACAAAGTCGATCCTTTTCCGTTCGACTTCCAAAATTTCGAAATTTTAACTTGATTTTGAGAATTTCGACCTTTTTCAAAATTGTGATTTTTTGAATATTCTAAATTCCTCAAAATTCTTTCTTATTTGGTTTTTATAACTTTTACCCTTGTTAAATATTTTATTTTTTAAAAATTTTTGAATATTTTGAATTGATCTCGAAGTTTCAATATTTGACCTTATTTTTGTAAATATTGACCATTTCAGAAACTTCAGACCCAAAATATCATTTTTTTGCAAATCTAACTAGTTTTAAATTTGATTTTTTCAAAAAATATCAATTATTTTCAAAAATTAGAAATTTTTTAAAGTTTTACCTTTTTGCAAATATCGACTCTCTCGAGTATTTGGTTTTTTAATTCAACACTTTTTTTAATTTTCACTTTTTCAAAAAATTCTGACTTTCTGAACATGATTACTTTTTGAAAAGTCTGCCTTCGATTTTTATTGAAAATTCTTAAACATTTTTCGACTTCTTTAAAGCATTTCGTCTTCATATTTTGAAAACTTTGAAATTCAAATATTCTTTTTTTTAGCTTCCACTTTGTTCAAATGATTATTTATTTTGTTAATCGCAGAACTTTTTCAGTTTGACCTTTCTCTAAGATTATAATTTATTTTCTAAATTCTGAATTTTTTGAAAATGTTTTCACATATTTTCGATCTTTTCTCAAAATTGCTATTTTTTTCAAAATTTTGATTTCTTCTGTAAATTTAAAATTTTAAAACTTCTACCCTGCTTTTTTAAATTTTCACCTTGGTCCAATTTCTGACATTTCTCAAAGTTTTGATCGTTTTTGAAAATAGAGATTTTTTTTTAAATTTCTACTTTTTCTCGAGGTTTTGGCTTTTATGCAGTAAATTGAACATTTATTTAAAAAATTAAATTTTCCTTTAATTTTTGTTTTTTTTGAAACATTGAATTTTTCTCAAAATTTCGACATTTTCAATATTTTCGGACCTTCTTCAGAATTTAGACTTTTCTTGAAAATTTCGATCTTTTATCCTCAAAATTTCTATTTTTTCTCGAAGCTGTAACTTTTTCAGAATCTGATTATTTTCGAAAATTTCCTCCTTTTTTCAAAATTTTCACTTCTTGTAAAAAAATGTTTTCTCAAAATTTCGATTTTTTTTTAAATTTTGGTTTTTTTATAATATGCTTATGTTGAAACATTTTTTTCTGAAAGTGTACCTTTTTTTTGAAAATTTTCACTTTAGCTTAAATTTTGTACTATTTCTCGAAGTTTTAACTTCTTTTTTTGATAATTCCGATTTTTTCCCGAAAATTTTCACTTTCTTGAAAAAATTTGATTTTTCTTCAAAATTGCCACTTTTTGAAATCATTAAATTTTTTCAGGATTTTAATTCTTTTTTGAAAATGTTTACCTTTTATCATCAAAATTGGAATTTTTTTCGAAGCTTCATTCAAAATTTGAAGTTTTTTTCGAAATTTCCATTTTTTTTAAAAGTTCGACTTTTTATGAAAACTTCGACATTTTTTCAAAATTTTTCTGAAGAATCTAATTTTCCAAATTACGGATTTTTAAATTTTGAACGAATTCTACAAAACGAATCCAAGACTTAACTAAATTTTGATTTTAAAGCTGCTTAAATTCAAAACAATCTGAAAAAAATCGCAGCTTCGAGACTAAAGTCGAAATTTTAAGAAAAAAGTTAAATATAGTGTAAACAAAACCGGCTTAAAATTGGAATGTAAGTGTTGTATTTTTCTCTTGAAATTTTGACTGAAATTCCCAATTTCTAGGAAAAATTAGAAATAGCGAGATTTTATCGGAAATTTTGAGAAAAAAAGCCGAATCTTGAAATTTTGGGAAGTTTTAGGAAGTCGGCTTTGTAAAAAAATCATTAGAATTTGAGATTTCGAGAAAAAAATTCAAGAAAACAAGAAATTTTTATTAATAAAAATATGGGTATCAGATTACAAAAGGGAAAAGCTGAGTTTAAGAAAAAAAAACTAATTTGGAGTGTTTGTTCTGAAGATAAAGTTGGAATTTTTGGAAAAATTCGAATTTGCAAATAAAATTGCCAGGAAACTGTGCTTAAATGAAAAATATTTTACTGCTTTAGCCCAAATTTACAATAGCACATAAAATTTTTATGTTAATCTCGAAATTTTAAATTTTAGGAAAAGAAAAGAATATTTCGAGAAAAAGTCAAAAACGAGCCGAAAATTTTGAAAAAAGAATATTCCAGTTGTACAACTTAGAATTTAATTTGGCTTGAAATTTTGAGAATAAAATCAACATTTTTTTAGAAAGTGTGGAAATTGTAAGTTTCCAATGCAACTTAAAAAAAAAGTTCTTTAAAGTAAACTCGTAATTTTGAGATAAAAGCTGCATGAATTTGTGTAAAATGTTGAAAAGGAAATTTCTAAAAAAATCCCAAACTTTAGAGTGAACTAAAAATTATTTTAAGAACATACGAATTCAACGAACCGAAATAAACCGTTTTTTCCGGTTCTGTTCAGATTTTCGTACCTACAAAAATAATGGGTTTTTTCGGTTTGCGGTTTTCGGTTCAGTTCCTCTTCGAAGTCTTGATTTTGGAATCTTTTTTGTCTCTGTGACACAGATATCGGTAGTAATTTTATGATTAAGTTCACTTATGTTTTTTTATTTGTTTACTCTTGATTGAAACAGCTTTTACTATAAGCAGCTTTATTATTTACTAGTTCTTTATACAATGTTCATTCTACCTAAATTGTGAGTTGGTTCTTATTTCTTCTTTAATTCTTTTTGATAATCCGTTTTTCCTTGTTGGAGTTCTTAGACAGTTTCAAACTTGTCAGCGTGAATAAGTGTGTTTTTTTTTATTTTGAAGTTGAAGGTAAGAGATGCTCTTACCAATCTGTCATCGCCGTTTGTATTAAACCGATTTAGTACTGAGACGTTTGTGCAAATTTTTCTGTTAGAAAAATTATGAGACCAAAATTAAAACGCGAGGTTAAAGTTAACATATTAGAAATAGGTAAAAACGACAAATATAAATAAACCAAATTTCGAAAAGAAACTTGAAAAAACTTTCGAGTTTTCAAATTAAAATTTCAAGTCGAGATTTTGAACTTGAGAAAGAGACACAAAATAACATGACATTTAAAGAAGTAACTTCCGAAACTTCTAAAAAAGGGAAAAAATTTTGAGTAAGCACTTCCACAGAATATAATAATTTTCAGGTTTAAATAACATTTTTTAGAAATAATAATAACAAGCGTTGAAAGTATAAACGAGGAAGTTTGAGAAAAAGTAAAAATTTTAAAGAATAAAAATATATTTTTTTTGGTGGAACGGACTGGCCCTTGCTGGTTATCTTCAAAAATTGAAATACAAATCTTGTCTCGTGAAACCAAGAAAGATTAAAAAACACAACAAAGATTGCTTTAACCCGTTAAGACAGCCAAGCTATCATTTTGGTTTCAGGGAACAAGATTTGTATTTCAATTTTTCATAAAAATATAATTTATATAATATAATCTCAAATAAAGAGGGCAAATCTTTGAGGTTATCAAGGAAATTCCCAAAATAATATCGAAGTCTATTAAAATCCCATTTTCGAAATTTCGAGAGAAAGGTCATTACGGGGGTGGAAACGTTTCATTTAAATAACATTTTAAACATTACACATATTTACTTTAGTTGTTTATCCGTAACGTTGTCTACTGATAGGCTTCAATTTATATGCCTGGAGTTTGATGTTCAATAAATTACAGATAATTAATATTTACATTAATAGTAAATGTATCTCTTGAAAATGTATGGATTACATACATATATTATATTCCTCTAAAAGTTTTGAAATAATTGATAATTAAAAGCAGTAATCTATTGAACGGAGTAAAATTTGTATCAGTCATTTTGTTATTGCTTTATTTATATTATGATGTTTATGAGATGAACATTTCATCCCAACTATTTTATAATGCATGCAAAATTTAATGAAAATCATAAATTTACGAATTTGGATTGCACTGCTAATAAGCTAAAATTTATTCACGCTGTGCTTACCACAGAACTTCGCAAATGGAATATTAATTAATTAACATTTTCAATACATATAATGGTTATACTGAGATAAATTTAACAAAAGAACTGTTTACGTTATCTTCAAATTTTGAACTCTATAATGAAATTTAGTCTTCTCTTGTACTTTTGGGAGCATTTCAAGTGAAGCGAACAGCTAAAAAAATTCAAGTTTCCTATTTTGTTTATAATGTTACTGCTCTACAGGTCCTTGATACAGTAGGGTGTCCGTTATTTACCAACTTGGTTTTTTTTTAACTTTGGCATCCTCTATACTATTTCCTTACAGTCTAAAAACAATTTTAGTAAAGAAAAAAAATTCGATGGCATTTAACCCTGCCTAAATGACGATACTTTTTCCATTTAATTAACATGGGGTTTTTGCACGTTTTGGAAGGTAACTTGGTAAATAACGGTCTACTGATACGATACAAAATATTTTCAACATCCAAAGCCTGGTCTTCGAGTTACAAGTCATAGAAAATTTACAAATTTGAACCGACATATCTTAGGCACTTGTGGGGACTGCTGACAGATTTGAAAACCTAAAACTAGGAAATCTCAGTACTTATTTTTTAAATTTTCAAATTAATTATAATATAAAAAATTAAAATTTCACAATTTATGAAACGAAGTTCGTAACATTAGTCTGATTTCCACACCTAACAGTACTTTTTTTTTTGGTGGAACTGACTTGTCTCTGGTTATCTTCAAAAATTGAAATACAAATCTTGTCCTCTGATGATAATATTTCTTGGTTTCAAAGGATAAGATTTGTATTTCTATCTATCAGTACTTGAAGCAACAATTATCAGGTGTAAAAGTACGAAATGCGGATTTCAGACAGCAGATGATTCACTGATGAGGTTTTGCTATAAAGATTTGACTCTGAGCCACTTTGTTGTTCCGTTGTTGGTTGGTTGTTGGTGTTTTATATCGGTAAATTAATTATATTGCGCACTGTACAGTTAGGTATACCTACCCAATAATTTTCAAATATTTCAACCTTACGAAGGTATGCAACAATAAGTTTTCCAAGCACCATAATAAATAAATATGTAGCTTTATGTAAGGTCTATTTTATTTAAATTGTATAATGTTAGCAACTACGACAAATAAACATTGAGTTTGAAACTTATTTTCATGCAAGCTTACTTTGATTGCAATTTTTAATAAGATGGTGTAATACATTTGCGACGAGCACATTTTTGAAAATGTTGACTTTTTTTGGAAATTTCAAAATGTTTTAAAACCTTCATTTTTTAATTTACACTTAAAATTTTTGACTTTTTAAAATATGTTCTACTTTTCTTAAAATTTCAAATTTTTGAAAATTTGAAGTTTTTTGGTAATTTTGGGTTTTCTTCAATATGAAAACTTTCCGAAAATTTCGTAGAAAATTTGAACATTTTTTAATTTAATTAAATTCCCAACTTTTTTCTTAAACTTTGACCATTTTTGAAATGATATTTTACTGATTTTTAAGATTTTAACTTTTTTAAAAATTACAAATTTTCTTTAAAGTCTTGAAACTTTTTTTCAGAATTTCGATTATTTTTTGAAAATCTTGGAAATTATAACTTTCCATGAAATTTTTTACATTATTTTCCAAGATTTTACTCTTTTTTTTTGATTCTGGTAAGTGTAGACTGGAACTTTCAGTCGTCCGAGGTAGTACCACCCCACGTATCACTAGAAGACGGTGAAATGATGCTTACATCATGATTCCGTCTCTGACACTTGAGTCGGTTCCTGCTATTCTTCTTTCCTCATCCTGTCCTTTTCCTTATTTTCTTTTTTCATCTACTCTAATTTTTTCTTCTAGTTATTAAAAAAAAGATGATGGATTCTCTCCGTGCCAAAAAATCTGGACGTAAACTACCCTCTCGTTCAGATGTCCGAGTGGAGGGTGTACGAGGGAATCCAAAATCGACGGAAAAGTTTAATGTATCACGGGCCAAGTTTCTTTTAAACAATTCATTCAAAATTCAATTCTGTAACATTCGGGGTCTAAACTCGAATCTAAACTCGGTTTATCAACACCTTCAAAGTGAAAGACCCCATCTGCTGTCTCTGACAAAAACCCAAGTCTCCATCAATACAGGTATTTTCTTTGCCTTAACTACGACTTGTACACAAAATTTCGACACAAGAGGGGAATTTGTGCTTTTACGCAAAGGACCTGTCTTGTCAACGAGAAGAAGCACTGAAATCTGCTGATCATGATGTGATTTGGTTGAAAATCTGCTCCAAAAGCGAAGTTATATTCATTTGTTCACTTTATTTGCCTCCAAACGCTCCCTCATACAGACAGCTCTTCTCTTATCTCTCCTACGGACGAATTATCCAAACGTCGAGGTTGTCTTTTTTGGTGACTTCAACGTACACAACATTCCTTGGTTAAGGTTTTCTTCCCGAACTAACTGATTAGTTGAGGAACCCACAAGAATTCCTCATGTAGATACCAATCAACCTAATCTACTCAACCTGATCCTTACAAAATCACCAAATTCCACCGCTTGGAAATTTCCCATTCCCAAAAGAAGTCTGCCTCCAGTAAATCTTGGTTCAGTAAAAAATGTGCTCGGGCTGTTTTCTGCAAAAATCGCGCATATCGTCGTTGGCGAAATAATCCCTCAGTGGAGACTTGGATCCTACTTGTAGATGCTCGAAATTCTTGTAAACAGGTTATTGACGAGGCAAAAGGTGATTTCAATCGTAAAATGCGCCAGAGACTTATCAACTGTCCGAACGGTTCCAGGTACTTTTGGGGATTTGCAAAGTCGATTGGAAAGAATTTTACATCTTTAAATGTTCAGCCTTTACTTGATGAAAATAGCAATATTGCTACTACCACCAAGGAAAAGGCTGACATGTTAGCCTAAAAGTTTGCTGAAAATTCCAATCTTGATTCTCGAAACGCAGCACCTCCTATTCTTCCTAAGGTTGGCCTTCGATGCCTGAAGTTGTTTTCAGTTTATGCACAATCAGGAAGAATCTTCTTGAGCTCGACACCTCGAAAGTTTCTAGCCTTGATGGTATTCCCGCTAATGTTCTTAAAAAGTGCGCTCCAGAATTGATTCCTGTCCTAAGCAAATTGTTCACACTCTCTTACAACGAAGGTATATTCCCTAACATTTGGACATCTGTTAGGGTGCAGCCTGTGCCTAAAAAGGGAAAAAGGAATCTGGCTAACAACTATCGCCCTATATATTTGTTACCCGTTATATCTAAAGTGATGGAAAAGGTTATCAACATCGAGATTCTCAAATATCTGGAGGAAAATTGAATCATCTCCTGCAGAGAATACGGTTTTAGACAACAACGTTTCACTGGCGATCTACTGGCATATGTTATTCATATCTGTAACTCAGCTATGGAAAAATATGGTGAGGCTAGGATTGTGGCATTGGATATCTCAAAGGCTTTCGACAGAGTCTGGCACCCATCTCTTTTCGCCAAATTAACATCTTACGATCTTCCTTCTGGACTCTGTCATTTGATATCCATTTTTCTCGCTGACAGATCTCTTCAGGTCGTCGTCGATGGCATCTCATCCGAGACACTTGCAATTAACGCAGGGGTGCCTTAGGGGTCTGTTATGTCTCCTACTCTATTTCTTTTACACATAAACGATCTCTTAACATCAACTTCCAATCCTATATGCAGCTACGCAGATGATAGTGACCTTGCGTCATCTTTTGTCTCCGACAAACCATTATCTATCGCTGCTTCAGATCGACTAAGGGAACAGCAGATACAGATAATTAATCGGGATCTCGAGATTATTCTGGAATAGGGTAAGTACAATTTGGCCGACTTCAATGCTTCAAAAAATCAGGCCGCGGTTTTCTCTAAGAAAACATCAAGGAATTATGCAACAAACATACTAATGGACGGTAAAATCCTTCCGATGGAATCTAATCTATCTATCCTAGCAGTGAATGCGAGCACTAATTTCTTTTGGGACGATCATGTGCGCGCCATTGCCAAATCCGCCTCTCAGAAGCTAGGCTTTTTTTTAAAGCTAAAAAGTACTCCACATCTCATCAGTTATTAACACTATACAAAGCTCAAGTTAGGCCAATACTAGAATACTGTTCTCATGTTTGGAGTTCAGTCCCCAAAACACACTTTAGCTCTCTTGGATTCAATTCAAAGAGCGATTCGCCTAATTGATGACGAGAGTCTGACCGATTCTCTCGAAACATTAGAGCACAGGCGTATGGTTGATGACTTGTATATTTTCTACAAGTACTATCATGGCAGATGCTCGCAGGAACTAATAGGATTGATCCCCCCAAGGGCAAGATTCTTGAGGCATACTAGACAGTCGGAGGCAGCAAATTCCTGTGAGGTCCAGCTTGACACAGTGAGGACTTCTGTCTACGGAGACTCCTTTTTTTTATAGAATTTCCAACACTTCCAACACGTTGGAAACACTCAATTGGGAAGTTCTACCCCATGCGGCTTACTCACCAGACTTGGCTGCTTCCGATTTCTACTTGTGTGCATCAATGGGGCTCGCGCTTGCTAAGCAGCGCTTTCGTTTCTTTGCAGATGTGAAAAAATGGCTTAGATGAATGGTTTGCAGCAAAATTGGAAGATTTTTACTGACGTGGTATTTACAATTTGCCCGAAAGATGGGAAAAATGTATAACAAGCGATGAGGGCATACTTTCAATAGAGTCTTTTTTAGACAAAAAAAATCAGCATTTCATGTAGCTACATTTTCATAATGTTTATTTATTTTTGAAACCATGTGATCAGCTGCGCAAGTCCAGTATAAAATATAAAAATAGATTAATTAAAACAAAATATCTTGCTAGCGTCTGGGTTTATATCCTGCTGAATTATCCAATGGATTTACCAATGGACTACGGACCTATTCTAGTCGCGACAGTTATTATAAGGTGGCACAATTATCTACATATTGTTCAATCATACTGGAAGGGGTATTAGCCCTCGGAGTAGTTGTTTCTTGTGGATCGGGCTTTAAATAATTTAAATTTTTACTACCATCAATTATTGATGAAACGTCTATTCATGTTAAGAATTCTTTATGTATTTCAATTTTATTATTTTTAAATACTTCTTCCTCCCTTATTGTCCCCTTTCCTTGTTATGCACTGTTGACGAGCTTACGTGAGAGCGAAACATGGATGTCTAGTGCTGCAACCCATTTTTAAAAATTTTTTTTTGGTCTTCTATATTTCATTTTTTTTCTTATTCCTATGTAAAATAACTAACTATCTCTCTAAATCGAAACGCCTTAGAGCAACCTTTGTTGTGTTTTTCAACCTATCTTGGTTTCAGGGGACAAGATTTGTATTTCAATTTTCGAGGATAACCAAGGACCAGTCCGTTCCACAAAAAAAATAATAAACTAACCTATTTTTTGTCAACTGTCATGAGGTGACATTAAAAAAAATTAGATACGACGTAGTCATATATCAAAAAATGTTGCAGATCATTGTCAACTTTTATGACAAAAAATTTAAATATTTCCAAACTGGATAGCAGAAATGTTAAATACAATTAATATATTAAAATATCCACTTTTTTATTTTCAAAACTTCCACCTTTTTTCAACATTTCTACTGTTTTTTCAAAATTTTGATTAATTTTAAGAATTTCGATTCTTTATTAAAATTCTGACCATTTTTTTAAAGTATGGTTTATATTGAGGATTTTTACTCTTTTTTCGAAGTTTTGACTTCGTTTAAAAACTAGATATCAATTTTTTAAAGATTGAATATTTATGGTAAATTTGGAACACTGATACAAAATGGAAATATTGAATTATGGATTCACAATAAAAAAGTTAAATGTCCACGTTTAAGCTCGTATTTTGTAATTTCCGTTATTAACTGAAGATCAACTTTTTTAATTAAAATGGAAATTTTGAGAGAAGTGGGGGAAAAGTCTAAGTTTTTTTTTGCAGATTTCTTGTTCCAAAGTTTTCAATTTTTATAAATTTTCAAATTTTTTTAGATTTTGTCTAAGAAACTGATTTTTAAATTGCTATTTTCTTTTTTATTGAAAATTTTCACTTTTTTATTCACCGAAATTCTTACAAAAATTCATTTTTGTTCTTTTTTTAAACATTTCGAGTTTTTTGGAATATTTTGAATTGTTACTTTTTTGGAAAACTTTGAAAACCTTCACCTTTTTAAATAAGTTAACCATAAAAAATTCAACTTTTTAAAGGAATTCCGCTATTTGAAAACTTCGAATTAAAAAAAAACAACATTTTAGAAAATTTCCACCATCTCTCGCTTTTTTTTTGTTGACAATTAAAACCTTTCTTGAAACTGCGACTTTTAAAAATTTTATTTATTTTTCAAAATTTGCACTTCCTTAAATTTTTTTTCAAAACGTTGACTTTTTTCAAATTTTCACTTATTTTGGAAATATCTACAGTGTGTCCCACCGGGAATCGCCGCGATCGATATCTGGGCAAAGTACTCATCTAAAACATTTGAAAATTTGGCAACTTAGCAAAGACGATATAACCAACACAACTAAAATATTCGCAAAGCTATAGTATTTCTGGTTATACCGGAAGTTGACACCAACTTCGTTATTTTAAATGAAATACTCTATATATTTTTGCATTTTTGGATTTAATTTATTATTTTAAAGCTATCCTTGAATAAAAAACATTGTTCCTAAAATTTATAGTTTTTGAGATAATTGGATTTTTATAAAAAATTTGATAGATGCAAGGTTTCAATTTTTCGAGAAATTAGACATTTATTTCATTTTTGGTATGTGAGTGAAAACACATACGAAGCTATCTTGCACAAATTTCATAAGTTCAAAAACAATATACCGAGTGTTGAATTCAGGTCTGCATATTTTGGTAAATTTAAACAGCGAATAATTTTGTTATCTCAACTGGAACATCCTATATTTTGTCAGCCTAATATTATGTAGATTTTAGTAATCTTTCACCTAATTAAAGCCTTTGTAACGGGTTGCTCGTACAACTTTTGGAAAAATTGCAATTTTTTACTCAATTTTTTACTTTTTTTGCCATTTCACATTAAATGTACTCTTATCGGGTCGTATGTCAGTGACGTTATGAGTAGAAATGATCTCTATCGACAATTATACTGTCAGGAAAGCATTTGTTAAATTATTTATAGTTTATTTTAGTGTGTGGATGAAGCTAAAATGAAAAACATGCCTGACCATATTTTTTAGTAATGAGAATTATTTGAAATTGTTTATTATTTTCTGACGATGTAACAGAGTAATATCACAAACATGTGATACAGTGATAAATTTGCTGTTCGATATCCAATAAAGCCCCCATGAAATCCAATAAAGCGAATGGTAGAAAATCTCACAAATTTCGACTCCGTCAAAGGGAAATCAGTTGAAAGAAAATCTCGTTGTTGATAATAAAAATGCCGAAATAGCTATTTCCAATTATGTTAACTAGTCATGTTTTAATTTTAGCTTCATTACATACTATGAACTGCTATAAGTAATTTTACTGATTGTTTCATAATTTAAATGCCGATATCGATTGTTTCTTTTTTTTTAAGTACATTTTATTTGTTTCTACTTATTATGTCACTTGATATGCTACATCAATAAGAATTCAATGAAATAAAAAAAAAATGTTAAAATTGCAATTATTTCCAAAAGTTGTAAAAGAAACTTCCGCAATGCCTAAATCAGTTGAAAGATAATTTAAATCTGCATTAGATGGGTCAAAAAAATATAGAAATAACAAAGTTATCGCTGTTTTAATTTACTAAAATGTACAGTCGTGAAATGGCCACTCGGTATAATATTTTTTAATCTATGAAAGCTGTGCAAGATAGCTTCGTATGTGTTCTACTCACGTACCAAATATGAAATAAATACCTAGTTTCTGGAAAAAGATACAAAGAATTTCGTGAGACCTTGCATCTGTCAAATTTTTATAAAAATCCAATTATCTCAAAAACTATAAATTTTAAGAGCAATGTTTGTTATTCAAAGTTGCCTTAAAATATCAAATAAAAAATGGAAAAATATGTAGGGTATCTTATTCAAAATAACGAAGTTTCTGTCAAATTCCGGTATAAGAAGTATTACAACTTTGCGAGTATTTTAGTTGTGTTGGCCTCATCGACTTTGCTAAGTTGTTAAATTTTCAAATTTGTAAGATATCGATCACGGCGATTCCAGGTGGGACACACTGTATACTTACTTCAAAATTTCCACTTTTTCGCAATTTTCTGACTTCCTTTAAAAATTCCCACCCTTTTCAAAGTTTTGGCTTAAAAGAAATTATTTTATTTACTTTGAAAATTTTAACTCTAAATTTTGACTCTTTCTCGAAGTTTGCAAAAGTGCAAATAATAAAGATTTTAGAAAAATTCAAGGTATTTTCTAAATTTCGTACTTTGCATTGAAATTTCGACTCTTATTGTAGCTTTTGAAATCCTTTTGGAATTTTTCTAATGGAAATTTTAACTTTTTTCAAAAAATGGACCTTTTTTCAAATAGTTTTGTTTTTTTTTTCAAAATTATGACTTTCTGACAATATTTTTACTCTTTTCTGAAGAATTCAATTTCTATGACGATAACGACTTGTTTTTGAAAATTTTGAATATTCTAAAAACTTTGAACTTTTTGAAATTACATGTATCAAAATTTTTATTATATCTGAATTTCAATTTTTTTGTAAAAATTTCTTGCCATTTTATTGAAATCTTAACCTTTTTATAAATATTGATTTATTATAAAAATTCGATATTGAAAATTTCTACATTTTTCAAATTTCCATTTTTATTAACACTTCGAGTTTTTTGAAAATTTAGACAGAGAGTTTTAAATTTTTTGTATATTTTGGGTTTTTCAAACTTTACTTTTTACAATTGTTGACCTAACAAAAATATACTTATTTTTGATTTAGAATTTTTTTTGGAATTTTCGGCTCTTTTTGAAAAGCTCGACGAAGAAATTCTGACTTTTCGAACATTTTGGCATTTTAAAGTATCTACTTTTATTTTCAAAATCTCCATTTTTTTTTAAATTTCTACTCTTTCAAAATTTTGACTAATTTAAAAAATATCGATTTTTTTCGGCAAAATTCCGATTTTTGTGAAAAGTGTGATTTATATTAAGGATTTTCACTTTTTTTTTCAAAATTTTTACCTACTTTAAAAAATAGATATTAATTTTTTGAAAATTGTAGATTTAAATTTGGAAGACTGATAAAAATTAAAAAACACAATAAAAAAGTAAAAGTCCACATTTAAGCCCGTATTTTGAAAATTTTATTTTTAAAAAGACATTGACTTTTTCTCTTCAAATGGAAATTTTGAGAAAAATTCTAAAAAAAAGCCAATTGTAGTATCTAAACTTTAAAAAAATTCAAATTTCTATTCGAAGTCGTAGGTTTAGAAAAGAAAACCTTATGATTTTAAAAGTTAAAAGCTTTGGAAAGAAAAACAACAAAAAAAAAAGAAAATTGTACATCAAAAATTGAAAGTTAAAACTTGGATCTAAAAAAGTTTTACCAATTCACGTTTCCTATCAAAAGCTTGACCTTAATTTCAAAATTCTCCACATATTCTTTCAATTTCGATTTTCGAAATTCAAAATAGCAGCATTTCAACAGAAATTTTGAAAAACTAAAGTCTTTATTTGACGTCAAATTTTCAAATAAGTATAGAGAAATAAAATCTACTCGAAAAAGTTTCAGAAAAGTACCGAAATTTAAAAAAACCTGCATTGTGAAATGCAATCTTAAAATTAAATATAAAGAAATTTTCAAACTTCAAGTCGTAATTTCGAGGCAACATTTTTGGATTAAATCGAAATTTTGGGAAAAGAGAATTTAAAATTCTAGAAGGAAATTTTGAGAAGCAATTTTAATACAGTTTAAAAAATTTTTAGTGGATCATGAAGGGGAATCATAAAAATAACCGGGCCATGACAAACAAGTTTGAGAAACACTGTTGTAGACGTAAGAATAGGTTATCAAGCGATTTCTATTTCAAATGCAACAGACGGTATGGCGCGATGAGTAAGTAAATGGACTACCTTTTGTGTGGTACTCTGCTGCTGTCGCGGGTTCAAACTCCAATGCCGAGAATGCCTTTTTAAAGTGAAAATTTCTTTAGGCACCTGGATCAATTTTTGATGGGGGAAAAACTTATGATTTTATATCGCTATCACGCTAATTCGCGTCACCATCACGCTCATATATTTCTACATAATACTGTTAACCTCAGATCATGTTGGGGACTCGAAATCATAAGTTTTCTTCTTATCACAAATTGTTCAACACGCCTAAAGAAGTTTTCACTTCGATAAACTTTTAGATAACTGAACTTCAAAGTGATTCTTTTAAAAAAATGAATGTTCTTTTTTACTATCTTATGAAGAAAGGAAGATGACTCATCGAATTAAAAAAATATAGCAAAAACTACGTATTTGAAACTGAAACATTAAAATTATTACTGGAAAATAAGAGACATCTTAAAATACCAATTAGGCTGTAGTTACAAATCTTAAGAAATTGGTCTACTGTTTTAATTAGCTGGAATCATCAAATTTAAAATATATGGCACCATAGAAAAGCAATCTGTAATTCGAAATAATAAATCAATTATTTTTATGTCATTTAATTCTCTCTGCAGCAGTCAAACGCATATTTTTGCTCCAATCGCCCCTATAATACATAAAAAGCCATTCATTTAGATACTCACAAAAAGGAGGCGGATGCGACCAGAATCCATTTTCCGTGCAGATGATGCTGGCCTCACCTTCTAATTGATGAGCCCCTCGACAGGCGAACTGAACCAAACTGCCTACGGCGTATCGCCCTCCATCCATGCCAGCCGCTTCCGACTGAATTAAGTGCCCGTGGACGGGTATCACTGGGGGCGGGCACTGAACCGCTGCGAACAACCGGAACTTTGAAATTTTAAAGATATTTATTTTGGGACGAAACGGGCAAATGTAATATTTTTGAAAAGCCTCGACTAAAGTTAGGGAGGCCTAACAGCTCTGCCATTTACCTTTCGCAAGCGATTTTATTATTATTCGACTCTCTGATGTAAATAGCTTTTTACCAGGAGGGGGGTAAGCTTGTCGAAAGAATTCGTGAGCCCTACATTAGATGCATTGGATGCACGCAAGACCAGTTTCAGGCAAAACGACATATAAAAAGAAGTTTTATCATAAATCTCGTTTTAATAATAAAAAAATTACAAAAAATCAATTTTTTTAACTTTCGACGTTTTCAGTAATTAGATTTTTTAATTTTGATTTTTTTTTGGAAATTGTAATTTTTCAAAATCTTGATTTTTTTTGAGAATTTTGTCTTTTTAAAAAAATTTCTCTTTTATTGGGAAATTCTTTGGAAATTTTGCCTTTTTACAAACTTGTTTTGAAAATATTCACTTCTATTGAAACCTACTTATTTCAAAATACTGACCTTGTAAAAATGGCACTTGTTTCTGAAGAACTCAATTTTTGTTTTGTTTTGACATTTTAAAACATCTGGTTGTTACAAAATTTCTATATTTTCTTGAAAATTTTACTTCTGTTTGAAAATGTCGCCTGCTATAATTTCGATTTTTTCTCGAAATATTAATTTAATTTTAAAAATTTCAACTTTTTTTCGCTTTTTCCATTTCAACTTTTTAAAAATTCAGACTCCTTTTCAAATGTAGATTATTTTTTGAATATTTTTATTTTATCTCAATATTTTAAATTTTTAAATACTCTCTTCTTTCTACTTTTCAATTTCTTGACTTATTTTTGAAAATATTGCTCTTTTCCTAAAGATTTGATCACAAATTTTGACTTTTTTGTGAATTTGGTTTTTAAAAAATTTCAACCAAGTTTTCTGAAAACTGATCTTTGGAATATCTCGACTAATACTTTATTTCGAAACTTAAGCTAAACTTTTAAAATTTCAATTTTTTCCGCCTCTCGAAATTTCAACTTTTGAAAAATTCAATCACTTTTCAACATTTAAATTATTTTTTGAATACTTTCACTTTATTTTTAAAGTGTTAAATATTTTAAAACCTTTCGCCTTCCCTCTTTTCAAACTCTTGACTTATTTTTAAAAATATTGCCTTTTTTTCTAGAATTTTTTAGCTATGAAACTCATTACCGAACGGAATTTTCTCCAAAAATTACAACCTATCCTTGTTTAAAAATGTGGTTCATCGCCATCTATCTTTGTTTCCGCATCCTAATCGCGGTGCATTTAAGGCATAATAGGGCTATTCTTTGCGAGTAGATTGGACATAAAAAAAAATTAAAAATTTTGATTTGTTGTCAATCTGGCTTTTTAAAAAATTTCAATTAAATATTTTTAAAAATTTGATTTATTTTCAAAATCTCGACTGCCATGATTTCTACATTTTCTCGAAACTTTAACTTAATTTACAAAATTTCGACTCTCTTTCGCTTCTTCCGAAATTTCAAGTTTTGAAAAATTCAGAACCTGTTTTAAAATTGAGATTATTTTATAAATATTTTCGCTTTATTTCAAAGTTTAAAATTTTTTAAAAACTTTGGCTTCAAATTCTTTACTTACTTTTAAAAATATTGACTTTTCTCTAAAATTTTGCTTAAAAATTTTGACATTTTTGTAAATTTTAAAAAATGTCAATTACGTATTTTTGAAAATTTGATTTTTTTAAAAATTTTGCCTTTTTTAAGATTCTGACTTTCTGAAAATAACGACAATTTTGAAGAACCTGACTTACGATTTCTACTGAAAATTTCGACTTTTTTGAATTTTTCGACTTCCAATTTCTTTTTAAAAATTTCCACATTTTTTCAAAACGACTTATTTTAAAAATTTAAACTTTTCCCAATTTTGCTTGTCCAAAATTTTAACTTTTTTTTGAAAATTTTGAATCTTTCTGGAAATTTTGACCTTTGTGTTTAATTTAGACTTTTTCTAAAAATGTTAATTTTTTAAAAATTTTGACACAAAATTTCGACCCCTCTCAAAATTTCGACTTTTTTATATTCCCTTTTTTTGGAAATTGGACTATTTTGAAATATTTTATATTTTTTGAAATCTTTGATCATTTTGCAATTTTTTTTTTGTTGAAAATTTTGACTTCAAAATTTTGACTGTTTCTCAAAGTTTTGACTTTTTAAAAAAAATTCCAATCTTGTGTTTCAAGAATTTTGGCTTTTTCGGAAGTCTCATTTTTATGTAAATTTAACTCTCAAAAATTTTTACTTTCTTTTTGAAATTACGACTTCACTTTTTACATTTTCAATTTTTTCCAAAAAATTTCCACGTTTTCTGAAAATTCTCAAAATTTTCAGAAATTAAAAAAAAAAAATAAATAAATTAAATAAATTAAAAAAAACTTGAAAAAAAAGGTTGAAATTTTTACCTATTTTGGTAAATTCGGCTTTCTTAAAAATGTCAGTTACGTATTTTTAAAAATTTGAGTTTTTTAAAAATCTAGCCTTTTTTTAAGATTTTGACTTTCTGAAAATAATGACAACTTTGAAGAGCTTGACTTCACGATTTCTACTAAAAATTTCGACTTTTTTTGAATATTTCGACTTCAAATTTTCCAACTTCTTTTTCAAAATTTACACATTTTTTCAAACCTTGACTTATTTTAAAAATTTTAACTTTTTCCCAATTTTGTTTTTCCAAAATTTCTACTTTTTTTGAATATTTTGAATTTTTCTGGAAACGTTAACTTTCGTGTTAATTTCGACTTTTTCTAAGAATGTCGATTTTTTATAAATTTTGACAAAAAAATTTGATATTTTCATATTCCCTTTTTTTTGGAAATTGAATTATTTTGAAATATTTTATTTTTTGAAATCCTTGATCATTTTGCAAAATTTTTATTTTTTTGATAATTTTGACTTTTCAAAATTTTGACTGTTTCTCAAAGTTTCGACTTTTTTGAAAAATTCGAATCTTGTGTTTCAAGAATTTTGGTTTTTTCGGAAGTCTCGATATTTATGTAAATTTAACTTTTAAAAATTTGTACTTTCTTTTCCAAATTAAGACTTCATTTTTTATATTTTTCCCAAAAATTTGCACATTGTCTGAAAATGTCAAAATTTTCAGAAATCAAAAAAAAAAAGTTGAAATTTTTGAAATTGTAGATTTTTTTTTCTAAGAATTTTCACGTTGGAAATTTCGATCTTTAAAATTTTGAAAAAAGGTCGAAACTTGAAAAAATCAAAACTTATAGGCACAGTCGAAATTTTGATAATAGAAAGTCAAAATTTTCAGAAAACGTAGAAATTCTTAGAAAAAATCTAAAATTTCAAAAAAGTTGAAATTTCAAGCCTTTTTTCAAAATTTTACTTTTATACGATCTTTCAATTTTCTTTAATTTGATTTTTTTTTTAATTCACCTATTCCTAAAAATTGCGATTTTTTTCAAAAATCTGATGTTTTAATTCCGTATTTAAAAATGACATTCCAACTAAGAGTATTTTTCAAGGTTAAGCAGGAAAGTTTCGAAAAAAGCCAAAATTTAGAATAATTTTCCAGTTCAAAATTTAAACATAAAATTTTCAGAATCAATTTTGATTTTTGACATTAAATTTGGAGAAAAAGAAGGCTTCAACATTTTCGTAATTCACCAACCACAAACATGGCAGTTTACGCGGGCCTTGGGGCATTCGACCTCTTTCTCCCCCTCTTTCGATGAATCTGATGGGGGGTTTGACTTATTCAGTTTTTTTTTCAATAAATGTCAAAAAAGTACATACAATTTAGGGCAAATTGTATTTATACTTTCAATGTATACATTTTTGGCTTTTAAATAGAAAATTAAAAAAAAATATTTTAGGTTAAAGCGAACTCTAGAGTTTAGTATCCAAATTTTAACTTTATTTTTCAAAATTTCCAAAGAAAGGCTCATGTTTGTCATTGCAACAATACACATTTTGTGTTTAATCTTCAACTTAAAAGAAATAAAGTCGAAATTTCAAATTTAATTTTGAAATATTAAATTTTCTCTGCAAATTTTGATTTTAATTCAGAAATTCTGATGTTTTCGAAATATTGCCTTAATCCAATAGTTTGAATATTTCAACTTGTCTTTCAAAACAGGATTTTTGTTTTGTGTAAAATTATAATTCTGGAAAATGAGTTGAAATATTTTTTTTTATTTAAAAAGTAATATTTTGCAACATATTTAAATTTTGAAAAAAATATTAAAATTTTGGGTTTAATCTGTAAATTTGAAGAAACAAATAAAAATGTTGAAATTTAAATTGTACCTTATACTAAATTTTCTGTATATTTTGACTTTTTTTCGAACTTTTAACTTAAACTCTAAATGTCAACATAAAACCCAAATTTTTTCTCATCAATTCAGTGATATTTTTTTTAATTCCCTTACAGTTTTCATAATTTATTTCAAACTTGCACTTCTAATTTTGTTGCAAGATTTCGATTGCAAATGTCAGTTAAAAAACCATACAATGTAAAATGTTTTTGGAAATTTCAATTTTTACAATTTTATTTTGATAAAAACAAGATGTACGTTTTCGGAAAAAAGAGAACTCTAGAATGTAACATATTTTAAGTTTCAACTTTAACCTTCAGAATTTTGAAAAGAAATTTCTTTTTGGTTGAAACAGTACGCATTTTGTGTTTAACTTCCAAATATAGAGAAAAAAGTCGAAATTTCTAATTTATTTTCAAATGTCATTCCTTTCGAAGTTTTAGGTTGAACTTAAAAGGTTGTTAATGTTTCTGTTTTAAGATCTGAACTTTTTCTTGGTTTAAAATCCAAGATTTCGGGAATTTTACGAACAGGTCCAAATTTTGACCCAAAAATCAATCTGTTTAATAAATGTCTGAGCACTGACTGACAGACAACGCAAGATTGTATTTAAAGTTGCCTATAAGCTGACCTAATTGATGAATATGTCTCCACACGAATTTATTCAAATTTTTGGAAGCAAACGATAGTTCTATGTTTTCGGAAACATCAAACTATCGTTTGCATTCAAAAATTTGAATACATTCGTGTGAGGACATATTCATCAATTACGTCAGCTTTTTTGAAAACATCGATGTATCGTTTGTAAACATCGATGTTTCAACATGGATGATAAATCATAAAAAATATCGATGCGTCGTTCAGTTTATAAACGATGTTTGAAAAATCGATGTATCACATTGCGATCGAATTAGCGGCATCTGTTGCATAGAATTAATAGGACAAACGCCCACTCAATTTTCTAACTAGTCACTCGATGGCATAAGTGCATATTTAAGAAATTGATGCTAAATTTGTGCGCCGCAGGTATACACTACAATTATTTGAAAATTCATAGTTTAGATATTTTTATTTGGCAATCTATAAAAAGCCCAAATTTTGAAAGAAAAATGAGAATTTTTAGAAAAGTTTTTCAAGTATTAATTTAAAAACTCGAAAACATAAACTGAATTTTCACAATTGTTTATTATTTATTTAATATTTATTATTTTAAATTTTGGGGCAAACAGAAAACTCTCATCTTTATCAAGATTTCTAGTTTTAACTTTAAATTTTTCTTTAAGACAACCTTCTTTACAAAAATTGAAATACAAATCTTGTCCTCTGAAACCAAGAAAGATTTGTATTTCAATTTTTGAAGATAACCAAGGACCAGTCCGTTCCACCAAAACTTTCTTTACATAAATTTCTTTTTTTCGAACTTTTAATTTTGTAAATTTCGTATTTTAATTCAAAACCTGTAAAAAAAAAGTTAAAATATTCATAAAAAAAATAAACAATTTTAAAAATATACCAATTTCCAAGTTAAAAATAAAAATTGCCAGATTAAAATAAAAAAGAATTCTGAAAATTTAGAACCCAGTTTCCAAATTTGGAATATTTGAGTAGTCAATTTTTGATTAAATTAATCTTCATACCTACTACCAGAAATTAGAAATTTTTATCCAGAAAATTGCATATTTTTTTAATTCCAAATTTTCATAGCAATCTCGAATATTTCCTAAAATTTTGTATTAAACCAAATTTTATTTTTATAAATTTTAGTTTTTTTTTCCGAAATTTGAATTTTTTTCCAAATCCGGACTTTAATCTTGAATTTTTATCGAAAATTCGAACATGTTTTATAAACATTTAAAATTAAAGTGGAAATTTTTAGAATTTTAAGTTCAGCTCTTAAATGTTAAAACTTTTCTCTTATGTATGATTGTAATTTTGAAATGTGCTTTGTTCGAAAAAGTTAAACTTCGGCTCAAAAAACTTTTTAAGAAAATTCGAATTATTCAAAATAAACACTTTTTTGAAAATCTTGACTTTTTATTAAATATTTTAACTTTTTATGAACATGTCCATATTTTTCAAAATTTCGACTAACAAAAATTTTGATATTTTTTCAGAATTAGTGTTTTTCTATTTTTTCAAAAATTTATAGTTCTTTGAAAATTTTGGTTTTCATAAAATTTTAAATTCTTCTGAAAATTCTGAATTTTTAAAATTTTATCTCTTTTAAAATTAGTAGGACTCAAACCTTCGCTTTTTTAAAAGTTTGGGATTTTTACAGAATCTACTCAAAATTGAGGCTTTTTTAAAAATTTTGACATTTTTAAGATCTTTTTATTTCCTAACATTCAAAATTTGGAATGTTCTAAACATTTCACTTTTTGATAAAAACTGTGAAATTTTTTTGAAAATTTTAGTGTTTTCTAAATTGTCGATTGTTTGTTTTAATTTTGACTATTTTAAAACTTTAACTCTTTTTAAAAATTCAGATTTTTTTCAAAGCATATATTTTCAAATCATATTTTTTCAAAATTTTACTCATTTTTAAAATTTTTGGGTATTTCTCAAAATTTCGATTTTTTTCCTTTAATTTTTTTAGAATTGCATTTTTTTGAGTTAAATAACAACCACTTTTAAAAGATTTTGGCTTTTTTGAAAATTTCGTTTTTTAAAAAAAAATTTGAATTTTTTTTGCAAGGCATCGACTCTCTTTTTGAACATTTCGAAATTTTTCAATGTTGAACATTATTTTGTCCCTTTTGAAATTTCGACTATTTTGGAAAACTTCGATCTGTTTCGAAAATCTCTACTTAGGTTAGAATGACAATTTATCTTCAAAAGAAATTAGTGCGACTTCACAATTTTCACCTTTTCTTGAAAATTGGATTTTTTCAAATCTCTTTCAAAATTTTATCTTGAAATAATTTACTATTTTTTCAGAATCTCCACATTTTTGGAAATCTTTTTATTGCAAATTATGACTTTTTATGAAAATGTCGATATTGTTCTAAATTTTGAATATTAAAATTTCCAATCAAAATTCGTCTTAAAATTTTGTCTTTTTTAAAAATTTGCAATTTTTGGAAAATATATTTTTAAAAA
The DNA here is from genome assembly GCA_028583605.1 of Dastarcus helophoroides. Taxonomy (NCBI): domain Eukaryota; kingdom Metazoa; phylum Arthropoda; class Insecta; order Coleoptera; family Bothrideridae; genus Dastarcus; species Dastarcus helophoroides. The sequence continues at coordinate 51,723,269 of CM053325.1, read as the reverse complement.
AAAATTTGAATTCTTTTTATTTAATTAGTGTGACTCCAAAAATTTTCAAAATTCGATATTTTTTCAAAACTGCTTTTTTTGGCTTTTATAAAGTTTGGCATTTAAAAAAAAATTTGCATGACTTCGACTCTTTTTGAAAAATCTGAATTTTTATGAAAAACATTTTTCAAAATTTCGACTTTTTTTTTTAAATTGCCAAAATTCCCCAAAATTTTAAATTCTATTCAAAATGTCGGCTAATATAAAGATTTTCACATTTTTAAAATAAAAAGGTAAATTTTTGAGTTTTTTCACGAAATCTCGATTTTAATCTCGAAATATCAAAAGTCGAAATTTTGGTTATTAAAAATTAAAATAACTGAACCCACTCAACTGCCATCTGTTAATATTGTATGTTTAACCTAAGTTTCATGTATATTTATGACCGAAATTTCGAGATTAAAGTCGAAATTTTGACTTTAATCTCAGAATTTCCAGAAAAAAAGTCGTATTTTGAAGAAAAAAGTCGAAATTTCGAAATTAGTGTCGGAATTTCGAGAAAAAATTCGAAATTTAAATTTAACTCGAAATTTCTAAAATAATTTCTTTTTAAATACATTTCCTTTCTTACACATTCCCAATTTTAATTTCTCAAATTCGTAATTAAATATTTAAAAAACAAAACATCGGAAAAATATCGATGTGTCGATACCGAATACCGATGTTTAAGACATCGATGTTTCATTGAAAAAAATATCGATGTCCAAACATGGATGCTTTTTTGAACAGTGTTGCACCCCTAGTGAGCAGTGCATATTTCGTCTTGTTTTCGAACTCATTTCTTTTAATTCCTAAAAATTTAAGTTTTACACTCAAAATTAGACATTTTGAAATTGTTTCAGATTTTTTTAGAAATTTAGGTATTTATTTTTTTAATTTCCACTTTAACCAAATGTTAAGAATAACGTCCACATTTAACGACAAAAATTAAACGTAATTTAAAGTTTTCTTTCTTTTCTTACTTTTTAAAATTTTAAGGGAAATGTCAAAATCCTTAAACTAAAAATAAAAAAATCGAAACAAGTTAAAAGAAATTTCTACATTTTTTCTTAAAACATTAGGAAAGAAAACTTCTTCGAATTTTAGATTTTGTTTATTCAAAATTTCAACCATCTTCTGTTATAAATCAATTTTTTTTGAAAAAGCCATTATCGCAAGATTGTATAAATTATGTTTAGAAATCTCGACTTTTTCCCAAAATAACAAAAGCAAAATTGGAGTTTGTAATTATTTTCTTAAAATTGCAACTTACAATAATGAAAAATTTGGAATGAACGTGAAAATGATAGATTAAATATTGAAGAAAATTGTACACTTAATGAAAAAAATATTACTTTCGAAATTTAAAGTTGAAACTTTATATCTAAAGTAAAAATTTCTAAAGGCGGAATGCATAAATCAAGGTCAAAAACAAATAATTTCTACAAAACTTTCAAAGGCAAAATTTGGTAATGATGTCGAAATTTTGAGAAGAAATTTCCACTTAAAAAAAATATTCCTCCACATTTCGATTAAAACATCATAACTTCTAAATTGAAGCCAAAATTTAGCTTTGTGCTGTTTTTTCAAAATTCCCATACAGATTTTAAACTCGAAAATTTTTCTAAATTTCAACTTTTTTTTCAGCTTTTCAGTTTAAACTTAAAATTTTAGAATGCCAGCTTGAAAATCTAGTCTCGAGTTCGTTTTACACAATTCGTTCAAAATTTAAAAATTCGCAAATTAGAACGTCAGATTTCTTAGAAAAAAATAAAAATTTTACAAGTAGGCGACTTTTAAAAAAGTTAAAATTACAAATATTCGAAGTTTCGAGAAAAAGGTCAATATTGTTGCGCGTTATCGGTTCGAATGATTAATACGCCGTGAATTTTACCCACTTTATTTTCAACTGATCCCGGAACACAATAATTGTATAATTCACTAACACTGTTTAAATAACTTATTCATTGACTTCTAACAACCAACTAACTAATTAACTGCCTGAGGGAAAAGTAACCGCCTTATATAGGTCCCGGTCCGGGTTCTAGAAGAATTTGGCAGATAAGGCTTATCGTTTGCCGAAATTTCGGGAGCACTTATCTGCCGTTTGGTTTATTAACGCGCCCGCTTCCCCTTATCAAATTCCCAACTAAATTTTATAATTACTTTTTGTTACAATATTTAAAATTTTTTTTGAAAATAGTCAAATGTTCACGAAAATTGAAATTTTCAAAAAAGATAGAATTTTGAAAAAATCACATTATGATACAAAGTAGAAATTAAAAAAAAAATGAAAATTCTGGAAAAGTTTCGAAAATTTTAAAAATCTCAAAATCCAAATTATCAAAGAAGTAAAAGTTAAAAAAAGTCGAATTTTTCAAATAAAAGTCCAATTTGCGGTATAAACATCGAAACTTTGAGAAAAAGTCGAAATATTAAAAAAAATAGAATTTTCAAAAAAGTTTCAAATTTTTGAGAAATTGCCAAAAGTTTAAAGAAAATTAGACATTTTCAAAAAAAAAAAAAAGTTTTTAAAAATCAATATTTCAACGTAATCAAATTTATGGAAAATAATCAAAATTTTAAAAAAGTGAGAATTTTAAGAAAAGATAAATCAAAATTTTATAGAAAGGTTAAATTGTGAAAGTATTGAAATTTAAGTGAATATTTGAAAAAAAGTGACTATTTGAAAAAAGCGGAAAAAAATGGAAAATTTTAAATTCGAAGTTTTCAAAATAAAAAGTCGAGATATTCAAGAAAGTCAAAAATTTAAATAAAAATCGAAGACTTTCCAAACAAGTCGTTCTTTTAGAAAGGTAAATTTTGAAGAAAAGCTAAACCTTTGAAAAAGTCTGATTCAAAAAATCAAACACTTCAAGATAGTCAGTTTTACGAAAGTTGAAACTTTCAAAAAATTTGAAATTTCAAAAAGAATTAAAATTTTAAAATGTATAAATCTTCGAAATAAGTCAAAATTTTCAATGAAAGTCAAAGTCTTCAAAAAAAAAAAAAATCGGAATTTCCAAAAAGGTGATTTAAGATTTTTTCTCTTCTTTTATGCAGATGAGGACGCGGATATCAATTAGTATTAAAAAAATAAACATTTTAATGCAACGAATGTTTGTTTTGGTTTGTTTTTTCAAAATTCTTTATTTACACAAATCCATTTACAAACTTGGTATTTATTTTTCTAAAAACTAAGACTTTATTTTCGAAATTTTGATTTTAACTTCGATATTTAATTCCGAGTCAACAGCTTCAATTTTTACTTTTTTTCTAAAATACTAATTACGAACGTCAATTTTTTTCGGCATTGCAACTTTTTTCGAAATATCCACATTTTCCTCCTTTAGAGCTTAGACGCAAATAACAAATTTAGAGCATTTTTTTTTAATTTTTACTTTAACTTAAACATTTCCGAACCCTTTGATTCCTTTATTTTAAATTTCTACTTTAGTTTCAAAATGCAAACTTTTTGGAAATTTCAAGTTTAAACTTAAAAAAACTATTTCTGTGAATTTCAATTTTTTCGAGTTTACACTTTCAATTTTGACTTTTTTTTTCTAAAATTTTGATCATAAGCGTCAATATTTTTATGAATTTCGTTTACATTTCCAGTTATTTAATAAAATTTTTATATTCAGTCACGGATGGCACATTTCGAAGTTATTTTTTTTTAATTTCGACTTTTTATTCTAAAGTTTCTGAATATTTTCTATTTTTTCTGCGGACTTTTGATTTTAATCTCAGTTTCAATGTGGTAAATTAAATTTTTTTCTGCAAAACAATTGTTCACGAATTTTAGTTTACTGTGTCAACTTGTGATAATTTTGGTGCAAAGGACTGGCGTTGGTAATCTTCAAAAATTGAAGTACAAATCTTGTCCCCTGAAACAAGAAAGATTAAAAAACACAGGAAAGGTTGCTCTAACGCGTTTCGATAGCCAAGCTATCATCTTCAGAGAGATACTCATCTCTCGCATCATCAAGTATCTCTCTGAAGATGATAGCTTGGCTATCGAAACGCGTTAGAGCAACCTTCGTTGTGCTTTTTAATCTTTCTTGATTTCAGGGGACAGGATTTGTATTTCAACTTCTGATAAGACAGATCTGTACATCAGTGTCCAATAAGACATCCGATGTAGGTGGTTTTGTTTTAAAACATAATGTCCACATTTTTTTTTCCTCGAATGGACTAGTCCTTGGTTATTTTCAAAAACTGATATACAAATCTTGTTGCCTTAAACCAAGAACCTTGGCCCTAACGCGTTGCGAGAGCCAAGGTATCATCTTCAGAGAAATGCTCTGAATTACTGAAATATTTCTCTGAAGATGACAGCTTTGATATCGGCGTTCGGGCAAGCGTTGTGGGTTTTTTAATTTTTCTAGGTTTTAAGGGACAAGATTTGTATATCAACTTTTTCTTAATGCCCACATTTTACAACTAACACAGGACTCAAGTTATCGCTCTGGATCGATGTAAAAAGTTCGAATGATTTTATGGAAATACCCTCGAAGCTCCCTTGCTTAATGCAAACACTTACGGACGCAGTTGGGCAGTGGTCCAGACCAATTTCCCGTGATCTCACATTCAATACTTGGCGGGCCCATCAATCTATAGCCCCAGGCGCAGCTAAACAAAGCGTATCCGCCATAGGTGTTATTCTGTTCCTCCAGTTGCAGATGGGGCTCGCTCAAACCCCCGGGCACATCCAGAGATTCGCATTTCACCGGTTCGCACGTTGGAATGGACGCCGACCATTTACCTGATAGGACAATTTAATTAGCAATTATGTCTTGCTTTGCAGACAATGTTAGCACCATATGTCATGTCCGTTTGAGATGCATGAATGGTCAGTATAGTGGAAGGCTATTTGATTCTAGTAATTGGATGTTGGGTTCTGATAGGGGGAAATTGGGAGATCGGTTACATACATCTTGTTATTATTATAGTAATACGTATACTTATACAACTTGATGAAATGCTATTTCAAAATATAACGTGTCGCTTTTTTAACAAAATATGCGCATACTAAATGCAGATTTTGAACAAAATATGCATCGTAGTTACAATTATATGCACATTAATATGCATTAGATGCATCATATATCCAAAAAAATTGGGTTCGATATAAAACAAACATTTAATGACCATTTAAAAAACCAGTGAATATTAATTTATTGCTATAAATCAGGAGTATTAAAATTATATTTTCATATAATAATTATCAACAATTTGTCTGAACTAAAATTTCTTGGTGCATATTATTTTAGAAATATAGATATAAATAGGGCAACCCCTGTTTCGAATTTCAATAGCATTGGGTATGTTTTTATTAATCATTTAATTTTTTCTGTTATACATACCAAAATTGTATAAAGATTCAACCATTTTAACTTAATTTTAACCTTATTTTAAAATTACTAGAAATGCCTTTTGGTGTTAAAAATTTTGGAGCCGTATTACTTTCGAGTTCAATATTAGTTTTTGATGAAATTTTGTGTATTTACATAACTTTCCATGTTCTTTCAAATGAGGATAGAAACATTTCATTAAAATTATCAAGAAAAAATCTTCACTAGAAGAGTGTTTCAGTTACTGCCTTGGAGAAATATTAAAGGAGTAAGAATCGGTGGCGTGTTCTTCATGAAAGCTAAGAAAGGGGATCCACTTACAAAATGGAAATGTCCATATTCATTTTATTTTAAAATATCTTTTTCACACAACAGCTGCGACCACTATTTATTGATATTGGTAACGTTTATGATCAAAATTGAACAAGTTTTTCAAAGTTTTAAATTTTTTTAAAAGGTCTGACATTTTAAATTTCAATTTATTATTGAAAATTTCCACTCTTCTAAAAAATTTAGACATTTTAAAATTTTATCGTTTGCAAAATTTCCTGTTTTCCAAATTTTTTTCCCGAAATTGTAACCTTTTTGAAAATCTTAACATTTTCAAAATTTCGACTTTTTAATGGAATTTCATTTTTATTTTTTAAAGTCGACTTTCAATTAGTAGTTTAGCTTCGATATTTCAAAAACAATTTATTTCTCAAAATTCCAGTTTATTATATTGAAAATTTCGATCTTTTTGAAAAGAAACTTTAAAAAGATGTTAAAAAAAGTTATACTTTTGAAAACTATTGTGATTTTATGAACATTTTTTAATTTTTGTTCAAATATTTCGTTTTTCTTGAATTTTTTATAATTTTACTTTTCAAAATTTCGACTTTTATATATCTAGAAATGTCGACTTTTTTGGTAAATTTTGACTTTCTTTTGAAAAAATTTGATCTTTGCTGAAAATTTGAAATTTTTTTGAAAAGTTCGGCTTTTTTAAAAATGTTTCTTTTCTGAAAAAACCTTTTTTTTTAAAAAAATATCCTGAAAATTTTGGCTTTTTTAAAAAATTTCGATCTTTTGCAAATTGAGATAATAAAATAACACACTAGGCCTTTTCTTACAATTCTGACTGATAATTTGATTTTTTTCCGGAAAATTTGGTTTCTTTGAAAATGTTGACTATTTTTAAAAAATTACAAAAATACTTTTTTTTGAAAATTTTAAATATTCTGAAAATATTGAATTTTTCTAGAAATTTCGATTTTTTTTGCAAATTCATATAACAAAATTGACATTATTTTCAAAATTTACTCCTTTTCTTGAAATTCGGACTTTTCTCCAAATTCCAAATTCGACTTTTTGTAATTTAAACTCTTTTAAAAAAATACCTTTTGTTAAAAATTTGAGCCATTGACCGAAAATATTTACGAACATTTAAATTGCTTTAAATATTTTGACTTATTTTAAATAAAATTTGCACTTTTGTTCAAAATTTTTACTTATGTTTATGTTGAAAATTTGATTTTTTCCAAAATCTAGGTTTTTTTCGTGACGTTTTGACCACTTTTTAAACATGTTTAAGTTTTTCTAAAATTTAACTTTTTCTGGAAGTATTTCTAAAAATATTGACAAAATTTTTTTTTGAAAAGTTCAGCTTTTGTGGAAATGTTGACTATTTCTGAAAAAAATGACCAAAATACCTTTTTCTAAAACAAGAGTATCCTGAAAATTTTGACTTATTTTTAAAAACTTCGATCTTTTTGCAAATTCAGATAATAAAATTGACACATTAGGCCTTTTCTTGAAATTTTGACTGATAATTTGATTTTTTCCGGAAAATTTGGTTTCTTTGAAAATGTTGACTATTTTTAAAAAATTACAAAAATACTTTTTTTTGAAAATATTAAATATTCTGAAAATTTTGATTTTTTGAAAAAATTTCGACTGTTTTGCAAATTCATATAACAAAATTGACTTTATTTTCAAAATTTAGTCCTTTTCTTGAAATTCTGACTTTTTCTCCAAATTCAACTTTTTGTAAATTAAAACTTTTTTAAAACATACTTTTTGTTGAAAATTTGAACCATTTATTTAAAAAAAATCAGCTTCAATCAACTTTTTCTTAAAATATAAAAAAGTACATCTTTTTGAAAACTTTTTACTGAAAATCTCAACTTTCTTAAAAATTAAGACCAAAAAATTGAAATATCCAAAATTTCTACTTCTTTTTAAAACTTTGACCCGAAAATATTTACGAAAATTTAAATAGCTTAAATATTTTGACTTATTTTAAATAGAATTTGCACTTTTGTTCAAAATTTTAACTTTTGCTTAAAATTTCGATTTTTTTGAAAATCTGATTTTTCCAAAATCCAGTTTTTTTTTCGTGACGTTTTGACCACTTTTTAAACATGTTTAAGTTTTTCTAAAATTTAACTTTTTCTGGAATTTGGAGGTATTTCTAAAAATATTGATACATTTTAATTTTTTTTGTAAATCGGGCCTTTTTTTGAACAATTAGACTTTGACAAAAATTCGACCTTTTCCTCTAATGTCAACTTTCTCTCCAAATTTAAAATTGTTCTTGAAATTTAGATTTCTTTGTAGTTTTTAACTTTTTCGCAAAATTCCACGTCCAAATTTTTTTTAAAAATTCGACTTTTTAAAATTTTGATTTACTACTGAAAATTTCGACTTTTTGAAAAATTTAGATATTTTAACATGTTAATTTTTCAAAACTTTCTTTTTTTCAAAATTTTTCTCATAACGTCGACTTTTTTGATTGGAAATTCCGATTTTATTTAAAATTTTGAATAATTCGACTTTTTTAAAAATTTGATATTCTCTACAATTTAGATCTTTTCTCTACAATTTTGACTATTTTTTTAATCAAATCAATTTTTTCGAGATTCAAACTTTTTCTGGAAATTTCAGATTCAGATAACAAAATTAACATTTTTTTCAAAATTTAGTTCTGTTCTTAAAATTCTGACTGAAAATTTGTAGCTATTTCAAGATATATTCTTATATTCTTTTTTTTCATTTTCGACTTTTTCTCCAAATACGACTTTTATGAATCAAAACTTTTTTTCAAAAATTACTTTTTGTTGAAAGTTTAAACTATTTATTTAAAAAATTCAAGAGTTGTCAAAATATTAAAATCAATATTTTCATTAAAATGATTTCAAAAACCTGTATTTTTGTATATTTTTAAGAGTAAAATAGTAGTTTGTACAACAAGAGCGGATATGATGTCCATATCGCACGAGAACGAAGTTTGAGCACGTCGCCGTAGGCGGAGTGCCTCAATCGTTCGAGTGCGATATGGACAATCCGCTCGAGTTATACAGCGTATTTTTCCTAAGACTACGATCTATCAAAGACTAAAATACGATTTAGCAAATTAATAATATTTCATGTGACATTTGCAGTTTTTTATATATTTTATATAGTGACTTATGTCAATGAAAGTCATAAATTTATCGTAACAAAGTTCATATTTACTATTTGATTTCTTAGGTAATAATATCTTAAATATTTCACTTGCAGCCTCAGAAATGTCCGCTGGGATAAAGTGTGCTAATTCTGCACTAAAAGCACTCATTTTAAATATTTTCTTTGGTAAATACCGAAGTCAGTTTGACAGATTCCATGGTATAATTCTGAATCTAAAAATGACATTCGTCTTTATCGCATGCTGTGATTGGTCGATTTCATATCCACACTAGTGTGGATATGAAATCGACCAATCACGACACGACTTTCGTTATATCCGTTCACTAGACTGATATGGTCTATTTATCCTGCTTGCAAGGTATAAAGAAAACAGTGAATATACGCTTTTTCTTAAAACTCTGGCAAGAAATGTTTGGCAAAATTTACATTATTTAAAATATTTTAACTTTTTTTTAATAAAACTTGTACTTTTGTTCCTAATTATTTACTTATGTTGAAAATTTCGACTTTTTTAAAAATATGTTTTTCCAAAATCTAGTTTTTTTGTGACCTTTTGACCACTTTTTAAATATGTTCAAGTTTTTCTAAAATTCAACATTATCTGGAATTTTGAATTATTTTGAAAATACTTACACATTTTGAAATTTTTTGAAAATTGGCCTTTTTTTTCGAAAAATTGAACTTTTTCCAAAATTCGACTTTTTCCAAAATTCGACTTTTTCCAAAATTCGACTTTTTCTCAAAATTTTCTCTCCAAATTTCAAAATGGTCTTGAAATTTAGATTTCTTTGTAATTTTGAAGTTTTTTAAAACATTTTATGTTGAAACTTTTTTTCAAAAATTCGACTTTTTTAAATTTCGATTTATTACTGAAAATGACTTTTTTTGAAAATTTAGACATTTTAACATATTAATTTTACAAAACTTTCTTTTTTTAACCTTTTTTCAAAATGTCGATTTTTTTGATTAAATGTTTCAATTTTTCCTAAGATTTTGACTTTTAAAAAAATTTTGAGTGTTTCCCAAAATTATTAATTATTTTGAAAATTTCGACTTTTTTGAAAATTTGGTTTTTTCTACAATTTAGATCTTTTTTGAAATAGACCCAAAATTTGAACCTTATTGAAAATTTGGTTTTTTTTTGAAAAATTCGGATTTTTCGAAATTTCAACTTTTTCTCAAAATTTCAACTTTAAAAAACTGACACTTTTTTTTAAAAAGAATTTGGATTTTTTAGAATGGTGCCTTGTAAGTTTCGATGTTTTGTGAAGTTATTTTAAAATTTTGAATTTTTTCAAAAATTTTAACTTTCTAAATTTTTTTTTTAAAATACTGACTTTAATAATTTAGAATTTCTGAAATTTTGGACTTTTTGGAAAAATAAATTTACCTTTTCTCAAACTTTAGATTTGCTTTAAATGTTAAGGTCTTAGAGAAAATTTCAGCAAAAAAATAAATTCTTGCTCAAGTTACATTTTGTGATTAACCTGATTTTTGTAATTTTTTAGCATAAACTTTGAGCATAATCTTGGTGTTTTTATTCTCCTTAATTATAAGTTTTAATTCGAAATTTCGAGGAGAAATCCTTTAAAGAATAAAATTCAAAAATTAAATTAGTCCAAAAACCAAATAGAACATTAAAGAAATAATATTTAAAGTTTGACTTCAAATTGGAAAATCTGGATTTATTTAAAATAAATTTAGATTTAGACTTAAAATCTTAATTTTTTTTTCTAACATTTTCAACCATCTTTTCGAAATTTGAATTTTGTTTTAAAATTCTAAATTTAAATTGATATTTTGATTTATCGAAACGCGACCAAAAGGAAATTTACTTTTTTGATGCTAATTCATTTAAAATGTAATCAGTTGAAAACAAAATTGTCATTGACCTTTTAAAAGGTTACAACACTGCCAAAAACTAAGAATATATTAGAGTCATTTCACTCAAAAGATATTTATCAATCTCTAAATCAAAAACTAAAAATTTAATTCCTAAATAAAGGACACACCGCCACTGTATAATGTAATAAGACTATACAGGATATACTTCTTCCGGGATTGGACCCTGTCAAAGAACTACTAAAAGTGTTCGATGTTTCGCCCACCATCGTAGGGGGCTTCTTCAGGAACAAAGAAATAAAATACAAGGAAATATACAAAAAATGAAAAATGAAAAAAGGGGGCCAATTTCAAAACATCAGAGCACGGTAACTCAGTATGTCCACCATATAGAGTTTCGCCTCTGGTACATACTACATGTTGCCTAAAATAGACGAGGCATATACAGAATGGGGATTAACCATAAATCCTTCTAAAACAGAGCAACTAGTATCTGGAAATAGAGGAGAAAATCTAAAATTCCGCGATACTGAAATTAAGAATATTGACTCATAGACATACCTTGGTGTAAAGCTGACAAATGTTGCTCGAAATTCAAAGGAAAAGGAATAGGAATATTCTTGAGTGAGAATTCGTATCCTTTATCATTATATTGTCAAAAATAATGAGATACATACTTAGTTCAATGACAAGAGACTGTCCCACCAGAGAGACTATATTCGGGAGCAGTGTCTGGCAACTTTTATTTGGAATCGGCACACTTTTGATAGTGTCTAAAAAATGGCGATGCCATTAGTTGTTTCAGAAAATTTGTTGAGGACCAAAGGAAATCTTGCTAATTTCTTGGTAAGAAATCTTGTTTTTGCTACAAAAACTTCTTGTCATATCTTCTTGTTGTTGCTCACAAATTTCATGTCTTGTTCTTGCAGCGAGAACAACACAAGAACAAAAAAAAAAGCAAAACCAAAACAAGAAATTCGTGAAACAATATTTCCATCTATCGAGAATGCTTTTTATTTGTCATATTTTATACAGTTATCAATTAGGATCTGTTTTGTCAATTCACTAATCCAATCGCGTCGATTACCGATTAATCTTTGAAAATTGTAAGTTATTAACGTTTAACATTGTCAGACCACAGAGTTGTACCAGGCAAGGATCTGGATATGCTCTGAAATAAAATCATGGTGTGTGATGTGTGTAGTAATTTTTGGTTAGGGAGCTTGTAAAAGCTGCACTGTTTCTTTTTAGTCATCACTTTTTATTTCTATCGATATAAGTTGTTTCAGAGATGAAGGACTAATCGCTGGAAGCTAAAATTTCACATTAACCTTTAATATCAAAACAACAGTAAAATATCAAAATTCTTCTTATAGATTACTTTAAAAAATTTCTTAACTGGGACGTAACTTAGCTTAACTGGGACATGAAACCAATTTATCGAAGATTAGCATCTGAAATTTAAAAGATATGACATTCAGCTCTAAGTAAAGCATGAAATTAATGTGAATCTTTATCTTAGTGTCTCAAAAATTCAGTATGTAAATGTATACTGCAGTGTAATACATTTTGTTGCATTTTATTTATGTTATACGTGGTCGGAATGGCTCGTGTTGCATAATCTCCGTTGATATATTACTTTCAAGCCCTAGATGTTTTCGTGTCGCCTTTGAAGGCTTGATCTTGTTGCAGTTATCCGGTAACTTAACCTCAGATTAACTGTTCTGTACGTCCACTACGTTTAAACTTACCTGAAGCTTGACAGGTGAGATTAGCAGCACCATGGACCTTAAATCCTATCGGGCATTGGAAGTAAGCGGAGTGCCCTAGTTTCGTCCCTTCGACGCGAACTGTCAGATAAGGACCTGATACCGAAATTGGATCACAGTGGACAGCTAAAGAATTTAATTTCATTAATATTGTTCTGCAGCACTCTGGAAATCTTTTCATTTTGACATTATGTGATTTGTAGAGAAAAGTATCAGGTTACTTGGATGCAGAATGTATAGAATTGTAGGATACAGGATTTATATGGCAAAAGCTATGACCAGAATTTAGTACCACTTTTTTGAACAAAATTGTGATCAGTTCACTAAGCACACAAACTAAGGAATATAAACATCTCATATTTTTAGTTGATTTTCAAAAGGTTTTAACGTTGTAACATAAAAATAATACAGAGAAAAATAAAAAAGCAAGTTTTTGAATAATTTATAGGCGAAGTATCATCGGGCAAATTTTTTTTCAAGTTTGTGTTTACGCTTTAAAAGATAGAGGACTTCAATAATTTTTGTCCAGTGGACCCACAATAAAAGTCGTTTGGATTATTTAATTTTCTTTAATTTAAGAGAGTCTATCTTCGTGTCCCGTTCAATAATTTTTACTGGGTTAACATTGAGTCGTTTAAAACAAAGAGTCGTTTTTAACTTTGGCAATCATTAATTCGGGAAATGAGAATCGTACAGAAAATGAAAGAAGGGTTTTGAAAATTACAAAGCATCTTCTACTAGACCAGGTTATTGGTTTTTGATAAAACATCTCTAGTGTGAGAAAGTTGATTAAAGAAAGAGTGTTTTTTAACACAATGTAATGAAGATATCGAAGGAAATAACCAAACACGTACTTGGTCGAATGGGATGAAAAGTGATATCTAGGGGTGGATTAAGCTTGCCCTACGCCCTGTGCAACTCATTGGTGAAAGCCTCTATGAAATTATGACAAAACTTGGTTGTATCTTTAAAATATTTTTGACGAACCTTGACATTTCAGAGGGTGCCTCTAAATATCTTTTGAAAATTCTTTCAGTCAACTTTTGGTGGTTGAAATTTTAATTTTAAATTTGAAATAACGACTCTATTTCTTGTTATTAGGCCAAAGTTTCAAAGAAAAACTTTTGATTTCAAATTTCAAACTTTCGATTTTTGAACCTTCGCAGCTTCGAATTTTAAATTTGTGAACTTTTTCAATTTTCATAGCTTTAAACTTTTGATTTTAGAACCTTCGTGACTTTAACTTTTAAAATGTTCCTACTTTCAAACTTTCGCTTTTTCGAACCTTCTAACCTAATCGACTTTCCAGCTATCTAACTTTTGAAATTTCCAATCTTTTATTTTTTAAACTTTTCAAGTTTCCATCTTTTGCACTTTTAAAATTGGAAATTTTTAAATGCCATAAATTTCAAATCTTCGAGCTTTCAATTTTTGAACTTTCATACCTTTGAACGATGGATTTTGAAATTTTCGAACGTTCAAACTATTTTTCAAACCTTCAAACCATCGACTTTTAGATTCTTGAATTTTCCAATGTTCGCAATTTTCAATTTTTCAACCTCTACATTTTCTTTTAAACGTTAAAATTTTCCAAAGTCTAAACATTTAAACTTTCCAGTGTTAAAATTTTTTAGGTCTTGAGTATTTGATCTTTTGACTTTTGAACTCTTGATTTCTCAATTTTTTAAATTTTCGGATACTCCAATTTTTAAATGGTCAAATTTTCGATTTTAGAGGCATTTCAAGCTTTCAAAATTTCAATTTTCAAACTTTCTAGCTTTCCTACTTTGAACATTTTATTTTTAGAATTTTCGAACCTTCGAATCATCGGGTACAAATTTTGAAAATTTCAATCTTTATAATTTCCTTACTTTCCAACTTTTAAACCTCTACACTCTCAAATTTTTTAGCTTTCAAACTTGCAGATTTCCGAATTTTTCAACTTTCGAATTTGCTACATTTGATGTTTCACAGTTTCAATTTTCGACTTTTAGAAGCTTTGATCCAATGAATATTAAATTCTCGAGCTTTTAAACTTTTAAACTTATTTTCATCTTCTTTTTCAATCTTATAAACTTGTTAACCTTAAAAGTGTTCAAATTTCAAATTTTTGAACTTTCAAAATTTCAAACCTTCAAATTTTCAAACTGGTCAACTTTCGAATGTTAAAATTTTCAATACTATTCGATTTTTAATATATAGTACCTTCGAACCTTCGATTTTCAAATTTTAGAATTTTTTAATTTTGAAACTTCTGATTTTTCTAGATTTCAAATCTTCGAACCTTCGATTTCCAAATTTTAGAATTTTTTAATTTTTAAAATTTCGATTTTCTAAATATTTAAACCTTCTATCGACTTCCAAATTTAGAAAATCTTAAGCTTTAAAATTTTCAAACTTTTTACTTTTGAACTTCCACATTTAGGTACCTTCGAACTTTTAAACGTTTTAACTTTTAAATATTCCAATTTTTCAACTTTCGCACTTCCAAACTTTCCAAATTTTAAATTTTTAATTTTCGAACTTTAGAATCTTCGAACCATCGATTTTTATATTTTCCAACTTTTAAATTTTCAATCTTCCAAATTTTCAACTTTTTTTTTGAGGTTCGCAATTTTTAATCCAATTATTGAAATGTACAACTTTCCAATTATCGATTTTCGAACTTCGATTTTCAATCTTTCCTACCTTCGAAACTTTAACTTTCAAATGATTGAAATTTCTTACCTTCACATGTTCGAACGTTCGATCATCGACTTTCAAATATTCGAAGTTTCAAACTTTTAAAATTCCAAACTTTCTAACTTTCCACTTTTAAACTTTCACATTTAAACACACTTGAACTATTAGAGTTTTCAACTCTTAAAGATTTCAATTTTCCAACTTTCTAACTTTCAACTTTTCAAAATTTCAAACTTATAAATTTCGAACTTTAGAATCATCGGACCATCGATTTTTAAATTGTCGTACTTCCAACTTTTAATTTTTCAATCTTCCAAATTTTCAACTTTGAAAAATTTTAAAGTTTGCATTTTTAAACCAATTGTTGAAATGTTCAACTTTCGAATTATCGATTTTCGAACTTCAATTTTCAATCGTCCTACTTTCAAAATTCCAACTTCTAAATTTTTAAAATTTCTTACCTTCAAATTTTTAAGTTTTCAAACGTTCGAACCATCGAGTTTCAAATTTTCGAAGTTTTAAACTTCTAGATTTTTAAACTTTTTGACTTTCCACTTTTAAATTTTCAGATTTAAATACTTTTGAAATTTCAAACCTTTTAACTCTCAAAGATTTCAATTTTTCAACTTTCTCAATTTCAACTTTTCAAACTTTTAGATTTCCGAACTTTCAATTTTAGAACTTTAAAATCTTCGAATTATTGACGTTTAAATTATCAAACTCTCCAGCTTTAAAATGTTCAATTTTTGTTCAATTTTCAAGTTTGAAATTTTCGAATTTTTTAATTTTTAATTCTTAAGAATTAAAAATTCTTAATTCTTTCAGGCTTTTGAACCTTCGAACGATCGATTTTTAAATTTCTAAATTTAAATTTTCAATACATTCAAGTTTCCAACTTAGACTTTCAAAAATTCAATTTTCGAACTTTCGACTTTTAATCTTTCGAACTTCAGACACTTTGACTATCAAATTTTGGAACTTTCAAATTTTTGATTTTTCCAACTTTCGAAGCTCTGAACCATGAACTTTCAGTAATTGAAATTTCAACCTTTTAAATTTTCAAATTTTGCACTTTCGAACTTTCAAACTTTTGAATTTTTTAATCTTTCAACATTCAAACTTTCAAACATTTAAACTTTACAACTTCCACACTTTCAAAATTTCGATTTTAAAATTTATTCGACTTTGTTCTTCAAATTTCCAATTTAATCTTGAATTTTAAATTTTAAACCTGGAGTTCCAACTTAAAATTTTCAAATTAGGGTTTTTCCAAAAATTTCAAATTGTCAAAAACATATTTTTTGAAAAAAGGAAGCTATTCAATTTGATGTAGCGCATGTTGCACATCCTTAAATCCATCCCTGGTGATACTCAAATTAGAAGATAAAAATGCCTTGTTTAAAAAATATTTGATTATTAAAAAATATTGATTATTAAACATATCTACTGGGTTGATGTTAAAAAAACCACCGAGATATTAAGATGGAAATGAAAAATACCTTTTTTATCTCAAAGATAAGTGTAGAAATGAGCTTTGTATTAAATATTTCATTTTTCAAGAAATCTCCTGTTTAAGTAACCAAAATTAAAAGTCGAAAATCTCAGTTTCTGAAAAAAAATTCGATAAAAAAATTAAAGCTCTTATTTAATAATTAAATCCACGAGAAAAAGATCTGTGAAAATCGAAATTGCAAGTGGAATTTTGATAAAAGAGATAATATGTTTACGGTAACACAAAAGAAAAATAAAAAACCCAAAATTTCTAGTTTTAAATTTAATGTTTCTAATTTAATTCCAAAATCTTATTTTTTTTCCTTTAATTCAGGTACAAACTTCAAGTGTTCAGTGGAACTGAACTTTCAGGGCAAATGGTTACCACGATCACCTGATTTACCCCCTCTAGATTTTTTTCTGTGGGGATACCTTAAATCGATTATTTATAAAACACAATCTCGAGATTTGGAAGAATTAAAGCAAAGAATTCAGCTACGTGTAAAGAAATTAAAGTACAAGTTTTTCGGAACGTTAAGGAGGCATTCGAGAGCAGACTATATCACTGTTTAGAAAATAATGGACAACATTTTGAGAATTTAATTAAGTAAACTACTTTTTACCAGCTTGTTTAATTTTGATTATAATTACATTTATTATCTAGCTTGTTTAGCAGTTTTTTTTTGATTTTTCGAAAAATATTAAACAGAAAGGTCAAGTATGTGGTATACTTAAACAGGCAATTGAAGGACCTTTCAAAGAAGGTATCGCTCAATCCCCCTTCCTATTTAGGATTTTAGGAGTCGTCTCCGCCCGATCTCAAGGGTTGATGAATCTTAATTGAAAGTCAGCTGAAAACTTGTTCTTTGAAAATAAAATTAACGTCTGTTTGGCTAATTCTATATTTTATAAAACAAATGCCTTTTCAAATTGACACAGTATACAAACTGCATAAGTATAGCTACTTGGGGGCCCCCAAAAATCATATTTGACACTGACATGTAATATCTGGAATTATAAAGGGCCCCACATCTTAAATAAGTAGGGCCTTATCAAAGCTAAATACAACCCTGCATAAGATAAAATATGTTTCCTACTTTTCCGTTTACATACATGTTTGAGATAGGTTGGATTTGGTTTTTATGGGAAATATGCTTTGCTACTATTTCAACATAAAGTTATGTGACAGCAAAAGTAATCCGAAAATACAAAGTGTCTGTCTCAGTAGAGGACACATATGAGATATTCTTTACTTTATAGGTATAATACAAGGTAATATTATTTTAAAACACAAATTGGTACATACAAGACTACAAGAAAATGATTTTGCAGCACAAATACACGATGCACCATCATACGTATAAAATGCCCTAGAAAATCCTGGAATTTCCTTGCCTTGGCAGATATGAGGTCATTTTCTTCAGCGTAGGAGAAACATTCCCCTTTGCCATTATTATATTTAGCTTATGAAATAACGTCTCGTTGGGAAATAAAATCTGTAGAGCACATTCTTTCAAAATTAATTTAAATCTACACAATTAGGTTCAAATCCTTTTTATGGGACGTTTCGTAGAAGGCTAACACCGATTAAAAACTGTGTGGAGATTTTAAAATATTGCTTCAAAATTTATCTGCATTGTACACTCACTTGTGCAACTACATATACCACACCTACTAGAATATTCAATGTCTCGAAGTATCGAACGTTAAATTACGTATTTCTTTAATAGCCCTAATTAACTGTAAACAGTCGACAGACGTCTCGAACCTATGAGTAGCCTCTGCGGTTGTTTTTCTCCCTAGTACAAGGTTTTTTTTTTGAAGTCATGGAACACTTTTAAAATTTCAAAAACACCTCAGTACCCTTTCCGTGAAATTTCATCCAAGAGGCAACATTTGATTGAATGAATTTGAAAAATTGTGGGCCAAAAAAGCAAACTAGAAAAACTTCACCTATTTACACGAATTGGGAGGTCGAATATTCAGATTAAAGGGCGAAATTCCAAGAAAGAGACAAACAAACTTTGGAAAAAAAGTCAGAAAATCGAATTTAAAATGAAAAACCGAAGCTTTCGAATATTTTTTAAGAATTTGGCAATTTCCAAAAATCGAATTTTATGCGGAAAGTTGCAATTTCCAAAATAAATCGAATTTAGAGAAAATGAAACCCAATTTTGCCAAACAAGGATTTCGAAAGAAAAAAAAACAGATCTCTTGAAAGATGCGCTCGAAATTCCGAGAAAAATGTAAAAATGTGTAGAACATATTCAAAATTTCCCAAACATGGTCATTTTGAGAAAAAAAGTTGATTTTTGAGCATAAGATCGTAATTTGGAAAAAGAAAAATTTCGATAAAAAACTCAATTTTGAAAAAAGGACGAAATTTTTACAAAAATAAAAACCTAACCCTCTGGAAGCAGTCGAAAAATGTTGAAATTTTAAAAAATGTTAACCAAACATTGAATGTTC
Source organism: Dastarcus helophoroides (assembly GCA_028583605.1). Taxonomy (NCBI): domain Eukaryota; kingdom Metazoa; phylum Arthropoda; class Insecta; order Coleoptera; family Bothrideridae; genus Dastarcus; species Dastarcus helophoroides. The sequence goes on along the minus strand of CM053325.1, from coordinate 51,704,197 downwards.
TGCATTTGAGAAGCAATTTCGCAAATTCAAAAAATAGTTTTTTCGAAGTTGTATTTTTTTATTTGAATTTTGAATATTTAAATTTCGCTAAAGAAGTTGAATTAAAATGTCCTTGACATTGCCCAAAAGTTTTGTGCTCAATATTTTTTCTTATTTCTTAAATAACATTTCCATCGAATTTAGAGAATATAAACGAATTTGGAAAGGCAAAAATTTCGGGAAAAAGCCAATTTCGAGAAAAAAATCGATATTTCCAGAAACATAAAACGTCGCATTTTGAGATAATAATTAAAATTTTGAAAATGAGGCGAAATTATAGGAACAAGTTACAATTTCTTAAAGGTAAAATTTAAAAAAGTTGAAGTTTTCGGAAAACGCGAACGAATATTAAGGAAAATTGCAGAATTAAAAAAAATGACTATTTTAAAAAAGAAATCCAAAAAGGACCATTGTTGGAAGAAAGTCCAATTTTCGGAAAAGATGATTTTAGGAAAAAGGCGAATTTTAATAAAAAAGACTTGTTTTAAAAAAAGAGTGAACATTTCAAGAAAAAGATGAATTTCAAGGAAAAAGACGAAAATACGAGATTATTATCTATCGAATTTTGAGATAAAAACTAATATTTCGAGCAAAAGGCAAAATTAAGAAAACAGTCATTTCTAAAAAATCAGTTTATAAAAGGTCGAAATTTTTGAAAAAGCCGAATGTTAAGACAAATAACGGAAATTCGAAGAAAACACAAAAATTTCGAGAAAACGGTTGAAATTTTGTGAAACTTCCAAATTTTCCAGAGAAACTCAAATTTAAAGAAAAAATCTAGAATATTTCGAATAGTTTAAATTAAAAACAAGTTAAATTTTGGGAATTAAACCTAAATTAAAAAGAAATAAGGACTTTAAAAAAGTCGAAATTCCGAGAAAATATGCAAAGAAAGTCAAATTTTGAAAAAAGAGTTAATTTTGTTTAACTTGCTTTGCAAAAACATAAGGGATCGGATTAGAAGATAAGTCAAATTTCGAAAGAAGGAATTCTTAGAAAAAAACTCAAAATTTTGAGGAAAAGACAATTTTCGAGGTGAAAATCTAAAGTTTTAAAAACCCAAACTTTAAAAAAATTCTAATTTCAAGAAACAGATCGACATTTTGAGAAAAAAAGATCAAAATTTCAATAAAAAAGTGGAAAACTTTCACAGGAAGTCAATTTTATTCGAAATTTGAAAAAAGTAGAAAATAAAAGAAAAATTCGAAATTTCTTTATTGAATATACATTTTCTATGATCTCCTGTTCCCAACTTTCATCTTCTTATCTCTTCTCTTTCCATCTCTTCTCTCCTCATCTCTTTTCTTCCTATCTTTTTTCTTCCCGTTTCTTTTCTTCCCATCTCTTTTCATCTCATATTTTCTCTTCTCATCTCTTCTTTTCTCATCTATTCTCCTCCCATCTCTTGTCTTTCCATCTATTTTCTTCCTATCTTCTCTCTTACCATCTTTTTTCTTCACATTTGTTCTCTTCCCATCTGTTCTCTTTTCATATTTTCTATTTACATCTCTTCTCTTCCCATCTCTTCTCTTCTCATCTGTTCTGTTCCCATCTATTCTTTCCCATCTCTTCTCTTCCCATCTTTTCTCATCTGTTTTCTTCCTATCTGTTCTTATTCTATCTCTTCCCTCTCCATCTCTTTTCTTCCTATCTATTCTATTCCCATTTGTTCTCTTCCAATCTGTTCTCTTTCCTTCTCTTTTCTTCTCATCTCTCCTTTTTCCATCACTTTTCTTCTCATATTTTCTCTTCCTATTTATTATCTTCACATCTCTTCTCTTCCCATATATTCTCTTTCCGTCCCTTCTCTTCCTACCTGTGCCCATTCCATGTCTTTTTTTCCCATCTCTTTTCTTTCTACCTCTTTTTTTCCCATCTCTTTTTTTCATCTATCTTCTTTCCATCTATTTTCTTTCCATCTAATCTTGTCTCTCTTCTTCTCGGTTCTCTTCTCTTTCCATCTCGTTTTTCCATCTCTTCTCTTCTCGTTTGTTCTCTTTCTATCTGTTCTCTTACATCTATTTTCTTCCCATCTTTTCTCTATTCATCTATTTTGTTCCCATCTATTCTTTTCCATCTCTTCTCTTCCCATATTTTCTCATCTGTTTTCTTGCTATCTGTTCTTATTTCATCTCTTCTCTTCCCATCTCTTCTCATTCCATTTCTTTTCTTTCCATCTCTTTTTTTCCAACTCTTCTCTTTCCATCTCTTTTCTTTTTATCTCTTCTTTTTTCATCTCTTCTCTTCCTACCTATTCTCTTCCCACCCTCTTTCTTTTCATCTTTCATCTTAGCATCTTTTGTCTTCCCATATACTGTCTTTAAATCTCGTCTCTCTCCATTTCTGCTCTTCCCATATATTCTCTTTCCATCTCTTCTTTTCCTGTCTGTTCTCATTTCATTTCTTCTCTTTCCATTTCTTCTCTTTTCATCTCTTCTCTTTCTATCTATTTTTTCCCATTTCGTCTCTTCTCCTCTATTTTCTTCTCATCTCTTCTCTTCCCATCTATTGCCTTTTCATCTAGTCTTTCTCCATCTCTTCTCTTCATATCTCTTCACTTCTCACTTGTTCTGTTTCCATCTGTTCTCTTTTAATATCTTCTCATTCCATCTCTCATCTTGCCATCTCTTCATTTTCCATCACTTCTCTTCCCATCTCTTTTCTTCCCATCTCTTTTTTCATTTCTTCTCTTTCCATCTCTTTTCGTTTTATCTATTTTTTCCCATTTCTTTTCTTCTCTATTATCTTCTCATCTCTTCTCTTTCCATCTATTTTCTTGCCATTTCTTTTCTTTCCATCTATTGTCTTTTTATCTCGTCTCTCTCCATCTCTTCTCTTACTATCTCTTCTCTTCCCATTTATTCTCTTTTGATGTGTTCTCTTTCTATCTCTTTTCTTCTCATCTCTTCTCTTTCCATCTCTTTTCTTTTCATCCCTTCTCTTTCCATCTATTCTCTTCCCATCTCTTCTCTGCCTATATATTCTCTTTCAATCTATTCTCTTCCCATCTATTCTTTCTCATCTCATCTTTCTCCATCTCCTCTCTCCCCATCTATTCTCTTATCTGAGACAAAAAGGAGAAGCTCCTCACCCTCCACCAACGTGACATCAGATAAACGTAAAAAATTTGGAAAAGAAGTTGGAACTTGAATTTTCTCAAATTTTTCTCTTTTTTATAAAAATTCAAAATTTCCAAGAAATATTTTTCAAAGTGTTCGGAAAAACATTATTTATATTTTTAATTTTTTAACAAAAGGACCACCAAATTTCGAGGAAAAGACAGATCTTAATGAACTAGTTAAAATTTAAAGAAAATCTGGTTTTAAAAAAGTCGAAATTTTCAAACAAAGTCAAACTTTGATAAATGATGAAATTTCGAAAAATTTCCATGAGTTTTGAGATGAAAATTCAAAATTCAAATTTTTATAAAAGAAGTCGAATATTAGGAATAAATTTGAAATTTCAAAAAAAAGACAAATTTTGTGAAAAAGACGAGTGTTAAGGAAAAAGTTGAAATTCCGAGAAAATGTCAAAATTTCAAGAAAATAACGAATTCTTAAAACAAATGAAAATTTTTGGGAAAGGTTTCCACAGTTGAGAATATTATTTTTCGGTTGACTATATGAGCTAGGGGGAGCAAGCCCCCCACACTAGCCTATTCTAGTTAACTAGTCGGAAATGAAAATAAATCAATTTAATTTTTTTTTTGGCGGAACGGACTGGTCCTTGGTTATTTTCAAAAATTCAAGAACAAATTTTGTCGCCTGAAACCAAGAAAGATTAAAAAACACATCAAAGGTTGCTCTAACGCGTTAGAGCAACCTTAGTTGTGTTTTTTAATCTTTCTTGGTTTCAGGGGAGAAGATTTGTATTTCAATTTGAAAATAGTTTTATTAGATAGGAATGGACAAGTTACTGGATTAATTTTTAGTTTATTAATATAAATGTTGTTACCCATGGACTCTCGACACTCATGATGAAGACTCCCTTTAACTTAATGGATCCCAATTGTAGAAACCCTTCCCTAATATCTTTTAATAAATACCTAGTAAACAGTTTAACAGTTCGTTACACTATGTAATGTGTTTAGTCATTTTTAAATAAATTTAAATATTGAAACACAGAACTTGTCCCCTGAAATGAAGGAAGATTAAAAAACACAACAAACGTTGTTCTTTTTATTTTTAACCTTTTTTGGCTTCAGGGGAAAGTTCTGTATTTCAATTTTTGAAGATAACCAAGGACCAGTCCGTTCCACCAAATTTAAATATTCCAGTGTATTTAGAGCCTTTGATCCAGGTAACTGATTTACTTTTCAAGCTATGGAATTCAGTTCGAAGCTGAACTGATGAGCTGTTGTGCTTCGTCTTTCAGTTTAATTCTACACTTCTATTCACCCTAACGTAAATAATGAAGTTATTTCCCAAAGATACTTCCGAGGTAATTATAACTCATTATTTTCTTATTGGATGCCAAGTTTTAGTTCCTCTATTAATATTTACACATTTCAAGATGAATTAGTCAAAGTAACTTGTCCTAATTATATTATTACATCTCGTTGTTAAAGCTTATATTGTAGAGGATTCAGATCTCTCTCGTACGTACAACACCAACAACTCAAGATAACTTTCCACCCGACACAAACTTTTAATTGATCCTCCAGTTACTTACGCCTTTACCCATAACTTTGTGAATAAATTTTCCTTGTTATTCTACAAAAGTTGCAATAGAGTTTCCAATATGAGAATTAAAAATTTCAGAAGAATAAAGTAAACATTTTCCCTTTTTCGTTGGTTGCACAACTTGATAAATTGCCTTACCAAAAGGAGGTACACTTAAGGGGAATGGGTTGTGAGGATAACTTACCTTACGATGAAATCGTAAAATCGAAGGGTCCCTAGTTTGGCTTAACATTTGTGTAAATTTGGAAGCATTTTTGCCCAAGCATAATCATGATTTAAAACTTATTGTTTGCATTGCAGATATATTTTTGCTGGACGCATATTTGACAAGTTAAAATAATTGTAGCATAACAGTTTATTTGACAGGGAAAGTGTTAAAATAAACTCTTTGGCAGGTTATTTAATTATAGTTTCAAAGAAGTAAATCAATGTTTCTTCAAACACTTACCGATAACTTTCAAGCTGATACTGTTGGTGATCCCTCTTGGAGTTGCACAGGTAAAAGTCCCAGAGTCCTGAGTCTTAGCATAATAAATGGACAATCTATACTTCCAATCACGTTCCTCGGATGCTATTGCCCAACCTGGAACAATTTGTTTGCATGAGCCGGTTCCCCAAGGGTTGCCAATCAGATCCCAACTCCGAATTTGCAACGTGCACTTTCAACTTCATTCCGGCAGATTTCGATTAAGACAAGGTATCAAACGTTTTATCTAAACTTTAAAACTACTGACGTCGCTCATTAACGGGTTTTTGACCGTGTTTGTTAAAAAGTTAGTTGATCAGATTATAAAATTAAACTTCTAACTTATAAATTGGACCCTAATTAGATTTTAACGTTAGGCAAAAAACAAATTATTCTAAAATGCAAATTTCATTTTATTGGAATAATTATGTATGATAATAGAAATTTTAAGAAAATTGCTACTTAAAACAACTAGAATTGATTTCGTTTTCGATATCATTCGTTGTATTTATACAAAATGTTTGAAAACGTATCTAAACGTATCTCGATTCGGAATAGTAAAACATGTAAATAAAATTTGAAATATGTAGTCTATATCTCGGTAAACTTCGCACCGAGTGTATACAAATTGGGTAATTCATTCGGAAACAGGATTCAGCAATCTGTTTCATAAAGTTAGCAGGCTCGCAACTAACCACCAAGGGCATCTTTCAGGCATGACTATTTGTTTTCATTAAACGGTTCATATTAATTTAACAAGCGCCCGAAGCAAACGCCTTTATCTACGGAATAATCTCGTAGAATTTGCAAATATTTACTCCATTCTAACCGTCATATTAGAATAAATTTATATTGGCTAAAAATTTACTTAGGCTTTAGGTAACTGTAAACTACGTATGGCTATTTTATTTCATGTTTACAGTGTCATGTTTCTTTTATAAAGTTTTGTCCTACATATACAGTGCAATCGATACTTATTAACAAGGTACAGATAATAAAACCTTTTTAAATATCTCTTTTATCCTCAAGTATCCCCGTCCTATGCTACTAGTGGGACACATTGCATATTATATGAATAATTAGTGTATTTTTATCAAAACTCTTTATACTGACATCGAAAGAACTTCTGATAGACTGAAATCATCAACGCACAGCCGTAACTACCGAAGCCAGAAACATGAAATTTGGATAGAAAATTCCTTTCATGATGAAGATGAGCAATAAGAAACAATTTTTGAAAATTTGTTCTATAAGGGGGTAAAAAAGAATTGAAATCGAGTTTCGAAATTAGCATCAGATTTAAAAATGCACTTTTAAACCTAAACTTCCGTGACAAACGACCAATTAAATGTTCTGTAATTAAACAGTTAAACGTGCTTCAAATTGAAAATATGTACAACCGCAACCATAGACTAGTTTCGGCCTTCCTTAGCCTCATCAGCATGGTACGGTGGTTGTATACACTTCCAATTTAAAGCCGTTAGTCAGTCGTATAAGTATCCAAGAGAGTAAACCTCCATTGGGTGACTTGTAACTGACTTTTAACTGTTTATTACGCAAACATTTTCGCTACATGCTAATTGAAGCATTCTTCTCTGCTGAGATAATAAGCCTTGTATATACGAATATATGAAATCTAATTTCATTAGAATCTAATGAAGTCTAATGAAATTAGATTTCAATTGCATCGTAATAAACTTGTATATATTCGTATATACAAGGCTTCTTATCTAAACTTCCGTGTAAATAATCTACGAATAAAATTATTAGACCCGTGTTTGACGATTTTAACAATTCCGCCTCCAAAGGCGAAAAAGGGGGTGATTCGAATTTCGGGTTTGGTATGGAACAAAGTTAATAATACGTTTTATTTACTGACATTTTGTGAAAGTAATCTATTCGTTGATTTTAATTATTCAGATTCTAAAGGGGGTAAAAAGGGGTGTCAAAGTTTGGCAAGGAAAAAGTTAAAAGAATCATTTTATGGCCCAAAATGTTGTACCTATAAAGAATATATGAAATAAGTAATTGAGATTATACATGGGCGATTTTAATAGATTTTAATAAAGGGGTATTAAAGTTTAGGTGAAAAAAAATTGGAAGGTGTTTCATAACCCAAAGTTCCATACAATTTATAACCCAAGAGGCGTTTAATGAACTAAAATTTTGGGTAGATAATCTATGAAAGTAATAATTAAACAAGTATTTCGCAGATTTTAACAATTCAGGTCCTAAGGGAATAAAAATGGGTATTAAAAGTTAGTAAGAAAAAAATATAAAAAAATAACTGATTTTAATAGTTCAACCCCTAGGAGAACAGTTTAGTTGCAAAAAAAATTAATAAAGAATTTCATAACCCAAAAATTCAACTCAAATAATTTATGAATAAAATATGTAAACACAAATTTGGCCAATTTTAACAGATCAACCTTCAAAGAAGGAAAAAAATTATGAAAAAGTCAAAAGTTCCAAAAATATTGTTATTGGCTGATCGGTTCGAAATGATTATTAAACACTTGTTAAATAGTACCCACTTTATTTTCAGACTAAACTCGAAACACTACAACTGAATAAGGAACTCACTTTTTGACGTCTAACTAACTAACTACACTGACTAATTGACTTGAAGGAAAGGCGACCGCCTTATATAGTTTTGGCTCCCAGGTTTTAGAGAAATCCCTCAGATAAGGCTTATCGTTTGCCGAAATTTCTGGAACGCTTATCTGCCGTTTGCTTCCTACTAAATTCTATAATTTACATTTCGCTACAATAAGAAATGTTTTTTATTTAATTTAAATTTTAAAAGAATTTTTAAATATCGAGAAAAGTTGAGATTTTTAATAATATTATTCGACGTTTTTCCCTTCTTTGTTAACATTTTAATATAATTTTGAGCAAGTCACGAATTTTCAGAAAAAAGTTTAGTTTTAAAAAAATATTATTCCAACTTCTATGAAAATAATATTTTCATCAAAATGTTAACTTTTTCTGAAAAATACTGAAATTTACAGAAAAATCTTTTTTTGTGAGGATAAATGAAATTTCCTAAACAAATTGTAAAAGATTGAAAATTTCTAGAAAAAGCCAAATTTTGAGAAAAATGCATTAATATAGAAAAAGAAGAATATTTAAAAAAATTGAAATTCCAAGAAAAAAGTCGAAATTTTTCTGGAAAAGTCAAATTATAAGAAACTAAACCCTGAAACTTGAGATTTTCGGAAAAAGAGAATTTTGGTAAGATTTACAAGATTTTAAAAGAAAGGACGAGATTTGAAAATATATTCTAAGCATTGAAAATATTGTTGAGTTTCAAAAGGAAAGATGAATATTAAAAGAAGTTAACTTTCAAAATAAAATAAAATTTTGAAAAAAGTACGGTTAATTTCGACAAATAAATAAAAACCTGTCAAAAAGTCGAATTTTGTGAAAAGAGGTAAAATTTTAGGAGAACTTTTCTAGGGGAAGTTGAAATTTGATATAAAACCGTGAATTTGGAGAATGAATTAAAATTTGGAGAAAGGTACAATTAAAAAAAAGTAAAAACTTTACAGAAAATCAACTTTATGAAAAATTGCACAACAAAGAAAGATAAATTTTAAAAAAAGCTCGAAACTTTGCGATTGTTGAACTTTAAAAATATTAAAATTTTGAGGAAAGATCAAATTTATAAAATTTACAAAGTTAAAATTGAGAAAATTGTCGATGAACTCAAATTTTAAGGAAAACAGTTAATTTTAGAATAAAATGAAACTTAAAACAAAACACGACAAAAATGTCAACATTTAAATTTTAGAGAGAAAATTTGAGAAAAAGAAAAAAGTTCCCATTTTGATAAAAAATTGAATATTGAGAATAAATTAAAAGAGGTCAAAGCGAATTTAGAGATTTAAAATTTTCAAACAAATCTGATTGTGAGACAATTGTTTAGATATTTGGAAAAAGTCAGAATTTCAGAGAGATTTTATGCAAAAGATTAAGCTTTGAGAATACTCGACATTTTAAAAAAAATGAATTTTATGGAAAAAATAAGATTTTAAAGAAAATGATCTTGAATTGTAAAAGCAAAACATAAAATTTAAAACATGTTTGAAATTTCGAGAACAAGGCGAACTAAAAAACTGAACATTTCAAAAAAATGCGAATTTTAAGAAAATTGTAAAATAATTTCGGAAAAATGCAATAAAAAACTAGAAAAGTCGAGTTATGTGATAACTGGAAATTTCGCAATTAAAGCATTTGGAAATAAAGTCAAAGTAGCGAGAGTAAGATAAATTTCGAGAGAAAAGTCAAAATTTGCAAAAACAACCGCCTCGAATTTTGGAAAACAAGTAAAATTTGCGAGAAGATGAAATCAAATAAAAGTCAAAACTTTCAAAAAAAAGTAAATATTTGAGAAAAGTAGTGAAATTCGGAAAAATTTAATTGTAAAAATAAACTCTAAAATTTCCAAAAATGAACAAAATTTCGAGAAAAAATTAGCAATTTAAAGAGTTTAAGAATGTCATTTATTAAAAAAGAGTCGGAATTTGCGAATGATTCGAAATTTAAAATCAGAAAAAAAGTATTTTGGGAAAAAAAAGTTTTTTTCAAAATTTTTAAATTATACTTTTTTTATTTTTTACTCCTTTATTAAATGGTTGCTTACATTTTCAGCAAAATGCAAATTTTTGAAGGATAAATCTAAACTGACAGAAAGTAAATTGAAAAAAGCACAAATTTCCATGAAAATCCAATTTTTGAATTTTCAAATTTTGAGTAAAAAGTGAAATTTTGAAAATAGGTCGAATTTATAAAAAAAGACGATTTTGAGAGAAAAAAAAGGGAGAAAACGTTGGTTTAACCTGTTTTCTATTAGTTACTTTGGTATTATAATCGACTTTTTTTCGAAAATTCAAAAAAAAAATCAAAATTTTAACTTTAATCTTGAACTTTCGACTACAAGTAAACACGTACTTAGGATAAGCATACAATATTGACAGTTGGTGTGTTCAGTTATTTCAATTTGCAAAATTTCGACCTTTCTCTCGAAATTTCTAGATTAAAGTCCAAATTCGAAATTAAAGTAGAAATTTTGACTTTAATCTTGGAATTTCGAGAAAAAAGTTGATATTTCAAATTTAAAGTCAAAATTTCGAGAAGAAACTCGAAAATTCGCCGCTAAACCCCAAGTTTATAAAACAATTTTTTTTTCAAATTGATGGCTTTCTACGCCCAATTTATTTAATTATTTGTTATGAAATAACAATTGTTTTTCTTCCGCATTTAAACGTATATATATTTTTTTTTTCATCCAACTTTTGATTTAAAACACAATTTACGTTTTTTGAATCGAAAATTACGTTCAAGGATTAAAATTTTCAAAAAAAGTATACATTTTGAGATTACAGCCCTATATTGGAGGAAAATTTCAACATTTAAAAGTTAAATTCAAAATTTTAAAAATTCCCACTTTAACCTCAAATATTTATAAAAAATGCTCAAATATTAGATAAAAATTCAAGGTTAAACTCTGATTTTGAAGAAAAATCTCAAATTTCGGAAAAAACTGAAATTAATAAAAATAACATTTGGCTTGATACAAAATTTTGGAATTTTGAAAAATAAACGAATCCCAAAATTTTGAAACAAAGCCAAGATTTTGAATAAAAGCTTTTGAGGAACTTTTAAAAAAATTTGAATTTAGGAAAATGTTGAAATTTTTATAAAAAAAAATAAAATTTTAAGGAAACATCTGGGTTTTCAAAAAAGTTGCAATAATACCCTTAATAAAAAAGTCAGTCGAAATTTTGTAAAAATGCTAAGCTTTATAAAAGTCTGAATTTAAAAAAAATACAAAAGAATTCAAAATGTTTTAAAAAACAAAATTTTCAAAAAATTTCTTTTTGAAAAAGTCTAAATATTAGCAGACCAATTTTGAATCGAAATTTTTATGGTCAAAATTTAAAAAAATATCGATATTTTGATAAAAAGTCAAAATTTTCAATGAAAAGGTTTTCGAAAATGTAAAAATTCTTAAAGAATAGTTAAAAATTTTAAAGCAAAATTTTGAAAGAAATTTAAAAAACCCAATGTTCAAAAAAAGCGAATTTTTTGAAGTCATTTGACGATAAATCGTAATTTTTATCAAAGTAAAGATTTTTAAGAAAGGTGGAAATTTTGAAAAAAGCCAATATTGCAAAAGGACAAAATTTTTAAATCATGTCGAAAATTGAAAAATATCGAAATGTTCAAAACAAAATCGAAATTTTGTAAAAAGTCAAAATTTTCAAGCCAATTGGAAAATTTCAAAAGATGGTGAAATTTTTAAGAAAACTTCAAATTTTTTATTAAAAATGAAATTTTAAAAAGGCCAAAGTTTTTTAAAAGTCGTTCTAACTAAATTTAAAAAATATAATTCTAAAAACGTGGAGACTTAAAGCAAAAATTCGAAATTTTAAAAAATAGCTAAATATTTCAAAAATAGCTGAGATTTAAAAAAATGTTACAATTTGAAAAAATCTAAATTTTCAGAAAAGTTGAAATTTCAAAATAAAATCAGAATTAAAATAAATAATCCAAATTAAAAAACATCTAAATTTCCAATAAAAATTCGAAATATTGAAAATAACAAATTTTTAATTTTTAAAAAATAAAGAGATTTTAAAAATGTCGAAATTTTTAAAAAAGCCACCACCAATATTCAAGAAATTTAGAGTGGAACGAACTGGTCCTTGGTTATTTTCAAAAATTAAAATACAGAACTTGTTTCCTGAGACCAAGAAAAATTAAAAAACACAACAAACGTTGCTCTAACGCGTTTCGACAGCCAAGCTGTCATCTTCAGAGAGATATTGTATTTGTTGTGTTTTTTAATCTTCCTTGGTTTCAGGGGACAAGTTCTGTATTTCAATCATTAAAAAAAATTTTGTTTTTCAAAAAAAATCAAAATTTCCAAAAAAATTAAACTTTTAAAAAAGTCAGATTAGATTTTCTAATTTTGAAAATTTTTAGAGTCCTGCAAATTTTCAAGAAGAGGCTTTCAAAATTCAAAATTTTCAAAAGAATTCAAAATTCTTTAAAAACAAAATTCTCAAAAATTGCAAATTATCGAAAAAAATCGAAATTTTAAAAAGCAGATGAATTCTGAGAAAATATCAATATTTTTAATAGTCAAGATTGTGATTAATATCGAAAATTTATAAAAAGTTTAAATTTTCATTAAAAAGTCGAGCTTTCCAAAAAAGTAGATATTTTGCACAATTCCAATTTTGTAAAAGGGGGTTTTAAGTCGAAGACTATGTTTAAGGATTAAAATTTTCGAACAAGGTAGATATTTCAAAATTACAGACATACATTGCAGAAAAAATTCCAACATTTAAAAGTTAACCTCAAAATTCTAAAAAAATTTCATTTCGATCTTTAATATTTATCAAAAATGCTCGAGTTTTCGATAAAAATATAAAATTACAGTTCTGATTTTGAGAAAAAAATTTTAAATTTCGAGAAAAAACTAAAATGTTTAAAAATAAAATTTGGTTTAATGGAAAATTTTAGGAAAGATTCAAGGTTTCTTGGAATATTTGGAAATAAGAAATATGCAATTTTCAAATTTAAACATGGAATTTTGATAAAAATTTCTAACTGCTGGTAGTAGGTATTAAGATTTGCTTACTCAAAACAGACAACTTCTGAAATATTCCACATTTGGAAATTAGGTTCCAAAGTTTATGAATCCTGTTTCTGTTTTTAATTTTGAAAATTAAATTTTTAACCTGAAAATTGGTCTATATTTAAAATGTTTTTTTGAAAATTTCAACTCATTTCTAGAGATTTTAAATTAAAATACTAACCTAACAAAATTAGAAGTTCGAAAAAAAGTTTATGTAAAGAAAATTGTCTTAAAGGAACTGAAAAATTTGAAGTTTAAACTAGAAGTCTTTATAAAGGTAGGAATTTTCTTTTTGCCCCAAAATTTAAATTTACAAATATCAAATACATATTAAATAATTGTAAACTAAAAATCAAAATTTTCAATTTATGTTTTCGAATTTTTAAAATTAATACTTAAAAAACTTTTCTAAAAATTTACATTTTTCTTTCAACATTTGGGCTTTTTTATGGATTACATATTAAAAATATCTAAACTATGAATTTTCAGATAATTGTACTGTTTATATACCTGGGGCATATAAATTTAGCATCAATTTGTTAAATATACGCTGCTGCCATCTTGTGACTAGTTACAAAATTGCGTGGTTCCATCAATTCTATACAACAGATGACACTTATTCTGTTGAGATGCGATACATCGATTTTTCTAATATCGTTTACAAACTGAACAATGTATCGATTTTTTTGCTTTAGCATCGATGTGTTGAAACATCTATGTTTTCAAAACATCGAACTATCCTTTGCATCCCTAGGCATCAAGTTAGGAGAAGGTTGCGTGTCATAAAAAACAGTGGAACTTTATGAATAATTTAAGTGTTGGTTTTTATTAACTAAATTCTAAGGAAAAACTTCATTAACAAATGCACACACATTTTATTATTATTTTTTTATATTTCACTTAGATTTTTTCCGATAACATTTCTAACATACGTTACTGAGAAATGTTAATAAAAATATTACCATTTACTTTTTGTACAACGCAGCAAATTAAATTCTTTTCCACAATACATATAATTCCAGTAATATATTATTGCACAGCCTGATAAATATTATCTAATAATAGACAAAATATATTATTAGTTAAAACCATTTATTTAAATTAACCAATTAAAGCGAATCAAAATTTAATGCATATTAATACTGAAATTAGCTCTATGTTTTCCAATATTTATCAAATAATTACTTAGGTACACTATTTATTATGGAAAATATAATAAAAATCATTTTATTAAATTGTATACTTAATCCATTAACAAAATCCACATTGTTGCTGTGTTAATTAAACAAAAATACACCCCCATACTTTAAAATAATTCAGAAATTTTAATGGTGCCATATTTTGGTTATAAATGTTTTAAATTTTAAGAATTACCAGCGTAAAATTGTTAAAATAAACATAGTTACTAGTTTTTCCTTTTAAAAATGAAATAGCAGCATTAGCACTAGTTAGCCATATGCGAAAGAAAGATTCGTTTTTAGCAGACATCAAAGAAAGCCGCCTTCTTATAAATTCGTATTCGTAAGTTCCCAAGTCCTTTGATATTATTCTGGATGGGGAGTCATTTGAATCTTGTAAATGTCGGCAGACAGCATGTTCCCTTTTCCCTTTTATAGGGGACCTTGATCCGATCGTCTACATTACGGAAAACGCCCAATTGTCGTCATTCCAACAACGTTTTAAAGTTCGGTTAGATATCCCAAAGTATTAGCCTTTTTTACTAAATTTGTCGGCAGTCAATAGATACCGTATATGGCCTTATCATGTGGTGGGGTGCCTTTTCTGCAAATGCAGAATATATTTGCTTTAATTGATATTCATAGAGTAATTTAGATTTATAGATTTGCAGGGCATGGTGGATGCGCCGGGTATTGGCCATTTAGTGCACGATTATATAGGCAACAACAGCATTAATAAATAGATAGGGCTGAGAAAAACCAAGAAAAGGTAAAATCAACAACAATTTATACTGCAAAATGACAAAACAAGTAAAGACTCACAATTCCTCCAAACATTAATTTTTTATGAATATTTTTTAATTTAAATTTAAAAATTATACTTACTTCTTTCTAAAATCTTAAGTTTAAAATCGTTCGCTCTCGGAATTTGTCTTTTAGTATTGAGTTTTTCTCAAAATTTAAATTTTTCCTTAAAATTTTGAGTTTAAACTGGAAACGAAAATCATCTTCAATTTTCAAACATTGTTTTAGATTTTTAAGTTTATACAAGTCCTAACAATTTAATGTTTGGTCGGTTACGATTTTTTCGTTATTTAATTATCTGATTGTCCATGGATTTGTAAGGTTTTTTTGTAAGCAATTGAAAAACCTTGTGCATTTTTAAACATTTGTTTGAGAAGTTTTAAGATAAAGTTAAAAATTCGACATTAAATTCAAGTTTCGGGACTAAAGACTTTAACCTTTTCTTTCCGAATAAACTCAAAATTTTCATTTTAAAACCAAAAAAAAAGTTGAGTTTAAAAAATATACACAGAATTTGTTTAGGGTATTTTCTTGGAAATTTTTTTTCAGTTATAGTTTGGAGTTTCTACTTCTTCTTTCGATTTTAAATTCGAAAGGCCATAGGACGATTGAAATAGTGAATCGGCCCCAGAAGGATATTTGAATCATCTTTTAAGGGTGTGTTGCTACTAATAAGATACTTTGATTATGCAAGTTTCATATCTCTATCTATTATGGTTTTTGAAAAAAATAAAAAAAAACAAAAATAGAAAAATATATATTATTTCTCAAAAACTACTTAAGTGATTTAAATAAAATTTTGACATGTTATAGAGATGTATAAAAGCTATTAAAAAAACAACAACCCAAAATATTTATGCTATTTAGGAGAAACGGGCAATTTTTTTGGAAATTATTTTTTTTCTTCCTGATAAGGTACTAGAACAATTTTAAAATAAACTTTTTTTTATGTCTTTTTTGATGTAGAATAACCTTGCAAATTCTAAAATTAATCAAAAAGGTACGCCATATTGAAAAAAAAATTATAACCAATTTTTTCATTTAAAAATTGATTTATTCTAATTTCCTGCCAATAGGATAATTTGATCCTGCAAGTTGCAGAATTCTACTTATTTTCGTTTTTGAAAAAATCGGAAGAAACCAAAAAAAAATAGGAAATTTTTTGTTCAAAAATCGCATAAAACCGATTTCAGTGAAATTTGAAAATATTATAGATAATAAATACTTTGCTCAAAAAAATACTAGTTCTTAATTTTAATAATAATTGTAAGAAACAGTCAATCTTTTGCGACATTTTTTTCCTTTGTGGTACGTTCTAGAACAATTTTAAAGGTAACTTTTCTAATGTGTTTTTTTAAATAAAATAATATCTCGAATCTTAAAATTGATTGATAATGTATAAATAAAAATTGATTAATTTTAATTTTTTTTATATAATTAAAATAACAGAAACAAAATATCCACAAAAAAGTATATAAATATTACAAAAATATTAAAGTATTTAGGAATTAGTTAAAATTATATTAGCAAAGATGTCAATAATTTTAGTTAAAACATCCTTTTGCATTTTAAATTATCAATACAATATGTGCATACAATTATTTATCAATATGTTTAATATTAATTTAATTGGAATTCAGAATCAATTTGCATTTTGATTCCACATTTTGCGGGTGTTTTTTATCAATAATTTTGAACAAAGGCAAAATTTCAATGTACTGCTTTTAAATGTAGACATGTTTATTTACTCCGTAGTAGTTCAGGAAAAATAGATGAAAAATCACCCCTGTTGCAAAAATATTAAATACTACATTTTTATTTCAGAAATATCTTCACTTATGCTTAACAAATAAGTTTATAAAGTTCCCTGCCAAGATCCTGTGGAGAACGGCCGTTATGTTGATTTAAAGATGGAAAATTTTGTTTCTTTGCCAATAATTTCCACAATTTTGATCTAACAAAAAAATGTTTTTAATAAAAGTCGGAGAACTTTAAATGTTCTACAAAAAAGTTTTTAACCATTTTCTTTTAGAGTTAGTCGTCATTGAGAAAATGTCTCACGAATAGCGTGCTTTCGGGTAGTCACACTCATTTCTACACTACTCAAAATGTACAGATTTTGGCCTGTACTTTTTGAGCGATATCCTCAGAAGGCCTAATTTACTTCACCTTTTCCGTTAAATTTGAGATTTTTTTGGCGGGATGGCCGTTTTTGTTGGTCTGAATGTTACTTTTCTGAGTTAATTAGCATCTACCTTCATCATCGTTATCGTCGTTTACACGTTGACGGGATCAAAATGAGTAAATGTCTAAAACGAGATCAGATTACTTTTTGTAAAGTCAGTTGGTCCATGGTGCGTATTCTATATATTTTCGCTAATTTTAGGAACAACAAAAAAAAAACAAAAAAGTATGTAATTAGGAGATTCTCGGTGTCTGAGGGCGCTACTAACTATGCAAGGAATACTAATAGGTTTGTTCGTGGTCGACGTACGATACCGTTGAAACCTTTATACATACCACAATGCTTAAAACCTTTGTAGATACTCTCATAATTATTTTTTTGATCACGATATGAAAGTAAATTATTAGATGAAGAACATAACATCAAGACTAATAAAAATATTGATGTCAATAAATTACGAATTTAACCAAGACGGAATAGTACATTAGGCATCTTGGTAAAAATTAATTAAAAAAACGCATCACATGCTATACCTTTTAGGTGATGTTGAAATCAATGCAAATATCCAAAAGCATGACATTTTCCCAGTAACGACTAGATCTGCGAAACAATGGAAATAGCTTCTTTTTAGCAAATTCTAAACTTTCCAACTTTTATAAAAACATTTTTTGTTAGACTAAAATTGTGTTAGTTGTTGACAAAAAATCAAAAATTTTCCATTTTAAGCCAATATGATGGCCAATCAATCCGCGCATGATCTTGGGGGGAACTTTCTGTACTTATTTTTTAAGTCGAAGTGAAGACATTTCTAAAAAAAAAAGTTTAGTATTTAATTATTTTGTAATAAAAATCCATTTTTCCTGGGCTATAGGGGCAATCCATATTTAGAACCGCAACAGTTTGTTAAATTTAAGCTCTAAAAAATCGAAGATAAACAAAATTGTATTATTAGTATTTTTGATGAATAAATACATGTTTTTAAAAAGGAATATTCTAAAATATTTTTTGATGACTAAAAAAACCATCGTGCGTTAAAGTATTGTTGACGACTAAGAAAACGACTTTCCATGTTCCACTGATACCATTGATCTCTGCGGGGGTATCCGTTGCAGCTGCTGCTGCACATTGAGTATCAAAATATTGAAAAATCAATAAGAAATATACTTGAATTTTGGTATAACGGACTGGTCCTTGGTTATCTTTAAAAATTGATACACAAATCTTGTTTCCTGAAACGAAGAAAGATTTAAAAAAAACACAACAGTGCTCCAACGCGTTTCGATAGCCAAAGTATCATCTTCAGAGAGATACTCAGTACTGTACAGTATCTCTTTGAAGATGATAGCTTGGCTATTGAAACGCGTTAGAGCAACTGTTGCGTTTTTTAATCTTTCGCGGTTTCAGGGTTCAAGATTTGGGTATCAATTTTTTAAATACTCTTGAATGTTAATAATTTTACTTAACATATCCTTTGTCTCTTTAGCTTTAAAATATCAATACATCAGATCAATCATAATCAATTTTAATTTCTGAAACTTTAAAATTGCAGTTTACAAAATTCTGTTCTATACACCAAGACCATCGCGTCGGTTGCTCTACTATCGATAAGTACCAAAAACTCGGTTTTTCATCATAAAATTATAGTTAATATCTTAGATAACTGATGTCTACCAAATCAGTTGTAATATAGCATTTTGGATAGAAGAGAGTTTTTTCTAAACAAATTATCATTTGCTACATTTTGAAACGGCTATTAAGTCAAAAATTCCCCATTGAATCACGTCTTTCCATCCGTTGATCTGTGTGTTCGTTTCTGATCATGCTACAGGTCGCAAGTTTTGACTGCTTTTTGATATTCTTGTTTTTATGGTTTTCTAAGAATAGAAGCCCATTTATTTTAAAAGCAATCGCTCGAATTGTTTAGTTTTATGATTAAATCATTTTAGAAGCATATTGATTAATAAGCAGATTATATTATATTGATATTTTAAAATGCAAAAATTATTTTAAGTAAAATTATCAAGATCTTAATATATCTAGTTTATTATTTATTTTTTTAATATACTAATCATAACATTTTAGTAAAAAAAATTTCATAATTTTTTTGAATATTTTGTTTCTGTTGTTTCAATGTTATAAAGCACATTGAAATAAATCGATATTTAATTAATTTAAGAATTCGAGAGATTATTCTATATCAAAAAACAGATTAAGGAAGTTAACTCTAAAATTGCTCTAGAACGCCTCTAATAATTATTATTAAGGTTACAAAGGAGCTAATAGTTATTTTTGAGTAAAGCATTCATATACCTCTCTAATATTTTCAAATTTCAGTGAAACCGGTTTTGCGCCAAAAAACTATTTTCCTATTTTTTGTTTTTCTCCAATTTTTCCAAAAAAATAAATAAATAAAACCTTGAAATTTGCAAAGGTAAATTACCCTATTAGTAAGAATATACTCTATGAGGTGAGTCCAATATTCCTGAAATTGAAATATAAATCAATTTTTTAATTTAAAAATCGGTTTTTTTTTCAATATGGCGTACCTTTTTGATTAGTTTCAGAATTTGCAAGAGTATTCTACATTAAAAAAAACATAAACAGAAATTAGTTTTAACATTGTTCTAGAATGTTATCCTAAAGAAAAAAAAAATAATTTGGAAAAAAAATTGCCCGTTTTTCGTAAATAACATAATGATAATAGACTATCAATTTTTTGTAATATAGCCCATGGATATTTCTATAACGTTTCCAAATTTTATTTAAATCGGTTAAGTCGTTTTTGAGAAAAACAATTTTTTCTATTTTTCGATATTTTTAAAATTTTTTCGATCTTGTCAAAAATTAAACTAGATAGAGCTCTAAAACTTGCAGGGTCAAAAAATCTCATTAGTAGCAACACATTTCTAAAAAATGATCCAGATATCTTGCTGGGCAGGATTTACTATGCTTATCGTCCTATGGCCTTTCGGTTCTTTTCCCTTTTAAACCATTTTCTTGAAACTTCGAACGTCTTGAGATCGCGCATAAAATTTTAAAAAAGAAATCATAATTTCTTTTAGGTTGAAATTTATCTTTTCAGAAATTTCGACTTTTTCTGAGACTATGTTTTTCTAAAAAATTAAAATACTGTACCTTGAGATGGCTTTTTTTCCCAAATTTCGAAACTTAGTCTTCCTATTCTTTTTTTATCGATATATTACAACTTTTTCTCTACATTTAGGATTTTTTCGTGTCATAATCAAGATAGTTTAAAAAAGTTATGTCAACATTTTTATACTAAAGCTGAAATATCTAGATTGGGGTCAAAATCTTGTGTTCAAAGAAGAAAAAAAGCAAAAAAACGAGTAACAATTTCCACAAAGTGTCATAATAAAAACTGTTTCAATGTCAACAAAAATTAAACACACAATCCTAAAATTAGAAAAAAGATAGAAAACAAAATGGATATGAGAATCACTTAGAGTAAGTAGTTTTAGGTGTTTCACAGTTTTTCTTAAAATTTTAAAATTCTTTGTTAGAAGTTTGGCTTTTTTAAAATTTGGTCTTTTTTTTGGTGGAACGCACTGGTCCTTGGTTATCTTCAAAAATTGAAATACAGAACTTGACTCCTGAAGCCAAGAAAGATTAAAAATCACAACAAAGGTTGGTCTAACGCGTTTTGACAGCCAAGCTGTCCTTTTCAGAGAGATACTCGCATCTTGGCTGTCGAAACGCGTTAGAGCAACCTTTGTTGTGTTTTTTAATCTTTCTTGGTTTCAGGGGATAAGTTCTGTATTTCAATTTTTAAAATTTGGTCTGCTTTAGACTTTCTAAATTCTTTATCTTTAATAGAAATAGAATGCAACCTGGACTACAGTTATGCAGCCCTCTAGACGTATATAGTTAATCATAGGTAGCTGAACTACCAACAGTTGAAAGACAAACACCTAGCAAAGCGGTTGCTCTCTAGGAAGGCCCCAGAAGACAAGGATTCTAATGCACAGACTTGAATATTTTTTATGTTCGAGGTTTGGAAACCAAAGACCGGTTTCCATCTTATTAGATCTTGTCAGTTTGGTATATTCATTCGAATGCCAACAAATGTCCTCGCAAGTAAGTGCAAGCGGCATTCGAGTTAGATATACTAAACTGACGAGGTCTAATAAGATCGAAACCGGTCCTTGGTTTCCAAACGTCAAATCTGGTAAATGTTCAAGCCTATTGGTCTGGGCATGAGAATTCTATCTCCAAGTCTACATTCTAAGAAAAACTTTCAAAATTTCGAATTTAGTCGTAAATAAAAAGCTTTAACATTAAAAGAACGTAATCCAATAAATGAAGGAATTTTTTCTAAAAATTTTGACCATTTTAAAAAACAAATTTTTAATATCTAATAAGTACACTTTAAAAAAATATTTATGTATGCGTGAAGATATCCATTTTCTAAATTTCGATCTTTCTTTTCTTAAAATTTGAATTTTATACTGAAATTTTTAAATTTAAATTCAAAACTGACTTTTTTTAAGAATAAATTCGTACTATCCAAAAGAATTTAAGAAAAAATTTCGCTTAGAGATTGACTTTTTTGATATGTAGAATTTCACTAGAAAAATCAAGTTGCACAAGAAAAATCGAGAATATTCTGAGGACATTTAAGTAGTAGAGGAATGCAAAGAAATCAAATTTATAAAACAAATACTCGAATTTTCAAAAAACTCGAAATTTTCAAAAAAATACAAATATATAGTGATCGGGATCTCGGGATTATTCTGAAATTGGGTAAGAACAATTTGGTCGACTTCAACGCTTCAAAAACTTAGGCCACGGTTTTCTCTAAGAAAACATCAAGGGATAATGTAACAAACATACTAATGGACGGTAAAATCCTTCCCATGGGATCTAATCTATCTATCCTAGGAGTGAATGCAAGCACTAACTTCTCTTGGGAGGATCAGGAGCGCGCCATTGCCAAATCCGCCTCTCAGAAGCTAGGCTTTCTTTTTAGAGCTAAAAAGTACTTTACATCTCATCAGCTATTTACACTATACAAAGCTCAAGTTAGGCCAATACTAGAATACTGTTCTTATGTTTGGAGTTCAGCCCCTAAAAACACTTTAGATTTCTTGGATTCAATTCAAAAAAGAGCAATTCGCCTAGTTGATGACGAGAGTCTGACCGATTCTCTCGAAACATTAGAGCACAGGCGTATGGTTGTAACTTGTCCCTTTTCTATAAGTACTATCATGGAAGATGCTCGCAGGAACTAATAGGATTGATCCCCCCAAGGGCAAGATTCTTGAGGCATACTAGACAGTCGGAGACAGCAAATTTCTGTGCGGTCCAGCTTGACACAGTGAGGACTTTTGACTACGGAGACTCTTTTTTCAATAGAATTTCCAAGATTAGGAACTCGTTACCGAAATGAATTTTCCCCAAAAATTACAACCTATCCTTGTTTAAGAAGGCAGTTCATCGCCATCTATCCTTGATTCCGCATCCTACTCGCAGTGCTTTGAAAGCATAATGGGATTATCCTTTGCGAGTGGATTAAACTTAAAAAAAACTAGAATTCTAAGCGTTTTAAGAAAAAAATATAAATTTTCTAAATAAAACTTTATTTTAAAATAAAACCAAGAAAAATTAAAAATTTCACTCCTTTAATAAGGTAATTTCGAATTTAAATTAAAATATTAAACTTTTTCTCGAAGTTTCCAATATTAAGTGAAGAATTTAAAAAATTTTATTTAGTCAACAAAAAAATAGAAATTGTATATTTAAACTTGAAAATAAAAGGAAAGTATTTGTCGAAAAAAGACGGCAAAATTATATTAAAAATAACCTTAAAATCCCATTTCTCGTAATATCTACTTAAAACCTAGACTTTTTTGGTTCAAAATTTCCAAACTTCGAGAAAAAGTAAAAACAACTTCGTTAATCAAGAAATAAATTCTATGTATAACAGAAAAACGATGGACTTTACAATTTTAAATAAATTTAAACAACAATCAAGAAATTCCGAGGTTAATATCGAAGTTTCGAGAATGTAAAGAAAAATATAAAATTGTAAATCTAAACCTACAATTATAAAAAAGGCAAAAACGAGAAAATCATATAAAAATCTGAAAATGATTTTTTTTCTTAAATTTGCTTCAAAACTTCGAAACTACTACTCTACTGTTCATTAACTCTAAATTAGTACAAAATATTTCTTGAAGTTTAAGCTTGGTTAACCGAGAAGTTGAAATGAGTATTTCGCATAAAATTTTGAGGCCAAGGAAAAAACATCTCGAAGTTTAGAATAAAATCTAATTGTTAGAAAAGGGCCGAAACATCAAATGAAAAATTCAAAATTTCTGTATTTTGGTGAAAATTTTGGAAAAAAAGTTAAATTTGCAAGTTTTAATTCGAAATTCTAAGAAAAACGCGACATTTTTGAAAAAAATATATTTAACCAAAAATTTCTGAAAAATGTTTGTTTCCTCTTGTAATTTAGATAATAAACCACATTATTCGACGTTTTTCTAGAAATGTTGAGGCTTCGAAATTAGCTCGAACTTCAAAATTATAAGAACGGTTTCTCGTGTATCTAGCAGTAAAAGCAGTACATACACGGACGACGATGTAATTGTGGCCGAGGCGTTAGCCGAGGTTAACAAACATCGAAGTCCAGTAATGTGCTTTTATTACAAGGTACATATACTATTTTTCCTGAAATCGGAATCAATATTAGTTAAATTAAGGAATTCTTATAAATTCATGACATTTTACATTGTCATTCTCATTGTAAAAGCTACCTACTTTCTCGGTCTAGGACAGAAAAAACTTTCGCATGCTGTTTTGTTATGATTGCTTAGCAACGCACTAAAATACTGAAATAACGTATTTTGCGGCCTGAAATTCATAAAAATAGGCATTGTCGACCGATTTCAAAAAAATATATAATTTTAAGTTTATGTCAACATTATACAAATGGACCATAAGTAATGGTGCACAGAGCAATGGTGGAGTTTTCGAATAAAAATAATGTGATTTAGCTACATTTACCTTATACTAAAAGTTGATATAAACAGAGGTACAGGGTGTCAAAGTTGAAAAAAAAAATTCGATTTTTTCGTATAATTATGGAATCAATTCTAATATAAGCACGAAATTTGGCACAAGGGGGTTTCTTAAGTCGACAAACTCTAATTTGCTAATATATTACCAATAGCTGATAGGGGGCGCTACCTGCGCTATCCTGCCTAATTCTAAATCATCATAACTTTTCTGTGCACCCACGTATATTAATTTTAAATGAGTTATTTTATTTCCCCATATTTTTTACGTAAAAAAGGTGTACTTTCTGAAAGTTAATACGAGCAACCGTTTCCAAGATATTTGCCTTTAAAGCTTGACGTGCCTTGGTTGTAAATTACTAAGATATTAAATTTTCGACGTAGGTTTAAAAAAAAGTAATAATAAGACAGGTTTAAAACTAATTTATGTCTATAATAATATTATTACCTAAATTTTGAAAATCTCAATAAAGAAAATCCAAAAATTAAGATGTAATTTATTTTCTAACATAGAGATGTAAGATATGATCTCTGAGTCTGCAAAAGAAAATTTTAATAGTCTGGGTGGTCAAAGCAGATATTTGGAGATGAATTTCAATAAAAGACAGCCAGATTTTTAATTGTTTACAATCCCTTTACACGAAAAAGGTCATTTTCCACATACTTATTTTTGAAAATAAATTTTGTTTTGGTATTTTATTTAAATTTGCTTTAGAAATTTAAAAAATATGTGTAATAATAATGTTAGTAGAGTAATATTTGAGATAAACTATTTTAGAGTCAGTTTTATTACTTTTATTTGGAAACCTACTGCGAAAAATTCACATTTACATAACTTAAAATAAACGTACCGCAAACTTTAAAGGCAAATATTTTGAAAACGGTTGCTTGTATCAACATTTAGAAAGTATATCTTTTTTACGAGAAAAAAGTAGGTTAATAAAAATATCTATTTAAAATAAGTGTACATGAAGACACAAAAAAGTTATGATGCTTTAGAATAATACAAGGTGGCGCAGGTGGCCCCCCCTATGAGTTACTGACAATCTGTTAGCAAATTAGTATTTCTTGACCAAGCAAACCCCATTATGCCAAATTTATTGTCTATAGTGAAATGTGTTCATCAGTTATGCGAAAAAGTCACATTTTTTCTTTTTCAATTTTGACACCCTGTATCTCAGTCAATATCAACTTTTGGTATAAGGTAAATGTGGCTAAATCACGTTATTTTTAAACGAAAAATCTACTCTTGCTCTATGTACCATTACTTATGGTCCATTCTGTATAAAACAGCTAAAAAATTCGAGGCTTAAAATTTCACTACAATTTCTCGACATCTCGACTTATAATTCGGATTTGGATGGAATTTCAATATTTTTTAAGCACAGAAGTTTATATACACTTAAGAAATACCTGAAAAAAGTAGAAATTTAAATAAAATACACAGTGCTAGTCTGTAACTTGGAATAAATTCAGTAAATCAAAGACAGTTTTTTTTTCGGAAATATGCCCGGACACATCAATTAATATTTATAACTACAAATATGCGTAACTGTTGATTACTTTAAAATGTTCGCCTAAGGACAAAATTCAATCTCTGATAAAAACGCTTCTATTAAATCAGTTCAATTAAACTTTTCTTATTAAAAATTGATATCCGTTTTCCGCATTATTTCAAGACACATAGACTAAGCCGGCTTAAGTTCGGAGACAAGAAAGTTGAATAAATTGGTTTTGCTATAAATCTTTTTCGTATACATTTATTTTAAAACTAGAATTTGTAAAGTCGCATTTCATGCATAAATTCATGAGATAAATTTTCTGATTCACCTCCTTCTAGCTTATCTTTCAACTTAATGCATCTGCGAATAAACTGATAGAGGCGAAACTCAAACTAGTTAGTTAGATATTCTTGCAATATTGACGTTATATAATGAAATTTCCCGGTGGTGGATAAGGAGGGCTTAGAAACGCGATGCTTTTGGAAATTAATTGTCCCGAAATCAATCAGTCCCACACAAGTACGATAGACGTGTCGGCTTGAAGATATCTGTTCATTTAGGCGTTGCATCCCCTAAAGGCTGCACGTTTAAATGTCTTATGCCTCAGTAGCAATATGGATATACATGAACGAGTCTTTAGAGTAAACGCATCTAAAATGATGTGAGCATATTAAATTTTGCGTTTAGATTATTAATTCGTAAGTTGCATTTAACAGAAAGTAGCTAAATACTGCATGAAAATTTCACATTGTCTCATAAATTTTGAATTATTTGTATCGGATTTGATTTACAATAGGCGGATAATATCAGTAGTTTATTTGGGTGTTGTTCAGCCAACCTCGTACTTACTAGAATAAAAAAGCAAAATAAATCATCAAAATTGTCAAAATAATAGGCAAATTAAAATATCCCGTTTAGATAAAAAGGACAAAGAAAAATAACTGATTATACTTTTATTTTAATGAAAATTCCACAAATCACAAAGTTTCTCCAAATCTGCAACACCAATGTTTGAATATTTCTCCAAAAAAGCCGAAAGAAAAAAATAGGTTTGCCATTTAAAAAAATTGTCGATGACGTTATATTTTAAATTTGGTGACACTGCTGTATAAAATTTTCCTACATCAAAAAAAAACGCAAATTAAAATATGAATCGATATGTCTCACCATATTTCCAAAAAAAACTGTCTTTGATTTCCTAAGTTCATTCCAAGCACTGTATGTAATCTAGTGACCGATGCATTAAGGGACATTTTATGTAATGAAAAAAAAATTAAATAAAAAGAAATAATAAAACCAAATGTTTTATAACAGCTTCAGTATTGCCAGTACATAATTTCTAAATCTCGGCCATTAGTTTTTTTGCTTGAATTCTTTATAGGACTTCTGCAAAAGGAAGCCTTTTAATCGAACATGCGAGTCGTAGTACAAAATGGATAGGGGCTTGTGGCTCATATACTTGATTTCTCACTTCACTTGGGAAATGTCGAGCATTACGGGCTTTCTAATTTAAAAGCCGACTAAAGTGGCGAGCTAGCGGTAGCACATATTAGGATTAGGTACATTTCAACGAAATCCGGGTCATGTAGTAAAAGCACTAGATGCCAGCTTAAATGAGGATGGAAATATTTTCGCCGGAATCCAGCGTGTCGTATTATATTATTGTTTTCTGTGTTGACGTTTATGTAATCTACTTTGCCTAATGCATTTTTTATGTTTGCAAAATTATAGGTGTCTGTAGTGTAATACAATGTCAAACGAGAACAAATTTGATCTATACTTTGTGATACATGGCAGATTTATTGACTAAAAAAGTCATAACGGAAAATAATAAATAATCCAATTAAGATATGTAATAATTGAAAACTGTTAGACCGAATTAAATCATCTATGGGATTGGACCGTGTCAAGAAAGCATTAAAAGTGTTCAGTGCTTCTAGCCCCATCGCAAGAGACTTCTTCAGAAACTAGAGAAACAACCAAATTCAAGTCACAGTATGATATTAAGCGTACGAAACGCTTCCGAAGTAAAACTGGCACATAAAAATGAGCTAAAGGATGTAGTCAATACAGGATAGCATAGTGCCTCAGTAGGTATGTTAACCACAACAAAGGGGAAACTCATCTACAGAAACTTTAGGCTGTGAAATGATGCTTACATCATGTTTCCGTCTATGACACGTGAGTCGGTTCCTGTTGTTCTTCTTTCCTCATCCTGCCCTTTTCCTTATTTTCTTTTTTGATCTCCTCTGATTTTTTCTTATAATTTTTAAAAAACAAAAATGATGGATTCTCTTTGTACAAAAACTTCCGGACGTAAACTACCCTCCCGTTCGGATGATCGAGTGGAGGGTGTGCAAGGGAATTCAAAATCGACGGAAAATTTTAATGTGCCACAGGCCAAATCTTTTTCCAATAATTCATTTAAAATTCCGATCACAAGCTTGTAGTAGCCTCTCGTTCGCTTCATATACCACTTTTTTCCATGCAGAGCACCGTAGGGTCTGGCACTTTAACTCTGCAAACTGGGAAGAATTTAGAGACTTCATTGCATCTTTTCCATAGTAATCTATCCTGATTGGTATGGAATGCTCAATTTCTTATTCCCAAAAGAAGTCTGCCTCCAGTAAACCTTGCTGCAGCAAAAAATGTGCTCGGGCTGTCTCCTGCAAAAATCGCGTATGCCGTCGTTGGAGAAATAATCCCGCAGTCAAGACTCGGACCACCTTTGTAAATGCACGAAATTTTGGTAAACTGGTTATTGACGAGGCAAAAAGTAATGTCGATCGTAAAATGCGCCAGAGGCTTATCAACTGTCCGAATGATTCCAGGTTTTTTTGGGGATTCGCAAAGTCGATTGAAAAGAATTTTACATCTTCAAATTTTCCACCTTTACTCGATCACAACAACAATATTGCGACTGCTTCCAAGGAAAAGAATGACCTAGCTAGGCCCCTAATATTAGCTGAAAATTCCAAACATTATTCTCAAAACGTAGAACCTCCTATTCGTCCTAAGGTTGGCACTTCGATGCCTAAAGTTGTTTTCAGACAACGCATAGTCAGGAAGATTCTCCTTCGAGCTCGACACAAAGAAAGCTTCTGGCCTTGATGGTATCCCTGCTATTGTTCTTAAGAAGTGGGCTCCAGAGCTTACTCCTGTCCGAAGCAAATTGTTCACACTCTCTTACAACAAAGGTGTATTCCCTAACATCTTGAAAATCTGCTAGGGTGCAGCCTGTCTCCAAAAAGGGAAAAAGGAATCTGGCTAAAAACTATCGCCGTTATACTATATCTTTGTTGTCCGTTATATCTAAAGAGATGGAAAAAGTTATTAACATCGAGATATTCAAATATCTGAAGGAGAAAGCTTCTGGCCTTGATGGCATTCCCGTTATCGTCCTTAAGAAGTGCGCTTAAGCACACTGTTTACACTCTCTTACAGCAAAGATGTTTTCCCTAACATCTGAAAATCTACTAGGATGCAGCCTGTCTCTAAGAAGGGAAAGAAAATCTGGCTAACAACTATCGCCCTATATCTTTGTTGCATGTTATACCTAAAGTGATGAAAAAGGTTAACAACATCAAGATTCTCAAATATCTAAAGAAGAATAGAATCACCTTGACAGGCAATACGGTTTGAGACAACAACGCTCAACTGGCGATCTACTGGCATATATTACTCATATCTGTAACTCAGCTATGGAAAAAGATGGTGAGGCTAGGATTGTGGCATTAGGATATCTCAAAAGCCTTTGACAGAGTCTGGCACCGATCTTTTCTCGCCAAATTAACATCCTATAGTCTTCCTCCTGGACTCATGCCATTTGATATTCAGTTTTGTCGCTGACAGACCTCTTCAGGTCGTCGTCGATGGCATCTCATCCGAGACATTTCCGATTAATGCAGGGGTGCCTCAGAGGTCTGTTCTGTCTCCTACTCTGTTTTTGTTACACATAAACGATCTCTTGGCTTCAACTTCCAATACGATATACAGCTACGCAGATGATAGTAGCCTGGTGTCATCTTTTTTCTCCGACAAATCATTATCCGTCGCTGCCTCAGATTGACTAAGGGAACAGCAGATAATTATTTAGGATCTCGAAATCATTCTGGAATGAGGTAAAAAAAATCTGGTCGACTTCAACGTTTCAAAAACTCAGGCAGCGGTTTTCTCTAAGAAAACATCAAGGGATAATGCAACAAACATTCTACGGGACGGTAAAATTTTCCCGATGCGATCTAATCTGTCTATCCTAGGGGTGAATGCGAGCACTAACTTCTCTTGGGACGATCATGTGCGCGTCATTGCCAAAGCCACCTGTCAGAAGCTAGGATTTCTTTTTAGAGCTAAAAAGTACTTTACATTCCATCAGCTACTCACACTTACAAAGCTCAAGTTAGGCCAACACTAGAATACTGTTCTTATGTTTGAAGTTCAGCCCCAAAGCACCCTTTGGCTCCTTTGGATTCAATTCAAAGAAGAGCGATTTGCTTAATTGATGACAAGAGTTTGACCGATTTTCTCGAAACACTAGAGCACAGACGGGTGGTAGGTGATTTGTCTCTTTTCTGCAAGTACTTTTATGGAAAATGCTCACAGGAAATAATAGGATTGATCCCCCCAAGGGCAAGATTTTTGAGGTATACAAGACAGTCGGAGGCAGCAAATTCCTGGGCGGTCCAGCTTCACAGAGTGAGGACTTCTGTCTACAAAGACTCTTTCTTCGATAGAACTTTTAAGCTATGGAACTCGTTACCGAACGGAATTTTCCTCAAAAATTACAACCTATCCTTGTTTAAGAAGGCGGTTCGTCGCAATCTATCCTTGTTACCACATCCTTCTCGTGGTGCTTTAAAGGCATAATAGGGTTATTTTTTGCCAGTGGATTAAACATAAAAAAACTGTAGAATTAATAATCAATTTTTAAAATAGAAGAGCATAATAACTTAGTATGTCAACCAAACAAAAGGCCAAGGTCTTCAAAAATGAAAATGACGCAAAATACAGCACCAGCATTGGTCAATAATAAATATAATTCTTCAGAGACTGAACCGTCTCAAGGAGCTACTAAAAATGTTCAACACTTTACAAGCTATTATAGATCATTCCTATAAAGAGCTGAGAAAGTCTAAAAGGAAAAGCTGGCGACAATTTTTTGTCTTCAGAAGATCCTGTCAAAAGACCACTCAAATGGGATAAGGCTGCTTTAGAAATCTGAAGCAGCCGACCGAAAGCAGAAAAGAAAGCGTTGACTTGCTTCTGCAAACTCACTTCCCCAAATGCATTGAACGCGAAAATATCCAAGGTAGCGCCTGGTCAGGAGAGCATATACATTAACTCACTGGCCAAACAAAATGCCTATCAGGAAGCATTTTTAGTAAAAGGAAAATACAATGGCCGCTAAATTCTTTTAAGCCCTAAAAATTACCAGGCGAAGTTGGAATCTTTCCAGCTATATTCCGAGAGGGCCTAACGGAGCTTATGACTCCACTTACTCAACTATTTAGAGCTAGTTATTGCTTGTGGTATATTTCTTAAACCTGGAGGGAAGTTAAAGTGGTTTTCATCCCAAAGGCTGGAAGGCGATCAAACGCACAGACTAAATCTTATAGATCTATTAACCTAACCTCATTTATCCTCAAAACAATGGAGAAAATCATAGATCTTTACATTAAAAGCAAGGTCTTAATACAGGCACTACTTAAAAAGAACCAATTTGCTTATCAATCAGGCAAATCTACCGAGACGGCCTTAAATAACGTCATAAAGAGAATCGAAAAGGCACCCACAGCAAAGAAATTGCTCTTTGTGCAATGTGCATTTATCGATATAGAGGATACGACAACGTCTCATACAAATCCATAAAAATTGCTGCACAAAACAAGGGCTTTAAAACAACAACAACTGAGTGGATACAATCCATGCTTAGAGGAAGAAGAATCAAAGCAAACTTGGGAGGAGACTCAGCAACGGTGACTGTGGTAAAGGGTTGCTTCAGGAAGGAGTATTATCGCCCCTATTATGGTCTATTGTTGAGAATGATCTTTTTCTAAAGTTACACAACTTAGGCTTTGAAACGCAGAAATATGCAGTTGTTGATCCAGGTTGGAGTTCTAACATGCATCTAAAGTGGTCATAAATGATCGCCATAAGAGTGGGATAGACCAAAAATCTAAACTACTGCATGCATCCCTTATTTGGTACATAGATGGGTCAAAAACACTAGAAGGAGTTGTGGCGTATGTAGGCCCGAGATGTAGGCTAACAAAAGCTTTACGTCAAACTCCCACAATCTTCCAGGCAGCCATAGAACTGTGCACTCGGGAATGTCCATCGAAGGACTTACGACGAGCAAGGAACTATATCTGTTTAGACAGTCAAGCGGCGCTTAAAGCTCTGAGTAGCTTTACTGTCAAATCCATACTAGTGTGGGACTGCCTACAACTATTAAACACTTGGCTGCCCACAACAAGGTAACCTTGATGTGGATGCCAGCACACATAGGTATTGAAGGAAATGAGATTACCGATCGCCTAGCCAGAGAAGGTGTAGCATCCCCATTTCTTGGATACCAACCTTACTTTGGTATAACAAAATGCCATATAAGAAATGAAGTTCACCAAGAGAAACAAAAAGAATCCCACTGGAAATTAGTTTCAGGAGAGAACTATGCGAAAAAGTTCATCACATATTCGCACACCAAGACGAAGAAACTTCTCGACCTCAGCAAACCGGAGTTAAGGTTAATAACAGGCCTTTTTACAGGATACTGTACGCTAAGATGCCATCTCAAAAAGATAGGCAAAGCCGAGTCAGAGACTTGCAGCTTCTGCAACAAAGCCAAGGAAACTGCAGAAAACCTACTTTTCACATGCAAAGCATTGTTTTACCGGACACTACTTCATCTTGAACAAGTACAAGCTACAATTGCAGAGATAAGTAAAATTTCTCCTAGGAAAATCCTAGGCTTCTACAAAAGCTTGGGAATTTAGAAACAATCGGGGTTTATCACAATAAATCTTTAAGGTCGCAGTGATGATAGGAATGTATATATCCTGTCCGACCCTTATCATATCTACTCTAATTTAATTTAATCTATCAGTACATTTCAACGATGGAAAAACATTAACAAAGTAGATTAAACTCAAGAGTGTTGGTTGACTACTGTTGGTCGATCAAGAGGGACCAAATAAAAGCTAAACAGTCCAGAAAAGCAAAGATTAGAAATAACTAACGTTCATTTTTTATGTTATATTTCTGGAGAACCATCATTTTTAAACATTTGACAAACAAATATCGTGGGCGAAGAAAATTTTAAAACTACTTATTTTAAATGACACTAATTAATACTATGAAAAACCATAAAAAAGTTTATGTGACACGGCAAAACTTACATTTCGTTGACTAGTGAATTATTATTGACAAGGGCACCATGCGCATTGTTTGCCTAGGGCGCCTAATTTGCTTTAGTTCGGCTTACCACAATCAGCCAATAGAAGAATATAATTTTTTCGAGATTGGACCTTTCCAGGAACTACTAAAATCGTTGGAGTTTCGCACACCATTGTAGGGGATTTCTTCAGCAGCAAGGGAAAAGAAGAGTACGCCAACTCAGTATGTCATCCATACCAGAGACGACACACTTCCGAAGTGAAAGTGGAATAAAAAAGGCAGCGAAGCAAGTGCAGTCCATACAGGAGAGCACGATAAATCCGTATATCGCCACAGCAAAAACCAAACTTATCTGGAGAAACTGGAATGAAAAACCGACACTAATGCCAGAAGAGCATGTCAACCATGATTTTTCATATCACGAAATAAATACCAAAACTCTTTCTGGATGAAAATGATTACAGAGATAGTCAGAGAGGTAGAAGAAGCACAGAAACAGGAGAGAAACTCTTCCGATCAAAACTTGATCCACCTAGAAGTAATGTCACTCATATTTTATTTTCAGTAAGCGTTGTCCACAATAAGGTTACAATTTGTAACAGATGTTCGTTTTGAATTGACCCAAACCGGCAATCTGTTGAGTTTGTGCAGTTGCATAAAATGAACTTAGTTTTCCGCCATCGAAAATAAATAAATTTCCGTTTATATTAACCAACTTTACCAAATAATCATTCAGCTCCAAAAACCGAACGTAGTACAAACAATATAAAATCAGCAGCCTGCCCTATCTCGACCATGCGGAGAACAAATGGGTTTTCATTAAAGCTCTCGAAGGCAGCGTTGTTTATTTTCCCTGTAAAAACGATGTAATCGGTCCGGCTAACTCATAAACTGTCCCAAATGCAGTTTTCTCGCTACAGGCCATCGAACGCCTGTCGGCAAGCGAGATCTTTTTTCACATAAAGGAGACTGCTATAGAAAATGGTTTTTCTCTCACAAGTAACAGCCGAGCACGCTACGTTTACTTTTTGAAACATGTCACTAATAGTTGGCCAGAAATGAGGAAAATTGAACGCGATAGATGCCGCCGTATTTTGTTTTTCCACGTTTCGATGTCTCGCGTCTTTACTGAACCGTGTGTATTCGATAAGATGTGACAAGGGCAAATTAATTTTTCTTTAAAAAAACACGAAAGTCGGAAACGTAAGATGTTATCACACGTAAGGTGCTTTTTTAAAGTTATTGATTGAAATAAAAATGAATTTTTACCATGAAAGCAAATTCTCTGAAGTGTCATTTAACTATTTTCAGATTTAATACGTCATATAAATATTTAAAGCTCTTTAGAATAACAAAAATGTAGAACTAATAAATGTCTCACTAAAATTGCTTTTGTCGAGTCTTTAGTTGCACGTAACTCATTTTATGAGCAGAATGTTATGTTTCATCAGAGGCTTTCCTTTTAAATACGATGGGTTTTAAAATTACTGGATAAAATGAAAGGGGTGTTCAAAGTAATAATTAATAATTAGTTTCTACAAAATTTTGAAACCATCCTAGGTTAATTTTCGTCGAATTCCTTTCCTACATATTTTGTTCTATGACGTTGTGCACAGAGGTGTAGCTAGGGGTCAATAGGCCATTTGCAAGATACTCTAAGTATCTCTTAAATCTTTGCTAAAATTTTAATGTTGTATATTAGTTATGAATATCAAAGAATTCCACATAGTAAGGGTTAATAATGTCAAAATTTCCATTCTAAATTTAGATTTTTTCCAGAAGTTTCAACAGTGTTCAACATATTTTTCTCGCCTTTTTTTTATTTCAATTTTCTTTTATAATTTCCAGCTTACTGTCAAAGTTTACTTTTTCTTGAAATTCGATAAGGGAATCTATTCGAGGATTTTTTTAAATCAATTTAGTTTTCTGAAGTGAATACTTCTTTAGGCGCGTTGATCGATTTTGGATAGAGGGTAAGCTTATAGTTTTGCAATACCAGCACGCGTTATTAACATGCAAAATGTTAACAGAATTACTGTTAACATTAGAGCATGTTGGTAACGCAAATTAGCGTGGTGGTGGGGCTAAACCAAATTTTACCTCTTATTAAAAATTGCTCCATGCGCCTAAAAAGTTTGAGCTTCAGAAGTTCGTGGTCAGCACCTGTGTTTAAACCTGTTGCCTTTTGGTTTGATTATTTTTTAATTCTAGAATCACTGAATACGGTACAACAATGAGTACCATAATAGGTTGTACAACAAAGGATATGGCGGAGTGCTCAATTGTTCTAGAAGATACTCTTTTATAATAAATATATGTTACTATTAAAAATAAAATGTAAAATATGGCACTCCACCACCACCAGAGATGACAGTACTAATAATATGTTACACATTACTTACAATAAATTAAAAGAGCGTAAAATTTATAAATATATTTTATTATCAATAAATATAAGATTCGTTTCCACAAGACTACAAGCATCTAAACCACAACTATAAAAAGGTAGGGCACTTTGATAGCAATTATTTTAAATATTTCCAATATTCTGACTTGTTTACTAGTGTAGGTTTCAACTACACCACATAAACACTGTTATTTCCTACTTTTAAGTTTTCACTTTTGTAGCCAGTCTCCACGACTTCTTAATATATTTTTTCTTCGACAATAACACGAAACTTAACTCCTTTAAACGAATTTATTTTCAAATCGGCCTTATTCATTAAATTTCCAATATTTTCTGGAAATTTAATTAGAAGTTAGTGATTTTTTTTATAAATACAGGGTGGAACATAAGTAATGGTACATAGAGCAAGAGTAGATTTTTCGTATAAAAAAAAACGTGATTTAGCTACATTTACCTTTTACCAAAAGTTGATATTAACAGAGATACAGGGTGTCAAAGTTGAAAAAAAAATTGTGATTTTTTCGCATAACTGAAGAACACATTTCATTATAGACAAGAAATTTGGCATAGAGGGGGTTTATTTGGTCCAGAAGTTCTAACTTGCTAACAGATTGTCAGTAACTCATAGGGATAGGGGGCGCCACCTGCGCTACCTTGTATTATTCTAAAGCATCAGAACTTTTTTATGCCTTCATGTACACTTATTTTAAATAGATATTTTTATTTATTTGCATTTTTTACGAAAAAAAGGTATTCTTTCTAAATGTTGATATAAACAACCGTTTTCAAGATATTTGCCTTCAGAGCTTGCCGTACGTTTATTTTAAGTTATGCAAATGTGAATTTTTCGCAGTAGGTTTCAAAATAAAAATAGTTTATATCAAATATTACTCTACTGACATTATTATTAGACATGTTTTTTAAATTTATAAAGCAAATTTAAATAAAATACCAAAACAAAATTTATTTTCAAAAATAAGTATGGGGGAAATGACCTTTTTCATGTAAAGGGATTGTAAACAATTAAAAATCTGGCTGTCTTTTATTGAAATTCATCTTTAAATATCTGCTTTGACCACCCAGACTATTAACATTTTCTTGTGCGGACTCAGAGAACATATCTCACATCTCTATGTTAGAAAATAAATTACGTCTTAATTTTTTGGATTTTCTTTATTGAGATTTTCAAAATTTAGGTAATAATATTATTAGCAAAGTAATCATTAATATAAATTAGTTTCAAAGCGGTTTTATGATTACTTTTTTTCTTCGAAAATTTAATATCTTAGTAGTTTAAAACCAAGGCACGTCAAGTTTTAAAGGCAAATATCTTGGAAACGGTTGCTCGTATCAACTTTCAGAAAGTACACGTTTTTAACGTAAAAAATGTGGGTAAATAAAATAAACCATTTAAAATTAATACATGTGGGTGCACAAAAAAGTTATGATGATTTAGAATTACGCAGGATAGCGCAGATAGCGCCCTCTATCAGTTATTGGTAATGTGTTAGCAAATTAGAATTTATCGACTCAAGAAACTCCCTTGTGCCAAATTTCGTGCCTATATTACAATTCTTCCCTAATTATTCGAAAAAATCGAATTTTTTTTTAACTTTGACACCCTGCATCTCTGTTAGTATCAACTTTTGGTATAAGGTAAATGTAGCTAAATCACATTGTTTTTTTGAAAAATCTACCATTGCTCTGTGTACCATTACTTATGGTCCATCCCTGTATACAGATTTTTCGAAATTTCCCATTTTTCATAATGGTTTCTTGAGATTTGGATTTTTAAATTTTTTTTCTAGCTGGAAAGTTTGAATTTAGGCTCAAGAACTTATTATGTAAGTAAAATATAACTTTTTCTAAAAATTTCGTCTTTATATGTCCAAATCAGGATTTAATCTCAAGATAAGAAAAAATGATTTTTCTCTCAAGATTTAAATTTTAAACTTCTTCCGATCACCCAGTCTTGAAAGATTCAATAGAAAGAGTACCGTATTGGAACCTGGAATGTGAAAAAAATCTATAAGAGCGGAAAACTTGACAAGGTCATTAAAAAAAATTCACCTTGCAACCAACGGAGACATTGAAAATGATAACACCAAATAGAAACATAATTAACCCTTTATTTAACATACAAGGTTATAAAGGGTATTTACAAATTTCAAAGACAACGCTTGGCAGTTGATTCGGAATGATAAATAAATACGAATTACGAAAAAAAAAAAATATTAAAAAATGTTTACTTTTCGAATTGCAGACTTTCAAAGTTGTTATAAAAAATAATTTAATTAATAATTTCATAACCTCTTTACCGATCGTGTTGAAATATGAAACCTATTGATTTACAACAATACGTATTACGTTTAGTTTTTATTTTTTTTTATAACTGATTAAAATGTCGTTAAGGCTGACTGTGTTGAAAGTGTTTGCAGATGTGTCTTACACAACATAAATTGTATGGCCCTTCACAGTTTGTTTGAACCCCCTGGTTGGATAAGTAGTACATTTCAGAAATTTGTCATTCCGACAAGTGGTTCTTAGATATAAGTTTAAGAATCATGTTATTGACACTGAATGTGCCTTCTTTCCTTTTTGAAAGACAACGTTACAATGAAGAAACCACAGGGTGCTCGTAGGTAGTAATTGTCTTGAAAGTGTTATTCCTGGCCTTTTCTTCTTGGGATAAAAGTATTTTGTTTTCTGTTTTCTCTTAATCTTAACATTTATTGCCCCGGTCATGTAATTGTTCTTCCTGACAAGAATTTATGGTCTTCGACTTGCATGTCATATTTTTGTTTCTTTGAATGGACTTTTAAATGACCAGCTGCATTCAACCCAATTTGGTTTCTTGAAAATGAAGTTAGTTTTTTCTGATTTCAATGGAATTTCTAATTACTTCCAAAATAAACTTGTTTCAGTTAATAAATCTATTTAGATTATTTCGCATTGAAATCAGGATCATCTAAAAAAACATTAGAGGGCAGTTGAATGACAAATTTATCAATCTTAAAAATTGAGGTTGGTTCTGTGATTTTGTTTATCATATTCCAGATCACACGTGAATTCGTTTATATGTGATTTGATTCATATGTTACATTACTTCAAACTCTTTTAAAAAAAATTACAATTTTTTAACTAATGCTGAAGTAATGATGTTCGCTTGACACCCTGGATTTAACAATGCTGGACATTCTTTAAAGTTACTGCACCTATTTCTAATTAAAACTAGAGCTGTACTGGTTGTACTGATTGCCATTTTCGCTTTGCATGATCATTTAATTTTTCTGCTCTTATGGGAACAATAAATAAAAGTAATTCCCTTTTTTACCGAAAGCTCTAAAACCTTTATTACAGTTAATTAGTTGTCTTAGACCGGGTTGTGTGGTTCTTCTAAATTAAAAAGAGTTTAGGACGGTTGTGACCTGTTCTTTTATTTTAAAGTGGTCTTGCAGCAACTCTATTGCATAATTAATTAATAATAATAATTAGCTGATAATGACAATGATTCAATAACGTCACTTGAATCTTCTTCCACAGAATCGCAAAGATAATGAAATTTCTTAATATCAAAAATACGCATGTCGTAATGAACTAATCACTTAAATGAATCTAAAAACAAAAATGGGAAGCGATGAGGGCTTTAAATTAGCAACAGATATGGTATATAATTATCTCGAGCCGTTTAATAATGACAGAGTGAGTCTGATTGAATTAGTAAATTTCAATTTATGTCAGTTAAAATTTTATCGGATGTTTAAATGAAAAAGTCATCAAGTGTGCTGTAAGTTTTTTAGAAGAGAACGTAGCGAACCCTGCATTCGATTACTTATTGACTATTTTGGTTGATCCGTCAAGGGTCATTTTGACGTCTTATTTATCCAGAGAGGTTAAAATTTTCTAACCTAAAAAAATCGTCTAGAAATCTATTTTACTCTTATTTTTACTCTTCTTTTCAAAATTATGCGCTTATGCTTTCAAAATAATTATAAACACAAATTTTGGGCTTTTCCGAAATTTAAAAATTTTTTCCAAAATTTCCAATTTTTAAAATTTTTACATTAAACTTGCAATACTTGGGTTTTTTTCTTAAAACTTCGGATTTCAAACGGATTCAAAATTTGAACATCAGTCTTGCGAGTCTATCCCAAGATATTGCATTAAAAAAAAAATATAGAGTATTTTCTTGAAATTATGACTTTTTCACAAAATTCCTCAACCTTCCAAAATGTCATTTATTTTTCTTAAACTGTCAATAAATATTTACGTTTTGTTTAAAATTTTCATATTAAATAATAAATTCTAAATATTTCTAAAGATTTTGACTTATTTTCGAAATTGTGACAGCCTAAAAAATTCTTAAAATTATAAAAATATAAACTCGAAAACTTAAGATTTTTTATCGAAATTTTGTAATGTCAACTTTTTTTTCGAAATTTAAGATCCCCTTTTTCATTAAATTATGAGTGGTGGGTTTCCTCAAATTTTAAAATCCCAAAATTCAAACTTTACTTTCTACTTTTATTTCCAATACCAATAAAATTTCAACCAGTGTTAAAGCTTTAATTTTTTATTTTTAAGGTTTTAAATTTAATCTAGATTCTTTTTTTAAGAACACAAGCCATTTATTTAAAATCTT
Source organism: Dastarcus helophoroides (assembly GCA_028583605.1). Taxonomy (NCBI): domain Eukaryota; kingdom Metazoa; phylum Arthropoda; class Insecta; order Coleoptera; family Bothrideridae; genus Dastarcus; species Dastarcus helophoroides. Next base: position 51,664,212 of record CM053325.1, on the reverse strand, counting down.
GACTAAATAAAATATTTTAATTTTTTTTTAAATGATTTTGATTTAGTTGCAAAATTTTATCTTTAACCTCAAAATGTTGACATATGTTTTAAAATTTTAGAACATTATGAATTTTTTGAAATCCTGGAATATTTTTCTAAAATTGTCTATTTTCTTTACTGGTTTTCTCGCAACTTTTCTGAATTCAAAATTTTGGCCTTATTTAGCTATTTTTTTTTTTTATTTTCGACCTTAATATCGAAGTATTCGACTTGAGATTTCGAGTGAAAACTTGAATATTCAAATATTTTTCTTTCGACTTTTTTCTATTTTTAAGGTTATTTCTGCAATGTTTATCTTTTCGAAATTTACAGTTTCCATTAGCCAAGTTTCTTCTGAAAGATTATTTTTTAAATTGAAATATACTTGTATAACCAAATAGACTACGAAATAATTTAAATTAAAATAATATTAAGACATCTATGCTCATGGCTCTTGAAAGAAATATTTTAGTACAAAGCGAAAACAATGAAATATTAAAATATACTTATCTACAAGCAAAAATTTGTCAACTTTATTGTAAAAGTAATTTACATTTATTTGAGCCCTAAAAATTATAAGTGCAGATATTTTACCACATTCGTTTACTGAGAACTTCAAGACAGTACGTGAATTGGATTTAGGGTAAGAGTTTACAGCTTAATAATGGAATTATAACCCCTCAGTTAAGGGCCGCTGACTTGGGTAGCCCGTGTAAACTTCAGAACCTTTAAGTTTGCGCATCTTTACATGCTCACGATACCGCCTATTGTGTTCAGTTTTTGTTAGCGGTGTTTTCGTACCTAACTCACTAGATTCTCTATTTTCAATCTCTCGTAAACGTTTTTTGCGCTCTCGATATGTTTTACATTTTCCGCTATTTTTCATACTCTTAATATCCATAGCTGATAGCCTTATCCAATGAAACGTCACTGGATTAAACGAATATGGTGCACTGCGGTGAACTGTAAACTTAACATTCTCCCATAGTTTTCATGCCGGTCTCTCGACGCCGAGAGCGCTCGACTAACGATTCGAGTATGTCCGACCGACCGACACCTTGTTCTCTCAAGCTTGAACGAAAATCCGAAACTTCACCCCATATCTCAACATAAACATTTCCAATGTTAAAATGATCCCACCAAATATATCGATACTAGGACTTGGCGAAATGCGATGGCCTCAAACAGAACGATTAGTGTTAGAAGAGCATGTTGTGTACTATGCTAAAGAAGACAGTAAAAAGCACTCTGATACTACGACAATTAACCTTATACAAGTCTATACCCCTACTTCTACAAGTAGTGAAGAAGATATTAAAAAGTTCTACTCAGACTTGAGCACTGTGTTAAACAAATTGAAAACTAAGGCAATGACTATACTACTGGGCGACTTTAATGCCAAATTTTGATGTGGCAAAGAGGAAGATATTGTGGGAAATCATGGACTGGGTGTTAGAAATGAAAAAGGAGACAGATTCGTACAGTACTGCCTGGAACATGAGTTAATCATTACGAACACTTACTTCACTTACTTTAAAGTATCCAAACGTCGCCTTTATATGTGGAAAACACCTGGCGATGCACCAGGTTGTATTGTTCGAAACCAAATAAACTTCATTACCACTAACAAGCGGTACAGACATTCTGGCTTATCAGTGAAAACATACCCCGGCGCCGACGTCTCCTCTGACCATGTTCCTCTGCTGACTAAGGTTACATGCCGACTCAAAAAATCAATGCAAAAACACCTATATAAAACTGTATTTAATTAAACTGAATGAGAAAACAGTTGGAGATAAGGTGTCCAGGCTGATAGAAAAAGCTATAGATAATGGACCGAAAAAAATAGACTCCATAGAACCACAATGGGAATTATTTACTAAAAGTGTGAAAGATGCCAAGAACACTAAACTAAAGCCAGACAAACGAATGAAAAAAAAATCCGGATGACCGAAAAAATCCTGGAGCTTATGGAAAGTAAGATACAACACAAAATTCAAATACAAGAGGACAAATACAAGGAAATTTACTTGATGATTTGAAGAAAAATTAGACTAAAGTACTTCGCTTGAAAGCTCAGAAATTGAAGAATACGACAAGAGGCACGACAATTTCAATCTGCACAAAAAAATTAAAGAAATGAGGGGGCACAAACACAATGGTGTAAATATCATAACAGACAAGAATGGAAGCGCAATCTTTCAAATAGAAGAAAAATTAAGAAGATGGCAGGAATACATCACAGAATTATTTGAAAATGAACGGGACATAGATCACGGGATGCATGAAGATATAGTAACTGGACCAATTACCAGAGATGAAGTAGTGAAAGCCATCAAAACACCAAAGAACCGAAAAACAATAGGTCCTGATGAAATACCAACTGAGATACTGAAAATCCTTGGAGGAAAAATGATAAACCTATTGGTTAAATTATTTGACAAAATATATGATAGAGGAGACATCCCATTTGATTGATTAAGGCCGATATTTATCCCAATCCCTAAGACTGAAAAATCAAAAAAATGTAATTGATTATCGTACTATAACTAATGAGTCATGTTTTGAAATTGTTTCTAAAGATAATTCATCAGCGAATGTACCCCAAGATACAAACATATATCGAAAATACACAATTTGGATTCCGTAAAGACTTGGGTACAAGGGAACCATTGTTTGCCATTCAGGTTTTGACCCACAGATGTAGAGACGTGAATTGCGGTGTGTTTATGTGCTGTATTGATTTCGAAAAGGCGTTTGACAGGGTAAAACATGAGAAAATGATAGTAATATTAAAAACAACAGAAATAGATGATGAAGGCCTACGTTCCATAGCTAACCTTTATTGGCAACAAAAAGCAAATCTGAGAGCAGAAAACAGCGTAACTGAATGTATTTCAATAGAAAAGGGGTAAGGCAAGGTTGCATTTTGTGGCCGCTTCTGTTCAACCTATACTCGGAGAAAATATTTCAAGAGGTCATAGGGGATACCAGAGAGGGAGTGAGAATAAACGACATAACATTGAATAATCTTAGATATGCACACGACTCTGTTCTTCTTGCACATAGTGTTGAGGAACTTCAAAGTCTCCTTAATCAAGTAGTCAGTTCATGTAGCCAGTATGGTCTTACACGTAACATAAAAAATACCAAACTCATGGTCGTGAGTAAGCAACCAAACCCACGAGCGGGACTCTGGATTGGTCCAAAAAAATTAGAAAGGCTACAGAAAATAAAGTATTTGGGACAACTTCTGAATGATGAAACGCAATAGAAATAAAATCAAGAACTGAGCAAGATAGGGCTGCCTTTGTAAGGTGAAAAAGATTTTAAGTGAACAGGAACTAAACATTGATCTTAGAATAAAAATGGTCATGTGTAATGTCTTTTCTGTTCTCTTATATGAAGTGTAATCATGGACCCTAACAAAGGATACCTTGAAGCGGCTTAAAGCATTTGAAACGTGGTCATACAGATGCATGCTGAGAATAAGTTGGATGGACCATGTCACCAACGTAGAGGTCCTCAACAGGATGAAGAAGGATAAAAAAATTGTAAACACAGTGAAGATTCGAAAGCTGTTTTATTTTGGCCATGTCATGAGACATCGGGAGGTATATGACATGTTGCAGGGAGAAGTTGATGGAAGGTGTGGACCTGGTAGACGAAGAATATACTGGCTTATAAACCTAATACAATATTTCGAATAGACAGCAAATCAGCTTTTTGGAACAGCTGTAAATAAAATAATGATAGCCAACAAAATTGCTAACATCTCAGGATTCTCAGGATATTTTGAACTTAAAGTGGAAATAAAAGTATTTTATAGATATTATCAATTTTTTAAAATTAATTTAATAGTTAATTTATTATGTATTAATCTTTTCCTTGAAATCTAAAACTTTGACTTTCTGAAAGTTGAAATACAGAACTTGTCCCCTGAAATCAAGAAAGATTAAAAAACACAACAAAGGTTGCTCTAACGCGTTTCGACAGCGTTGGTTTCAGGGGACAAGTTCTGTATTTCAGTTTTTGAAGATAACCAAGGACCAGTCCGTTCCACCAAAAATTTCTGAAAGGTTTGATTTTCTTTTCAAAATTTCGAATTAAAAATCGAAATGCTGACTGTAGTCTTGAAATTAGGACTATTCGACACATTTTTGGTTTTTAATTTTTCATTCAATTTTAGCGTTAAATACAAAACTTCATTTCAGGAAACCTAAATTTTTTTAACAGTTGTGTATTTTTGCCGAGCTTTACAAAAGCATTACGAAATTTCGGTTCTTACTACTGGAAATTTGGATTTATTTCCAAAATTCCGAATTATTATTATTTACAGCTTGTACTTCTTTTCGATAACTTTTTATTTCTCTACGCCAGGGGTCGGCAAACCGCGGCTTGCGAGCCGCACGCGGCTCTTTTAAGAGACAATTGCTGCTCTTTAAATTCCCCTAAAAAAGTAAGTAAATAAATAAAAGCTAGAGTGGACAGACACGCAGAAAATGAGTACTCATTAGTAACCTATAGAAGTCAAAATTTCCAAAAATACTTTTCTAGAAATTTTTACGTTTTGCTTAAATTTTGACAAAAAAATTATGATTTGAAGAATTATTTTTCCGAAATTTTTATTGACTTGTATTAACATTTTGAAATTTCTAGAAAAAGACCAATTTGGGGAGTTGAAATTTATAAAAAATATTTTTCTCATGATTTTTACTTTTTTATTTGTATATTTTCTACAGCCTTGAAATTTCATAAAAACATGTTGAATTACTTTTGTGAGAAAAAAAAATCCAATTTACACAAACAGCAAATATCGAAATAAAAGCTGAACTTTCCGGAAAAAGCTGAATTTTGAGAAAAAAGAAGAGATTTCAAAAAAATTGAGAAAAAACGACTTCATAAAAATTGAGCAGAAAAAAATTTTGGGAAAAAATTTAGAAAAAAGGAAGAGATTTTGAAAAAAAAATAGATTCATCAACAGTTCTTAAAACAAGGTAAAATTCCAGTAAAAAAACGTCGAAATTCGACAATAGATTGTAACCCAAAACAAATTAAAAACCTGAATTTTTAGACAAATTTAAATTTTTTGAAAAGCTGTTAAATACCAAAGGGAGACATTGTAAAAATAAACTGAAAGCCTAAAAAAATGGTCGAACTTTAAAAAAGTCGAAGTTTATCAGAGAAGAAGAAAAAAGACAAAATTTAGGAAAAATTTCAATGAAAAAGTCAAAATTTAAAGAAAAGCTCGAAATGTCCACCAAGTAATTGCACTTTTCCAGAGAAATTTAAATTATGAGAAGAAATCTGAAAACTTGAGAACAAGACGATTTAAAAAAATCCAAATTGTCTGATAAATTCGAATTTTGAGAAAATTGATAAAATGATTTCGAAAGAAAAGAGAATGTCGATAAAATATCCAGTTTCGAGAAAAGTATTGAATTTTAAAAAATGGTAACAATTTCCCAGAGAAAATCAGATTTAAAAAAAACAAATTTTGAGATTTGAAAATAGATAAATTTCGTTAGAAATAAAGGTTGACATTTCCACAAAAAGCTTAAATTTGAATAAAAGAGATTTCGAAAAAAACAATTTCGTGAAAGTTACCAAAATAAGCAAAATTTTAGAAAAATACTTCAAATAGTTGACAATAGATTGGAATTCGCAGAACTAAATTAACAACTTGGAATATTCAAATTTAAATTTTGTGAAGAATTGTAAAATTTTGAAAAGAGAAATTGTAAAAAATTAAAAGCTTAAAAAAAATTGTCAAACTTTTTCAGAATTCGAAGTGTTTCAGGGAAGAAGAAAATGAAAAATTTAAATGGACGGATACATTTGAATTTTTTTAGAATTTGTAAAATAATTTCGAAAGAAAAGACAATGTTGGTACAATTTCCACTTTCGAGAAAAATGTTGAACTTTAAAGAAAGATGAAATTTTAAGAAAAAAATAAAATTTTGAGATTAAGTCAAACATTTTGGCGATCGACGAATTTCGTCGAAAAAATCGCAGCTTGCAGAAACAATAAAATGTCGAATTTTAAAAGTCGAAATTTCGAAAAAACTCGAGTTTTGTGAAACAAGCCTAAATTTGTAGAAAATAAATAAAAGTTTAAATGTTTAGTATAAATCAATATTTGGGCAAAATGGCTAAATTTGGAAAAAAGAATGAATTTTAAAAAGAATATGACAATTTCGAGAAAAGTGCTGAAGGTCAAAATTTCCCAGAGAAAGTACAGGATATACTTCTTCGGGGATTGGACCGTGTCAAAGAACTACGACGTTCGACGTTTTGCCCAACATTGTAGGTGGCTTCTTCGGGAACAAAGAAAAGAAACAATAAATGAAAAGAGAAATATAAGGGAATATGCAAAATAAAAGAATGAAAAGGCCAATTTCAAAACATCAGAGCACGGTAACTCAATATGTCTACAATACCAGAGGCGAAACTCTTCTGAATTGAAAATTGTTACAAAGGATAAGAACAAGTTTCTGAAGAGTTTTGCCTCTGGTATGGTGGACATATGAATTACCGTAATCTTCTGCTAAACTGTTTTATCCTTTGTAAAAATTTTCAATTCAAAAGAGTTTCGCCTCTGGTATGGTGGACATATTGAGTTACCGTGCTCTGATGTTTTGAAATTGGCCTTTTCATTCTTTCATTTTGCATATCGCTTTATATTTCTCTTTTTATGTATTGTTTCTTTTCTTTGTTTCTGAAAAAGTCCCCTACGATGCTGCGCGAAACGTCGAACACTTTTAGTAGTTCTTTGACATGGTCCAATCCCGGAAGAAGTATATCCTGCACTGACTCTGGCCGTGGAAGCCTTCGCTATCAAATTTCCCAGAGAAAGTCAAATTTTAAGACTAAGTCAAACATTCTGCAAATATGTAAATAAATTTCGTCAAAAAAATATTGCAGTTAGCACAATCAATGAAATGTCAAATTTTAAAAGTCGAAATTTCAAAAAAAAAAACAAATTTTACGTAACAATTCCAAATTTGTAGAAAATAACTGAAGGTTTAAATGTTTAGTAAAAGTCAAATATAGGGAAAATGCCGAAATTTGGTAAAGGGACGAATTTTAAAAAGTATGTAGAAAGTTCTAAAAAAAAGCCGCAATTTAGAACAATGTCGAAAAAATTTAAATTTCGGAAAAAAAGTGAAATTTGAGAATAGATCTAACTTTCGAAAAAAAAACTTTGAAAAAGAGCACGAAATCTTCAAAAACTATTTGGCTTAACATCTCCAATTACTTAAAATTTTTACTTTTTTTATTAATCATCTCGACAAAAGATGAATTCTTGAGAAAGAAGTTGAATCTTCTAGTAAGTCCAATTAGAAAAAAGTAAACATTTTCGCAAATTTTACCAGTTCTGAGAAGAAAGAAAGATTCTGGGTAAAAATCTAATTTTGGGAATAAAATAGATACTAAAAAAGAGGACTAATATAGAGAAAAGTAAAAAGAGTCAAAATTACGAATAAAAAGGCAGATTTTGAAGTGAAGGTCTAAATTTTGAGAAATAAAAGGTCCTTAAAGCTGAATATATTTTCGTTTGACTACATGAATTAGAGGGGTCTCTCCCTGTCCCATATTTTGTCTGATTTATCTTACTTAATTTTGTAATAAAATGTAAAAGCAGCAGTAAAAATTTGTGGCTCTTCGAATTCACGAAATCAATTTTTTTATTGCTGCTGCCTCTTTCGGTTAAAAGGTTTACCAACTTCTGCTCTGCGCCAAAGTTCGTCTTTTTCGAGAAATTTTAATCTTATTTTGAAAATTTCAGTTTTCATTTTCAATCTTACTAAAATTTCAACATAAAATCAAAACTTTTTTTTTACAAGAGATTTTAATTTTGATCTAAAGTTCTACTTTTTCTTAAATTTCAACTGCAACATTTTTGTCAAAATTTGGATTCTATCTCCAAATTTCAACCTTAAACCTCCAATTTTTACCATATTTGCTAAAATTTTGATTTTATGGTCAAAATATTGTCCTTTTAGAGAGATTTTTACTTTATTTTCGAATTTTTATCATAATTCGACGTTTTTCGCAAAAGCCTTAGTTTACATTTTTAATTTCTTCTTTTTTTAACTAAATTTTCAACTTAAAGTTTCACTTTTTCGTACATAATATTTAAATTTTAGTCCATCGAAAAAACTTCGAAATTTCTATTTTTTTTCCTGAGATTTCAAGTTTAAAAAGTACTTTTTTTGGAAGTTTCATTTTCTTCTGGGTTTGAACTCGAAATGTTTATCTTTCTTTCAACCATTTCTTCTTTAAACCCAAAGTTTTGAGAAAATAAATTTTAAATTTTTGATCGAAGTCTTGCCTATTTTTACAATTTACCACCTAGTTTTGTTTTCTGAAATTTTGGATATTTAGCTGAAAATCTTTTCTAAAATTCAAGTTATTTGTCCGAAATTTTAAGTTTTTCTCAAAATTTTGAGTCTCTAATTTCAGCACTTTTATTTCTTTAGGTTTTTTAATTTAAAGCACAAAACCAAATTATTTCCATTTTTCTTTACAATTACCATAAAAAATCGAAAATTTTATAAAAATTAAATGTTTTACATTTTTCTCTTAGAATTGTATTCGAAATTTGTCTTTTGCGATGTTCATTTTGTAGCCAGTCGGCGAAGCTTTTTTTTGTACAAAATAATACAACAGCGATTTTATGATTGCAATCCATTAATAGGTTAATTCTGAGCATAAATTCAAGTTGGCGCAGTGCGGGGGGCTGTGCGTTAGCCGCCATTTTGATAAACGCGTTTATGTAATTATCTCGATAATGGTTGGTCCTATTAAAAAAGTACAAGAGATCATATTTGTAGAAAAATATATGACTTACCTTTTTTATTAATAATATTTTTGTATAGGATAAATATTTTAAAAGTTACTACTTTGAATTGTTTTCTCTTTTTAGTTTTTGCTGGATAATTCATAAACAAATAACACTACATTGATAATAGTTATTATCAAAGTTGTAGAGCATAAAAAAATTTAAACATTTTGTATAAAACATTTTTTTCTAATGTTTATAGTTTAGGAGCTGTAATAAAATAACTATCCGAATTAATTAAGAAAACGGCGCTTTATCAAATTGTATGCGCAATAAATGCTGACTTATCGACAGCAGATGTTATTTTAACTGGAATGTCTCATTGCTCCAATATTTACTGGACAAGTGGAGAATAGGTATAATTTTAGATCTTTTGTTATTATAGCTTTTATAAACTATGATCTTTACAAAAATATTTTTATAAAATTTATAGACAGTTTTATACCCTATAAATATGCTGTTGGCCGATTTGGAAGTAGATTAGGAAAAAAATAAGTGACAATTTTGTGGCGTAATAATTTAAAATATGTGTCTAAAAAATCGCTTCCAATAAAAATATTAAACTACCTATTTTTACATCAATATGATCTTTCCCATTTTTTCTTTTTTTTTTCACAGTTACGCAGTGGGAAAAATGTATTTGAAGTATAATTCAACAGCAATTTTATGAATACAACCTATTAGTGGGACAATCCTGTCTGTGACGCCAAATGGTTGCGATGTGGGACGTCGTGCGTTAGCCATTATTTTGATAAATGCTTTTTTGTAAATATTTTGAGAAGAGTTGGTTTTATGAAGAAACTGCAAGCAACCTATAAAGATAAAAATGTTTATTTTGGCTGCTACTCTAAAAAGTAACAGCGTTGAAGTGTTCATTTTTTAGTTTTTGTTTAGTAAAATTGGTAAGCGGCTTACAAAAGTAATTGATAACAGCAACAATTTACAACCCATTTTTTAAAATGGGTTTTCCTAACATTTGTAGTGTCATAGTTTTAGAGCAACGAAAATGTGTAGGTAGTGCGCAATTTGAACTTATTTCCCTACCACCTTAGAGGTAAATATAGATTAATGTGATGAAACTATTTTTTCTACAATTCATTGAAAATACAATTTTAGATTGTCTCATCAAATTAGCGTTTGGTGGTTAAAAGCACCTTTGGCATAAATACACATTTGATTTCTAGTACAGAATAGTTCTTTACTGTGTAACTTAAAATTTATCGAGACCGTTAGATCTTCATCGCGCTATAACTCACAAACTATTAACTTTAGAAAAATAATATATATATCAAATTTGTAGAGAATTTTATGCTCTATAACTTTGATTTTAACGGTTATCAACAAATACTAACCGTTTTAAAACTATTAGGAAAAAACTAAAAAGTAAAAATTTTCATTGTAATAACTCGTAAAATATTCATTTTACAGAAAAATATGTTTTATAAAAAAGTTAAATTATATATTTTTCCATAAATATGGTTTCCTGTATTTTCTTCATAGGATCGACCATTCTCGAGATATTTACTAAAACGTGTTTATCAAATTGGCGCCAGACGCACAGCCCCCCGCGCCGCGCCAACTTAGACATATGCTCAAAATTGACCTACTAATAGATTGCAATAATAAAATCGCTGTTGTATTAGTTTGTATTTTTCACCTCTATAGCGATTTCCTCGCCGACTGGGCTATTGTTTGCGAAATGTGAATGTGGACTTTTATTTCAAGTTATCACCTTTTTCGCAAAACTTCTAGCTTTTATTATCAATTTTAAAGTTTTTTAAAACAAAATTTGTTACCCAAAGTGAAAATTTCGATTTATTCTAGAAATTACTTTTTTTTTGATCATAATGACTCTGAAATTTAATTTTTCAATTTTTTTCGTACTTTAAAATTTAAACTTTGATTTTTTAATAAACTAAGTTTTTCTTTAAATTTCGATATTTTCCAATTATTTTGAAATCTAAATTTTTAAAATTTTTGTATGATTTTCATTCACACTAGCTCAAAATTTTAAGAAAATTCACTAAGAACTCTCCAAGTTTCTATGAAAATTTCGATATTTTCTTTCCAAATTTTAACCTTTAACTTATTTATAATAAATGAATTTTCTCGAAATTGTGTAAATTTAATTCTGACGTCTTAGGTTTTTTGTTGACTTAGCCCCCAAACCTTCTCCCAAGTGCGCCCATGGTTTCAATTCCACTATTGCGACATTTGTGCAGCGTTTATAAATTGCTGCTAAACAAACAATATGCACTCTAAATTGGGTTTAAGAAAAATTGTAAGAAGGCTCAAGAGCCCCTTGCATAGGAGAACCCTTGTGCACCGCACAATACTGTCCCCTCATAGCTACGCCACTGGTTATGCAATTACTTAGTAGTTACCTGTTAAATATTGTCCTAAAGGTGAAGTCCACGTCCAGTCTGGTGAACCCAATCGGCGCGAAAAAAGGCATTCTAAATGAAGTGTCGTTCCAGGAAAGACAGCTAGTTCTCCTCCAGGTTCTATTGAAGCTGATCCTGATGGTATCCTTACAAGAACAGTAGGGGGTGCATCCTCTGAAAATTATTTGTAGTTAAACAAAATTGATTCTGGAAATATATTTTCTACATAATTCTCGGAAGCTATCAAATAAAATTTAAATATAATATTTTTACAAGAATAATAGTAGGTGCAGCCTGGAAATGATTTGTAGTTAAACAAAATTGGTTCTGAAAATATTTTTTAGTAGATCGTCTTTTCAGAGCACACATATAAAGATATCTCTGCGCCATTAATCAATGTTCAATTATTTAATTTATTTGTGTCCATAGTTTGCATTTCTTTAATAACTTCTCTAATAATGAATTCAAAAAATGTCTGCGCTGTCAGAAAACGAACTGTTTGTCTAAATATTTTGGGAGGAATTTTCACTACCACTGTCTGTCACTATCTGTACTATTGTCATGAAGGTTTGTGATCTTTTTCCTGCTCAGAATATCAGTAAGATGGCCATCAAAACTTTTAGATTTTTCATTTAATCTATTGCCGGGCATTTTGCAAAGATGAATTTATAAAATTACATGAAAAGTCCATCACTAAATTCAGCTATTGTGTCACAAATCATATAATAAATACGATTTTTTGTTAACTTCCAAAATAATGCAGAATATTCAAAATTGAAACGTCAAATGTCAAAAATGAAAACAACCCAGGCGTACGCTATTGAAATTACATGAATGATTTAAAGTACCTACTGATCTAAATGCATCTTCGTCTAACCCATAACTTTATAAGAGGAATATACGTTGTAGTTATAGTGAAAGCTCAAAAGACACACCCTATGTATTTTGGCATTCGATTCTAAAGAAGAGCAAGGTAGGGGAGAGTGGCCTTAAGACAAAAATCAGCCTAAAGCGGAACACATAATTTTTAGAGAATTCATATATTCTTTATTACAATTTGTGTCTATTGTATATTAAAACTAGCATCGAATTTCTATATAAAAAAGTATGGCTTTATTTAAATAAATAATAATACAAAGGTCTACAAAAGGATCGTTTTACTCTTAGGGGTCGGGCAAAATGATCCTACACGAAAAATTAGTACCTGTTTAAAAACCATATATTTTTTTGGAAATAAAAGAAAATTAAACAATATACTATATTACTGTAAATACTAAAGAGATAAACGAACAAAAAAATGATCATATGAGTTAATACAACATTTTACGAATTTTACTAATTTTAACTCTTTCGATACAATCATCGCACTTCTATAGATTGCAACAGTCGGCCTCAATACCAGCACAGGCATCATGCGCCCAACGTTTGCAGTCAAAATATTGCACCCATCCTTCTCCTGCGGTGGATGTCAGAAATGTTTCAGAGCAAATTAAACATTATGCATCCTCGTAATTTTCTTCTTCCGATCCTTCGTCGCCTTGATCCTTCTATTTTCTTTTGCGCTGCTTATTACACGTGAAACTTGCCTTCTTCTTTTTTTCTTTCAATATATTCTTACTTTTTATCTTTAGAGTCTTCTTTTCCTCTTGTTCCCTTGTTTTCTTTTATTCATACCAGTTGGTCTTTATAAGGAGTGCTGGTTAAAATAACTGCTCCTACAGATTTTCGTGCTTTTGCTGTGTTTCGTTTTTGTGTCATTTTTGGAAATGGATGAACATCATTGGGTAAAATTTTAAACCCTATTGAAACATTTGAACCCAAAAGGGCCTAAATATTATCAAGATGTGTGACATCGTCAAGAACTGAAGATGTAGATGGGTTTTCTTTTTGCTTGTCATTTTTCAAGTGAATCAAATCTGATTCTGTCTGTTTAAACTGATTTAGGTGTTCTGACTGGGTGACTTGTTTAGTTGACGAACGTATTTCATCATTATGGTGATTACTATATTCAATTTGGGACAAATTTTCTGTAACAGCAGATTGAACTTGGTCTGTAACTTCAGCAGCTGCCAAGTCAAAGTCACAAAATACCTCTGAATTATAAGGAACAATACCAGCTTTTCTACAACCATTAATAGCATGAATTGGTGCACATGCTTTCATATATGATATGTTGAAAATCTTTGAGATTTGAAAAGCAGTGACCACTCTTCCAGGGTTATTAGTTAACCAATTTTCAAGAGCCTGGTCATGATAGTGGTTAAGTGGATACATAAAACTGAGATCAAGGGACTGTGATTTGTGGGTAGTATGAGGGAAGAGGCATAAAATGGTTACATAATTTAGAACGAACCTTTTCAATAACATTTCAATTCTTTGTATGTGAAATGTGGCCATCAAGTATTAAAAGGACTGGGCCTTCCAATGTTGGTTTTGTATAATGTAAAAAATGATCAAACCAATCCGTAAAAACTTCAACATTCATCCATCCTGAATTATTGCATTTAAATACTGTTCAAGGGGGGCTTCCTCTTTCAGCTCTTCTTTTATCCCTTTTCTGGAAAAAATTAACATCGGTGGAACAAAGAAGCCGCCGGCTAACATACAAATTACAGCAGTACAGAAAATACCTCGTTCTGCGGAGATGACCTTTCCAACCTGTTTTTGTCATCTTTTTGCAAGAATTTTGCAGTTTTTACTTGGAACAATACTCACAGATGTTTTATCTACATTAAAATTTCTATGCGGGGAAAAATGTGTTTTAGCTAATATGTCCTTAAGCTTAAAAAATTTTTCAATTACTGGTCTATTGAAAGCACGAGCTCGAGCTCTTGATGAGCTCAGGTGATCGTAACGCGAGTTCAGGGTGCCGATTGCAAAAACCAGTAAACCAGTCTTTACCAGCAAGTTTTCTCTCTTTGGAGAATGGATGATCAATCCCATTTTTTTTCTGCGAGCTGATATGCCATCGATCTTTAGTGGTAAGGCCATACATTCTGACCTCCATGTTCACAATGTACTTTACAAGCTCTTTTTCTTGACCTTCGGTAAATACTTTAGTTTTGCTATCAAGTTTTTTAAATTGATTGCTTGCTAATTTGTTTTGCCCCTTACAACGTCTTTTTAAACTTATTAGCGGTACCTCGAAATTTCTCGCCACTGTTTCATAAGTTAATCCAATTCTAACGCCTTCTATAGCTTGGCGCATCTTATCCTCATCCCATGCTTGTCTTGAAGTCTTTCGCTTATATTTTTGAACAATTTTTATTTCTGTAAAAATTATCATAAAATAAAAAATACATATCTACATTACAAATGTACATGAGGGTAAAATGATCCTGGGATCATTTTGTCCAACCTTATGGGGGATCATATTGCCCACAAATACGCATTTGGTTTAAGGTTAAGTTTACTACAAGTCCGTCACATCTGAACATATTGCATATAGTACAAATTTTAGCTAAAACACTGTGTTAAGTAATGCCTCATACAGAAATAGGTTTCTTATCATATTTAAAATGTTACACACATAGTTCTAATTGACTTGCGTAACATCAAAACTTGAAAAAATCCCTTTTTTGGAAGATTTCACCACAATGTCATTATAAATGCGCCGACTAAGGTTCAAATAATGGCGATATCTTGGGTGATTATCGTAAAGTACTACAATCATAGATGTCTTCGTCAATATTAAAATATATGGATAGGGATCATTTTACCTGTAGGGATTATTTTGGGCCACTTTCCCCTACCTGCATAGCAATTTGCACGTCGTTGATAAGTGTAGAAGGCGATGACGTAGAACTCAACTTTCGTGATAAGAACTATACTAGCTTTGGCCGTGGAAGCCTTCCTTATATGGTTACAACTTATCGATAACATGACACAATTCAGTTCCTATCGAAGAAGCTAATAATAGCAGGTGACTTTAAAAGCAGGCTTGTCTTTACTCATTTTATCACAGAGTTACTTTTATAAATAATGTAATTTAAATTCCAAGTTTTGCATAATAAACATCGAAGTAAAGTTAGTGGCAGCTGCAAACTTTGCTTTTGCGTCGGACTTCACAGCTTAATTGACTATAAATAACTCTGCGGCATGCCTATCAAACGTCATATACAAATTTCCAACTTTGTATTAATAAAACCAATTGGGTGCGCTCCAGCTACCCTCAAAAGGCTTCGTACAGACATATTTACTTAAGTTTGACTGTCTGCTGTATGTATCTAAATGTGGGGCAACACCTGAGCTACGTACCTGTAAAGTTGGTGAGAAGGGTAGTTGGCACACAGGAGGGCAGGCGTGTGGACCAAACCCCGTTTTCGCATCGGGGCGACATGGTCCCTAGTAGCTTGTACAAGCCTAGCTCACGGCAGCGTGTTTGAAGTTTGGCCCCGTGGGGAAACACCCAGCCAGCAGCCTTAAACAAAATACATGACTTGATAAAACGCCTACATTAATAATGTTTTTACTGCTTAAAGTTTATTATTCACCACATTAGAATATGATTAAAACTTGAGAATAATCTTTTTGGTAAGTATATGACTGTATGAGAAGAGAGTAAAAATGATCTAAGCTAAGAAATGGATGCCTTCGCTATATGTAAGATATCAGGAAATTTATTTGCAGGTCACCGATAATAAAGTTACCAATAAGCAGCTGCAAACGCCCAGGATATACTATCAGCTAGCCTACAAAACGTAAAGTTTTTTTGAAACTTTGAAACTATGACAAAATTCACTAAGAATTAATGATGATGCCAATAATGGGCCCGACAGAGTTTTTTGATATAAGGCATTTAATACTATTTTTATACTTGCTTAACATGTTCAGTATTGACTTTTTTAAAATATAAACTTTTAAGAGCGAAAATAATTAAATCACTATCATTATTTGTCAATTAACCCATTTGTTTTTAATGTTGCGTTAACGCAACGTACACAAAACATTCTTTTTTGAGACATTGACTATAATTTTTAGGTTAAAGTTTGGGGGGGGGGGGGGGTGTGTTAGAAAACGTTTGAATGTGTTCATGTACTTTCTTAAATCAAGAAATTGCATGGGGCACTTTTCAAATACACAAAACAAATCTGAAAAATTTATTGGATAAAAACCTACATTACTATATATTCTTCAACAAAAACATGCTTTAACCTTTTTTTTTAAGATTTAGGTGGCTTTTCAATTAAAGTATTGTATTTATATTACGTGTCTTATAAAAGATAAAATGATTTCTATGTGGAATTGTACATATATTGCTTTGAAATGTAACATTGCGAAAAAGCAACATTGGAACAAACGACCATCACGTAAATTCAATGTCCAGAAACAGCTTTCTCAAAATTAAATACAGGGAGGCGTCAACTAATCAAAATGCTGCTAGTAATACCGAAAAGAGGAGTTCAGTTAGTAGAACCAAAAAGAGAGAGTGGATCAGTCTAGTTCACAGATAGATCCAAAACAAAGATAAATGCTGGTGCAAGAATAACCAGAAAAGAACCAAAGACTGAATTTTACATAAACCTGGGATCTTTGGCAACCTTATTTCAGGCAGAAGTTACTGCAATTACAGCCTGTGCTGATCAGGAGGTCTTATAAAAACAACAGAATCGTGATCTATAGCGACAGCCAAGCAACACTAAATGCGCTTAGAGCTTATGAAATAAACTCCAGAACGGTCAAAGATTGTGTTGATAAGCTAAGCAACTTGGCACAGCACAATACAGTTATATTTCGATGGGTTGAGGCCCATGGGGGATCAAAGGAAATCAAAGAGCAGATCTTCTAGCGAAAAGGGGAGCTGAGTTTTCTCTAGTAGGACCAGAACCCACTTCTCCGCTTGCTTACAAAGCGTCAAAAGAGGTAATAAAGGAACTACTAAGGAAAGCACTCACTGGAGGGGTGTCAATGGTCTAAGGCAATCGGGAATATTCAATGACGGACCATCAGAAAAAAAAAGCCAGAGAACTCTTACAGTTCAACAAAAATCAGCTCAGGTGGACAGTTGGACTACTTTCAGGACACTGTACCCTAATGAAACATCTTATAACAATTGGTGTAAAAGCAAATTCTACTGGTAGAATGTGTGGAGCGGAAAAAGAAGCTCTTTACACATACTATGTGATTGTCCGGCTCTTGCAAGGGATAGACATTCCAGCTTTGGGAATGCTCTGACTAAACCAAAGACAATAGTGGAAACACCAGGGTTGTGAAATTCTTCAGAAAATGGGGCCTATTATGAGATAATCGTGGGGGCACAATAAGCGAAAGCTTCAGTGCTGTAGGAATAATCGACCCCATAGGAATAATAATAATCATCAAAATAATGCTAGTCATTTTTATGTTTTCATGAGTTTTACTAAAACGTAGTAAAAAATACTGGTGCAGTTTTTATAATACATTACCAATTTTCGATATAGTTGCCCTTAACGCATACTATAGTCTTCAGACTGTCGAAAAATGAATCGACGTTACCCGAATGTGGTATTTTTTAGGGCCAAAATGCTTTAAAATGCTTCAAATAGAGAAGTCCATTGAATTTGCATCTGAAGAATTTGCTAGCCACTGTGTCGAAGAAATGAAGTGCGAAAAGTTCTTTTTTAGTCATTCTTGGTTGATGCGCGTTTTATGAGACTAAGTTTAATCTTGCTGAAATGTTCACGGTCTGCATCCAAAATGTTTGTGCGCTTAAGACTTCTGTGCTACCTCTAGAACAGTTGAATGGTGCATATCTGGATTTATTTTGATCCTGAGGTCCAAAATACGAACGAAAAGTGACCACTGGCAGTTACGGTGGTCCAAACCATCACCATTGGTACATTTTGCTTTCTAATAACCTTTCGGAGGTGTCAATTTTTTAAAGACCTCTTTGGCAAGTTAACTTCGTTATTTTGTTTGCTAATATGTTATTCATTTAGAAATGGAACGTCGCCAAAGAAAACAAATTTCGGTAATTCACCACTTGTGGCCAAACAAAGCAACTCCTTGGCTCGTTTTTCTTTTTTTAAATTCAGTGTAGGATTGGGTTTTTTGGATGTCAAAGGTTTAAATCAGAGCTCATTTTGCAATATTTGTTGCACGCGCCGCGTAGATATTTTCAGTTAATTTAGAGAAATTTTCAGATAAACACCCAATTTTCTGCCATTTCTTTTCGAACATTTTTGCAGATGTTGTTGTCTTTTTCCAACCACCACCACAACGTTTCGCAATGATGCCAGTATCATTGTATCTTTTTATGATTCGATGCAGTAGAAATTTAATTTTGTTCAAATGCTGAAGCTCTCTAACTATCGTCTTTTGCGATTGTCTACCAAGTATAAAAGAATAATACTGCTCAGTTTAAACTCCAGAACTTAAAACTTTTTTTCTCAAAATAACATACATAACGCTTTGTTCACTTGTAAACAATATAATGAGAAATTATCATCTAAATTTAAGTAGCTGACAGTTCAATTGCCCTGCCCTGTAGAATGTTTACTTGTACACAAGGTAGTCCTTTTTGATTTCAAAATAATGCTTGTGGCATCTACGAATGGATTTTTATACAAAATGCCCTGTGCTAGAAAATCAATTTAAAATGTAAAGGATGGATATGGTATTGATTGATATCATTCTGGAAGAGTTAGAAAATAAATTTGAACACAAAATATATTTGACATTTTTTTTGCAAGTTATTAGTTATTAGTTACAGATTTAGATAAAGAATAAAGGATAACACTGTAAAGCTTTTGAGATACTTAACAAAAATGATACAGTTATTTTTCCAACCGGGCCATAACTATAAAGCTACAGCAGTGTTTACAAAATTACGTTATTCACATTTTTTCTAATAAAATTAAAACAAGTTGGTATCAGTTTTTATCTTAAAGACGTTTTGAGATGGGTATAAAATTTGGCAAACTTTACAGGATATACTTCTTCCGGGATTGGACCTTGTCAAAGAACTACTAAAAGTGTTCGACGTTTCGCCCACCATCGCAGGAACTGCGCCTAATTTGTTAAATTTTTTATTATCAAATGACAATTATTTTCCTTGAGAGTTTAAACTTATAATCTTTTTTATTTATTTTTTTCTCCAAAGTTCGACTTAAATTCAAAATCTATGCCTTTTGACTTGAAGGTTAGGTTTAAAGATTAAAATTTTCAACAAAAGTAGATATTTCGAGATTACATCCCAACATTGGAGAAAAACTTCAACATTAAGAAATTAAATTCAAAGTTTAAAAAATGTTCAATTTAATCTCAAATATTTATACAACATGCTCAAGTTTTCGATAAAAATTCAAGGTTAAATTCCGTATTTGAAAAAAAGTTGAAATCTCGGGAAAACCAAAATTTATAAAAATAAAATTTGGCTTAACACAAAATTTTGGAATTCTAAAAAATAAATAAATTTTAAAAATATCGAAATTTTTAATTACCCTGTACTAAACTATCAAAATAGGTTTCGTAAGTATCGATGCAGTTAAAAACAAGTACAACAGATATTATAAGAATAAAATCATAAGTTAAGGTTAATCGACCAAAAAAAAAAGGCAAAACCTCAGAAAAAGCGAAATTTCGAGTTTAAATCGCAAATTTTAGGGAGAATAAAAAAAGGTTTTAAGCAAAAGGTCAAGTTTAAAAAAAAACCCAATTTATACACAAGAAAGTCAGTTTCTGAGGTCAAGGCAGTCAGAGACAGCAAATTATTATGGGGTGTAACTTGGCACAGTGAAGAATTCTATCTTCTAAGAGTCTGTGGAGATTCTTTTTATTCTATGGAAATTAAATTAAATCTATTGAAATTAAATGTCGAAATTTTTTAAAAAGCGAAAATTTTGAAAACAAAATTAAAATTCTAAAAAACTAACTTTTGATAAATGTCTAAATTTTTATAAAATATTAAATTCTTCAAAAAAATTGAGGTTTTTCAAAAGGTCGAAAATTTGATAAAATTTTATTTTACAGTCAGGCAAAATTTTGTAAAAATGCCAAACCTTATAAAAGTCGGAATTTTCACAAAAAGCGAGTTTTGAGAAAATATTAAATTTTGAAAATTTTATCAAAAGAATTCAAAATTTTTACATTTTATGAATATCGAGTATTAAAATGATAATTCAAAATTCTTCGGTTGAAATTGAGACTTTTTCAAAAATTTCAACCTATTCGAAAATTCCAAATATTTTAAAATTTTTCTTTCTAAAAGTTTCAAATTTGCAAAGAAGTCGAAATTTTAATCAACGAATTTAGAATTAACATTTTAATAATCGAAATTCATAAAATGTAAAAATTTTCACAAATATGGAAATCACGGAGCGAGTATTCAGACTTTTTACTCAAAAATTGACGACTTCTAGAAAATTTTTAATTTGGAAATTCGCGCCGAAATTTTGAGAATTCTGTTTCAGTTTATTTTTTGGAAATTTTTATTTTTGAATCGAAAATAGGTCTATTTCTAAAAATATATACCTTTTTTCTGAAAATTTCGACTTTTTCTAGAGGTTTTGAATTAAAATACAAAATTAATAATTAAAAATTCGAAGAAAGTTAATTTGTATAATAAAAAAAATTGTCTTAACGGAACTGAAAATTTGAAATTTAAACTAGAAATTTTGATAAAAATAAGAACTTTTTTTTTGTCCGAAAATTTAAAATAACAAATACTAAATAAAAACTAAGTTATTTTGAATTTAAAATCGAAATTTTAACAAATTCAGTAAATGTTTTCGAGTTTTCAAAGTTAATATTTGAAAACATTTTTTCTTAGATTTTCATATTTCTTTCAAAATTTCGGCTTTTTTCAGATTGCGAAATTAAAATAGCTAAACTATAAATTTTCAAATAATTGCATTGTATACCTGCGGCATACAAATTTAGCATTAATTTGTTAAATATACACTGCTGCCATCGACTGGTTATAAAATTATGTGGTCGGTTGCCCCATCAATTCTATGCAATAGATGGTGCTACTTCGGTCGCGATGCCATGCATCGATTTTTTAAACATCGTTTATAAATTGAACAATGTATCAATATTTTTTATACTTTAACATCGATGTTGAAACATCGAGGTTTACAAACGATACATCGATATTCTCAAAACATCGAACTATCGTTTGCATCTCTACCGTTATCACGCTATAGATCCCAATTTTCAACCAATTTGTGCCATTTGTGTTTATATCCATTCGAAATTTCTTAAAATAGAATTCTAATTATTTTGAAAAAGATTAGTTGAATGGTATAAATTTTACTAACGAAAAACATAATTCATTAAAGAAAAATCAAACTTAGAAAGTTGAAGTTCTTTTACCTTTTATACATATGATATGTCAAGTTCCTTTTAAGTACAGTGTAAAGGGTTACAAGACAATTCGCTTTCATTTTCGAAAAAAATTAATTTAACGAGAGAGATTTTATAAAAATTGTTTTGTCAAAATAATGACCAAATTACCATAACCGTGTCAAAGCTGATATATCAGATTTATTTATTTCAGAACCGTCATCCCCCAAGAATAATAATCGCTGCTGATATTCAATGTGAGATAGCTGAAAACTGGCTAGAAATTGCGCAACGAAGAATATAAGACCAAAAGGCCGAAAGTCTAAAAGGCTCCCCAAGAAGACCAGGTGACAAATCAGATGCTCAAGACGGAAGGAAAAGCTTGAGACAAAGCGCTTCTTATTCTCCTCAACAAATGCCCGGAAGAGGAAATAATTCCAGATGCATGGAGAAATTCTGAGGTCATCATCCCCTTCAAAAAAGGCGATCGAACGAGCATCGAAAACT
Source organism: Dastarcus helophoroides (assembly GCA_028583605.1). Classification (NCBI taxonomy): domain Eukaryota; kingdom Metazoa; phylum Arthropoda; class Insecta; order Coleoptera; family Bothrideridae; genus Dastarcus; species Dastarcus helophoroides. The sequence continues at coordinate 51,642,193 of CM053325.1, read as the reverse complement.
ACCGGCCTATCAGCCTTCTCTCGTCAGCTCTTAACCAGAATAATCACCAACCGTCTCAACAAAAAGGTCGATTTCCACAAACTTATGGAACAGTGCGCACACTGATCGAGAAATGCACTGAATACAATTGTTTTTTTTTTGGTGGAACGGACTGGTTTTTGGTTATCTACAAAAATTGAAATACAAAACTTGTCCTCTGAAACCAAGAAAGATTAAAAAACACAACAAAGGTTGCTCTAACGCGTTCAGTAACTCTCTGAAGATGATAGCTTGGCAGTCGAAACGCGTTAGAGCAACCTTTGTTGTGTTTTTTAATCTTTCTTGGTTTCAGGGGACAAGTTTTGTATTTCAATTACTGAATGCAACGTTTTACCCCATCTGACATTCTTCGATTACTAACAAGCCTTTGACTCTATAGAAACCTAGGCAATCTTGCAGGCGATGAACGCTGCAAGAATTGATTCAAGGTACTCAAACCTCATCATGAAGACGCCACTCTTTACACTAAAGTTGAAGAAGACTTAGGCACCGGAAGGATACGCCATCAAAAGAGGAGTCAGACAAGGCGATACTATTTCGCCGAAGCTGTTTACGCTCGCACTACAAGATGTCTTCAAAAATCTGACATGGCAACAAAAGGAGTCAATATCGGTCTCTGAGTCACCTACGCTTCGCTAATGACATCATCCTAATGAGCACCGACGCGAATTAACTTAAAGATATATTAAGAAAGCTGAAAGAAGTTCCGGAGACCGTGGGATTGAGGATGAACCTTCAAAAAACCAAGGTCATGAGTCCAGACAACATTCAGGTTACGCTCGACAACCACACACTTGAAGTGGTTGAAGAATACGTGTACCTTGGCCACAACGTCAGGCTTCACAAAGAAAATCAGGCCACAGAAATCACCAGGAGAGTTGGCTTGACATGGGCGGCATTTAGAAAACTTGGCCACATCCTCAGGAAACCGGACATTCCTATCAATCTGAAACGGGAAGTCTTCAACTCTTGCATATTGCCTGTCATGACATATGGCCTCGAGACAGTAAACCTAACACAAAGCAGGGCACATCGTTTAAGGGTACAGAGCGCGCAATGTTGGGGATCAGTTTGAGAGACCAAGTCAGAAGCAAAGCCATCGAAGAGAGAACGAGACTCTTCGATGTCATAGAACGTGCAACCACTAATAAATGGTGCAGGGCAGGATCCGTCGCCAGAGATAATATTAAATGGACGAAGACGATAATACAATGGGGACCCAGGGAAACTAAACGAAGTGTTGGAGGCCCTCAAACAAGATGGAGAGACGATAATCACAGGCGAGCTGGCAAAAACTGGATCTTGAATGCTCAAGATAGAGAGCGGTGTGGTAAAACATGGAGAAGGCCCATGTCCAGGAATGGATGAGAACGGGCTAAAGAAGAAGAAGAAGAAGAAGAAGAAGAAGAAGAAGAAGAAGAAGAAAAAGAATAAGACGAATATAAGATAGCAAAATGAAATGTATTGCAGTATAATTGTCATGATAATAGAAGCTGGCCAAATTACGCACTGACTTTTATCGACAATTTTCTCTCTAAATCCTTATAGTAAATTCACTAAACAAGATGACTATTTCCTAAGAAACATTTTTATTTACAAATACTGTACTCGTCGCATGGGAATTGCAATATGAGGAATACTTTTGGGAAATGCATGTGGCTTAAGGTATGTTTAGGTAAGAAATAGTTTAGGGACAAAAGTAGTTTCTTATTTAATGAATTTAAATACAAACGTTCTCTTTTTCTGCGAGAATTTAACTGTAAGCTATAAAACCAGAATTTGTGGCAAGTAAAGGTTGGTTCGAAAAATTCAAAAAGCGTTTTGCAATTCATAGCATAGGAATCTAAGGAGAGTCTGCGTTGGCTGATCATGAAGCCGCTAGAACGTATCTAGAAAAATTTCAAAACATAGAAGAGCAATGATATACAGCGGATCAAGTTTTTAATGCCGACGAAACTGAACTTTGGTGGAAAAAATGCCAAGTAGAACCTTTATATCGAAAAAAGAAAAAACTGCACCCAGATGTAAGGTGTTTAAAGATTGTCTAACGCTCCTTTTGTGCAGTAATGCATTAGGGGACTTCATGGCAAAACCCTTGCTAGTTTACAGATCTTTAAATCATCGTGCACTTAAAGATGTAAATAAAATCACCTTGCCGGCATATTGGAGAGCAAATCCAAGAGCTTGGGTAACTGGAAATTTATTTAAAGATTGGTTTTTAAATTGTTTTGTGTCAAACGTTCAGCGTTATTTAAGGCAGAAAAATTTGAGCTTTAAAGCGCTATTATTATTAGACAATGCTCCATGTCACCCCCAAGATTTGAATCATCCCAACGTCAAAATACTGTTCCTACCACCTAACACTCCTTCGTTACTCCAACCACTGGATCACGGTATTATTTATACCTTTAAAACGTATTACATAAGAAGAGCATTACAGTGGGTTTTAGACGTAACCGATTCAAAATCAATTAACGTAATGGGAGCTTGGAAGAAATTTTGAATCAAGCACTGTATCGAAATCATATTTTTTTCACTGAAAGAACTGAAAACATCAACGTTAAATGCGTATTGAAAGAAGATATGTCTCTCTTCAGTTGAAACAGAAAACGTGCGTGAATTGTCAGAAAATGGAGTTGGTGCCATATTAGAACTCGCTAAATCAATCGGAGGCGAAGGTTTAGTGGATATGGCTACTAAGGACGTTCAACATTTATTAGTGGAAGAAGAAGTTGACGAAGCGGATTTGATGGAAATGACATCAGAAGCTATAAATCAAATCGATTTTGAGGACGCTAGCACTGATGAAGATTGTGCAGTGAATAACTTAACATTAAAAGAATTACAAAAAGGCTTAAGCTTAACTGACAATCTCGAAGCGTTTTTCTTGAATACAAATCCTTCCACTGAAAGAAGTCGAAAATTCAAAAGGAAGCTGCAAAACTGTCTAACTCCATTCCCAGAAATTTAAAATGACCTGGGTACGAACCAGCAAGCAGAGTAAAATTACAGATTTTTTTAATTGAGGGGAAGGTACAAAAACTTTAAATAAAGAAAGATTTCTGAAAGTGAGGGCGATATAGTTTTACCGAAAAAAACGTTCTAGGTTGATTTTACTGAGTAATGTGGACGAAGAAATTCATTAAATTAGAGTTGCGTTAGATTAAAATAATATTATTTTTTTTTGCTTTGTATTATGCATACATTTATATTGTTAATAAAAATTAATTTTTTCATGTTGAAATAAAAAAAACTATTTGTTTTTGATAAGTTTTTGGAACCTAACCCCACTTTTTGTACTAGTTCTGGGTCTCATAGAACACGGTTTCACCAAATTCGGTATTTTTTAGGAACCTAACTACCGTATTATAGGAGGGTTACCTGTATATCAAAATAGCATTTTAGTCAACAAAACTAAATACATTACATGGAAGAAAATGAACAGTAAAAATTTGAAAGCAACCAAAATTATAGACCACCGAAACCCGTCTTTAGATGCCAAACTCCGAATCTGCTAAAAATTGAAACCTATTTAATTAGTCAGTGCATTAAAATGCGTATCGGGTAATTATCACAACTAATTAAAGTCGTAAAGGTGCTACATTTTTTTGGATTCTATTCACAACTGTAATTAATGTCTAAATCATTGTCCAATGCTAAACGTTAGTGGCAATAAAAGGGCGTCAGTTACTATACAATGAAAACATATAAATAACCTCCCAATCATCCATTCTGACAAATATTTCCAACAAATATATTTTCTTTGCTCATAAATACAGCACCAAAAGCTGAACGGCATTGATCGTATTTTATAAATAAACCACCATGTATCTTCTCACAAAGTCTAAAAGAAGAGCTTACCGGATGCGGAGTTTCATATGAATTCAATTTCAAATCGAAAGATGAATATTTCGATCTATTTGCTTTGAAAAATTACGAGTTTACACCAGGAGTTAATTTGTTATTCAAACCTGACGCGTTCGACTCTTGTTTCCGTTTGTGACATGAAATAATATTATTGTTCGGACCCTCTCTCATGGTCTCATGCCACTCAAAACTCCAGGATATAATGAGACGTACATCCATGTTTGGATTTAATGTATTCTACACAGGGACCAGAGTGTGGGCCCTGTCGAATTAAATTCGTGCTGGTGCACTGCTAAAATTCCAATTTTAATTTGCATACCCGCAGTGTGTTAAATCAAATGCTTGGGGATTTGAACATCAAAAAACACTTTATTATTAAAGTTCACTTAATTTACCGTTACTGCGCTGTCATTTAGGTAGAAAGTGAGATTTCGCAACCATTGTGATAGAATGTAGGAAAAACCATTAATTACAACTGCAAAAGCAGCGTAAATAAGAAGTTTATTTCATGAAATAAAATATTGTCGATATTATTGTATACCCACACTTGCCAACTCGATTTTCATAACTTATAAACTGTATTTAACAATAAATATAACAATTAAATATGAAAATTTCACCAAACTTTCATCAAATTTTATATTTTCCGGACCAGTTTCACTATTGAATCATCGGCAGATTATATCAGCAGTTGTTTTGGATGTTTTTACGTCAACTTATTTATTGAATCACTGACTTCTTACATACATTTCCTTTAATCCGAACTGTAATGCAAAGCTTTTTTCTGGAAAAGGTGTGCCCAGAAACTTCAGCTTTTCATTCATTAGTGTAGATTGGCGGAACTGTAAATTTTTATAAGTTTCTATGATTTGCAAAAAATTAAATTCTAAATTCTAAAAGTAGAATGATTCTAGAATTCAATGAATTATTAGAGAACAAGTTCCTTGTTTTCTGCAATAACTAGGAATCTCAATTAGATTGGATCAGATCTGACATCTGGACACAAGTACATCTTAAAAATAAACCTGAAATTTATCAAGAAATGTTCCAAATTTCTAATTCAAAGTCGAAATGGCAAAAAAACTCGAAACTAAAAAGATAGCGCTTCAGTTTTAAATTCGACATTTAGAAAAAAATTTCGAAATTTAGATATTAAGATCGAAATTCAAAATTCGAAATGTGGAAGAACCCAACGTTTAGAAGCTAAATTCAAAATTTTCAAAGTTTTCTAAAAAAGCCTAATATCAAAATAGAGTCAAAATTAAAAAGAAATGGTAACTTGTAAAAATGTTAAACTGTGTATTAAAAAGATTAACCTTTTCTGAGTGTATTTTTTAAAATTTTTATAATACTCCTATTCTAGTCAACTTTATGACCATTTTAGTGAAGTCGTACATAAATTGAAATACAAATCTTATCCGCTGATCCAAGATAAAATCATGAAAAAACACAACAAAGTTGTTCTAACACGTTTCGATAGCAAAGCTATTATCTTCAGAGAGATACTAGATTTGTATTTTAATTTCTGAAGATAATTAAGGACCGATCCGTCCCACCGAAAAAAGTGGTAAATAACATTTTACTGCAAATTTTGTAAACCGTTTTAAATGCTTTCAATCACAGACCCCACTTAATAATAAGTCTAACAGACGATCTTTTCATACCAAACTTTTTTCAATAAATCATAAATTTTTGCCATAGCCTGACACATTAATTGGGCATTTTGATCTACAATTTCGAGATTTCCTTCTACTGTTACAGATTTTAATCATCCATTTCCTTTTTTTATCCGGTAACCTCCATCGTCTTTTTTTTTAATTTTTCCAACAAACGAAATACAGACCTTATACACCAGTAACCAACAATTTTTCTAGCGTTTATTTGTTTTTCTTCCAAAAGTGCTGTCATTAAAAATTTGTCGCTTTCGCTCCATGGTAACAATAGTAATATATTGAGATCGATTTTAAGATTACAATAAAATAATTATTTAACAGTTAGGATGTGTTGCTTACAATTTTCAAACCCCACTACTACAAAATGTGGGTCCTTCGAGTACAATTTTGTTATTGTGCAGGACTTCAAAAAAATGTTAATAAAATCAGAGTATTTAAAAAATTCTTGGACAGAGAGAAGTACATTAATTTTAACATCTTCATTGAGCGCATTCTGACGTCCTGTTTTCAGATGAATCAACCTTTATGTTAAGTGGTGTGCTAAATCGTCAAAATTGTCGTTACTGGGCAGACAACAACCCCACTGGATGAGGGAAGGCCACACTCAACATCCAGAGAAAGTCAATGTTTGGGCAGGGGTTGTTGCTGATCGAGTTATAGGACCAATTTTCTTCCAAGAAAATCTCAATGAAGCAGAATATTTAGAATTCTTGCTGGAAGAGTTAATTTCTGATTTAGCTGTTTTGTTTCCTAATCTGGTCGACGGTGATGCCCCGAATAGAAACATTTAGTTTCAACAAGACGGTGCCCCTTCTCATTTTACAAGACCTGTCCGTGAGTACCTGGATGATGTATTTCCAGGCAGATGGATTGGTAGAAAAGAACCGTTTGAATGGCCATCAAGGTTTTCGAACTTAACACCTATGGACCATTTTTTATGGGGGTAATTGAAGAAAAAAATTTGTAAGAACAAACCTGCAAATATTGAAGAGTTGAAAGGACGAATAAGACAGGAGTCGAGACTAATTTCCCCCAATTAATCAGAAATGTTCAAAATCAGTTTTCGTTCTGTTTAGGGTATTGTCAGTTATTAAATGGACAACATTTTGAACATTTATTGAAGAAAGATTATTGAGGTGAATCAGATTTCTTTATTTTTTAAATTAGTTAATATTTGTTGAATATCTTTGAAACGACAAGAAATAAAAAATGATAATCTGGTACGCATGTGACTCTTGATAAAACCTTTAAGAATAGTCAAGAAAAAAAAAGTGTTGCCATTTTAAAAAATTGTCTATGATGTCATATCTTAAATTTGGGACATGCTGTAAAAAAATTTCCTACATCAAAAACAGTGCAAATTAAAATATTGTAACGAAATGTTAAATATAAAATTTAGGAGTTGAGAAAATTTTCTAGAAAGATCTGATAAGTGAAAGCGGCCGCCATAATGAGGCAGGCGGCAGATAAGCGTTCCAGAAATTTCGGCAAACAATAAGCCTTATCTGCTGGATTTTTCTAGAATCGGGAAGCGAGAACTATATAAGGCGGTCGCCTTTCCCTCGAGTCATGCAGTCAGTCAGTGTAGTTAATTAGTGAGTTAGTAGTTAGAAATCAATAAGTGAGGTAATTATTGAGTTGTAGTGTTCCAAGTTTGGTTTGGAAATAAAATGTGTACAATTCAACAAGTGTTATTAATCATTCGAACCGATAGCACGCAACAATATTAATCGATGTGTCCGAGCATATTTCTGAAAAAAAACAGTCTTTGATTTACTGAATTCATTCTAAGTTAAAGACTAGCACTGTATGTATCGTGTACCAATAAATTTTTAAAAATAAATTCCGGTTCATATTTAATTTACCCTCGTATATCTATGAGAATTTACGCCAATTTGAATTTTTTCTATTCTACCGGGTGTTTTTTTTAGTTGGGAGGTTACATTTATATGGAGTATCACTTATTATAAAGGCAAACTGATTTTGTCGATATGGCTAATCGGAGCTAAACTACCTTTCAAACATATTTTCAACTTCCTCCCATTTCCCGTTATACCGGAAGTAGACATCAACTTTCTTATTTTAAATAGCAACCCACAAATTTTATATTCTATTTAAATTTTACGTAAAAAAAATAAGGTAAGTTTATGTATACATGTTTATTGATATCTTTGGTAGTTTTTAAGATATTTCAACTTTTCGAAAAAAAATGACAGAAAAGAGGGTTATTTTGACTCTTTGTATCTTTTTTATTATTTGCAATAAAAACATGAAATTTAGGTTGAAGTCATGGAATATTATGAAGACTATAATAACGTAATCAAGTTTTACATTTATTACACAGGGTGATGAAAATTTTATGATCTTTATTGTTTTTGTTTTATTCAAAAAAACTCTGTTTTTTTAAATGGGAACTATGTGTTTTTTAAACATTTTTGAATTCCTCACGTAAAAAGAAGAAAAAAGTTATATGACTAATTTTTTAAAATTCTGCACCGTTACAGAGACATATTGCAAAATAAAAAAAAAAATATATCTTTTTTTTCTAGTAGCAACTTGGTAGTAGACAACAAAATTTTCAAAAAAAAAAATAACCACAAAGCCTAAAAATTTTAGGCTAAATAACATTTAAAAGATAACCGCACAAGACAAATAAGTTTTTGGCTAATTGTTAGAACACTTATTGAAAAATGTTTAGGTAGCCACGAATGTAAGTTTCGTAAAAATGGTTTGTTAAACAGACTTCTCATTTTTGGAGTAATGAAATTTAACAACAAATGTTCAAGAAAATTCGTCCTTTAACTGTTATGCTGTTAGATTAGAACTCAGGATTTTTAAGCTTTAAATTTTACAATGAAAATCAAATTGGAAATTTTTTAGTGATTTTTTTTACGACTACTGCATGACAAGCATATTGCTAGAAACAATAGGATGTGCTTAAAAACGTTACTCAATTCGAAATCTTAAAATATGTCTTTAAATGTATTGAAACAGAAGATCGCCCTTGTTGTTCTTGATGTAAATTTTTTGTCAATTATTTTTGTTTCCTATTACTTATGATGATTAATTCTTTAAACTTTTATTCCCTGCAATTAATTTTCTACTTGAACAAAAAAGAGATGTTTGATTCTTTCTATTTTGAGATTTATGTAAAATACCTCTGTAACGGCACAAAATTGTAAAAAATAAGTAATATAACTTTTTTCTTCTTTTTATGTGAAGAATCCAAAAATGATTAAAAAACATATAGTTTCTATTTAAAAAAACTGAGTTTTTTTTAAATAAAACAACAACAGCAAAGATTATAAAATTTTCATCACCCTGTAAAATAAATGTAAAATCTGTTTGCCTTATTATAGTCTTTATAATATTCCGTGACTTCAGCTTAAATTTCATGTTTTTACTGCAAATAATAAAAAAGATACAAAGAGTTAAAATAACCCTCTTTTCTGTCATTTTTTTTCGAAAAATTGAAATATCTTTAAAACTATCAAAGGTAGCGATAAACATGTATTCATAAATTCATCTTATTTTTTTACGTACAATCCAAATAAAATATAAAATTTGTGGATTGTCTTTTAAAATAAGAAAGTTGATGTCTACTTCCGGTGTAATCGGTAGTGGGAGGAAGTTGAAAATATTTTTAGAAGATAGTTTAACCTCGATTAGCCCCATCGACAAAATCAGTTTGCCTTTATAATCAGTAGTACTCCATATGAAGGTAACCTCCCAACTAAAAAAAACACCCGGTATAATTAAATAAACGTCTTGAAATATGTCTTAAAATATTGAATTTCTAAAAAATATTTTTTCTGAAATTTCCAAAAAAAATCCCTAATTTTCAAGATTAGTTCAGGTTCCTGAAAAAACCGAAGATTGTGAAAATATTAAATTTCATAATAAAAATAATTGTAGTTTTAAAAAAACTTTTTTCTGGGAATTTACCTTTTTATTTAAATTTTGAGCAAATCTTGAAATTTCCATGAAGAGTCCAATTTAAAAATAAAAGTGTCTAAACTTTGAAAGGCGTCTAGTTTCTTGAAGAAGAAGGTCGATAATTTACAAAAAAAAAGGTTTACCTATATAAAGAGTCCAGTTTAGTAAAAAAAATTAAAAGTTAAAGAAATTATTAAAAAAATTGTATTTCGATGAAAAAATTGCAATGTACAACACTTATTTTAACACTTTCATTCTTTTTTCCCTTCACATTTAAACTTAATCCAGAAATTTTCTTCTTAAAATTTTGCATTTTGATTCAAAATTAGAATTTTTCCCAAAATTTTGAATATCATCTCAACACCTTAATTTTCATATTTTGGATTTGAACCGAGATAGAATTTTTTTCTAAAGGTTTAAACCCAAATTTGTGAATTTTAAAAAAAATAAAATTTCTAAATTAAAATTGAAGTTTCAGCTTTTTTTTGAGAAATAGTTTAAATTTGAAATTTTCAGTGAAAATCCAACTTTGAATTTTCAATATTTCAATTTAAATAATTAAATAAAATATGTAATAAGATATTTAAAAAAAATTAAATTGGACTTTTTCGAAGAGTTTTTCCCAAAATTTGGGTTCACGTTATAACTTCAGAGAAAATAATTGAAATTGAAACGTTCAGGCGAGGAATTTCATTTCCTCCCCCCCTTTTCTTCTTAGATTTGGATGTTTACCTGTAATTTTAGTTTTAAATCAGGAAACAAGTACAAATCTCGAGATACTTTAAATTTTCCATTTATATTTGAAAGTTTAGAATGAAACTTAAAATGGTTATTCCTCCTAAGTTCCGTTTGTAAACTGAGGTTTAAAGTTTAGTTTAAATGATGTTGCAATCTTAGCTCATAATTTGGATTTTTTATATCGATTAATAATATAATTTAAAATTTTTATTGACTGTTTTTAAAGTTTTGATTTTTTACTCGAAATTTAGGCTTTCGACTTATTTCCAGAGAAAAAGTCAAATTTTTTTTGAAAGTTTTAACTTTACCCATACAATGGCGACTTCTTGCTCGAAATCTTCAATTAAAATTTCAAATTTTGACCTATTTCTGAGTATTTGTTTTAAAAATCTGTTTTTTCGCCCTGCGTAAGCTCCTTTTAAAAATATAATTCTTTTTTCAAACGTTATCATTATTTTGCTAAAGCTTTTGACTTTAATATCGAAATTGCAAATTTTTTAGATTTATATCTCTTGAAAATTAGACTTTCATTATAAAATATTTTAGTATTTTTCTCATAAAGTGAAGATTTTATTTTAAAAATCCCAAACTTCGAGGGTAAATTCGAAATGTTGTCGACTTTTTCACAAATTTTTCAGCTACTTTCTTTCTAAAATTAAGAATCGAAAATGCAATTTTTCTTGAAATTTTTTTGCTGACAGCGCCATTTTAGTTTTTGGTAAAAAATTTGGTTTGCAGAATTTGAAATTAGGTTTTTTGTAGAAATTTTATGTTTTTTTGTAAAAATTTTCTTTTCAATTTAAACGTTTCAAACATGTAATCAAAATCTTTTTCAGTCTCAGAATTTAGATTTTCATTTCAAATGAGTTTAAATTTACTGAGTTTAAAATTACTATCTGGCTATTTATGGTGTACAGCTTGAACAAATTACTGTAATTTATCATGTATCTATGAGGATTTATACAAATTTACGGGGATTTATGAGAATTTACGCGAACTATAGGAAATTTTACTATGTTCTATTAAGTCAAAATGCATGATTGAAATTTCTATTAAAATGTTGAAATTCTAACAAATATTTTCTCCAAAATTTCCAAAAGACGTCCTTACAAAGTTAAAGTTCGAAAAATAAAAGTTTAAATTTCAAAATAAGTCCAGGTTCACGAGAAAACAAAAGCTCCAAAAAAATTAAAAATATTAAACTTCCTGGAAAGAACTGTAATTGTGAAAATCATTTTTACTTTTTTATTTAAATTTGGACGAATCTTAAAATTTCCATGAAAGAATTAAAATTCCGAGAAATATTTCCTCCCAAATTTCTAAACAGTTTTGCAGAAAGTGTCGAATTTCTAAAAAACTGTTTCGTAAAAATCGAGGTCGATAAAAGTAATTTTTTTTGAAAAATATATTTAAAAAGATTAATTTACAAGAAATATTTTATCCGACATTTCCGAAAAATTTCAAAATGTTTTAAATTTTTAAAACTAGGTTAAATTTCAAAGAGTCCAGTTTCATACAAAAAGGTCGAATATTAAACAAATTGTGAAAGAAATTAATTTGGAGGAAAAATTTGCAATGTGTAAGACAATACCTAATTGTTAATTTTAACCCTTGCGTTTTTTTCTCTTCAAATTTAAATTTAATTTTGACATTTTCGTTTAAAATGTCGCAATTCGCTTTAAAATTGAAATTTTCCGCAACATTTTGAATATTAATTCTACATCTAAATTTTGAAATTTTGGGTTTGAAACGATGTTCAGGTTGAACCAAATTTGATTTCCACTACAGGAAACTCGGAAACTATTAGAGATTCAAGAAAGCTTAAATAAGCAAAGTAGTGCAGAATTGAATGCCTAACAATATTCCGCTGAGAAAACAATTGAATTTCAATTCGTCTTGATTTTATTTAGAAAAAAACTGAAAATCACCATTTTTAATAATCAACTGTCACTTGGTGATTCGCAATTTTGATAAAAAATTCGAAATTTCTACACATTTTGACCAAAAACTTTTACTTATTTAACAAAGATTGAGAAAATGGCATATTTTGAGATAAGTCGTTTGTATATAAAAAAAGAAAAAATCTAAAGAATTTAAAGTCGAATTGTAAACAAGAAAAATTGAAACATGAACATCCGAAAATTTGGGAAGATCGAGTTTTACAGTAAATTCTTGAAATGTGTAAACAATTTTGGAGAAAAAAATTAACCACCTTCCCCTCCTCCTCCAGCTACACCAATATTTAAAGAAAAACTTGGAAATTTCAACATAAAAGTTGAAATTTGGAGAAACGAATCAAGTTTTCGATATTCGAATTTGTAAAAAAAAGAAATGTGGGGATAGACGAAATTTTTACAAATAAATTCAAACAAATGCCAAAAAATCAAAAATTCCACAAAAGCAACGTTTTTTAACAAATACCGAAATTTCAAAGAAAAGTCTACGCAAAATTCGCAAAAAACGTGAAAATTTCAAAAAATTGTCTATATTTCAATTTTCTCGTGTAAATTTCTTTAAAAGACTATAAAGTAAGTTCTGAAAGTTTCTTTCACAAAATTTAGACTTTTTTGTAAATTTTTAACATTTCTCAAAATTTCTACTTCAAAATCAAATTACTGATCAAAAAAAATTAGTATTTTAAGTTAATCTATAAAATTTTCAAGAAAAACTAAAACTGTTCAAAATTTATTAAAAAAAAAAAATCGAAGCTTGAAATTTTTAATTTAATGTTCATAAAAAAGTTAAAATTTTGAAATAAATCGGAAACTTACAAGAACAAATAAAAGTCAACTCGAAATTTCGATTTAAGAGTTGAAATTTTGGCAATTTTAGTTTAAACTAAATAGTTTTAAAAATTAAAAAAAAAACAGTGTTTCCGAAAACAATTTTAAATTTAACAGAATTTTGGGAAAGGTTTTAAAGTTACTGAAAAAAATATATAGGTATACATTTGTATGTTTTAATACAAAACTCCGAGAAAGTGAGAAAAATGAGAAAATTATTAAAAAATGTATCATAAAATCCAATATTTTGATAAAAAGCGAAATTTTCAATTTTAATTTCAAAAAACTTTCATAATGTAGACTTTTATACCCGAAATGTGAATCAAAATTATAATTTTTACAATAAGTCGAGATTTTTTCTTAAATCAGCTTTTCGAATTTGTTACTCCTTTCTCTACCTTTTAACTTTGAGCTCGGGAAAAAGTCGAGACAAACTTAAGGTGCAGAAAAAGTTTCCCTGTCGCTATTTTCTTGAAAACTTTTATATTCAGCTTTATTTTTGAACCTTTAGAGTTTCTAAAATAAGAAATACAAAAATAAAAATTTAGAAAATATGATATCAAAATTTATGTAAAAATAACCTCAAAACTTTAAAACTTCTACTCCAATCGTATAATTTTAACTTAAACTGAAAAATTGAAAAAAATTGCTGAATATTTAGCAGAATTAAATAAAACTATCCTAATTTTGATTTTTGCTAAAACCTGGAATTATTAGATAAACCTTTTAAAAAATAAAAATTTTAAATTTGAAAAAAATATCGAAATTTTAAGAATAAAATGGAAATTTTCCCTTTTTACTTATCTTCGATTAAATTTTGTCTCCATACGTTAAAGATTCTAATGCACAGACCAATAGGTTTGAACATTTATTAGATTCGAAGTTTGGAAACCAAAGACCGGTTTCGACGGTTGGTAATTCAGTTACCTATGATGCATTATACACGCCTGGAGGGCTGGATGAATTTGCAGTTTAGGTTTTATTCTACTTGCATACGACATTGTTGGCGGTGGCCATAGTTTTCTCTATGGATCAATAGGTGGCGGTAGTCTGAGAGTCACACGCTTGACGTTCATTGATTCTTTAGTACTTACTTGTCGGAACATTTGTTAGCATTCGAGTTGGATATACCAAACTGACGAGATCTAACAAGAGCGAAACCGGTCTTTGGTTTCCAAATTTCCAATCTAATAAATGTTCAAACCTATTGCTGTGTGAATCAGAATCCTTGTCTTCTGGGAACTTTTTTTCTAGAGAGCAACCGCTTCGCTAGGTGGCAGTGTTTCAAGTGTTGGTAGTTCAGCTACCTATGATTTACTGTACACGCCTGGAGTGCTGCATGAATTTGCAGTCTAGGTTGTATTCTACTTCCATCCATACTTCAAAGTTTATCTTTTTCAAGCCTCAATATCGAAATTGTGACTAAATCGAATATCATTTTCCTCGTTTCACGTAAACCTTTACGATTTATATAAAAAGTTGAAATTTTGAGAACTTTGTTAATATAGTAAGTTTATTTTTCGGCAATTTGGACAAATTTGATAATAGCTGCTATTTCTAGTCTCTTCTTCTTCGTATTCTTGTTCGTATGACTCGGATTTCTCCTGTTTGTTTGCCTCATTTAGTCTCTGTTGTTGTTGACTGTATGTTGTTCTGCCATCGCTTTTTTGGTCTTTCCACTGATCCTTTATTGTATAGTTTATTGTTTTTAGAGCTATTTGCCAGTTGATCTGGTTTCATCCTATCTACATGTTCGTTCCACTTTTTCTTTCTCGTTTTTATCCATTTGTTGACGTCTTGTATGTTACATTTCTCTGGTATGCTGCTATTTGTTTGTCTATCTCTTAATGTTGTGCCTTTTATTGATTTTAATGTTTTCATTTCCACACTGTTTATTTTCTGTTTTGCCCCCTTTGTATCTGCTCTTGTTTCTGCTACATATGTTAATATTGGTCTCACTGTTGTTTTGTATGCTTCTGCCTGGTGCACAGGTTGAGTGGATTGAGTAACTCAACCAGTGTCACTGCCGGTCCCAAGTCCGGATAAAAGAAAGTTCGTAGGGTAAGGCTAGCAACCTGCCTGCGGTAAAAAATAATATTTGCTCACAGAAATTAGAAGAAGCCTCGGAACATGATGGATATTTCTAGTGTTTTTCGAAAATTCGAGCTTGAATTCAAACCTACAGACATTAAAATTTTAAGAATTTCAAGAAAAAAAGTTTAAATGTTACAAAACAATGTTAAAAATTGGTTGAACACATCATAAGAGAGAGGAACAGGGAGTTTTTTTACTAAAAAATGCAGGAAAGTGCTGTGTTGATGTAAAAATGCATTTAATTCCAAGCAACGACAAAAATTACAAAAAGTGAAAAAAAAAATGGAAAATGCATTTTTTTTATGTTTATTTTTAGGTTTGAATAGCTGAAAATTATCCAACCAAAAGACAAAAATTTTCATGTGTCGCAAAATGTTAAGTAATGTTCAAGTGTGTCAGGAACAGAAAGAGATTGGGAACCACTGCTCTAGTACTTTGCATCACACCAGCTACAATGTTTATAAAGTTCAAATAAGTCAAACATTGGAATATTATTCTCATGCCTAGAGTTCACTGTAATACATACAGATTCCTTTGAGTTCAATTCAAAGAGGAGCATTTCGCCTAATTGATGACAAAACCTGGACTGAATGTCTCCAAATACTGGAGCACTGGCGGATGTTTGAGAACCTGTTACTTTTTTATAAATGCTTGTATGGAAGATGTTTACAAGAACTAATAAGTCTGATTCTCTAAGGGCAAATAATATTAAGGTATAGAAAATATTCAGAGAAAGCAAATCTTTGGGCAGTCGAGTTTACCACAATAAGAATTTATATTTGTGTAGATTTTTTTCTATAGAATCTGAACTCTGGAGTTGGTTGACAAGCTGTGCTAAAAATTACCAGGTACCTTCGCTTGAAACGCCAGTTTATCATCTTCTATCATTCTTTACATCAGTTACTCGCATTGATTCAACGGTATAATACGGTTATGCTTTGGGAGTAGATTGTAGATTGAGAAAATTAGTTTTACTCCTACCAGTATAACTCTGATAAAGGAATAAGTTCTGAAATCAGTTAGCAGCAATATCAATATTACCAAGTGTGCTTTGCTAATAATATTCATTGATTAGTAACATGAGATTAATGTCTCAATGTTATCGAATCAAATCTCCCAAAGCTTTCAGCTTGCTGCAGAAACCATGTTTACGTTCATTCCCTCATTCTCTTACACATCCTGATCTAATATTGCATGCTGCTCGACGTATGTTATCATTAAAATTATGACTCTAGTTGCATATAAATCAGTTAGACGCCCCCGTTATCTAAGAATGAAAAAAGTAATTATAGCGTCAACATCGAGATATATGGGGCATATTAAAACGAGAACCGAGTGCCGCAAAATATCTTTCGGTATATCATAATTTAATGGCCCAGTTACGCACACCCCAATTACACTGACAAAATTATCTGCGCCACTGTTCCACTCTGCAACTCAACCTTAGATGGAAACTTACACCGGGGCCAAAATATTTATCGGCTTTTTGAGCCACGTTCGTCATCAGTTTTCTTGACGCTCCCTGTCAGATTTGCTGCAGCCTCCACGTAAGACGAAAATAAATAATGATTATCTGCTCTCTATTACATCAATCTCAAGCTAGAAGTTCATATATATCTCTATTAAGGCATCGTCAGCTAGTCATCTGTTTTTATACGTTCACGAAAGGAAATTTATTAAGGGCTAAATTTAATTAATAAAGTGAAATAGCGATAAAAAGCAGCAACAGCAACAGAAGTTTGCCTTTCACCATCAATCTTCCGCCGTAGCCTTTCTAAATCAGAACGTGTTTTATTAAATATAATTTTAGCCTGAATTTTCTAAACTCCATATTTTTAAAAGCTTTTCAAAGTTTCTTTGGGGCACATAATTTTAAAAGTATTAGTGCATATTCATAAGGCGTTATATGAGGCGTTCCATGTCAAAATCCGTCTTACTTTTTGTAGAAAAGGCGAAGGTTGTTTTTTAAAAAAATCTCCTGTTCTTTTATTTTCTTAACACAAACTTATAATTAAAAGCCGTAAATTTAACGAAAGAAATAATAAAAATACCACAATATTTGAATTATCTAAATTGGTTTAGCTTTACAGCCTCATTGGGGGATTATATCAGAGGTATGGCCGTTGTTATTTTATCCAATAATCACCGACTTCTATGAAAGATTGAACGATTAAAAGAATAATGATAGGGATGGCTACTCACAAATTAAGGCAAAGGCATTTTTTACCAAACCTAAAGAAATGGAACACGGGATAGCTTATAATCTTATTAGACTAACAAAAAGCTTGGTTAATCCGAAAATACTGATCAAACCGCCTATTATAGAAGGCAGCTTTCACTTTAAATTTATACTAATAATATAAAGAGAAAACTTCTGATCGACTGGGCAACGTCATTAAGGCAGGGCCGAAACTATTTATATTTGGGGTGGGGTTCCTGCAGCCTCTCTCGCACCGCATTCCACATTATGACTGCCATTTTTCTCTATTTCTCCATGCCTCTTCTTCGATAGCCCCATCTCTCATATATATTTCTCTATACCGTCCTTCCATGAGATCGTTGGCGTTCCCCTATTCCTTCTCTGTGGCGGTACATAGTTAGGCACCCTTTTTGGCCATCTGTCGTTACTCATTCTGTGTAGGTGGCCGTACCACAACAGTTGTCTTGTTTCGAGCCTGTCCGCGCTGGTGATGATTCTTCCTGTTCTCCTTCGCATCTATTCATTTCTCGTGTGGTCCAGTTTTGATGTTATGCATGCTCTTCTCAAGAAATCCATTTCTATGGTGTCTGTGCTTCTCATTTTCTTCTTCGTTAACTGCCAGCATTCCGTACCATAGGTTAAGATTGGTTTCACCACCGCTCTGACTATTTTTATTTTTGTGGTTACTTTTATAGTTGTAGACCATAATAAGGGGTTTAGGGTCTGGATTGATTTTTTTCCTTGTTATACTATACTTCAAATGTCTCTTTTTGTTGTGCCTTTTTCGCTTAATATACTTGTGTATTTGTATTGACTCATCCTATTTATTTGTGTGACTTGTAAGTCTGTTTCCCGTTCTTCAAATTCGTTCTTTCCTCCTACTTTCAGTATTATTTTTTTGTCATGTTTATTATTAGGCCCCAGTGTTTGCATTCACAAGTTATTAATTTCCTTTTAGGAAATTACTTTTTAAAAACAATTTATTTTTGCTTTTAATTTTACACAGGTTTTCACATGTATAACTTAATTTAACAATATGAGAGGAACGGTCAGACTAAGTTATAATGTATTTGTCGTTCTTTTATAACATCTTGTAATCTGACGTTGCAGCGTCTCGAATTACTGTGTGGTGTGGCTTTTCTTGCTTTTAACTCACATTTAAATTTTATAAACAAGTAACCTGCGTCTTCCTCGTTACCGGCAATAATCACTTGATCGTCAACAAAATAGAGGATTACTGGTTTCCTACCTTAATACCCATATTTTTCGTTCTGTTTCTCCAACTGGTCAAAGCATCCTGAATATATATTTTTAATAAAGTAGGAGACATGATACACCCTTGTCTCGGTCCTTTATGTGTCATAAATGATTCCAATCTGGTGGTACCCATTTTAATTGCACTCTGTGCGTCTTTATATAGATTCCAAACTGCATTTATGTAAGTTTTCTTGAGTCCAATGTTTTTCAGTCGCCAACAATTTTTTCCAGGGTACCGTGTCGTATGCTTTTCAAGATCTGTGAAGATCAAATGAGTGGACAGGTTTTCTAGCTTACTTTCTTCCATTACTGGTCATACCACAAATATATTGTCAGTGCATGATCTTCCCGCCCGAAAACCGCTTTCTTCTATCTCTTCTAATTCGCCTTCAATTCCAGTTTTTAATATACGATTGTACAACTTCCCCGTTGCACTTAAAATACTTTCCCATGGACCAAAATGCGGCTCAAATCACCACCTAGTGGTAGCAAAATTGGTAGTGATATATAGAAGAAATAACAAAAGAATTGAAGTAGAAGGAAAGAAAGAAAGACTACATGAACGCAGTTACAACTTGGAAAGTCTTCAACACTAATCCACTCTCTTCTTATACAAACCAAGATTGGCACATAAAGTACAAGGGATAAATAAAGAACAAAATGCAAACGAGCTTTTTGAAGACCTATAACCACGTATGCATGAAGCTGCAGAGGAAGCTTTGAGAGTGAAGGAACACTGAAAATTAACCAATAGTGGCGGATGAACCAGATAGAAAATTTAACCGGACAGAAAATGTAAGCTTACCAAAATAGCCTAGAATCACAAAATGAGAGAGATACAACTATACATGAAACTATATATGAAACTAAATATAGAAGTAAAAAAACAAGTGGAAAAGGCTAAAAACGAAATGTGGGAAAGGAAATGCGATGAGGTGGACAGATATATGGGTGGCACAAGAGTAGCATAGGCGTGGAAAGTGATAAAAACACCTAGAAAAAACAGAAACAGTAAACTAAATGTAATTCAAATGGAAGAATGGAGAAATTATTGCACCAAACCTAATAAATAGGTCTAAATTCAATTTAAACGACATGAACTTACTCATAAATATAACTCCAACAGACCACGTCGAATAAATCTGAAACTTAGAAATAAAGATAGCTCTGAAGAAATCAAAGAATATAAAAGCACTGGACCCGGAAACATTCCTATCGAACTAATAAAAAATAGACTAGAAATATTAATTGATGATCAATAAGTGCCTCCAAGGTGCCGAAATTCCCGAAGGTTGGAAACTCAGCTATATCAATTCGAAATATAAAAAAGGCGCTGAAACTACTGAAGTCAAAAACACGAAATTTTTAATAGTAGATTCCTTTCTTGGTGAAGGTGATCACTAAAAAGGGATTTTGAAAATGCTCATTCAAAGAGACAAAAAGGGGGTAAAATGGTGTTTTAAAATTAGCATGGAACTAAGGTAATACTGCATTCTATAACTTAAAATGCTGCGTAAACAAACTATTTAAAAATGGACGAAATGAAATTTTAAAATTAGAATAAAACAGATTTAATAATGAGTGTTATGAACTGAAATTTTGTGGAGGTCACCCAAGAAAGACATGATTAAACACGTATTTGACCGATTTCCACAATTCAGTTATTAAGTAGGTAAATGGGTAACAATGTATTACAGATGGTACGAAAAAAAAAACAGTTTCTAATCTTAAATTTTGTATAAAGACTATATAAAATAAATAATTTAGTCGCTATTTGACCCATTTTAATCCTCAAAAGAGGAAAAAGGTTTATGGTAGTTTGTAACAAAATAAAAAAAACGGTTTATAACCCCATAACTATATATAAAGGGGAAGGTCAAGTGGAGTAATTATAAAACCGGGGTAGATGGAAACACCCTATTTATTTTTTAAATATCTAACTTTGGAAACTTTAAATTAATGGAAATTATAGATTGTAATACCCACTTTAGTTAGTGAAACCTTTAGCGAACTAAGCAGCAGAAGAAAAGAGTTACAATGTTTTAAGTGAAAAGGTGCAAAACTTTCTAGAGATCAGTTCAGAGGTGCTTCAGCGTTATCTTGAAAAAAATTGTAAAAAATAATTACAGGTAAATTATTGATAAATATTCGTATTGTTGTGAGTTATCAGTTCGAAATGATTACTACGCGTGAATTATAACCACTTTATTTCCAAACTAAACTCGGAACACTACAACTGAGTAATTAACTCACTTCTAACTACTAACTCCTACTGACTTTTGACTGACTGACTAAGGGAAAGCCAACCGGATCCCCTCTATATAGATTCTTGGTTCGGGTTCCAGAAAATTTTGGCAGATAAGGCTTATCGTTTGCCGAAATTTCTGGAACGCTTATCTGCCGTTTGCTTCATTATCGCGGCCGCTTTCCCTTATCAGATCTTTCTATAAAATTCTCTTACGTAGTAAATTCTACAATTTAGATTTTGTTAGAGCATTTTACCTAATAAGTCAAAAAATTGCATGACTATTTTAAGATATAAATGCTCATAGTTGATGTGAGTTAGTATTTACAATTGCACTAGAAAATTCATTGAATAGGAGACATTGGAAACAACATAATGTGGTAACTGTGAAGAAATTTTCCGAACTATTAAATGACCTTTGAATGTCAGGAATTACTCCTGTTAATGTCATCTGAGGTATTGCATCTACCGGAATTTGTCCGTAGATGCTACAAATTTTCCAGATGGTCTTCTACCAAAATATAGAAAGTAAAACACTACCACTATACTACCCAAATAGAAGATAATGAGAGTACATTACATGGCCCAAGTTCATTTGAAACAGTAAAAGCAATTGCTCCATTAAAAAAAATTATAAATTATTGCGCCTCCAGAATGGTTGTTCTCAATTAGCCCAATATTTTCCACTGTCCTTAAAAGCGAGGGGATAATTGTAAACTAAAGTTTTAATATCCCACAAAATTTGTATTTTTAACAATATAAATTGATATAAAACTTAATAACTAATTGTATTAATCATATACAGATCCCACATTTTAATTCTCATTAAGAATACCTGGAGCTCTAAACTTCAAACTTCCAAAATCGTTTACAATTACCCCACTTGACCCTATATGAAAGCAATAACTACGCATGTGCTTCGTCGATTTTAAAAATTCAAGTTCCAAGGACGTGAAAAAAAGTATTAATTTAATATCAAATAGACTCAATTTAAAAAAAATATAGGAATTAAGTTTTCAAAAACAATTTTGGTTCAACAAGTTGAAATTTTAAAAAATCAAAATTTTCAAAAATAGTCCAAAACTTCGAGAAAATCGAAATTTTGAAAAATGTTAAAATTTTCAAAAAATTGTTTTAATTTTAAAATAAGTCAAAATTTTCTTGAATTCTGAACTTCATAAAAGCGTCCAATAAAAACAAACGCCCTCAGCGTGCCATGCGTTTAGTTAGGTTAAACTTAACAAATAATGCCAATTAAATGTTCTGTAATGCAATAGTTGAGCGTGCTAAAAGTTGAAAATATTTACAACCAATAACAATAGACAGGTTTCGGCCGTCGTACAAACAAGCCAGCCTTCCATTCTAGTACAATTGATAAAAAAATTGTCCTAAAGCTAACCTGAAATTGGAAATTTTACTTATCTGTTATGCTTTCTAGCACTGTAAAATCGTTTCAAAGTTTGAATATTTCTAAGAGTTGTCGGAATTGACAAAGAGCTGGTTAAATTGGTGTTTTCATTACTATCAACTTCGCTTATTCATTATATCTCTTTGACAGAGTATAATCAGATTATCTTTCTTGCATTTAGAGCTGTTATGCAATTTTAGAAAGAGGAGAGAAGTCCTTGGACTATTTATTTAAGTGCAATCTAAAACGAAAACTTTGTTGGGAATTGGGAGTGTTTGTAATTCTGATCGTTTTAAAGTTAGATTGTCTGAATTTGTAACTAAACGAGGTTTCTACCCGACAGCCATGTAAAATAATAATGGTAATGTCCCTGTAAAGTACGTATGTGACCAACGACGTAATCCTGTTCCAAAATGGAATTCGCCTTATCTGGTCGAAACAGAGTAAAATATTAAATTTGTTTTCTTGCAGCTTAAGCTTATTGAGAATATGTGATAAATTTCTGCCCTTAGGTTACCTGAAACGGTGTTCTAGGGGTTTTCGGGGTCGTTAATTAAGAATCCGAGATCTGTTTACCGGACGGAAAATCATTAAAATTTTTTTTTTGTCAAAATTGCACTTTGGGTTTTTTTTGGGTCTCTGATCAAGAATCCGAGGATTGCTTTTCCGAAAAACTCATTTTCCGGTCGGAAAATCAAGAAAATTTCCATTTTAAGTGTTTTGGAACAATGTACTAAAATTTTTACTCGAAACGGTGTTCTAGCGGTTTTCGGGGTCGCTGATTAAGAATTTGAGGTCTGTTTGGTCATAAAATTCATTTTTTGGTTGGAAATCCTTGGATCTGGCGCTGTGTATTTTGTGATACTTTCAGTTATGCTGGAAGTTGACCAAAAGTTTTTAATTTCAAATGGCACACCCTATATAATTAAAATTTTTGAATTTGTTAAGAAATTTTCAATAGATTTTATCATTATAAGTTTCTCTTTATCTCTAACCATTTATGATATATGTAATTGCGAAAATGATTTAATTTTTTAATCAGATATTAAATAAAAAGATTAGAGCAGATATTAGAAAATTAGGTTTTCCATTTTTTTCTCAGTAAAATCTAAAGAAGTCGATACTCACTTATTTTTTTACTGGCATGTTGTTACCCATAAAATTGTCCAACACTTTCCCATTTAATGGACTTTCTATTTCCACTAATAATGAAGATACTCGTGTTATACCACGTCCAGAGAACGCACTATACTAAATGTTTTTAGTTTTTGTTTTGTTTTGTTTGAGGTTCTACTTTTCAGAAAATTGCAGCTTTTTCAAAATGTCGACGTTTTTTCAAAATCACGATTTTTTTTCCAAAAATTTAGAATTTTTGAAACTTTTGGCCCATATTGAACATTTTGAGATTTTTTCTTTCGACCATTTTTGAATATATTGTAACGAAATGTAAATTATAGAATTTAGTAAGTAAGAAAATTTTGTAGAAAGATCTGATAAGAAAAAGCGGCCGCGATAACAAAGCAAACGGCAGATAAGCGTTCCAGAAATTTCGGAAAACAATAAGCCTTATCTACTGGATTCTAGAACCCGGAAGCGAGAACTATATAAGGCGTTCGCCTTTCCCTCGAGGAGTCAGTAAGTCAGTGTAGTTAGTTAGTGAGTTAGTAGAGTTAGTACTTAGAAGTAAATGAATAAGTGAGTTAATTATTCAGTTGTAGTGTTCTGAGTTTAGTTTGGAAATTAAGCATTTTACAATTCACGTGTTAATAATCATTCGAACCCATAAAGCGCAATAATATTTTGGTTTTATTTTGATTAGCTTGTTTTGTTTTCTATTTTTATTGAAAATGTTGACATCCTCCAAAATTTTAATGCACAAACCAATAGGTTTGAACATTTATTAGATTCGAAGGCCCAATAGATGGCGGTAGTCTGAGAATCACACCCTTGACTTTTGTTGATTCTTTAGTACTTACTTGTCGTAACATTTATTAGCATTCGACTTGGATATAACGAACTGACGAGATCTAACAAGATCGAAACCAATCTCTGGTTTTCAAACTTCGAATCTAATAAATGTTCAAACCTATTGGTCTGTGCATTAGAATCCTTGTCTTCCGGGAACTTTCCTAGGGAGCAAGCGCTTCGCTAGATAGCATTGTTTCAACTGTTGGTAGTTCAGCTACCTATGATTCAATGTTCACGCCTGGAGGGCGGCTGCATAAAGTCTAAGTTGTATTCTACTTTCATCCTTCAAAATTTCAAATTTTTTTATAAAATTCTGGCTTTTTTAAATAATTTAATCTGTGTGAAAACTTCGATATTTTTCCAGCTTTCTTTCTTTGAAAATTTCACCGTTTTCAACATTTGAACTATTTCTCGAAAGTTTGAGTTCGAAATTTTCGACTTCGTCAGAATTTTGACCCTGTTCTGAATTTGTATTTTTATTGTATTCGACTTTTTCAAATTTTTTATAATTTAGTTGCTTCTAATTTTACTTCTCTCAAAATTTCAAATTTGTTAAAAATCTTGAGTTTTTTGAAAATGTTTCTTTCTCTTTAAATGTCGACACTTCAAAATGTTAACTTTCTCCACGAGTTTGACATTTTTGAAAGTATTGAAATTTGTGAAAATTTTGACTTTTAAAATTTTGGACTTATTTTGAAAATTTCATCATTTTAAACCCCACGACCCCACGCTTTTGCATTTTTTAATATTTTTTTAAAGTTTGATTTGCTTTTACTATTTTAAATTATTTCAAAGGTTAAATTGTCAAAATTTTCACTTTACCAAATTTTTTGTAAACTTGTCTTTTTATTTAATTAGTTTTTTGAAATATCGACCTTTCTAAATGTAATATATTTGATTGCTGCCAAATCTGGCTAAATTCTTTTTCAAACTTTTGACTTTTTTTTAAGCACGTTTAATTGTTTAATTACAGAACATTTAATTGGCCTTTTGACTTCTTTTGAAAAATTCGATGTTTCTTAAATTATACTACATTTGTAATTTTAAACTTTTTTCAAAATGTCGAATTTTCTTAAAAACATTTAGTTTTTTCAAGGTTTTCGACTTTATAAAATCCAATTTTGTTTAAAAAGAGCCCTTTTTTTAAAATATAAACCTATTTTTTAAGATTAAGATTTATTTAGAAAATTTCGACCAATTTTAAAAATAAAGTGTGAAAATTTTCGATTGCTGGTGAACATTTTGACATTTTTAGATTCTGTGTTATCTGAAAATTTTATTTGTTTTGAAATTTGGAGCCTTTTTCAACATTTTAACTCTTTAAAAATTGTGACAGCCAAAATTTAACTTTTAAAAAATGGACCTTTTTTTGGGTTTTAACCATTTTGAAAATTTCGAATTGTTCAAAATTTTGAAATGAAAATTTGAACCTATTTAATTTTGTCGTTTTTTTTAAATTATAACCTTTTTTTTTCTGATATTCGAATTTTTTTGGAAAACTTGACTATTTTATTAAAATAACGATATGTCTAAAAAAAGTATTTTTTTCTAAAAATTTTATGTTTTTTTGAAAATTTCGACTCTTTTATACATTTAGACATTTCTTAAAAACTAGTTTTTTTAAGGATTTCAATAATTTTGTCAAAATTTTGGCTATCGAATAGTTGACTTTATTTTTAAATCCGAGTTTTTTTAATTATAGGCTTTTTCTGAGGTTTTCGATCTTTTTCAAATTTTCGGCTTTCCATCAAAATTTCAATTTTTTTAATAAAACTCACATTTTTCAGGATTCCATACCCTAAACGGAAAAACGGGATCCTTATAATCTGGCTCTCGTCGTGTCGTCCGTGCGTCTGTCACACAGAGACTTGCCTCGAAAACTATGTAAGGTAGGGATTTGAGATTTTGCACAGCCTTAGTTCTCGATGACCCACGCCAATATTGTCAGCCAAAGACAAAAAAACAAATATCTTATAACAAAACGAGGAGTTAATTTGGTTACCGAAAAATTAAGTTTTAGTTAACATATCGTGTGAGGTATCATTTTTAATAATTTTCGGTGAAGTGGTCTTAAAGATACAGCTCAAAATATCTAAGAAATGACCATTGCCCCTTGATCGCCTGGTTTTTTAGGGTATAATTTAGTTTTATTTATTATTTCTGCGACCCAGTTTGGAACTATTTAAATTTTAAGTAATGTTAAATAAAATTAATAATGATAATGTTTCCAACCAATAAGGGTCTGCCATGAAGAATAAAATTTACATTTAATAGGATTAGTAGATATTAAGTCATAGATTATTTAAAAAGTGCAGGTTTTTTGATATCGTAATTGCTATCAAGAAAAAAATATTTTATGAAAGGATAGCTTCTTGCATTCCAATGTTTTTTGACCTATGTGGCATTGCTTTTTTCTAATAAAAAACTGGATCTAATCAAAGGACAGAATGCTGATCAAATATGTCTTTTACATTATTTCATTTAGATGAATATTTTCGGAGTTAGCACAGGTTTATTAACTTGCACGAAACTCAATAATTATGTTGGAATCAAATATGGAACATTTCAGCGCCATTTGAGACGATCTCATGAACTGTGTTAGTCATCGATTCATTGCAAACTGCGAATAAAAATGACCTAAGACATTATCAACATTGCCATCAGTTTCATAAATATTGCGATTAATTTGTCGAAAAAAGTGTATATTGTAACAAAATGTAATTATAGAATTCAGTAAAGAATTTTTCTGGAAAAATTTGATAAGGGGAAGCGGCCGCGATAATGAATCAAGCGCTCCAGAAATTTCCGCAAACGATAAATCTTATCTGTACTTTTCTTCTAGAAACCGGAACGGGACCTATAAATAGGCGATTCTGTCGGCTTTTCCTGTCAGTCAGACAATGAAAAGTCAATGAATAAATTAGTTAATTAAACAGTGTTAATGAGATAATTAGTTGGTCAGTTAAGTGAATTACAATTGTAGTGTTCCAAGATCAGTTTGGTAATAAAGTGGTTACAATGCACGCACGTGTTAATCTTCTAACCGATAGCGCGCAGCAGTATTTAAAAAGAGACCATTTTTTTATTTTTCAATTATAACTTAAGCAAACTTTGATAAAATTTCAAAGTCATACATAAAACGAAAATGGTTTAATTTGACTTGGTCTATTGACTGTTTACTGTAGTGATTGGTACGAAACCCTAACCGTAACTCGCCCTTGGCTGATATTTTTTAAATGAGTTTTATTTAATATAGACTCTTTCTCGAAGTTTTGACTTTTATCAAGTTTTAGACTTTTTTCAAAATATTAAATTTTCTTAGTAAAACAATTTTTTTTTTTTAGAAATATTCTGACCTCTTTGGAATTTGGACGATTTTCTTTGAAATCTTCAAAACGCTTCATTACGAGTATTCCGAATTTTTTTCAAAAAATTAGACCTTTGTTTAAATATGTACTTTTTTTTTTTAAATTTCGAGTCAACCTTTTTGTTAATTTGACTTTTTGCTGAAAAATATTTAGTATGAATATTTCAATCTTTTGTTCAAATCTGAATTTTTCTTAAAAAATTCGATTTTTTGGCTTTAAAAAATTTATATTTTTATATACAGGATGGACCAAAGTAATGGTACATAGAGCGAGAGTGGATTTTTCGAACAAAATTAATGGGATTTAGTTACATTAACCGTACACCAAAAGTTGATACTAACCGAGATACAGGGTGCCAAAGTTAAAAAAAATGATTTTTTTGCATAACTGATGAATGCGTTTCACTATAGACAAAAGATTTGGCATAGGGGAATTTCTTTGGTCAAGAAATTCTAATTTGCTAACAGATTGCCAGTAATTCATAGGGGGCGCCACCTGCGCTACCTTGTATTTTTCTAAAGCATCACAACTTTTTTGTGCCTCCATGTACACTTATTTCAAATAAATACATATAAAAAAGGTATACTTTCTCAATGTTGGTACAAGAAACTGTTTTTAAGATATTCGCCTTCAAAGTTTGTCGTACGTTTATTTTAAGTTATGTAAATGTGAATTTTTCACAGAAAATTTCAAAATAAAAGTAATAAAACTGACTCTAAAATAGTTTATATCAAATATTACTCTACCGACATTATTATTAAACATATGTTTTAAATGTTTAAAGCAAATTTAAATAAAATACCAAAGCATAATTGCTTTTCAAAAATAAATATTCGAGAAATGACCTTTGCCATGTAAAGGGATTGCAAACAATTAATTATATCAAATATTACTCTACTGACCTTATTATTAGACATGTTTTTTAAATTTATAAAGCAAATTTAAATAAAATACCAAGACAAAATTTATTTTCAAAAATAATTATGAGGGAAATGACCTTTTTCATGTAAAGGGATTGTAAACAATTAAAAATATGGCTGTCTTTTATTGAAATTAATATCCATATATCTGCTTTGACCGCCCAAACTATTAAAATTTTCTTGTGCGGACTCAGAGATCATATCTCACATCTTTATGTTAGAAAATAAATTATGTCTTAATTTTTTGCATTTTCTCTATTGAGATTTTTAAAATTTAGGTAATAATATTATTAGCAAGGTAATATTTAAAATAAATTACTTCAAAAACTGTTTTATTATTACTTTTTTAAGCCTACTTCTAAAATTTAATATCATAGTAATTTAAAACGAAGGCAGTTCAAACTTTAAAGCAAATATCTTAGAAACTTGCTCGTATCAACTTTTAGAAGGTATGCCTTTTTTACGTAAATAATATGGAGAAGTAAAACTACCCAATTAAAATTAATATATGTGAGTACACAAAAAAATTATGATGATTTAGAGTCATGTAGGATAGCGCAGGTAGCGCCCCCTATCAACTATTTATAATATGTTAACAAATTATAGTTGGTCGACTTAAGAAACCTCCTTGTGCCAAATTTCGTCCCTATATTACAATTTACTTAAAGGTTATACAAAAAAATCGATTTTTTTTCAAAATTTGACTCCCTGTCCCTCTGTTAATATCAACTTTTGGTATAAGGTAAATGTAGTTAAATCACATTATTTTTATACGAAAGATCCACTCTTGCTCTATGTACCATTATTTATGTTTCACCCTGTATATTTATTTGCTTTTGTAAATATAGCGACCTTTTTGAAAATTTCGGCTCCCCTCGTATCTGTCATGGAATTCCAGATGACTTTGTACAGAAAAAGTCATCCGTTGAGTACCACAGATTTCCAAATTTGGTGCCTTCAAATATTTAACACAGTTCAGTGATATGAAATGTTGAAGGTTGACTTTGTTTCAGAAAAATGAAGTAAATTATTACCTTGTTTTGTACAATTTTAAGAAAATGACTTTTTTCAAAGTTCTGTAACTCAGGTAAAATAAAGTTTAGGAAAAAACTTTATACACCAAATTGTAGATCATTTCGTGCTCTTTATAAATGACTTTGTTACGGTACATCGCTTAGAAAAAAGTTATTCTTGAAAAACTAAAAAAAGTACTAAATTTTAATATTTTTTGAGGATTGTGGATTAAGCACAAGGCTTCTAATTTCGAAAGCTTGGTATTTTTATCTCTACCTTACCCCAAAGAACCTGAAATAAAAACATTACCCAACCTTTTGTAAGGTAGACGCTTTTTGAACACAATTTGACTGGGCTAGTACCGGATACAAAAAAAAACAAATAGTGATTGTCAAGGAAACAATTTTATAAAAAATTAGGTGATAATGAAAAATGTCAAATTTATAAAAAATCTTTAATTCAAGTAATATTGATTGCGATTTCAGTAAAAATAGTATGTATATCTCTTAGCAAAAGCACATTCGCAGACTTTGATGTTTGTTATCCTCGGCTGATGAGTCGGCCACAATTTACAACGTCGTCCGGGAATATTTTACTTTTACTTCTAGATACACAGTATACCATTTCATAAATTTTATAATTGTTTAGAATTTGAAATTTAAATACTGAAAAACGGTGTTAACTTTTCAAATATGGTTATGGCACGGCAACGTTTATTGAAGTTCAATTAAAAAAAATTAAAGTCTGGACAATTGTTAAAGTTATGAAATTTATGAAACTAAGTATCTAGGGATATTTTTTGATTCTAAACTACTTTTCTTAATTAGGTTTTGTTGTATTTCGAACGCCAAGTGACATATAGAAAAACCACCTTTATGAGTGAACACAGTGGATTATTATGACAATTGATAATTTATTGAAAATCATAGAAAAATGCGTCTTGAAGAGTTTCATAACAGAGAGAAATTCAAGGCCAATCTGTGGTATAATAATCGAAATATCAAGGTGTGTCGACTTCAGATGCGACACACTGTATACGTTTATAAATGAAAATATAGAAAAAGTTAAGCTTTGACTATTTCTCAAATTTTCGACTTTTGTTTCAAAATTACGGTGATTTTGAAAAATTCCGACTTTAAAAATTCTGACTTATTTGATATTTGGAATTTTTAATGTTTCGACTTCTTTTGAAGATTTAGTCAAAATTTCGACTTTTTTTCATGAAGACCTTTTTCCAAAACTTCTTCTTTTTTTAATGTTAACTCTTTATTTGTTAATAAATTTGACTTTTGAGCATTTTTTATTAAAAATTTCGACTTTTTGTCAAAATTTTTGATTTCTTTTTGAACATTTTAATATTTTGAGTTAATTAAATTTTATTTTTTTATTTTTCCTTTGAATGATCTCAAAATCACGTAACTGTTGTAATCCTTGTTAAAATACCTTTTCAACGAGGGGTCACGAGACGTTACCATTTCATAAGTTAGATTCATTTTAGCATTATTAAGCCCTGTTTGAAAAATATTTAAATTATTATTTAAATAAGAGAACATTGTTGGATTTCTGAAAAATTATTTAACACGCGATTATGAAATATTTAAAAATTCTTAAAATATAACCTCATTCTATATGACAAAAATGAATCTTTCTTATTCTCCATGTATAGATTTACTTTTTACAGGGGGAAATAGAGGTATTCTTGCATATTACTGAAATATCCTTTCTCATATTTTTATACACATTTATATTACATGTTTGTTGGAACATTTAAAAAAATATATTTATGTATGACTCGATCACAAAATACTATAATAAAGTTTGTGATCATAAACCAATCATTCATACTAGATACTGCTGTAATAAACTCCATTCTACTAGTGTTCATAAAGCACTAGAGAAGTAATTCATAAGCTTATTAATGTCAAAATAGATACGGTCAAAATGACTGTAGAAAAATCTAATGGAATTCAGTCGTGGTTTAATATTTATATGCCATAAGTATTATTTCTGGTATAATTTCAAACAAAGTTTCATACGATGGTGGGTGAAACGTCGAACAATTTAAGTACTTCTTTGTCACGATCCCAACACGAAAGAAGAAAATCTTTCATTTGATAATAATTTAGTTTAAGTTATCGAATACATAGTTGCATGTAATTCGTCGTTGTGGATTGAACTTTCCCCATTCTCTACTTTTTTCATTGAAAATTTAATACAATAAATTCCATTCCAGTCCGATTTGTTGTCTGAATACTTATTTTGGGAGCAATGCTGAATTATGCAGCATTATTTAATGAGTTTATACAATGATGTATAGGAGTTAAGTCCTTTGTTCGTTACTTGATTCCTATTTTTATAAATTTTTAAAGTCCCTAATGAGTCTTAATTGGCATACCATTGGCAAAATAACCCTTCTCACAGGATTCAGATGGCGTTTCTAAACGTAAGGAATTTTCTCCGTTGGCGTTATTGATCAGAAAAACGATGACTTCATTAGTAAAATATATGAGAAATTTGTGAACATCTTCAGTTGATAATAACTTCACCCTTTCATATTTCTTACGATTGCTGAATAAGAGAGCATTATTGTGACGATTTTTATGAACTCACATATGTAATACCTAATAATACGTAATCTCAATAAGTATTAAATACATATATATCAAAACTTCATTCTTGATGAACGAAACTTTCTCTAAAGAGTAAGGTAGGAACCTTAAAATATTGTCCTTTGTAAACATTTTTTGTTTCATTTGGATTTATATGCATAATTTAGGAGCTAGCAATGGTGTATGTGGATGAACCAGTGGAGAGAAAGGGTACTTTTTATCCTGAGGTATAGAAATCGGCCTCAAAGGCGGAGGAATTACTACAGAAGGATACCGAAGGCAATGGAAAACCACGATATTAAAGATCAACTTAGTATCCATAGTCAATCATCAGGTCAACGATATAACAAAGACAAAATGCTACTGATCATGCTGATCGAACATCAAGATCTGGCCGGAGGGAGCGCATAGCCTCACAGGTCGTCATTAGGCGAAATCCTTGTCAAATAGTAACAATCGATCACACGTATAAGATCGGAATATGGAATGTCACAAGTATGTACGAAGCTGGAAAAACGCACAATATTATTCAAGAGATGATAAGAATGAATATTGACATCCTGGGTATAAATGAAACACGTTGGTCAGGAAGTGGACAATCACAAATAAAAGATCATTCATTGTACTACTCTGACAGCAACCACAGTCCAACACCTACATGGAGTAGGCATAATGATCAACAAAAATATCTCTAGATGCCTATTGGGTTTTCTCCCATTGTCGGAACGCGTAATGATGCGGCAACTAAGACGAATATTGGAAAAATGAACATCTTACAGGTGTGTGCGCCCAGATCAGATAAAGAAGATCACGAAGTGGAAGTATTTTACGAACAAATAATAGAACTGTTGAAACAAGTAAAATCAAGAGATATCACAATAATAATGGGTGACCTAAATACCAAGATTCGAAAAGGAAAAACGAACGATTTAATAGGGGAATTTGGTCTAGGTGAAAGGAACAAGAGAGGTGAAAGATTAGCTCAATTGTGCCAAGAAAACAACGTGGTAATAACAAACACGTTTTTCCAATTATCCAGTAGACGTCTATACACATAGGTATCACCACAAGATATCAAAGAACGCATAGTCAGAAACCAAATGATCAACGAGAGATACAGGAACTGCGTACTGTCAGTTAAAACACACTCGGGTGCAGATTTATCTTCCAACCACAACCCCCTAATCGCAAAACTGAAAGTTAGATTCAAAACAGTTAGCCAGAAGGCATTTAGGTATATCATCGATACTAACAAGTTACGAAATTTTGATATAAAGGAAAAAGTGCAAAGGGAAATAAACGAGGCATTAGAGACCCCAGAATCGAAAGAAGAATATAATGAAAAGAATATAGATAACAACTGAGGAAACCTAAAGACAAAATTAATTAACCACGCAGGGAACAATTACGCAGAGATAAGAGTTATGAAGGAATGGATAACAACCGAAATTTTGAACCTCATGGATGAGAGGAGACGATACAAGAGCACAGACAAACATATATATTTTGTTCTGCAAAAAAAGATATACATGACAGTTAGAGAAGCCAAAGAACAGTTTTATAAAGAGAAATGTGGAGAACTAGAGAAGTTACAAAACGTGCATGACAATTTTAATGTCCACAAAAAAATTAAAGAGCTTGCTATAGGGCGTAACTATATAGACACAATATACTGGTAGACGAAGAAGAAAAAACTATTATCGATATAGAAGAGAAAGTGAAAGTGTGGAAAACGTACATAGAACGGTTATTTGATGAAGCAACGTGAAGAGGTGGACAATATGTATGACGTAACAGGACCAGATATAACAAAGGGCAAAGTGGAGCACACCATTGAAGAAATGAAAACAAGGGAGGCCACAGGTCCTGATGAAATACCAGCTGAAGTTTTCAAGTTTATCAATGATAACAACATACGCATTTAGTAGATCTTTTACAGCGCCTACGAAACTGGTATAATACCGAAAAAATGACTAATATCACTGTTCATAGCTATACCCAAAAAGACTAACGCGAAGAACTGCTCAGATCACCGTACCCTCAGCCTGATGTGTCATATATTTAAAATATTTTCGAAAATCATCCATCGCAGAATATATGATAAATTGGAAGCAGACATTGAACAGACACAATTCGGAGTTAGAAACGGTCTAGGAACTAAGGAGGCACTACTTGCATTTAATACATTAATTCAACGATGCCTGGACGTAAATCAGAGTATTTATGTGTGTTTTCTAGACTATAACAAGGCATTTGATACCGTTCAACATAAACCGCTAATAGAGGTCCTCAAAGATAAAAACATCGACTCAAGCAACCTCAGGATAATAAATAACCTTTACTATCAATAAGAGGCAATAGTACGCATCAATAATACAGAATTCGGAAGCTATAAAGATTAAGAGAAGAGTTCAACAGGATTCTGTTTTGTCACCGATCATTGTTCAATGTTTACTCAGAAGAGATTTTTAAGAAAGCACTTCGAGAGGAGACAGTGGGAGTAAAAATTAATGGTCACCCAATCTACAACATTAGATACACTGACGATACCGCTATTATAGCAAAGAATATTAATGACTTTCAGAGAATTGTGAATAAAGTAGCAGAAAAAACCGAAAAAAGCGAAAAGCGCTGCACATGAAAAAAAACGAGGTTTATGTTGATCATAAAGAAACCTGTCGTCAACATCAATTTCTATATTAAAACTCAACAAATAGAACGAGCGAAAAGTTACAACTACTTAGGAACTGCATCAATTAAACAAATGACTATACAAAAGAAAACCGAATTAGAAGAGAAAAAGCAAGAGTAGCTTTCAACAACATGAAACAGCTATTGTGTAGCCGGGACTTGAGTCTAAGTTTAAGAGTGAAAATACTGAAATGCTATATTTTCTCGATTCTAATGTATGGGGTGAAGGCGTGGACCTTAAATAATCAATCCATAAATAAGCTAGAGGCATTCGAGATGTGGGCTTATCGACATATCTTGAGGGTCTCATGGAATGATAAGTTATCCAACACTCAGGTGCTTCGAAAAATGGGCAAGGAAAAGGAAATAATTGATACAGTGAAGACGAGGAAGTTGCAGTATCTAGGCCATATTAGGCATAGAGATAAATACCAACTGCTACACTTGATCGTGCAGGGGAAGATCCAGGGTAAACGGAGCATCGGTAGAAGGAGGATGTCACGGCTGAGAAACCTCAGAGAGTGGTTCGGATGCATCACCAATTAGTTATTCCGGAATGCAATGTCGAAGATCCGTATCGCAATGATGATTGCAAACCTTCGTCACGGAGATGACACGTAAAGAAGAAGAACAAAGGTGTATTAATTAGGCGAACTGTACGGTAGATCAGCCGTTTATATTCAATATACTGTTTACAAATCACAGCAAAAGAACATGAATATTTTTTGATTTTTTTTTCTCCCATTTATGAATAATGTTTTGAACGAGCTTGTTAATAACAAAACACATCACAAGCATAAGGGGAAACGGTAATATGCGACGTATTGAACAACGTATTTACTAATGTTTCAGTAGTGTGAGCTAATTCAGTCATTTTTAAGTTATCACACTGGAAAATTTAGCTAAAATTTTCGTATATCTACATAAGTAAAAATTAGTCTAATCTAGTCTATTGACTGCTCACTTTGGTATTGGTACGGAACCTTGATTGTACGAGCCTAACTTGACCGATGTTTTGGCGTTATTCTCTTGGCATACCTAACAAACTGAACTACATTTTGAAAGTAATAATATTCTATGCTTATGTAATAACCTTAAAATAAAAGCATAATTAATTTATCCACTTCGTGTAGATTTGATTTACTTCAAGAGCTCCCTTAAATTATCTGACCTTATTTCATCTCATTTCAGTTGCTTCATTTCAAGAAATTTCATTAGCGATAGGGATGAGTTTGAGAGAATATATAATTCATTCGAAGTGATTCCTTTCTTGAACAAGCCCGCTCCCCAAATTGTTTTGTTGTTCGGTTGCTAGAAAATAATTTTAAGAAGTAATAAATGCCGCTGGCAAAAAAACTAAATGACAAGGGAAAGAATTTAATGATCCTAATTCGAAACCAGCTTGAATCATCCTCGTAAATTATTTATGACATTCATGCGAAATGCAAATGTTCCTCGCTTATTTCTATATTTTATCACATTCCGGGTTTTTTATCACTTTGTTTCAGGAGTTGAATGATGCAAGTAAAAAGTTTTGTGTGATAAATATTCTGTTTTGCCCTGTATTTTTTGTTGGCTGCCGTAAATCAAGTCATAAAATGTTGCAGAAATAATAAATTGCGGTTAACATTATGATAGTTTCAGCTTAAATGCATTTGCGAAATGTTTTTAAAGTTATGGAACGAATTATTTAAAGAATTAATTATGCAGTGCATACTTACCTCAATCGTTACATTGCCAAAAGTCACTACTAAGTGGGGGTTGATGTAGTCCAGCTTACAATTACGAAATAAGGGATGAAATCTTCCGTTACCTGAAAAAGATCCTAGTCAGTATGCATCGATAACTGATAAAGCTTAAAAAAGTATTTTTTTTATTTTTTTAATTACATCGTTTTAATAGATGAACAAAAACAATCTGCATGAATTGTTCTGATACTAAAATAAAAAAATCCTACAATGTGAGTGTTACTAGGTACGTATTAGGTATGGAAAAAAGAATTTATGTAAACCGACGAGCCTTAACATTAAAGTGCTTTCTTAAGCTGGTAAGTCCATAATTTTTTTTCAATGACTTTAACCACATTTATCATAAAGTCCCATCTAAAACATCAAACATGGTAGATAACTTTGTTTTACTTCAAGCAAAGTAGCTAATGTGTGCGAAATCTATGAAATATTTACTTAAAATTTTTTCGGGACGCGAAATTTTAGCCGAAAAGTCGACATAATCGACTTGAAATTTGCGAGGATAGTAATAATATTGAGTTTCAAAGATAACTTTCTGCAATTTTTCTAAAATTTGAAGTTTAATGTCGCCATTTTGAACGTAAAGTTAAATATATGAAAAATTCTAAATATCAAATTCAAGTGTTTTTGAAAATGTTAACTATGAAGTTGAAATTTCAAAAAAATTGCAACTTTTAGTCATTTAGTACTAGCAATAATCGCACCTCGAATAAACCTCATCGGTTAGATAAGAGATCGCGTATAGCGGTGCATGCATAAACATCTGATAATTATGTGCTCCATTAATAATCCCAAATTCGGCGGGAATTAATGAGCGATTAGTCTAGAAAATTATGATAAACCAAAGCTTAAGTTCGACACTTTGAAAGCTTCTGTCCTTGATGCTATTCCCGCTATTGTTCTTAAAAAGTGCGCCCTAGAGTTGACTCCTGTCCTAAGCAAATTGTTCACACTTTCTTATAACAAAGGTGGGTTCCCTAACATCTAGAAATCTGCTAGGGTGCAGCATGTCCCTAAAAAGGGAAAAAGAAATCTGGCTAACTACTATCGCCCTATATCTTTGTTACCCGTTATATCTAAAGTGATGAAAAAGGTTATCAACATCGAGATTCCCAAATATCTGGAGAAAAATAGAATCATTTTCGACAGGCAATACGCTTTAGACAACAACGTTCCACTGGCGATCTTCTGGCATATGTTACCCATATCTGTAACTCAGCTATGGAAAAACATAATGAGGCTAGCATTGTGGCATTGGATATCTCAAAGGCTTTTGACGGAGCCTGGCACCGATTTCTTCTTGCCAAATTAACATCTTGTGGTCTTCCTCTTGGAATCTGTCATTTGATATCCAATTTTCTTGCTGACAGATCTCTTCAAGTCGTCGTCGATGACATCTCATCCGAGACATTCGTGATTAACGCAGGGGTGCTTCAGGGGTCTGCTCTGTTTCCTACTCTACTTCTGTTACACATAAACGATCTCTTAACTTCAACTTCGAATCCTATATACAGCTAGGCAGATGATAGTACCCTTGTGTCATCTTTTTTCTCCGACAAACCATTATCTATCGATACTACAGATCGACTAAGGGAACAGCAGATACAGACGATTAATCAGGATCTCAAGATTATTGTGAAATGGGATAAGAACAATTTGGTCGACCTTAACGCTTCAAAAACTCAGGCCGCCGTTTTCTCTAAGAAAACAACAAGAAATAATGCAACAAACATACTAATGAACGGTAAAATCCTTCCGATGGGATCTAATCTGTCTCTTAGGAGTGAATGCGAGCATTAATGCACAGACGTATGCTTAGTGACTTGTCTCTTTTCTACAAGTTCTATCGTGGAAAATGCCAGGAACTAATAGGATTGATCCTTTCAAGGGCAAGATTCTTGAGGCATACTAGACAGTCGGAGACACCAAATTCCCGTGCGGTCCGGCTTAACACAGTGAGGACTTATTTTTTCTATAGAACTTCCAGGTTATGAAACTTGTTACCGAAAGAAATTTTTCCCAAAAATTACAACTATCCTTGTTTAAGAAGGCGGTTCATCGCCATCTATCCTTGTTTCCGCATTCTACTCGCAGTGCTTTGAAAGCATAATGGGGTTACCCTTTGCGAGTGGACTAAACTTAAAAATAATGTGTAGACAATAAGAGCAATGTGGTGAAACAACACTAGAAAAGGACAGATTAGTGAAATAATTAATAATTTAAGACAATCAATTTGCATTGGATTCGATAAGAGCTAAGAAATGGTGATTTTGAGGAGATAGTCCAAGAAACGGTTTCTTTCGCGAAAAAGACACGCATCACAACTTTAGTAATCAGATCAGGAATCAACACTAAAATAAATATAGAAACAAACATGGACAATGGGACGCCGATATTAAGGAGTCTTCCACAGACGAAGGAGCCAAAACAAAAAGGACACAAGAAGAAACAAACCCTAGCAAGATAAAAAAAAAATGTCTAGAACGCCAATAAAAACAAAAACAAGTGATAATGAGGATAAGCTCGATCTTAGTTAAATACGATGCAGGATATAGGAGACGAAATGCAATAAATAAGAAATGAATAGAAAAAATACAATAACGACATTACAAAAATCCAAATCGAAAACACCAAACCAAGATAAGAAAATTAGAAAATGAAAAGGGAAATTAAAATAACAAGCACTAATTTGGAGTGGATCGAAAAAGATAACAGGAAAAACAACATTATTGTCAATGGTCTAACAGTAAACACAAACGATAACACAATTTTAATTACAGAAATGGAAAATTTCTTTAAAGAAACATTGACGTAAAACTGTAAAGTGAACAAGAAAAGAAGCAGATTATAAAAAACAAATCAAAGCCTAAAAAAATTAATGAAAAAATATACATAAATGAGGACTTACGCATAAAGAAAGGGAGAAGCAGAGACAATTAAAAAGTAAAGCAGATGAGGAGAAATGCATGGGTAAACATATCAAAATGGGATATAACAAGATAATAGTCGATGGACAAATTTGGAAATGGAACAAAACCATGGAAAAATTAGAAAATACAAATTCAAAAAACTGAACAATAAATCTAAAGAGGTAAAAAGTATGATGACGAAGAAGGCAAAGAAAATGGATCTGAAAATAAATAAAAATACAGCAATAAAAAAAATAAATAAAAAGGAAATAACAGCAAAAGAAATTTGGAAAGTCGAAACATGAAATGTTAGAGGAAAAAGGGAAAAATAGGAGGAACTAATAAAAGAATTTGAAATGATAGGGATCCAAGTATTAGCAATAATAGAAACGAAGAAGAAGGGACAAGAGACTAGTGCTAGAAAATGGACACTTTTTAATATGCAGTGGAGTAGAACAAAATAAACATGCTGCGGCAGGGGTTGGGTGCATAATAGAAAAGGAATTAGTAGACACTACATAAAATTGGAAAGGAATCTCTAAAAAAAATAATAAAAATAGAAGTTGATAACATATATGGGGAACGAATATACATAATAATTGTGTATGGACCGAAATGAGGACGATTTAGCGAGTAATAAAGATCAATTCTAGGAGGAACTAATATTGGCCGTGGAGGCAGGTAAAGGCAAAATTCTTGTAATGCAAGATTTTAATATTGGGGTGGGTAAAAGAGAGAACAGGAATGTAAATGTGATTGGAAACTGTGGGGAAACAAAAATAAACAACAACGGGCTAAGAATGTTAGAATACTGCATATTGAACAATTTAATAATAACAAATACGTTTTATGAGCACCAGGATATACACAAATTCACAAGAATAACGGAAAACAGAAAATAAAGATCCATAATTGACTACGTACTTGTACAAAGAAATAATGTGAAATCGATTACGGGTGCAGGAGTCAAAAGAAGTGCGCAAATATTTAGTGATCATTACCTGGTTGTAGCTAAATTCAGGAACAAGAAGACATGTAGGAGTGAAAATAAACGACACGAAACTGCACCAGTAAAAAAAAGAAAATATTAAAGCATACAAATTAAGAGAAGAAGATATAGCAAACAATTATCTCAAAATTATTGAGGAAGAAATAAGTAAGATAGAAAAGGATATCGAACAAAAAGATATTGAAGCCATATGGCAAATATTTAAGCAGATCTTAACAGAAGCAGCTAAACAAGCATATGATGCGATTATAACTAACACCAATAAAAAATTAACTGCCTGGTGGAACGATGAAATCAAAAAAGAAGTCAAATTAAAGAAACAAGCGTGGAAAGATTACTTAAATAGTAACACCGCATAAAAATACAGTTTGTGTAAGGAGAGGAGAACCAAAGTAAAAAATATGGTTTTGGAAGATAAAGAGAAGGCATGGGAACGTTTTGGGAAAAAAATGAAGGAGACAAATAAAGGAGAACGTAAGCTATTTTATAAAGCAGTGAAGACAGAAAAAGGTAAAGAAAAGAAATTGACGACTATAAGAAGCAAAGAAGGTGCATTGCTAAAAGATAAGAAATTAATTATGAACAGGTGGAAAAAATACTTTTACGAACTATTAAATTCACTGGAACCAGAGACAGATAAAGAGAAATAAAAAATAACAAATGACACAATAGCAGATGAAGAAAATGGAGCACTTACGATAGAGGAAGTTGAAGAACGAGTCAAAGCAACAAAAAGTGGAAATTCTTCATGGTAGACCCTTATTGACCGGAAATATTATGTTTTTTTTTCAATTTATTTAACATTTCTTCGGTCGAAGAAATGTTAAATAAATTGAAAAAAAAAAACAAAAAGTGGAAAAGCGCCCGAGCATGACTGAATAACACCAGATGTGATTAAACTAAGGCGTTAAACTATTGTATAACATTTTTAATAAGGCATGAATAAAAGGACAATTATCTAAAGACTAGGAAATAGATGTTATTATGCACATATATAAAAAGGGAGATAGAAAACAATGTCAAAATTATCGAGGTATAACTTTATTGATCACGGGAGCAAAGATATATGAAAGGGGGTTAGCAATAGACTCTGTTTAGTCACAGAGACGCAACTAACAATAAGTGTATCCCAAAGTGGATTTAGAAGAGGCCATAGTATACACGACCATATATTAACAATGAAACAACTTACGGATACAATATTAAGACAAACAGAGAGAGGCATATCTAGCGTTCATTGATCTTTAAAAGGCTTTTGACAGGGTACCCAGAAAAGAAATATGGATAAGTTTGGAACAACAAAGAGTCAGCCAAAAATTAATTGCTGGAATAAAAAGCATATATGAGGAAAATGAAATTACGTCACAACGCGAAATATGCAGTCTTCTACTTTCTACACAAAATATGGTTAATGACAGGGAGGAGTGCTTAGCGCATTACTATTTATCATCCTGATAGATGACACAATCAAACAAACATATACTAAAACAACAAGCCTAAGAGTAGGATAATACAATCTACAAAGTGTCTTTATAAAAGAATGTGCATTTTGCACTAACTTTGAAGTATGGAAAGAAACTCTGGAATTTAAACGAATGAAAATAAATGTCAATAAAACAAAAGTAATGGCGATAACAGAAGAGGAAAATAAAAAAATGAATATGCGATTAGACAATAAGGATATACAACAGGTTCAGGAATTCAAATATCTTAGGGTAATAATATATAATAAAGGAAACCAGGATAGAGACATCAATGAACGCACAGAGAAAGCATTTAAAGCACATTACAGTATGTGTGCAACCATAGTCAAGAAGAAACAAATATCCAAATATACGAAAATGTTGATATACAAGACTATCTTTTGGCCTATACTACTATTTGGAAGTGAAACCTGGGTTTTAACGGAAAGAATGAAAAGCTGGATACAAACAGTCGGGCTGAAGTTCTTAAGAGCGATAAAGGTATTAAATAGAAGAAACCGAATAAGAAATCAAACGGTGAGGGAGCAACTGGATATTAAGCCTGTACTAGAAATTATCGAAGAAAAACAATTAGGTTAGTGGGGACGTATACAAAGGATGAACGAAAACATGAAAGTAAAGAAAATATAGGAAGCAAGAACCGGAAACGTAGAGGTTGACCTAAAGAAAGGTGGGGTTGATTGATAAATTAATCAGAAAGAGACACTTAAACCGGAACGAAGCAAAAATTTTGGCGCTATATAAAAAAGAAAGGAACAAATTTTGTAAATGAAATAGAGATTACCAATCCAATAAGGGAATTGATTATATATGGTAATCTAATAATATTAATAAGAATATTATTAGATTACTAATAAGGTGTATCCTGTATTCTACTGATAAATCAAAACCTGCCCCTCTGGGTTTAAATTTTCATAATTTCGTAAATTTGGACTTTATGTTGAAATTTCTTCAAGGTCAATTATTTTTGAAACAGGACTTCATCATACGATTTTGTGAGCAAACAGCGTTACCTACAAGCAATTTTTTAACGAATAAGTGGTGAAAAAAGTGTAAAACGAATCGTTTGGGCTTAAAACCGAACAAGTCATATGGAACTTATCAACTTATAACATAAAAAATTTCAAACAAAATACCGAAAGCTTTACTTTTAAGTCAATATAAACACAATTATCATGATTGCTTTTATTAAAAATTTTTTGCTCGGTTGCAGCATGTCAATAATTTTTTGGCAAGTTTATTAATATCTTTGGTGCTCTGGCGACTCTGTACGCCATATCGCCACATAGTGCGTCTCGATAGGGAACCGCCAAGTTTAATGAGTTACTGATTCTAACCCCAAATAAAGGAGAGATTGACATTTGCATTCGGTAAAAACAATTATCACCAATCCAACAACTATGTCTCGGGTGCTAGATGGACGAAAACTACCACTGATAAGAAAAAAAGTTTTACGATTTGGACTATGGAACTTTCGTACTCTATGCGAACAAGGTTAGCATTTAATGCAAGCATCAATTTTCCTTGGATCACCATCGCCATTGCCAAATCCGTCCCTCAAATTAACAAAAGCTGGGTTTTCTTTTCGAGCTAAGAAATACAGGATGTTCTATAAAATCCAACATAGATCAATGTTGGGGTACTGTTTTATTGTCTGGAGTTCAACTCCTCAACCACAAAACAGAGATTAGTTCTTTTGGATTTCATTCGAAAAAGTACACAAAATTTGCTCTTGGTTGAACAAATCGCTAACCGTTCACCTGTTCTCTAGTATTTTAGAAACTCAGTCAAAGTTCCGTCATCAAAGAGATAATTTGATTATCTACTATTTGATGATAAAACTTTGACTAAGTCTCTTAAACACTGGAGAACGGGCGAAAGATTAGCCATTTGCTTCTTTTCTATAAGTAGTTCATAGAAGAAAAACTGATGTGGCTCTGATCCCGCAAGAGAAACATTCTTAAGACGCACAATACAGTCGGGAAATATCAAATTTCTGTGGAGAATAGTTTGACACAATCTTCTATAGAGGACATGGGGGCTTTTTTCTATTGAACTTCTAACTCCTGGAATTCATTTCAGTCTGCTACTCTTGGCGCCTTTAGGGCATATTAGGGCTACCCTTTGCCAGTACATTTGATTTAACGAAGTTTTTCACTATGTAAATTCATTTCCTGTATTGAAAATTTTAAATATCCTGAAGAGCTTTTTTAGTAATTCTTATTTTATTGAAATCTCATGCAATATTCTAATGGGGGTGTTCGAACACTCAAAAGTTTGCACCAGATTTTATATAAATCAGTCAA
Organism: Dastarcus helophoroides; assembly: GCA_028583605.1. NCBI lineage: Eukaryota > Metazoa > Arthropoda > Insecta > Coleoptera > Bothrideridae > Dastarcus > Dastarcus helophoroides. Next base: position 51,597,927 of record CM053325.1, on the reverse strand, counting down.
ATTTAGAAAAGTTATGGGTTGCTTGAAGCAGAGAACATGTAATGGTATGCAGCGAGGTTTCTTTGCAGCTGCCAACACGATGCAGACCAGAGTATGGTCTCTCACAGCATGCAATAAAATGCACACTTTTATCTGCTCGATTGAGCAAAATGCATTCAATATATGGATTTCCTCCGTGTTTTGTTGTAAAATGATATTTGTTTCAAATCTGAATTGCAGATTAATCGTTTCAAACGCTAAAATCCATACATGAATTATTGACTAGTTTTAAAGACCTGGCAGGCGATTCATAGTCTGGAAGTTGGAGACGTTTCTTTGTAAGTATGTAACCTGTATGTAACTCAATCTGAACAATAAAAAAAGAGAAATGAAGCCGTCCATGTCGGTTTATTCAAAATAACTACAAGACAATAAAGTGAATAAAGAAGAGTAATAACTCGGAGATAAGCCGAAACGTCATAAAAATATATAGCAGAAAATTTAAAAAGCAAAGGGAGATAATACATGTTTTATGAGCAACAAAAACTTTATATTGCACGAAATTAGGTGTTATGGGGTTCACTCTAGTTTTACAACCAATCTGAGATTTTAAATATTCAACATTATAACATTTCAACATCTGTATCGGATTTCAGCTTAACTTTAATTGGGTAATAAAATCTGCTTTTCATTGACTTTTTAACTTTTATTTGCGTATTTCCCATTTACCGTCTAGATGTGTTTTGCTCTTCATGAGTTTGTAATAATTTTATGAAACCTGGGATAAAAAATTTTAAAATATAACTGGATATATCTGGTTAGTGATTAGGTACAAAGCTGTGTCCGTTTACATTTTCTATCGTTCAACTCATTTGGTTTAATAAATTGGTCATCGTTCAGCCGCGTTCGAGTGAGGAAAGGTCCAGTATTCAAACTGTTAATGAGAAGAAAGATTGTGCATGGGCAACCTTAAGAGAAAAGATCGTTCCATAATGGTTTAAGCCACTAAAGAAGACAGAAGTGCTTCAAAAATTAAAATCAGCAACTGGAAGTTGAAATCACATCAACCAGGATAAGAATCTAAATTCAGAACAAGCTTCACAAACATTACTTAAAACGATAAGGCAAATTATTAAATACCTTTTTTAGGTTACGGAGTTTGTTGAAAATATGACAACTTATTGTTTTTGAATAATATTTATTTATTTATCAATATCTATTTTGTCCTCTTCAAAGTAATCGCTTTTCAGATATATAATACTGTTGCGTGTTACCGGTTCGATAATTAAAACCCCGTGAATTTTAAACACTTTATTTCAAACTGATTTCAAAACACACACAATTATGACTCGCTTAACTAACTGACCATCTTGAAAGAAAGATAACCGAGTATTTATACCGTTCCAGGCTTCTAAAGCGATTTGTTCGAGAACAGATGGGTCCCGAAGCTCGCGGAAAAAATCTAGAACGTTTACCTGCCGTGGCTGATTTCCATTAACAAATATTTCCAGCGAATTCCGTGCATCACATAATCACTAATACAAATTTACGACTACAGTTTGTTACAATATACTTGTGCCAACGCTTCTTCCAATCCTTAAAGCACTTCTTTTAATATGGCCCTAAGCTCTTCCAGCTATGCGGTCTTTATCTCCTCAATCGTGGCAAAAAGCCGAATTTCTATGGGTCTTTTCAGTTTTGGGAGACAGAAAAAAGTCATAGGGAGCCAAGTTCCGCGAATATGGTGACTAAAGCTTGATTAGGTACGGTGTTGTTTTTGGTCCATCAAACAAATGCATTATCGTGATGCAAAAGCCATGAATTGCTTTGCCACAAATCCGGGCGTTTTCTTCGTATTGCTTCATGCAATCGAAGCATATGGTGTTCCTTATTGACCCTATGACCTTTTTGCCAAAAACTCAAGATGCACCACACTATTATAATCGAAGAGAACAAGGAGCAAAAGTTTCACATTTAACTGAAGTTGACGAGATTTTTTTCGGTCTTGACTCTTCTGGAGGCCTTCCATTGGGATGATTAAGTTTTGGTTTCGACTTCAGAACCATATAACCATGTTTGGTAACTAGACGTTTTGTTTTAGACAAAAATGTTTTGCTTTTTCTGTGTGCATTAATCCTAAAACAACCAACCAATGCTCGACGTCGAACACCCCGACTGAGACTAAATGAGCCTAAGACATGTAACTAATCAGTCAGCGTTAACTCATTTAATTTACATTGAGGTAGCAACATAGAACACTCTTAGTCAGAAACGTTTTTGACTAAAACTGTTTTGCTCTCTCTCTCTCTCTCTCTCTCTCTCTCTCTCTCTCTCTCTCTCTCTCTCTCTCTCTCTCTCTCTCTCTCTCTCTCTCTCTCCCTCTCTCTCTCCCTCTCTCTCTCTCTATTTCTCTCTCTCTCTCTCTCTCTCTCTCTCTCTATGTGCGTAAAGCTTTACACCTTCTCAGCGACCCCCCCATGCCACGGTTCTTTTGCTGAAAATGCAGCAATTTCGAAACAAACTTCGCTGCCACTCGTTTCATGCCCCAAAAGATAGAATTAATTGAAAGGTATGAGCCAATTAATATGGCGACATCATCAGCATTTTCTCTAATAGTAATTCGATGATTCTCCATAACAATTTTCCTCACTGTTTCAACATTTTCATCGATTGTTGGCTTGCTGGAGCATTTTGAGGGAGCATAATCATTATCATATACTTGGAATTCGGTGATACAATTTTTTTTGCTTAAAGTAGACTCACCAAATGCCACAGTAAGCATTTCATTTTATTTTTCATACGAAATTTAATACAAATTCTTTGATTTATTTTTTTAGGTTACAAACAATCGCAAGCACACCAAAACTCGCTTAACCTTTATATCTGTCAAAAGCAAACTACAAATGCAAAATGGCTGATCATGGTAACATATGTTGCAAAAATGTATACCAGCACAACAAACAAACAACAATCGAGCCCGTAGCCCACGAAATGTGAGGTCACCATTTTTTTTAACAAACCTCTTATGTGGTAAGGAAATTTGTCGAAGAACAAGAACGTGTTAATTGGGAGTTTCAATGGTGAAACCATCTGCTGTTTCAATGAACTATATAATCAGGAGTCATCAATACGAATACTGATTATGTTTGAGCCAAATTGAAGAAAGAATTGGAATGTGCAGGCCCAAGATGAAACCCTAGTCAGACAATGCAGTGACAGAAAGAGTTCCATTTGAAGGAGGTACATCGTAATTTGATCTAGGATAACTTTGATTACTTTCATATAGCTTCGTTCGGTTGGAGGCTGGTATGTGGGGGCTAAAGTCCCAATATGAAAGGATGTAAAGTTCTTCTTCTTCTTTTCGAAGACCGAGTGGTCTGTTTTCTAACGAATTCTGGAATCTGGTTTTCTTGAGTTGTGGATTGCCAGCTGTCTTTCCATCTCTTCGGTGGTCTTCCTCTTGATCTATGTTCTACAGGCGTGTCTTCCAGGGCCCTTCAAACAACTCTGTCTTCTTGATGTAAAGTTCGATTCATGTATTTGTCAAGTTAGTTGGACGCAAAATCATTTATGACCTGTTCAATCAGGCTTTATACAATCAAGAAACTCAGATTTTTTTTCCTCAAAAGTTTTAACTGAAAGTTTTTACTTCAAATTTAAAATTTTTCTTGTTGCGACTTTTACATTGAAAGCACCAATTTAATCTCGCGATTTAAAAAAATAGCAGTTTTCCTCCAGATTTTATGCCCAAATTTACAACTCTTTTTGTTTGAAAAATTGGTACTTCAAACTCAAAATGTCAATTTTTTTCTCCATTTTCTTTCGAAGTTGCGTCGTTCTGTCCAGAAATTGTTACTATTTTCTTAAATTCAGCTTACATTTCAATGTTTGCTTTATTACAGTGAAATCTTTCTTAGCGGACACCTCTAATGAACGGACACCTCTATTAAGCAGACAGTTTTTCCTAGTCCGGAATTGTATCATAGAAAATTCCATACAATATATTATCTGTTGAGCGGACTCTCTCTTTGGCGAACGCGGACACGTATTTCTACACACAATATTTACTCTTAAACGGACACCACAAAATTATACGCAGTGTTGCATTGAAAAGATATTTCATTCGAACATATCGAAAGGAAAAAGTAAATTCGCCAAAGGATATCTTCAGTGTAAACCAGTTCTCCATCGAAGCTTCACTTGAAGAATGCAAAAGTAGTTACATATTTTTTATTTTAAAATAAATGAGCAGGCATCAAAAACAGTCTTATTTTGCAGCTAAATTTCGAGTTTTTTTGAATTTTAAGAAATAGGGGTTCTTAGTAATTTCGACTATTTCTTTATAATTTCCAATTTGGCGTTTTAATTTTTTTAATTCGAATGTTAACTCGAAAGAGGAAGATTGCAATGAAAAATACAAAAATAAAAAGCTAAATTTCTAATCAAAATAAAAACTATGAACAAAATTAATGTAATTTAAAAATTAACAAAATTTCCATTTAATTTTTCATTAAAAAATTTAGGTCGAATATTAGGTAATTTCATATTTAGACAAAATTGTTAAGCTCAGAAATATTTCCACTTCCAAGATTTTCTCAACTGTCGGTGTCAAAACCCAAATTTCTTTTTTACAAATTTTGGGTGTCTCTCAAAGTTTGAATTTTTGTTTTCAATTTGAAGTTTAAGCTTGAAATCTGAGATTTTTTTATGAATTTTAGTTTGAAATCAAAATTGAAAATAAAAATATAACATTTTTGAATAAATAAACCCTAATTCCAAATGAAAAAATTATAATTTTGAAAAAAGTTTTATCCATTTTAAAAAATTTCCAACATTTCAAGCTTGTACTTAATACTGGAACTTAAACTCTAATTTCGAGAAAAAATTTGAAAGTTCAATTTTAGATTCCAAAATTTTCGCTTCAGTTTATCAGTTTTCAGTTTTTTTAATGTTCACTTTAATGTAAAATTTCAACTTTAAAGGCCAAATTTCTAAAGAACATTTTTTAGAAAACTCCAATAATCGTCATTCAGCATTTTTTCTGGATTTGGATTTTAATCACAAATTTTCGACCCTAGAGTCACATTTAAGAAAACAATTGTAAATGTCAAGATTCAACTTGAAATTTTGAAAAATGTGCAGATATATAAAAAACCAATAGAAATTGTTTTATAAACATTTTGATTTGAACATTCGAAGTTTTGAGGGAAAAAATTGAAAATTTTAGATTGAACTTGTGTCAGCCTTTTTTTAACATTTTGACTTTATTTACACGTTTTTAGAAATTTCACAATTTTTACTCTCTTCTCAAAATTTTGATTTTAAAGTGTACAACTTTATTGCTTAACGTTAAAAATGTTGAGTATTAATTTGAAATTTCGTCTTCTTTGTCGAAATTTCGAATTTTCTTCGAACTGTTAACTTTGAACTTTAAATTACGAAATAAATTTGAACATGAATTAAAAAAAAAACAAATTCCAAGTTCCAAAACATTTCTGATGTCTGATATCTGAAAATATAATAATAAGTAAGCAAACAAATTGGGGTTACCGTGCCTCATGAACGGACACCTCCGATATGCGGACATATTTTGGCGGTCCCAGAGGTGTCCGTTTAAGAGAGATTATACTGTATTTCTTAGCATTCGACTATAACTGAAAATGTTGATTTTTTTGAAAAACCCAATAAAATTCTATAAGTTCAAATTTTCTTTCGAAATTTGAAGTTTTTTTTTCTACTTTTACCCCCTTTTTTTTCAAAAATTGTTTGCTATTGTTGGGCGTTATCGGTTCGAATGATTAATACTTCGTGAATTGTAACCACTTTATTTTCATAGCTCCGGAACACTAAAACTGACTAATTAACTCACTAACACTGTTTAATTAGTTAACTTATTTGTTGACTGACTAACTGAGGGAAAGCTGATTGAACCGCCTATTTATAGATCCCGTTTCGGATTCTAGAAGGAACGAGCAGATAAGACTTATCGTTTGCGGAAGTTTCTGGAGCGCTTATCTGCCATTTGATTCATTATCAAATTTTCTAGAAAATGCCTAACTAAATTTTATAATTACATTTTGTTACACTATGATTGTTACAAAGGGTTTTTCAATATCTTCAATTAGACAATTTTTCTCCAGTTGACTTCAAACTATGTGGTTAATTAGAGCACTTTTTCTTGTTGAAGGCATTTTTCACACAAGACACACAAGATAGTTCAAAGATAAATTTGAGAAAATAAATATCCTTCCGGCAATTTTATCATTTTACCCCAACATTGTCGTTACTTAGAAATTAAAATAAATATAAGCAACCTAGTTTAATTGTCTTGTGTCACAATGGCAGGCGAAACTTAAAAGGGCCTGGGCCTGTCATAAGAATAAGTGTTTTTAAATTACATTTCTCGGAAATTTATATTTGAAGCTTCTTATTGTTATGTCATGGTAGTCAAAAACCGTTCCCTATTTAGTAGGAAATTTGTCTAGAAAAATTTGAAAGGAGAAGCGGCCGCGACAATGAAGCAAACGCAAGATAAGCGCTCCAGAAATTTCCGCAAACGATAAGCCTTATCTGAGTAGATTGAGTCTAGAAACCCGGGAGGGTATATAAACGCGGTCGGCGTTCCCTCAATAAATAAGTTAGTTAATTAAACAGTGTTAGTGAGGGAATTAGTCAGTTGTAGTGTTCCGGAATCAGTTTGGAAATAAAGTGATTACAATTCACGAAGTATTAATCATTCGACCGGATAACGCGCAACAAATATACAACAATCTATATTAAAAATTTTAGGATATTTGAATAAATATTTGACATGACTGAAACAGATTTCACTTTGCAGCATCGTTGGCGATTATATCACTAGTTTGTCTGGTCATTATTATGCTAACCAGCTCCATGGATCACAGACTTCTACGAATATTTCGTTTGATCCAAATTTTCATCTAAAGTTTCCATCGAAGGAGTATTCACAAGATCTAACTGCTTGTTCATGAGTGTAAATTGTAGTGATAGTAAATATTTGTAAACTTCTATGACTTCCAAAAAATAACGCTTTTTAGTAATATTATTTATCAAAGTTTTTCCCTAAAATATCAATTGTAAAGGTAAAATATCAAAATTTTGAAATTATATTCAAAAATTCGATCAAAAAACATCGACATTACAAGTTTAAAATCGAAATTTTGATTTTAGTCTCGAAATGACAACCTTACATTCAAAATTTGGATATAAGAGTTGAAAATTATAGCTTAAAATTGTAAGTTTTTCTGCGTGAAAATTGAATTTTTTTTTTTAAATGTCGAGAAATAACTCAAAAATTTGACTTAAAAACTGGAAAAAGTGCTGAAGGAATTTGAATCTCGATATTGCAGCTGTCTTTTTCTTTTTAAAATTTAAATTATAGCCTAGAAATTTTGACTTTTCTCTTGAAATTTCGATCATTACCAGTAAAAATGCAACTGTAAATTCCCATTTTCCTTTTTTTAGGTCCGACCCGAACACACAGGCTTAGAAATGAATAAAAATTGTATTTACTTAGTTCTGTTGATTTTATTTGGAATATTTTGTTTTAGAATTTAAAGATTACCGTTTGGCATCTAATAAGTAGAATTATTTCCTATTTCGTAAAATTGTTCCTTATGGATATTTAATTATTCTTGAAAATTTCGACTTTTCGTGAATATTTTTACCCTTTTGAAATTTTTCAAGTAAAAAAATCTAGTTTTTAATTTTTCCTTTATTGCAACTTTTGACTTTTTCGTAAACAGTGAAATTTCAAAATATCCACCTTTTTTGAAATTTTTATTTTTTTAAAGTTTCGTCTTTTTCTCAAAATTTGATCTATTTTAAAAAGTTATACAGTTTTAAAAACGTTGGCTTTTTTTTTAAATTTTGCTTCATATTTTGTAAATTTTACATTTTGTTTATTTTGAAAATTTCAATTCTTTAAAAATTTAGTTTTTTTCCCTAGAAAAATATGGGTTCTTTTTAAATAAATTTTGAGGTTTTTGGAAATGCCGACTACTTTGTGGCTTTCAAAAAATTTGATTTATTATGAAAAAAACAAAATTTTAAAAAATTGGGCTTTTGTAAATATTTAAATTTTTGTTTAAAAAGCAGACTTCTGAAAATTGCTTTAACTTTTTTTTGATGAGTTGGAAAGAAGTCTAAATATTGATAAGAATGTGAACTTGAAAGAAAGTGGAAATTTGTAAATACAGAGCGTTCTTCAAAATAATCATAATTATGATAGAAATCGGAATTCGAAAAATTCGAAATTTTTAACTGTAGACGTTTTTGAAAAAATCAAAAATTACAACAAAGTCAAAATTTATAAAAAGCCGAAGTTTAAAAAAAGATGGAAAAATCGAAAATTTTGATATGGTCGAAATTTTGATAAGAGTGAGAATTTGTAAAACCTCGAAATATTGGAAAAATTTTGAAAAAATAGAAAATATAAATGAGTTAATATGTATTTTGCGAAAAAACCTTAAAGTCGAGACTTTGAAAAAAGCCGACAATTTGATAAAAAAAGAAAATTTGAAAAAGTAGAAATTTCACGATGTAAACATTTCTTAAGAAGTCGATATCTAAAAGGTTAGAATTTTCAGAAAAACTCGAAATTTTTAAAAAGTAAATATTTCAAAAATTTAAGATTTACCTACCGAAAATCGAAATTAAAAATCAGTATTAGAATTTTAGAAAATAAGTAAAAATTTTGACATTTTTGTGAATTTCAACTTATTTTAAACATTTTAGTATTTCATAGGTTTCTATTTTCAAATTCTCATTTTTGTCAAAATTTTGACCTAAACATTTGAAATTTTTTTCTGAAAATTTGGGAAATTTCGAATTTTGAAAAATATTTCCACATTTAAAAATTTCCGCCACCCATTTTTATAAAAATTTTGACTTCTTAAAATTTTGATTAGTATAATTTTCTTAAAAGTTTGGATTTTTTAAAATTTGATAACTTCGACGACTTTCAAATTTTGTAAATTTTGCCTTTAGGTAAATTTGGACTTAATATAACATTTTGTAAAAATTATTTCAATGTTTTCGTTATAATTTTTTTTTGGAGTTGTTTTAAAAATTTTCAGTTTTTTAAAAATTTTGATTCTTTCAAAATAACAACTTTTTTCAAATTTTGGTTTTTTCTACACATTACTTGTTTTTTGGAAAATTTAGTTATTCAAATTTTCTAATTTTTTTAAAATTCTACTTTTTCAAAATTTTTACTTTTTAAAAATGTGCACGTTTTGTCAAAATTTTGACCTATCTTAAAAATTTACATTTTTATGAAAATGCTCTTTTTTACAGCTTTAATTTATTTTGAAATTTTCGAATTTTTTAAAAAATGTCTACCTTTATATAAACTTTATCTTATTTTAAAAAATTCTATTTTTTGGAAAGCATTTCTTATATATTTCGACTTTCTATTCAAATTTTGGAGTAATCAATATTTTGATTTATTTAAATTTAAAAAAAAAATAATAATAAATAATTATTTGCAGAAATGCAACGCAATAAACCTATAATATACTATAACCCAAATTTAATATTAACTCCTAAAATTAATAATAAATTGTGCGTAACTATAAAATAAAACAACAGCTTTAGGAAAGAAATAAATAGTGTCAGTTTTAGTTTAGATTTTAACTACAGTTCAAAGTTACGAAAAAAATGTCACATTAATAACAGTGTAAACATTGCTAGCTTAAAATCGAAATTTCAAGTTTACAGTAGAAATATCTGTAAAAAAGGTTGACATTTCAAGTTTGTCCTGAAAAAATCTGTTTAATAAAGCACGATACGTTCATGAGGATCTATAATCGCCCAGAATTTTCTCAGTACAATATTGAAGTTATATATTGGTCTTTCGTAGTCCAGAACTCAGTCCAATTGAATAGGTCGGGAAAATACGAGGTCTTTTCAAAAAGTAAGGCGACTTTGCAAGTTTCGCGGACAACGTACATTCGATTATCGATTTTTTGTTGTTGTTGTGTTGGTACAAATGTCCCGAACATATGTTCGCAGTTTCAAGTACATAGCATACTTAATTTATTTTTGACAGATAAAAAGGTTAGACATATTTTGTTGTGCTCGGCGATTTTCTATTATAATAAGTGGAGCAAAGAATTTGCATCAAATTTTGGGTGAAAAATGGAATCAAGTGCTCTAAAACACTTGAAATGTTGGCAGTGGCATACGATAAATTTGCTCTAAGTAAAAAAAATTTTTACAAGTGATACAAACTCTTTCAAGATGGCCGAGAAAAAGCCGACAACGAACCTCGCTCTGGACGCCCCTGCACATCAACAACAGAAGATATCGTCGAATCTGTGAGGAAAATTGTTTTTGAAAATCTTCGAATTACCATAAGAGACGTTTCTGATGATGTTGGCACATAGTCGGCTTGCACCATGCAATTATTTCGGATGTTTTGGGCATGAGACGTGTGTCAGCGAAGTTTGCTCTGAAACTTCTGAATTTTGATAAGAAGGACCGTCGCATGAGCATCGTTCAGGAGCTCTTGAGTGACGTTAATGTTGATTTACTCAAAAGGGTAATAACTGATGACAAATCATGGGTTTATGGTTATGACGTCGAAACCAAAGCTCAATCGTCCCAATGGAAGCACTAAGGAGAGCCAAGAACTTAAAAAGCACGCCAAGTCCGATGAAATGTCAAAGTTTTGAACACTATTTTTTTCGACTACCATGGCATAGGGCATCAGGAGTTGTTACCTCAAGGTCGTACGGTCAATAATGAGAATTACCTTGAAGTTATGCGCCGTTTGCGAGAAGAAATACGAAAAAACGTCCGGAATTGTGGAAAATTAACTCATGGGTTTTAGATCACGATAATGCACCTGCTCATTCATCGTTGCTTGTGAGAGGTTTTTTGGCCAAAACAACATGACAATTATGCATCAGCCACCATATTCACCGGATTTGCCCCCCTGAGACTTTTTCCTGTTCCAAAAACTTAAAAGACCTATGAAAGGACGGAGATTTGCAACGAATGATGAAATAAAAACTGCATCGCTAGAGGGGCTTAAGGCTATACCAAAAAGTGCTTATGAGAAGTGCTTTGAAGATTGAAAAAATCGTTGACACAAGTGCATTGTATCTGACATAAATTACTTTAAAGGGGACAGTATAAATGTTGATGAATACCTAAATATTTTTTCATAAAAATATAGTCACCTTACTTTTTGAACAGACCTCGTACTTTGCCAGCAATTGAAATATCGAAACTTTCTAACTTTAAAGAAATTCTTTAGAAAGAATTGAATAGCTACTGCCCAAGTTATGGATAATTTATTTGAAAATAAGTGGTAATATTATGAAAGTTTTAAAAGTTAAAGGGAACCAAACATTATTCAGTTGTGCGCGGTTGTTTCTTTTTCAAAATATTTCCAGCAAAACAATAATAAATTTGAAGATACATTTCTGATTTTTTTTCCTGTAACACAAATAACAAAGAATTATTGAAATAATTAATGATTCAAAGCAACAGACTACGCAGATTTTATTGTTCCAAAAAATTCTCACTTTATTTCTACTGATTTTTTGTAACAACTCAAACATTGCGCACTAGTACTTACCGTGTTTATCGGCACATAATGGTCCCACCCACTGACCTCCGATACACTTAATTTTGCAAAGTCGTCGCTCACCGAGGGGGCCAATCGAACCGGAAAATTTAACTTCCCGAACTTCTGTGTAGTCTTTTCGTATCCTCTGATCTCCTTGCTCTGTTTCTGTTCCATTTAAAACTAATTGAGGGGGCAGACATCCTGAGGTGAACTCTGGAACAAGCATCGAAAATTAAGATGGCGATATATTGTCATGTTAAATTACGCTTTTGATAACAATAATGCCCGTGGCCTTTAAATAACAGAGGCAAAATTAGTTTTGCTGATCTTAGCAGAGAAATTATTTATTTACCTAAAAAATTTACCGCGTGCAGTTTATGGGAGTTTTGTAGTGATTTTTTTTAGACGAAATATTGCTTATAAAGCTGTCTAATTCAAAAGAATTTTCTCTTAATTTATCAATTTAGGAACTTTTCGTCTTAATTAATTGCTCTTCGTTTTTATGTTTATCCGACCAACTTTTTAGCGGGGGCAGTAAATAAGATAGATGAGTTTATTTGGTCTTGACAATAAAAAGGAATTCACTGCAGAGTTTTTGCAGAAGTGGAAATTAATGGTGTTTTTATAAACCATTCAAGGAATTGTAATTCACGATCTCGGAGGGCTTTTTAATTTGAATGCAATTTGGTGCACTATTGCGCTAAGGGCAAACCATTAAATTAATGGTAGAATTTCATGCAATCCATAATTTATTTTTCATTCATTCAAGCAATACTTATTTAATGAAGGTGATGTTTGTGCTATACACATTCGAATTTCTTGTGAATAAAAATTTGAATAACAAAATTATTTCTGACATTCAAATCTATATTAATTATTGATCAACAAATAAATAATAGTTTGGTAAAAATTTAAATACAAATCGTGTTAACTGAAACCAACAAAGATTTAAAAACCTAACAGAAGTTGCTGTAACGCATTTCGGTAGCCAAGCTATCATCTTCAGAGAGATCTCTGACGATGATAGCTTGACTAGCGAAACGCATTAGAGCAACCTTTGTTGTCTTTTTTAATCTTTCTGGGTTTCAGGAAACAAGATTTGTATTTTAATTTTTGAAGATAACCAAGGACCAGTCCATTCCACCAGAATAGTTTAGTAAATTTCGCTGTTTTTAAATTTCATTAAATTTGCCCAATTTTAAATTTTTATAAAGCGATCAAAGTTGATATTGCCAGCTTAAAGCTTAAAACCAAAATTTCGCAGTTACCATAACACACTTGAAATTAAATTCAAAATTTCAGGTACATAAAAATTTTAATTCTATACTGGAAATTGTTAGACAAAATTCATAACTACTAAACTCTATTAACGTTAAATACAATAGGAGATATTAAAAATTCCACGATGTTTCTATAAATATTTGCTATGACCGGACCTGGTTTCGCTTTTCAGCATCGCAGTAAACAAGCTACTGGCTTATACCAGTAGGTTTTTTTTTTACTGGTATAACCGTCGACGATGCTGAAAAGCGTAACAAAGTCCGGTCATAGCAAATATTTATTAAAATATTGAGGAATTTTTAATATCTCTTATTGCGTTTATCGTTAATAGAGTTTAGTGGTTATAAATACTAAAAGATTTCACGTACTAAGGGTTAAAAATGTCAATTATTTGTTAGACAAAAGTCGACATTTTCACTAAAAGCTCAAATTTTGTAGGTATTATGTTTACACAAAAATAAAATAATAAATTGAAGTTTTCGAAAATAAAATAAATTAAAAGTTTGAAAAAAATGAAAAGATTGGAAATTTTAAAAACTTGAATCTAAAAAAAAAAATAATTCAAATTGGTAAAAATCCCTTCTCGAAATTTTAAGAAAAAAGTCGATATCGGAATAAAAACCTAGAAAAAAGTATTTTTTTTTAAACGTTAAAGATCTTAAGAGTGGTAATTTACAAAGAAATAAAATTTAAACAAAAAAGTTCAAGCCTCGAAATTACTAACGATATTTGAAAAAAAATCAAAATTTCGATCTTAAAGTATAATGATTCCAATGCATTGGCTGAACCATTTATTAGATTCAAAGTTTGGGATTCAAATATTGTCGGTTTCGATCTTGTTAGATACCAATAAGTCTGAAATACCCTATGCACCTTGGAACATGGAGGGCTGCAGTTTGTATTCTATTCGTTACAATAATTAAAATTAAGTTTCAAATTTCAGAAAAAATAAAAATTTTAATTTGAAACTGAAAATCTTGAGACAATCGAAATTACAACTCAATTATACAAAATGATTCAAAATTCGGTGCATATAAGACTTTTTCTTCCTATAAACATGTGTCCTAAAATGCACCCTCTCCGAGTTACAGTCTCCGGCAGTATATGTGCAGAAGAATGGAGAGTTGTATCGCGGAGGAAGTGAAGGGCATTTTCAATACTTGTTATAAAATAATTAATGCAGTTTACTAAAAAAGTTTAATTAGATTAAGATGATGATTATTTCGATAATACTTTCCTTTAATTGAACACGATGATCTTGCAAATGGTTTGTTGTATCTAGGAAATCAAAATTTTTAGATTTTTTCACTGCTATTTAGATAGTCTTATTTAAAGTTAAAGTCTCTCTGTGGAAAGAAACACAAAATTTTGGACAAGAAAAGTGTAAACCGCTTTCATCTCCTATTAAGTTAAGTTTACAGTATTTTGAATTGAAAAATAAATAGAGCGCCTAAAGGTTACATATTGTCAGATAATTTGATCAAAAACTGTAGTCACAATTTCACATAATCGATTTTTCTTGCGCAACTCACGATTACTGTAGCCCGAGTGCATTAGGATACATGTTTATATAAAGGAAAGTCTTATTTTGATCCCAAATACGCTTTTAAAATATATACATCGAATTTAGTATCACCCCGTATTGTAGTAAGTTTTAGAAAACATTCTCAAAATTACAAGATTAAAATTGTAGTTGGGGAAAATAAAAATGAAATTTCGACTTAATATTACGAAAAATGTGAAAATTTGAGAGAAGCCAAATTAAAAAAAGTTTATATTTATAAGAACTCTTATCGAAGTTTTCAAGAAAAGGCACATTAAAAATCAAAATTTTAAAAAAAGAATTGTTTTCTAGGAAACCTCGCAGAGCCTAAAGTGCAAGTTTACAAAAACCCGACTTTTTTAATTTTTATTTTTCGATTTTTCTCGAAATCGAAATGATCTTGCGAGCTTAAGGTCAAAACTTTTAACTTAAAGTGGAAACTTTTCAAAATAAATTCGAAATGTCTGGTAAAAAAAATATAAATTGGAAATGTAGAAACAAAAATTAAAATTTCGAGAATAAACTTAATTTTCTAAAAGTATTCAGTACTAAAAAACTCACTAAATGAAGAGAATAAAATTGTAATTTTTGGAAAATAATAATATTTTGAGTTAATTTGGTAATTTTAAGAAAAAATTCAAATTTTCGGAAACTCTAAATTAAAAAAAAATCAAATTTATAAAAATTTCTGCTCGAAATGTTGAAAAAAAAAGGTAGGTTATGTCAATTTAAATTCAAGTTTCAAAAAGTGAAAATTTTTCGAACAGAAAAGTTACAAAATACTCGAATTTTATAATTTTGTTTCTCGAAATTTAAAGAAACAAGAATAACCTCCTGATTAATGGCGAAAATTTGAAAAAAAGTTTAAAATTTGTTGGTCTCTCTCTCTCTCTCTCTCTTTCTCTTTCTCTATCTCTATCTCTATCTCTATCTCTATCGCTATCTCTATCTCTTTCTCTTTCTCTTTCTCTTTCTCTTTCTCTTTCTCTTTCTCTTTCTCTTTCTCTTTCTCTTTCTCTTTCTCTTTCTCTTTCTCTTTCTCTTTCTCTTTCTCTTTCTCTTTCTCTTTCTCCTTCTCTTTCTCTTTCTCTTTCTCTTTCTCTTTCTCTTTCTCTTTCTCTTTCTCTTTCTCTTTCTCTTTCTCTTTCTCTTTCTCTTTCTCTTTCTCTTTCTCTTTCTCTTTCTCTTTCTCTCTCTCTCTGGAAATTTCAAAATGTTAATTTTGAGATAAAAAACTAAATTTCGGAAAAAAAACTCAAAAAAAACTAGAATTTTACGAAAATAAATCATTTCTAGTTTAAACATATAAATTATAGAAATATCTTTGATAAAAAAGTGGCTATTTCGGATGAATATCAAATATCCAAAAAAGTGAAAATTTTGTAAAACGAGCGAAGGAACGAGAGCTTATAGTAAAAATTTACATAAAAATAGAAAATTATATATTTGCATTTGTTTCGAGATTTAAAGAAACCATTAAACTATCGATATTAAAAAAAGCTAACATGTTATCATCAAAAATTTGGTGGAACGGACTGGTCCTTGATTATCCTCAAAAAATACAATTGTCCCCTGAAACCAAGAAAGATTAAAAAACACAACAAAGGTTGCTCTAACGCGTTTCGATAGCCTAGCTATCATCTTCAGAGAGATACTCTCTGAAGATGATAGCTATGGCTATAGCAACCTTCGTTGTGTTTTTTAATCTTTCTTGGCTTCAGGCAACAAGATTTGTATTTCAATTTATGTTATGATCAAAGTTAATATTACAAGCTTAAAGTCAAAATTTAAATTATAAATTTTAAGAAAAAATAAGACTAGAAATGTCAGAATTTCAGAAAAAACCTGATTGTTTATGTATTAAGTATTACAAAAAATTCCCGAAATTACGAGAGATTGAAATGTTGTGGAAATAGAAATAAAATTTCTAGTATAATCGCGTAATTAAAAGAAAAAAGTTGAAATATCAGAAACTAAAAATTAAAGAAATTCCAATTCATGGAAATGTATTTATTAACTCATTGATCTGATTTTTGTTGAAATCTAAAGCAAAACATATACATATCCAGATACATATCAAGATTAATGCGTTAGAGTAACCTTAATTGTGTTTTTCAATCCTTCTTGGTTTCAGGGGACAATTGTATTTTAATTTTTGAGGGTAACCAAGGACCAGTCCGTTCCACCAAAATTTTGATCATAACATGTTGGCTTTTTTTTAATCTCAATAGATCAATTGTTTTTTTTTTTCAAATTTGGAAACAAATATAAACATACAATTTTCTATTTTCATGTAAATTTTCACTATACGCTCTCGTTTCCTGGCTCGTTTTCTAAAATTTTCACTTTTTCGAAATTTGATTTTCATTCGAAATAGCCACTTTTTTAGCGAAGATATTTCCATAATTTCAAGTTTTTTTTAGATCTCACATTTCCAAAAATTGGACTTTTGTTTCTTCAATTTACATGTACCCAATTTTAGAAAAACGTCACAATATTTTGTGATTAAAATTAATAATGTGAGCTTAAGTTCAAATTATCAAAATTAAAGTAGAACGTTTGAAATTAAATTGGAAATTTAGGGACAAATAACATTTTTTTAAACCAGAAAGTCTAGGGCAAAAGTCGAATAATCGAGATAAAACAATTTTTTAAATGTCATAAAGCATAAAAATAATTAGTAAATTACTAAAACCTATGCTTGAAGTTTTAAATAAAAGTGAAATTTTGCCTTAAACATGTTTTTTGAGAAAAGTCTAAATTTCTTCAAAACGTGGAAGAACTAAAAGAGCTTAAAAGATGACTTCAGCGTATTACAAAAATTCTCTAGTTACGAGATCAAAATTATTATTTGGGAAAATAGTAGCATATCGAATCAATTTCGTAATTTTATGAAAAGGATGAAAATGTCAGAAACTCTTATTAAAAATAAACTCAAAATTATAAAACGTTCTGCTCAAAGTTTGGAAAAGAGGTTTTAAAAGAAAGTTCGATATTTTGGGTAAAAATTTCGAAAAGAAGGCAAAATTTCTAGAAAACGTCGATAATTTTGACAATTTACCGAGTTTCATAAAAAAAATCCATTACGAGTGTGGAGGACATTACGGACAAATGATTTTTCTAAAAATTATTTATAAGTAGGTGCTTAATTAAATCATGTACTTCATATTTTTAGAAAATCATACAGGGTCTCGCCTTAAGAGAATTTTGAATGGCCCAAAATCGCTTACTTTAAATGAAAGATCTTTTTTTCGTGATCAAATGTTCCTCCTAAATACCTGCACTTTTCTTAAATGCACCCCATACCAAAAATCAAAATGGTTTTCGAGACATTAACAAATTTTTTTTATCAGGGGTAAAATTCATCAACTCCCACGAAAATTTTGACTAATTCCCTCTAATCGAAATTCTAGTCTAAATTTTAAAAACTTGAAATTAGGCAAAAGAATCTGTATTTAGAACAATCTTTTCATACAATTCGAATAAAGATAAAATTTGTAGTAAACGTCCAAGAAATTAATGTAAATAAACGAATTTGATAAAAATATGTTTGGATTTGTTTAAAGATTTTGCGAAAAACACATCAACATCTGAAGATTAACGTCAACATTTTGAAATAAAGTTAAAATTTCAGAAAGGTCAAGCGAAAATTAAAAGTGAATATTCGGAATTTGGGCAAATGAAAAATAAAATTCTGAAAACGCAAAAAATTATTTTCAAATATCTAGTCATAAATCAAAACCTCGAAATTAAGGTTAAATTAAAAAAAATCATATCCCCAAAAAAATTGTTATCGAAATTTATAGGAAAAAAATAATAAAAAATAATAATTATTATTGAAAGCGTATCTCGGAATTTTCGGTACTTAAAAAAACTAATTTATAAAAGTGTTTCTTAAATAAATATAATTAAAATAAAAACTATTCTCGAGATTTTGAAAAATAGGTTGACATTTCAAAATTAAAGTGTAGATATATTAAAAAAAAATAAGGTAAAACGCATATTTTTGAACAAAATTTGAAATTTATCAGATAAATAAACAGAAATGAACAAAGAGTTAAAGATTCATTTTTAATAAATCTACAATTTTTATCGAAAATTATACTTTTGTTTCAATATTTTTCTAGTTTGCACCTTCGATTTTTTAATTAATTGCTATTTAGCTTATTTCTACTTGAAATACTGTCATACACTGCATATTTTAAGATTAATGTTAAAATTTCCAAAAAGCACGAAATTAAAAAATTCTCTCGAAATTTAGAGTAAAAAATAAAAAATTTTGAAATAAAAGTTTCAGTTAAAAGAAATGTCAAAATGTCTACACAAATTCGAAAAAAGAGCTCATATGAGAAATAAAACCTTAAACAATAGAAAAAATTGAAAATGTTTTAAATAAAGTTTGATTTCTTTTTCAAATTATTTACCTTTTCTTTGAAATTACAGGTTTAGATTGTCAATTTTTAATCATTTTCTTGTGCTTATTCTAACTACCAACTATGACAAGTTAGAAATTTCGAATTTGATATCAACCTTTCCAAAAATAATAAAATTTTGAGAAAAAAAATCGAAACTTCTAAATTAAAGCAAAATTTTTCGTTTAAACCTACTTAAACATTGCTCTTTAGAGTGAACATTTTAGGAAACAAGTGATACATCGAAGTTTTTAGAAAAATTTCAACATTACGAAAATGGACATTTATAAAGCCATCGACTTTTTTGTAAAAATATACAACTGTAATGAGTAAATTTTCTATTTTCAGGTGCTCTAGTGTATAGAAATATTTTAATTCAGGTTTTAACTTAAATCTGCGGTTCATTGTGATGTACGGTATGTTTCAATCATAATGTCATTAATTTTAATACAAGATAGAGAATAATAAATATGATAAGAAACGTCATTGAAATTTTTTTAGGTATTTTTATGTTGAAAAAAATTATCATCAAGGCATAAGCAAGCTGTCACTGACTTCAAGCGGTTTTGATAGCTCTAAATAATAAAAAGAATATTTAGCTGCAAAATCAAGTTTTGGGAAACACAAATTATTGATTAGATTATGCCTGAAAGATGAAACTATAAAAGTTATTAAATAATACCTAAAAAAGTCGTTGGCTGATTAGCTTTTTTGCATTAAAATATGCCAATAGCGATAACGAATTACAAAGGAAAGTTTCAGTGAAATCAAAAAGAAATGAGTGAAAGTATTATAAAGTGGCTAATACTTGAAATATATTTTTCGACTATCATTACAAACCATCACAAATATAAAACAGTTCGGAAAAATCGACACTTGAGCATTCGTGTAAGTACACTGCCTTACTCTTACTTGGAGATGTTAAAAAATTACATCTTTTTTAACAAACAACAACTTAACTACCGACAAATGTTTAATATACTCCGAAATTAAATATTCCGGCTGTTTGAGCATTAAACATGAATTTTGTGGATGCTTCGTATTGTTATTTATTTATTAGGATTTAGGTTTGTGACAACAACTTTTTGTAAGATTTTACGTTCATTTTGTCTTTACAATTTCTGGTTTACCTCTCGTCAAGCCAGTTGATGCACGAAACCAAAAATGTAAAATAGATTAAATTAGTTTCAAGTGTGTGGAATTACAAATAATTATGATGCATAATAATTACATGGTCATTTTATCATTGCAGCTACTGAGTGAGTGATAAGGTTATAAGCGTCTGTTGGCTTATGGAGTCGCAACCTACTTGAAGTAGTTCGGAAGGGTTTATAAATTGATTTGCCTCTCTTTTCAAAGGTCGATTATTTTTTTTCGATTTTCTGTCTTTTTTAAGCCTTCTGAATAAGTAGTTAAAATTAACGACATCATGCTTGAGGCACTCTGCATATAAAGGTGCGGCAATTTCCATAATTGTAATAT
The DNA here is from genome assembly GCA_028583605.1 of Dastarcus helophoroides. Lineage (NCBI taxonomy): Eukaryota > Metazoa > Arthropoda > Insecta > Coleoptera > Bothrideridae > Dastarcus > Dastarcus helophoroides. The sequence goes on along the minus strand of CM053325.1, from coordinate 51,577,631 downwards.
CAATATACATCATCTGGAATAGTTCAGTCACCATTGAGTATTTCAAGTAGTGTTTACTTACAAAGGTCGCCACCCTGCGCTGTCTTGATCGGTGATCAAAAGTGAACATGTAAATGTCGTCTCAAAAATATTTCCTATTTTTCATTTGAGACGTTTCATTTATATAATTTATATCTTGTGAGCTTTTTTGTTGGTAATGTTTCCCTTCAAAGACTCAGACGACGAAAAAGTGCATTTTATCATCAATCCTGTCATCCCAAAACGTAACCAGTGATTCCTTCAAACTCATAGTAGGGCTCCAAAGTTAAAATTTAGATCGTGGCAAACTGTAATGTATACCGCAGTATAAATCTTACACTTTTGAGCAACAATAAGTAATCATTCAAGCACTTCCGAAAGTTTTTCATGTGTTGCCAGCAAGTGTCTGTTTCTCATAGTTCTTATTGCAGAGTTTCGATTTGTTACGGACGACTGCAAACACACAACGTTTATCTTACTTTCTTGCCATAATGGCGCATCATCTTTCTGCCCAATTAGGAGCTTCTTCATCGCTCTTTTGAAAATAATTAATGGACACGCAAGTAAGACGTTGTATCATAAAGAACGTTCTAAGTTATTACTTCTGCAACTTGCACGATATATTTAGTTGAACAAAAAGAGCCTTTACCGCTAATTGAGCTGTTCACGAATTTGTTACTCGCGTTGGTTTTCCCTTATTGACTTGTTAATGGAATGTACAAGATGTGTTAAAAAGGTACAACGGAACAATTTATCCTCCTTCGATAGTAAGACTGAGAATTACTGAATTCTTCACAACTTGCACATGTCTAGGAATGCAATGGATGTTTCGAAAATATCTTTCAAAAACATCTTTTGATCAAATGTAAATGTTTCTTTTCAAAAAGTTTACTAAAAAAGCTGGAATTATAAAAATGTCTAAATTTGCCAATTTAACAAATTTCAAGTCTAAACTCAACATTTTGGGAAAAAATCCAAATCTTAGGGAAAACGTCAAACTTTATGAGAAATATTTCTTTTTAAAACAAAAATATCAATAAATTGTGTAAACCTCGAACCTCGTAGTTACGATTTTAAGGTTACCTTTTGTAAAAAATTTTAGTTTAAATTGGATAGTATGAAATCGTAAAACGAACATGATTATAAAAAGAATCAATTTTTTTTTTAACTTAAAAGTCAAAATTGAAGAATGAAATTTATTATTTTGAGATGAATGTTTTGCGAGTTTAAATATCTTTTTATTTTAAAATTTAAACTCGAAATTTCGACTTTAAAATAGTGAGTTGAAACGTCGCCTTTGATCACGAAATTTTGAGTTTAATCTCAAAATTTCTGTGTACTGGTGTTAGATTAGGCAAATTAAATATTTTGTCATTTTAAAGTCCTTTACACCACACCGCACCCCTCATCATAGCTTATTGACAATTGGCATTAGAGTACTTTCGGTAATTTCAAATTTTAATGACCAAAATAACAAGTTTTTTCTCAACATTTTGGAAAAATGTGATATCAAAATAAATTTAAAAATCTTGGCTTTAAATTCGACATAGCTGAAAAACTCATGTTAAAAAAAACCGAAAGTTTGATTCTAAATCATGAAATTTGTACGTCTATGTAGGAAAGTTGTGGAAAAAGGATCTGCATTTTAGGAAAACTTATTCCATTGTACAGAGTGGACTGATAAATCCAGTAAAAATGAAGAAAAGAGTTACTTTTTTCGAATAAGTGTCATTTATTTTTCAGCGTAATCTTTCTTTAGAGCTTTACACTTGGTTACACCAGGTAGTTTTTGATCCCCTTTTTGTAGTAATTATTTACAAGGCATCAAAATACGCCTTACTTTCGGAGATAACCTCCAAATCAGTTCCAAATCTTTGTCCCCCAAACCATTTTTTCATGTTTGGAAAAAGGAAGAAATCACTCGGAGCAAGGTCCGGAGAATATGATGGATGGGGAAGCATTTCGTAGCGTAACTCCACCTGCTGGGCCTTTGCAATGGCAGAAGAATGGGCAGGAGCATTATCATGGTAAAACAGGACTTTTTTCTTGGCAAGTTAACTGGTCCAAGTGTGTAGCGTAAAATTCTCCATTTATTGTCTTCCATTTTTGAGAAAAACCAATTAAGTTTGTACCTTGTGCCTCTGAGAAAACCATAGCCATAGTTTTGCCTGCAAATGGAACCACCTTGGCCTTCTTCGGAGCATTGCCACCAGCTTCCAACCACTCCTTAGATTGTTGTTTTGTTTCTGGTGTGTAAAAATAAATCCATGTTTCATCTACAGTGATAAAACGGCGCAAAAATGTATCTGGATTTTGTTCAAACAGCCGCAAATTAGCCTAGAAGAGTTTCACTCTTTCACATTTTTGGTCAATTGCCAACAAACGCGGCACCTATCTTGCCGAAAGCTAAACGCAAAATAATAATAATCGGCCTCTTTTGGTCCATAATCAAACAGGCAATTGAAGGGTAAACACTTTGACTTCAGCTTAGCCCTAAAAGTTGTGTGTTCTCTGCAGGTTGTGGTTTATAAGATCACTATTGCTAAGAAATACCTATGTGTGGTTTCTTTTTTAGGTGAGTAATTTACCTACTAACATGTTTCTAAATAAAGTTCCCGTTAAATATAAAAAGCAGGGTTTAAATTTTACATTTAATAACTTGAAAATGAGAAAAAGGATAAATAAAAGTTGGTGGCCGCTTACTGGCATATTGCAACCTTTGAAATTTATTCTTTTTTATAAAATGTTTAAATCAATACAACATTTTTATTTAAAATATTGCTCAATTAAATAGTATGCTACTAAGCTACCAGTAGTCGGCCACCCAAATTAAAGTTGTGACGTTTTGCATTAATAAACTTCGGCCGACTATTGGATTAAGTCACAAATAAGAAGCTGAACCATAAGTCGGCCATATATTTTTGAATGTTTTTTTGTTCTAAATTATACCCTAAATTTGCATTATTTTTAGTTAATATGGCAAATATTGTAAAATGAAAAAAGGTTCATCCATTTGGTGAAAAACATCTACAACAATGCCTCGAAGAAGTTTTAAATGACCAACCTTTACGGATAACAACCTTTACGGATGCCGCAAATACGGTATTCCAAAATCTACAGTACAGAATCGACTTCAAGGCTGTACAAAAAAAAGTAGATAAGGTCCAGATCCAGTATTAACACTTCAGACTGAAAAAATAATTTTCGATTGGATAATGAATCTAGGAAAGTCTGGTTTTCCGCTTAAAAAAGAAGAATTGCTTTCCAGTGTTATCAAGATAGTACTTACAGAAGAAAAACTCCATTTAAGCATGGAAGGCCTGAAGAAAAATAGTATAAATCATTTTTACGAAGAAATCTTGAAATTTTTGCCAGAAGTGCAAAAAGTATTTAATTTAGCTAGGGCAACAGTTATAGAATAGTATAATAGGAAACGGTTTAATGAACTTCTCTCATTTCTGAAGTATCAGAATGTTGCTAGTATACTAAATGACCCCAGTCGTATTTTAAATGCAGACGAAAGTGTTTTTAGCCTTTCCTCAAAATATGGAAAAGTACTGTGCCCTAGAGGAAGGTGTAATGTAAGGAAACGAGAAGGAAAATTTAACAGTTTGATGTACATTTACAGCAGGTGGAAGAATCTCCTCCTTTGGTGGTTATTCTCTATGTTAAACCTCCAAAAGTACTTGTAGATTCTATGCCAGAACATTGGATTCTCGGCAAATCTGAAAGTGGGTGGATGAAAGGCGACATATTTTTTGAATTCGTAGCAAATGCCTTGCATGGCTGGTTAAATGAACAAAAAATTAAACGGCCTGTTATTTTTTTATTGGATGGGCTCCGATCTCATATGTCACTAGAATTGAGCCAGTTCTGCGACGACAATGAAATAATTTTGTATTCTTTACCCCCAAATTGCACACATATTATCTAACCTGCTGACGTGGCAGTTTTTAAACCCATAAAAGCTAATTGGAAAAACACAGTTCGCAAATGGCAAAATAAGTCTCAAAACGTGAACTGTGTTGTAACAAAAATTAATTTCTACAATATTTTTGCTGATGTTATCAGTGATCCTGATGATCAGGATTTCGAAAATGTGGTATATATCCATTTGATCCTAGTGCAGTTGAGTATTCCAAGTGCTATAAAAATATTTTGGAAGCTATCGATAAAGAACAACATTCAATGTCTTCCAGTGAAGATTTTGAAACAGCACACAGAGTTTTAAAAGTTATAGAGCCTCCGCCCACTTCCAAAGGAATTAACTTTCAAGTGATTGAGAATAAAATGCTACAATTGGAAGGACGAAATTTATATCAGATACTGAAAAAAATATTGCTACAGGTAACTTTACTTGTGGGAATTATATTGTAACGAAATCTAATTACAGAATTTAGTACCTAAGGAACTTTTCCAGAAAAATTTGATAAGGGTCCGCGAACGATAAGCCTTATCTGTATGGATTTAGTCTTTAATACCGGGAAGGTATGTAAACGCGGTCGGCTTTCCCTCAGAAGTTAGTTCATTAAACAGTGTAAGCTAATTAGTCAGTTAGTTAGGAGTCAATGAATATAAGTTAATTAGTTAATCAGTTAAGTGAATTATAATTGTAGTGTTCCGGAATCAGTTGGAAATAAAGTGGTTACAATTCACGCAGTATGCATATTCAAACCGATAACGCGCAACAGTATTATTTCTGAAGATGGCCAACTTGTCCCGGAACCTTTCATGGAAATTTCAAATTCTGAGCACCGTACTCTGCCGAAATCGGAACTTCCTTCATCTGTTAATACCCTAGAAGATATAATAACCATTTACTTTAATTTGGTGGAAGAATCCGTTATTAATCATCAAACAAATAATGAATTTAAAATAAAGGATAACGAATTGCTAAACTTTAATGATGAACTAAACAGTTTTTTGGGATGTAATAGCAAAATCGAGAGTCCTTTTGAAGAAATGTCCTTGAATAATATTCAGATAATTGGACATAAAGACTATAATTTGGAGTCAGTAGCAACCTCAAAATTGTTTTCATGTTCTGGCTGGTTTTTTGGTTTGTTCTGATTTTGGTAGAGCAATTTTTGTTTATTTCTTTGATAATATTACTCCATTGTGAATTTATAACTTCGTTTTTTAACAGGTATTTAATATCATCTAGGCGGATTCTATCGAATGCTTTTGACATATAGACAAAATACATATAAGCTGCTACGTTAAACTCAAGTGATTTTTCTGTTACTTGACGTATTATATATATAGCATCCATCGTAGAAAATTTTTCTTTAACTTCTCTGATATTTATATTTTCGTTTAGTTTTATCAATATAAATTTAGTTAATATCTTGAAGGTAGTGTTGAGTAGGGTGATACCCCTATAGTTGCCTGGATTTATTTTCTCGCCTTTTTTTAATAGGGGTATGGTGATGCTTGGTCTCCAGTCTTCGGGTATCACTTGTTGATTTATAATTTTTTGAAATAAACTTCTCAATTCCTTTATTAATCGTTCTCCTTCATATTTTAGTAGTTCATCTTATCTGGCCCCGCCAATTTTTTGTTTTTCAGTTGTTTTAGTATAAGCTCTATCGCTTCTTCTCTTACGATATATGTTTCTGTCACTTCCATCATTATCTATTTGCTTTTGTGTAATTGTGTGTTGTGATGTTTTCCGTTTGATATAATTTCGTGAAATATGCTTCCCATTCCCCTATTGATATTTTATTAGTTTGTACTCTTTCTTTAACCTCCATCTTGTTTCTTCTCAACATTCCATATACTCGTTTTTTCGCCTCCGTTGAAGTCGTCTTATCTGGGCTTTGGCTATATTTTGTACTGTGGGATACTGCTGTCAAGTTTGGGGCGATTTATTTCTGAAGAAACGAATATAAGCCTTTTTCTTTTGTTAGGATATTTCTTTTATTTCAGGAGTGAACTAGGGTGTTTTCCTATTTTTATTCGCGTCAATTTTCCTCTGTCCTATTGCTTCATTGGCGACCTCAATTATAACAGTTTTTAGATTATTCTATTGTTCTTGTAAGATATTATTTATGTTAAGGCACTCATTTTCATTTAGTTTATTTGTGGATCGGTTTTTGTATAGATCTCTGACGCTTGGGTGATTAAATGCTTCGATGTTAAGTTTTGTTATATTTCTTGACTTTTTGTGTGTGATGACTTTCTTCATTCTTAGTTTACACATCAATAATTTGTAGTCACTTTATTAGCAGGGTTAATTAAATTCATTTTAATTTTAATTTTTAAATTTAGATTTTAATCACGCTGTTTCACCGGTTCTTTTTTTTTAAATCTTGAGTTTAAACTGGAGATTCTGCTCTAATAAATACTTTTTTTAAAATGTCAATGTCTTTCATAATTTATATCATAATTCATAATTTGATTCTTAATTCGAAGGTTCAAGAAAATTGAAAACTTCGACATTTCTTATCACAATTTCGATTTCAATTTTGAACTTTTGCCCCAATGGTTCGCTTAAAACTAAAAAAATTTCGTTTTTTTTTAGAATTGCTGATTTTAAAATTTTAAAATTTTGTCCTTTTAATATTTCTTAAAAACTCTTAGTTATTCGAAAAGAATTTTTTTCTCCAGAATCCAACTTTACGCTTTCATTTGTCACCTATTTTTAAAACGATTGAAAATTTTTAAATTATAAAAAAGTCAATATTTTTCACAAAATTTTAAGTTTAATTTTGTACTTTTGAAGATTTGTATCTAGGTATTGGTGGCAACATGATGGGGTCTCCGTTTTCAAACGGCAAATGATACAATTTTTTTTTCTAACCGTCTCTAGACCAATTATATTGTTTATCCCATAAACGGGTTCCCGCCATATCATATTTCATAGTATTTATGTCGTCATATCTGTTTACAGTATTGAAAATATATAATTCTAACAAAGTTTGACACATGTTTTTTAAAGGTCTATTCGCCACAAATGTAACAATATCTATTTGAATTGAATCGATGATTATTAAAAGGGTACTAAGTCTATTTAACAATGGAATTATATTTGATATGGGTTGCTATACAAAATCATGTCCACGACCTTTTGGTGTTGAAAGGAACTAGATCCCATAAACGGAATTACTAATAATATGTACATACTGGATTGTAGTGAGAGTTGAATGGAACTAACAAGGAAAGGTCGCGAAGTGTCCGGCGCCGATTTTGCTAATTTTTGGATATGTTTTAAAGGACTAAAATCTAAGTGACACGTATTTTTTTTTATCGGCTGATAAACGGTTTTAAGGGTAGTTTTACCCCCTCAAAGTCCAGGCAAAAAATGCAGATTTTGCTGTTTCTCGAATACCACAAATGATATTCGAGTCGTTTCTTTTTCCAAAAGTTTTGCTTTGACGAGAAATGAAAGAAAAAATTTTTTTTTAAATTTTCCCACCCCCCTCATGGGGGCAAACTACCCCATTTAGAAGTTTTTTAAGCATAAAAATGGTAATTACGTCAGCAAAATTTTGAAAAAAATATATGTTATTTTATACACTAAAACTAATTTTACCTGTTTTTGGATTTTGTCGAAACAAATTTTTTTGGGGGGTAAACACCACTTATACGAATACGTAGATGATAGGATGTATTTTTGTGATTTTTGTTTTCTTTTTCTTTTCTGAAGCGAAGTATTTCGACGAGAAACTAAAAAAATAATTTTTTAAGATTTTTTCGGTGACCCCTCATCCCCACCCTCCACCCTTCCCTTATAGGAGGGTGAGCTACCTACTTAAACAACTGGAAAATTCGAGATTATTATGATCCCTCTACTATCTATATACACCAAAAATAAAGTTTACCAAATTTTTTTAATCCCACCCCTCCTGATAGGGGTAAATTACCCCTTATGAGATTTTTAATTAACAAGAAAATAGTCATTATAATAGCTAAATTTTGAAAAATAAATGTTATTTTATACATCAAAATTAATTTTACTTTTATTTGGGTTTTGGTGAAGGAAAATATTTTAGGGGTAAACACCCTTTAGGTCAAACACGTATATAATAGGATGTATTTCTATGATTTTTAATTCGTTTTTTATCTGAAACGAAGTATTTCAACGAGGAATTAGAAAATTAATTTTTTTGAACTTTTCCAATCACCTCTCTTCCCCTCTCTCCACCTTATCTTACCAGAGGGTGAGTCATCTACTTAAAAAATCGGAAAATTCGAGATCATTACGATCTCTTTTTATACACCGAAAAAAATTCTAAACTTTTGCACCTTCGTAAGGAGGTAAACTACTCCTTTCTGAGGTTTTTAAGTATTCAAAAAATTGTCATTATAACAGCAAAATTTTGAAAGAAAAAAAACACTATATTTTATATACCAAAACCTATTTTATTGAGTTTTTTTGGGGTTTGTCGAAGAAAAATTTTTGGGGGTAAACACCCTTTAGAGCAAATACGTATATAAAATATCTACATAAAAACTGCGGTCAGTTGTCTGAACTTTATAAAAATTTAGAAGTTTTGTATATTAGATATACCTACACGAGAAATATGGGAATTTACCAAAACATTTAAGTGTATATTATTATGGCGGCAAAGATATTCGTTTCTTTTTTTCCTGGAACGAAATATTTCAACAAGAAACAATAAAAATAATTTTTCCGAATTTTTCCAGCCACACCTCGCGTCCTATTTCTATCACCTGGGATGGGAAATGCAAAAATTTAAAACCTTACTAAACTTTGTTTTGTGGCATCTAGAGAGAGCAATGATCTCGAATGCCCAGTTTTTCAAGTAGATAGCTAACTGGCTCATTCTACTGGTATGCCAACATAAGGGTGGGAACGGTAGAACCCAAATTTAAAAATAATATTTTTCTACCCTCTTTAAAATACTTCGTTTCAAAAATAACGAACCGAAAATTATACAAATATATCTCCTATTATATATAAATATTTGCGTTAAAGGGTGTTTACCCCCAAAATATTTTCCTTTACCAAAACCCAAATACAGGTACAATTAATTTTGATGTATAAAATAACATTTATTTTTCAAAATTGAGCGGTTATAATGACTATTTCCTTGTTAATTAAGAATTTCATAAGGGGGTAATTTACTCCTATCAGGAGGGATGGGGGTAAAAAAAAATTGTAAACTTTTCTTTCGGTGCATATAGATAGTAGAGGGATCATAATAATCTCGAATTTTCGGGTTTTTTAAGTAGGTAGCTCACCCTCCTATAAGGGAAGGGTGGAGGGTGGGGAGGAGGGGTCACTGAAAAATTCTTAAAAAATTATTTTATTAGTTTCTCGTCGAAATACTTCGCTTCAGAAAAAAAATAAAACAAAAATCATAAAAATACATCCTATCATATACGTATTCGTGTAAGTGGTGTTTTCCCCCCAAAAAAAATTTTTTTGACAAAATCCAAAAACAGGTAAAATTATTTTTAGTGTATAAAATAACATATATTTTTTTCAAAATTTTGCTGACGTAATTACCATTTTTATGATTAAAAAACTTCTAAATGGGGTAGTTTGCCCCCATGAGGGGGGGTGGGAAAATTTTGAAAATTTTTTTAATTTTATTTCTCGTCAAAACAAAACTTTTGAAAAAAGAAACGACTCGAATATCATTTTTGGTATGTGAGAAACAGCAAAATCTGCATTTTTTGCCCCAACTTTGAGGTAAAACTACCCTTAAAACCGTTTATCAGCCGATAAAAAAAAATACGTGTCTCTTAGATTTTAATCCTCTAAAACATATCCAAAAATTAGCAAAATCGGCGCCGGACACTTCGCGACCTTTCCTTGTAAGTCACGGACTTAGATCCATTCAGCTCTCACTCATGTTTTCCCAATTTGATTGCACTGATTTGTGCATACGCATACTTTTTATTGTGTTACCGCCACTTCTGTTAAAATGGAGGGTCCAGAAGGTGCTATGAAAAAACGTAGTAGAAAACGATTTAAAAACCCTGAAACCTACAAAAAAAACATGATTAAGAAATCCAGTAGAGAAGGAACTGAATGCACAAATTACGTTGGGAAGTTAATTCCTGCAAAAGATATTTGTCAAACATCTAACTGATCAGTGTGAACTTTTCTAGGTTAGAAAATAATATCTCCATATTTGTTATTTTTTGTAGTTTTTTTTTAAGTTTAATCCAAAGGGTAACGCCATTATGCCTTCAAGTAGAATGCCTGCGAGTAGAATGCAGAAACAAATATAGATGGCAATGAACCGCCTTCCTAAACAAGGATAGGTTGTAATTTTTGGGGAATTTTATTCTTGGGTAACGAGTTCCACAGCTTGGAAGTTCTATAGAAAAAAGAGTGTCCGCAGACAAAAGTCCTAAGCTATACCGCACAGAAATTTGCTGCCTCCGACTGTCTTCTATGCCTTAAGAATCTTGCCCTTGAGGGGATCAATACTATTAGTTCCTGCGAGCATCTTCCATAATAGTACTTGTAGAAAAAAGACAAGTCACCAACCATCCGCCTGTGCTCTAGTGCTTCGAAAGAATGGGTCAAACTCTCGTCATCAATTAGGCGAATCGCGAATTGAATCCAAAAGAACTAAAGTTTGCTTTGGGGCTAAACTCCATACATGAGAACATTGTTCTAGTGTTGGCCTAACTTGTGCTTTGTATAGTGTGAGCAGCTGATGAGATGCGAAGTACTGTTTAGCTCTAAAAGGAAAGCCTAAATGGACAGAATATTTTTGTCTAAGGAATACAGTAGACTCCCGCTAAAGTTGCGCTCACCGTACTGGATTCACCGTTAAAGTTGCTGCTCCCCATAATCCTCACCGTTGTCAAAAAATATATACGTTTTATTGCTCCTTGCGTGGTTGAGTGGATTATTCAAAAATGGCGCTAAGACTTGGAAGTCCAATTCGTTGTTCAAAAGTTAGAGTGGGGGAATATCCGCGCAACTTTAACGGTCATATCGTGACAATTTTAACGAACGTGCAACTTTAACGGGCGCAACTTCAGCAGGGTTCAACTGTATTGCACCATAATAGCCAACAGTAAGAAAAACGTAACAATTAAGATAATTTTCCTGTCTTCTATGCCTGAGGCATTTCCTGGAAAAATGCCTATTAACAGTAAAAAGCTTGACATAATTAGGCAGGTCGTTAAATATATCACAGCTGAAGATGATGAAGCTCGAGAATTTTACGATAAAGTTTTACAGTGACCAACAACAGAACAAAAAAAGAATAAGTTGTTATAACCAAAATGTATTTTGTACATCAAACGTGTTTTTCAGTTAATATTTTTTTAGCATTACTAGATTTATTTTTGTGTCTTAATTCTTCAATAAAGAATATTCGTTTAGGTTATAAATACTTAACTTTATTTTAGTCCTTGTTGAAAAGCATCAAGTCCTTACCTTTAAAAAACAGCAAAACATTCAAAAAAAAGTTATCATTATTTCTGTACGACAAACCAATCCTAACGAATTCATTTTCGTGCATATACCCCAATAAACAAAAATATATGATTTCTAAGCATATTTTTTAAATTTATTGAAATCTTTCGATTGTGGACTTAATGCCTTTTCAACAATGGTCGATTCAATTATAAAAACAACGTCTTCAAGGCATAGACGTATCGAAAATTTGAGAAATTGTAATTCCAAGCAATCTAAGTCGAGCTGAATTTAAAAAATTGCACGTAAACTTTAATCCTAGGTAGTTTGCAAATTTCTGATAAACAAAACTGTTAGTAAAAACCCAGAACCACCTAATTTTAACAACAACAAAATTAGAAACTTTTATTTTGGCCAGGGTTATTTACACCAAGAGCGAATAAACGGTTATAAAGTGATTATATATTAGAGTGCTAAAGTATATTAAGTAATAGCCCCAAATTTCAAAGATTAATATATCGTGACAACCAACCAAATGAATTCTATATGCATAGCTCCTGCATTGTCCCCGTTATTCAGACCGTAAAGGAGGAATGAGTAATGGACCAAAACGGTATTACTTGTGCATGATGTGCATTTAATATTTGATTTTCTCCAATAATGGCGTTTTCATGGACATGTAATTATGTTAACAACAAACAACTACATCATAACTATGCGGTAAACGAGCGTATTATGCAGTTCTTGTGCTCATGAAATTCAAATTCCCCATTGGAAGCCAGATTGACTTGGGTGTAGTTAGAAACTATTATAGTGAACTTTTAACTTGGCGATCTTTTACCAAAATACTCAAATAATTTTAAATGTTCCTTTCGAGTTTTTCTTCGATTAATAAACAAACAAAAAATCAGTTGAAATTCAAACCTTGTTCAACTGTAAATTTTAATTGAGGAAACCTCTGATTCTGCCCGACAGTTCAACTCTTCGACACGTCGTACAAATTTTAAATTTTACAACGACAAACAGGTATTATTTATTTTGCAAGGCTTTGCAGACGTTCTGAGAATTTAATTCACAAGCTGTATAGTGAAAATGAAAGGTATTCTAGGAAAGTAGGAAATTTCATATTTTAATACACAAGTACGAATTGGAGCAGAGAATGTCGCAGAGGAATGAGGCGCATTCGGGCGAATTGTAATGTTTTTGTCAAGCGAAGAGTATTGTCGAGCAGCACAAAAGCTACACAGTAGAAACTTTGCTTCTGTGCGCTGTAAACAGCTTTATGCTGAAACCCTCCCAACCAACAACAATCAACAAAGCTTTGCCTCGTTCTGATTAATTTCAATTCTTCCCTCGGCCTAATGGGAAGTTCACAGTTCTAGGCTATTAAATCATAAATATTTTTATTTCCTTGCTCATCCATCCTTGCAGACAATGGGGAAATAAAAATTGTCGATGCTCCGATGAAAGTAGCAGCGATGCGTAAAAATGCCAAAGCTTTAAAAGTCGTTATGCGGAAATTTCGCCCAAACAAAATGTTTTAATGATAGGGTTTGCACGAAAAAACAAAAAAAATTCAAATGAAATATGAATGTTATTTTCATATTGATATAAAAAAATGTCCCCTAATGTGAGCATCAAAAAGTTCTCTAAATGAACTCGATGTGATTTGAACAATTAAATACCTGAGGTCAAGAAGAGAGGAATGTGATAAACACATTTTGACGGAATTTATCAACAATCTACAAAAAGACGTCTCATCGAACATGGACTTCGAAGCTGCATTGCATTACTCAAAGAAACTACTCGTATCGAAACAGAACCGCTTAGGACAAATTTTATTCATTAAACAGCATATTAATAAGTCCAGGTTATTTTGAAAAAATGTATTCTAAACGATGAATCTAAGCTCTCGAGAATTCCTCTTATGGTAAGAGATGCTTCTGAAGATCAGTAAATTTCCACCGTGATACAAGATAGATAATTAAAACAATCAAACATGGCGGTTGCCTCTATACTAACATGGGGATCAATGTCATGGTATGGCCCTGGGCTGATAGTAAAGAATAATACTGAGTCGGATCATTTTGTCTATAAGAGTGTTTTGCAAAACAATATACTACTGATACCGCGATAGAATTTGCGTTCGTGATCTATCCGCTGTAAACTCCGCTTACTCCAATCATAACAGAGGAACTCTCAGTATCTAGTAACGTTGGGCACTCTCCCAGTGGGGAACGTAATAATAACTTAATGCTAATACCTTCTTCATCTTCTTCTTCCGCTTCTTCTTCTTCCTACGTTAGGACTTAGTCCTATGTTTCTTACAATGTTCCTCACTCCTGGGATGCGGAGGTCCAGCTTTCGTACCAGCGTTTTGGTGGTCTTCCTGGAAGTCTCGTGGTGTTAGGCCTTCCCGTTTTTGCTATTCTGGGTAGCCTGTTATCAGGCATCCTATCTGCATGGTCTCTGCACTGTTTCCGTCTTATTCTAGCCCATCTTACCACATCCTGTAAACCACAAATCTCTCTGATTTCTTCATTTTTCTTATGGTCGAATAATGTGTAGCCTGTTATATGTCTCAGCACTCTCATATCTGTTGTCCTCAACTATCTTTTGATTTCGGCATTCTCGGCTCTAATTTCAATGGCGTATGTCATGATTAGCCTGACTCATGTTTTATAAATTCTGACCTTGCTAGATATACTCATGTGCTTATTTCTCCATATTAAGTCGCGTAGGTATCCTGATATCAGAAAAGCGTTTGTTGTTTGGCTCTGCACCTCCTCTTTTAGGTTTCTTCTACTTGTCGTTTTGGCGCCAAGGTATGTGTATGACATAACTTGCTCTGTGCTCTTATTGTATACTGCTAGATTGCATCTTCTCGGTTCCCTGGATATAGCTAAGCATTGGGTTTTTTTTTGGCGGAAATAATCATATTGAAAGAGTCACCTACTCTTTCAAAAACATAGAGAATTCTCTGGAGGTTATCTTCATATTCGGAAATTATTACGGCGTCATCCGCATGGCACAGTATTTTGATTTCTTTATTTCCCATTCTATATCCTCGGCTCTTGCTCTTAACCTCTCTTATGATTTTGTCCATGATGGCGTTGAATAATATTGGACTTAGGCTATCTCCTTGTCGCATCCCTGTCGTGATTGGTATTTTCTTCGTCTTTCTTGAGTCTGTCCTTATGAATGATGAAGTGTTCGTATTCAGTTCGCAAACGATTCTTATTATGTTTAAGTCTACTTTTCGGTTTTTCAGTAGCCGTACTATGTCAGTTAGACGTACTCTACCGAATGCCTGGGTGAGATTAATGAAGCACATATATGCCGTTTTGTTGAATTCTATGGCTTTTTCGGTGATCTGCCTGATGGTAAATATGGCGTCAATCCTCGATTGTTTTTTCTGAAGCCTTGCTGTTCCTTGGATATTCCTGTTGATGCTACCTCCTCTGATATTATTTTTGTAAAGAGCTTCGATACTGAGCTAGGTAAGCTTATTCCGTGATAGTTTTCGAAGCGGGCTGTTCTGGTATTTTTTTGTGGTGACTATTCTGTTGAACAAGGTATGTCGTTCTTGGGTTAAGTTATCCCCTCCGTATTTTAGCACTTCATTGGTTATCTCGTCTAATCCGGGTGATTTTCGATTATTTAGTGCACTGAGTGTTTGTTGTATATTTTCGTGTGCTATTAACCAGTTTCCATCCTCATTTTCACTTTCGACTCTGTTAGTCCCGCTATATAATTGAAGAAAGTTTTTTCCGAGGTTTCTGATGATATTTTCGTTATTTGGAATGTTCGTTAATTGGTTTTTTTCTGTTTCTCAGCATGCTCCATACCTTTTTCTGTGCTCCGCATAGACCGTGCCCCATATCCGAGAAGGATTTTTGTCCAGAAGCTTCGCTTTATTGCTTGTATTTGTTTATTTACTCTATTTCATACTATCTTATATTCTTCGTATGTATGTATGTTATATTCCTACTTCTGAATTGAAGGTTTGCAGTTCGTTTTTCTTCTGCAAGCGTTTTTACATCTCGTGTAAACTAGCGTTTTGACTGTCTTTTCTCGTTTAGAACGATTTTATTGCGGCTGCGGTTTTACTGATACCGTATTTTATTTAATCACCTCACAACCGTTCCTAAGAAAGCTACCTGCAGCGACACAAACTTAAGTTTTCGTCAAGTCGTCGCCTAGTCACCAGCAGCTCTTTCTCTCCAGTTTAAGTTCAGTTCAGTGCAGTGTCTCCCCAGTTCAGTGGTTCAATGCAGTGTTTTATTCGGTTCAGTAATTCAGAGCAGTGTTTTTCTCAGTTTAGCAATTCAGTGCAGTGTTTTACCCATCTTTTAGCCTACCTCTTAAAAGTCCAACGTTACGAATACGAAATTCCAAATCTATTTTACCATAGTGCCACGACTTCAAAACTGCAGCCAAAACGTAAATCTTTGAATATTTATTTTACATTTCCTTTTTTTTTCTTCTTCAAGACACACAAGACATCTGGTTTCACTTTTTTTTTAAATGCCATTTGTATGGCCACACTTTTGTTCACCTCATCACATGCTAGTGCACCAAAGTACCAAAAAGATTTTTGCTTTCAAAGAAATTGCAGCAGCTACAGGGCTTTGCAGTACCAACAACTCACCCTATGTATAATTCGATAATTTCCTTTATTATTTATCCCCTTCCACCAATCGATGAAACCATCAAAAAATATAATAATATTAATAATAATAAAATGTTTCCTTAGTCTCTAGACTATCATAAATTCATAGCGGCAACACTTTTGTCTTTATGTATTTATTCAGGTCCCCCTAAGCTGCTTCTGAATAGCCTTACGTAAGCGTACTGCTCCAAAAAAGGCCAAATTACAAATATGTCAGAACCACACGCAGCCTATTAAGTAAGGAAGTATATAGGTGACTTTGGATCTCGTCATTTATAGATTACAATTTGTGTTTACGTTGAAGGAAAGAATTTGTTACAGTATTATTATCACAAGGTTCCAGAGAATGTTACAGAAGCTGGCAAACAACGAAATTACGCCCTAAGCAAACGGTAAATTGACGTTGTTGTGAAATGAGCAGGGTTTCGTCCGATGGAGAAGCTCACTTCAAAGTAGGACTTTAAAAATTGTGCGGGTCAGCGAAGCGTGTTTGTTTTCCTACCGAAATGCTTTATTTACGCTTGCCTGGCACGCAGTTTGGGCCGCCTTAAGAGCTTCAGCGTAGCACCTCGTAAAAACAACCTAAATGGTCTATTCTCTCTTCTAATTTTAGATGGATTTTTTGCCGTTTTCTTTCACTGAGATAAAGAATTACTTAACGTGGGAGATCTAGTAGGATTTTTGCTGTGTGAGTAATTAATTTCACATTCTGGATACCGTTAGAACTGCCTATGTAGGACACCATTCTTTTGTGGACCGGCGTATCCACCATAAATAACCCTCCTTGCGTGAGCCTATCTGTTATTTAAGCTACTGTGTGCAATTTTACAATTCAATGAATGAAAACAATGTTAATGTGTATACATTTACCTTATTTTTTGTTTGTAGTTCCTGATGCGATAAAAAGTGCAAATAATGAAAAGTAATATCAACGCAATCTCTTTCTTTAACAAACTCCCATTCATAAGTGTAAATAACAGTAAAGGTAAACATATTTAAGGGTCGAGGGATAACAAGCCATTTGCCAAGTAACCCACAAAACCGCTTGGGTTGTGGATAACTTTAATTTAATGCCTAAGTTTACCAATGTTGGCGATGTTTATTTGCACTGTTCGTAAGATATTCCCAGCTATTTTTTTTAAAGTTTTTTAAGTCAACATAATTCTTTATCTACAAACACCCGAAGAAGGGTAAAAAAGAGTGATCCTCTGCGCCAGCCTCAAATTTTCGATATAAAACTAATTATGTCATTTCTTTTAAATATATCATTTTACAAAGAGGAGATTTTTCTCCAAACCCTAATGGATACTCACAATTCACAAACTATATTTAACAATAAATGTGATCGCAATATACAATTGCGTGCATAGAAACGGCCCACTGTCTACTTTTGAACTTAACCATATTTTTTTTAGAAACCATTCCCCAGATCGGTAAAAAATAAATGTTGTATGAAAGATGGTTTAATATGCTTTAATATGAGTTTAAATTTATAAAGAATGTTTATTGTTGCGTAGCAGCTAGTAAACATATGAAAAGTGTTTATGTGGTGATTATAACGAGGGTAACAAGCTTGTGACAGCCTTCGCAATTGAAATGTTTATATTATTCGTTTTTCTTAATTTGATAGGTTTTCAAATATGTTAGTTTAATGCACACTATGTCACAAAAACAGCCCAAGTAAATTGTTTTAGCCGAAAGTGGCTTTATCCAACAAGCTGTTACTCATTAACTAGATATGACAAGCATAGCGATTCGAAGAGTGTACCAACATTATGAGGAAACTGAATCCTCTCATGAGAGACTAGGAACAGGCAGAAAACCATTTACAACGGTGCCTGATCACCGCTTTATTGTGCCAGTAGCATTAAGAAATCTTTATCTTAGTCCAGTTCAAGTGCAACAATAGTTCAGGTTCAGCGAAGTATGTGGAATAGGTATTACTCAGTGAACAGTAAGACAGAGACAACAAGAAAGTAACCTGACCCCTAAAGCACTTGAAAGTGCTCCAAACTTTACCCCAACTCATCATCAAGCACGTTTGTGTTTTGCATAGAATCATCTGAACTGACTAACGGAACAATAGGAGTCCGTTCTGTTTTTAGATGAGACTAGGATGTGGCTCTATGGTAGCAACCAAAAAAGAATTGTGTATCGGTGACCAGAACAGCAATTTGCAGAATTCTGCTTTGAAGAGAGTACTGATTGTGGAACTAGTTTCTGCATGATGTCGGGTGCAATTTTTATGGGAACACACACCGATCTTGCCTTTATTCGTAGTGGCGGTTATGGTCACATGAGAGGAGGCTTAACAAATGCTTGGTTCATCGAGGAAATTTTAGCACTTGATGTGCTACCTCACATCGTCTAAATTCAAGATTAATTTATTTTTATGCATAACAATGTGAGGCAGCTGTAGGCGTAGCTAGAATAGGGCAGGGTAGGGCGCTTGCCCCCCCCCCCCGCCTCCTGGCTCATGCAGTTAAACGAAAATTTATATTTAACCGAGAAGACTTTCTCTAAAAAAAATTCCCTTCAACAAAATTCGTTGCTCTTTAAGCTATTGACATTTTCTCGAAATTTCGACTTATTTCTCAAATTTCGTCTTTTTCCATAAATTTCTTTCAAAATTTCAAATTTATTCCAAAAATTCGATTTCTTTCATCAGAATCTGACTTTAGTCAAAATTTCAAATTTTTATCTCAAAATTCATCGTTTTATTTTTCGAAATTCTACCATTTCTCAAAATTCGTTTTTTCCGAAAATTTCGGCTTTTCTTTAAATTTTTATTTTCTAAAAATTTTGACTTGTCTATCAAAATTTACCTATTTCCTCAAAATTTGATCAATTTTTTGCTCAAAATATTTATTTGGAATTTTTGATAATGACTTTTTTGGAAATTTTGTAAAAAGGCAAAAATTTTAAGAAAATTTTCCCTGGAATGATTCATAACTAAAATACAACTTGTTTTACAAAATTTCCACGTTTATCTCAATATTGGACATTTTCTAACTTAGGGTGGGGCAGATCAGGGCGCATGTCTGACTCTGATTCAAGCGATCAGTAGAAAATTCTAAAAATTACATTTTTCCCAAAATTTTTCCATTTCCAAAATTTCAACAAAATTTGCCTCTTTTCAATTTCAAGTGTTTACTAAATCTCGACTTTTTTCTCAAAATTTCGATCTTATTTTTGTTTTTCAAGGAAAAAATATCACAATTTCCAGAAAAAAAACGAATTTAAAAAAATCGAAACTTGGATATTTTTCCCAAAATCCATCCTTTTTCTCAACTTTGAAATTTATCCTAAAATCCCATCCTCTACATATGTGCCCGGAAATATAAATATTTTTCCTGGAAATTAGTACCTTTTTTAAAATTATGACTTTTTTCAAGATTCGTTTTTTTCATAAACAGCTATTCTCAAAATTGTACTTTTTCTTTTAGTTTGAATTATTTCTGGAAAATTTCGATATTTGATGCTTCATTTGGTAGGTTTTCTGTTTTTGAGAGACTTCGTTTTTTTCTAATTTCTTTATTTTTATTAACATCAGATTTTTCTGAAGATTTTGATCTTTTGGAATTCGATTTTTCAGAAATTTTGCCAGTTTTATTAAGATTTGCCTTTTTCTTGATATTTTTATCTCAAAATTCGATATTTAACTTTGCTAAAAATTTTGAATTTATCTCTTAAAATTAATTTAAATTCGTCTTTTTCGAAATTTCCACTTTATTCTCAAAATTCTACTTTTTGGACTCTTCTTTCGGAAATAATTCTTTCTATGAAAATTCTGCCACTTTTCTGACTATTTGTCTTTTTTTAAAACTTTGATTTTTTAAATTTGACCACAAATTTCAACATCATATTTCGCCTTATTTTCGAAATGTTGACTTTTATATCAAATTGCAATATTTTAGTTTCTGGAACTTTCTGGACTTCTTCCTCGAAATTAGCTTTTCGTTTAAATTTCAATTTTCTCGAAATTTGACTGTTTTCTTTCACTTAGATCGGCATATTATCGAAAATTAAAAATGTTAAGAAAAATATTTTTGAATAATTTTGAGAAAAAATTTCTTGTACATTTAATTTCTTTATTACAATTTAAATATTATGTAAAAATTAGAATAAAAAAGCAAAAATTTCGAGAAGCGTGTTTTGGGAAATTGCAAATTTTTTCACAATATTTGACCTCTGGAATTTTTTTTCATTTTTAGAATTTTCAGCATTTTACGAGTTCTTCCAAAAATTGGAATTTTTATTTAATTTTGTTTTTTAATAAAATCTTTTCGCAAAATAGTGTTTTATTCTCAAATTTCGCCGCTTTGGAAATTAGAACCTTATTGTACCTTATTCTCTCAAAATTGAACTTTCTTTTTTTTAATATTTGGTTTTTTCTGATTTTTTTTAAATTTAAATTTTCGAAAATTTTATGTTTCCCAAAATTTGCCTTATTATGGAAATTTTGACTCGTACTTCAAATAGGGATGTTTTATGTTTCTGGAAATCTCCATTTAAGTGAAAAATTGTTCACAAAGTACCAACTCTTTCTAAAAACTACATCTTTTTTCACAAAACTCAGTCCTTACAAATATAATTTTTTTAAACTTTCAACATTTTTTGAGATTTTTTTAGGGGTTGGGATTTAATTTGAAACACGAGTTTCTAAACATTCCAACTTTTTCCTAAAATTCGTTTTTTCTTCGAATTTCGTCCCTCTCAAAATTAAACCTATTCTTGAAAACGTTCACTTTTCTCCAAGAGATTTCAACGTATTTCTCGATATTACGACGGTATTTTTCAAAAATTGTCATTTTTTGAAATTTCGATAGTTTTCGAAGTTTTCCGAAAGGTTCGGTTTTTATTTTAGATTCAATTTTCTGACTGTTTTCGAAAAATTCGTCTCTATTTCCAAATTTCAAAGTTAATCCGAAAATTCGATTCCTAAGTTCATGTAGTTAAATGAAAATATACATAAACTTAATTGGAACATTTTCCGGTTTTCTTTTTTTTATTAATTTTTCAAAATGATTCTTGCCCCCCCCCTGAACGAAATCCTGCCTACGCCCATGGAGGCAGCACACCTCAGGAATCGTGCAAGTGTATATTGCAGCTGTCGAATTTTGGGTTAGGGGTTAACCAACATGTAGTACTGACCTAAATCCCATCAAGTAATCATAAAACCAAATGAAACTAAAAAGACGAGCACGACTTCGTGCCCCAACCTCGATCCCGAAGCTTATTGTTGCAGTAGGAGAAGAGTGGCTTAATATCCCACAAAAAACCGTAGTGAACTTAATTAGATTTGCCTATTCGCATGAGAGATGTTATAAGATCAAGAGTTAGTAACATATATTATAAAAAATTATATGCTAATTCAGATCAGTTGCAATAACCATATTTCCTTTAGTAGTACAATAAAGTAAATTTGGTACTTGTATTTATTTTACCATGTTAAGCCTGAGAAACCTGATAAATTTTAATAAATATGAATTCATATTAAAGCAAATAAAAGTGTCTTTCCAACAGAATTTTTTTTTGACCTAAGGAATAGTTTCTAGAAAAGTTAATTCAAAAACTTACAATAGGCCGATTTATATGCATGCAAGTTTTTAAGTTTAATCCACTCGCAAAGGGTAAGTGCAATTTTAAAGTGATTTTCAGAAGGCTGTAACTCAAAAAAAACCAGTCATAAAGAAAATCAAAAAGAAATCGAAGCTCCAAGTTTTTGGTGTTCAGATCTGGAGTTTCAAATTTGTCAACGTCAGAATGTTTTGCCTTATCATATGAAAACCATGGACTAAAATGTTTTACCAATTTTGTTTCCTTTAAAAAAGTGTACCAACTTCAGTAATTTTTTTCTAGCAATATTATCATAGAGTTCTTCTAGATGATATAGTTTTGCTTAATTTGACTGGACCTTGAGCTCTGTACATGTTTTTATCTCTAAATGATCGTCATTTAAAACAAAAAAGTAATTTTTCAGTTTGGTAACAATAAATGTGGAAATAATAGTCGTACAGAAAACGCGAGTAGAATTTTGTAAACTGCAAAGTGTTCCCTACTTCTTCTTTAGCCCTTTCTCATCCACTTCTGGACATAGACCTCCTCCACGTTTGTCCATCGCTCTCCATCTTGAGCATTCAAGGACCGATTTTTGCCAGCTCGCCTCTGAATATCTTCTCTCCATCTTGCTTGAGGGCGCCCGACACATCGTTTAGTTTCCCTGGGTCTCCATTTTATTATCGTCTTCGTCCATTTAATATCATCTCTGGCGACGTGTCCTGCTCAGCGCCATTTATTAGTGGTTACACGTTCTATAACATCGACGACATTCTCTCTTTGATGACTTCGCTTCTGGCTCGGTCTTTTAAACTGATCCCCAATATTGCGCGTTCTATCGCTCGTTGGCATACCCTTAAACGATGTGCCCTGCTTTGTGTCTCGAGGCCGTATCTCATGACACGCAATATGCAAGAGTTGAAGACTTTCCGTTTCAGGTGACAGGAGTGTCCGGTTTCCTGAGGATGTGGCCAAGTTTTCTAAATACCGCCCATGTTAAGCCAACTCTACTGGTGATTTCTGTGGCCTGATTTTTTTTATGGAGCCTGATGTTGTGGCCAAGGTACACGTATTCTTCAACCACTCCAAGTGCGTGGTTGTCGAGCGTAACCTGAATGTTGTCTGGACTCATGACCTTGGTTTTTCTAAGGTTCATCCTCAATCCCACGGTCTCCAAAACTTCTTTCAGCTTTCTTAACATAACTTTAAGTTTATTCACGTCGGTTCTCATGATGTCATCAGCGAAGCGTATATGACTCAGAAACTTTTCGTCGATATTGACTCCTTTCTGTTGCCATGTCAGATTTTTGAAGACATTTTGTAGTGCGAGCGTAAACAGATTCGGCGAAATAGTGCCACCTTGTCTGACTCCTCTTTTGACGGGTATCCTTCCGGTGACTAAGTCTTCTTCAACTTTATTATGGATATGAAGAGAGGCGTGTTTATAGATGTTTCTGATGAGGTTTGAGTATCTCGTGTCAATCCTTGCAGCGTTCATTGCACAAGGTTGCTTAGGTTTCTATAGAGTTCTATAGAGCTTTTTGGTAATCGACGAATGCCAGATGGAGTGAGACATTGTATTCACTGCATTTCTCGATCAAAAAGCACTCTGTTTGGATATGATCGATCGTGCTGTATCTCTTTCTGAATCCAGCTTGTTCCACAGGTTTGCAGAAATCTAGCTTATTGTTGAGATGGTTGGTGATTATTCTGGTTAACAGGTTATATAGTAACAAGAGAAGGCTGATAGGCCGGTAGTTTTCGATGTTCGTAGGATAGCCTTTTCTTAAAGAGGATTGTGACCACAGAATTTTTCCATGCATCGGAATTCTTCCCTCTTCTAGGCAGTTGTTAAGGAGAATAAGAAGCGCTTTGCCTAAAGCTCTTTCTCCAGTCTTGAGCATCTCATTTGTTACTTGGTCTTTTTCGGGCGCCTTTCGGTTTATCATCTCTTTCAGTGCTAATCTCAGTTCTTGTTGGTTAATTTCGGGGATCTCCTCGGAACTGTCGGTTTGGATCACTCTACCTTTATCCTCACGCAGACGATATGGCTCTGGTGTAGTGTTCCCTACACGTCCTAATTATTGATTTATGATAAAAAAATTTACTACGAGAAAAATGATTAAAATAGAGGTTCAAATATCGATAGTCAGACAAATTTCCTTAAGTTCTTGTTAGCATAGCTTTACAAGTAATAGATGGATTAAAATATTGACTGTAGCGTTTTAACTTCAAATGACACCAAAAAAACCGTTTACATTTCAAAATACTAAGATTTGTTTCAGTGTTAGAATTATTGAGATTGTTGTGTTTGTTAAAAAATTCTTCTCTGTTTGTTAATTTCTTTAAATCGCCTATCAATTTAGTAGGATGCTAAAATTTTTGACATGTCCACGTACGTACCTTACTTGATCAGCATTCGTCTGTTACTACATATGTATACATATTCAAGGGTGCCTTTAGAGTAGACCCTTTAGTCCATACATTTCTCTCCGAGACGATAATATATCAAGTGTAAATCATCCTGAGAGAAGTTATCTGCGGCTAATCACATAGCTGAGATAAATTACTTGACACAAAATGTCGACACAAATTTCAGCCAATGTCTGACATATATTCTTTATCTCAGCTAGAAGTGTCAGCCATTTTATTCAGCTATATTTGTGTCATAGTGTAAACAAGCAAAGAAATTTAGTCTCAGATACCTGAGATTTCTATCATAAAATAAGCCTTGAATTTAAATGCGCCCTTTGGTTGACGTTAAATCAAAGTTAAACGTCAATTCGGAGTGTTTTGATTAAGTAAGGAACAAATGTTAATATGTCAAAAAACTACAGCAACACACTAGATGGGAAAACTTTTTGGACACCCGATAATTTAGGAAATTTACGAGCAATGAGTTTGTAATATCATAATTCCATTTTGCGATTTATGCAACAGGGAATTGGGGTATTAAATCTGGTTTTCCGTTCTCGCCACTGTATTTTTTATCCGTAACGCAAATGTCTCTCGCCTGGTAATGTTTCTGGTTCGTAAAGGAAATCTTGTAATTTTTAATGTTTTATGGAACTTGGAAATCTTAGCTCTCGCTTAATTGCCAAAGGAATTTTGTTTTCCGAGCTCGCTTTTATGCAGCAAAACATATTATTGAAATAACTCTAATTATAATTACACATTTCTCTTATTTCACTACGTGAATCCTTTTAGTGCCTAATCCTTATGATGGGATAGTACTAAAACGAAAACTAAAGCTTATGTGAAATATTTACTTACATCGTAAGCTGCGTTATGGTGATTTTATAAATAAATTATAAAACTTAATAGTATTGATCCGAGAGCCTAGAACACCTTTATGTTTTTATTATGTAATACATAAGCAATAAGAGATAATGGCTAAGGTGTTTTCCTTTATAGAAGATATATAAAGTGAATATAAAGGGCTATATCAACACACATCCTGGGGTTCTCAACTGCCGAATTCGTACACTTTCTTTCTTTTCTCCCATAATTCTCTTATATTTAACATATAAGCTGGATATAAAACCTCTTAGTATAAACATGCTTTAAACATTTATTCCCCATTTCTTATAAAAGAAAAATGTCTTGAAATAACTCCATTAAGTAGAAGGAGTAAACTTATTGTTCATGAATTATTAATTCGATGACACAAAATTATTGCATAACTTAAACCCAGTCTTGTAAAATATTAGATGTAACCCGCGTCTTTGTACTCGAAATTAGATGAATAATTGCCTTTAATACAATAGAAGTCAAATAGTGTTATATGGTGCATTACCTATGTTTTCTGGATACCATATTATTTTGAAGGTGATTGACATTTCCAACCCTTACTTCGTGGAATTCTTTAATATTCATAACTATTAAACTTTTTTAACGATTACAAGCAACAGATATTAAAAATTCCACAATGTTTCGATAAATATTTGCTAACACCGGACCAGGTTTCGCATTACTCCATCATCGGTGAATATACCAGCAATTTGTTTAGCCGTTGTTATGCTAACAGACTCCTACAAATATTCTGTCTAATTCAAATTCTCGTCCAAAGCTTTAATTAGAGGTGTTTTCAGAAGACCAAGCTTGTTCTTCTGTAGTAAGGCTAGTTGCCTGTTCATTCTGGATTCCTTTTATTGTTGTTTCTGTGAAAGCGACTGCCAACTGTCACGCTATCGTTTCGGTGGTCGTCCTGGTGATCTGGTCCCTTCTGGCTTTTCGTTGCGTGCTATTTTCGCCAACCTGCCACTCATTCCACTCTCGTCTTCTTCTTCTTGACCATCGTACCACATCTTCCACTTTACATTTCTCCCTGATATGGGCAATTCTTTGCCAATCCCACATTGTGTATCCTGCTATTGTTCTCAGGATTTTCATTTCTGTAGTTCTTAGAAGTCTTTTGGTGATAGTATTGTCGGCTCTTGTTTCGGCTGCGTATCTTTCGTATCTGCTTTTGCATTTGATGGATAGATGTTTGTTTTTCCAGATAGTTTGTTTTAAGTGTCCTGAAATAGCCGCAGCCTTATTTGCCTGTTGACTTACTTCGTCTTTGACATTTTCGTTGCTCATAATTTTTGTGCCAAGATATTCGAAATTCATTACCTGTTCAATTGAGATGTTTTTTACTTCTAGTTTGCATCGTAACGGCTCTTTTGAAATCGTCATTGATTTTGTTTTACCGGTGGATATTGACATAATTATAATGTTCTGCGATGATTTTAAACGTATATAAGACCATAACATCATCGACATAGCGGAGTATGTTTGTGTAGTCGTTATCCAATTCTATGTGTTTTTACAGCTTCTACAATCTTGTTTATAATTGTGTTAAACAGCAGAGGGCTGAGACTGTCGCCTTGAAGAATTCCTATGTTTGTTTCTATGTTGTTGTTAATTTTTTGTCCACTCTTATTTTAGTAGTGTTACTGGAATTAAGGTCTTTTATAAGGTTAATATAATATATTTCATTGATACGTTTTTCTCTTTTAATACACTTACAACATTTTTTAATTGTATTTGATCGAATGCTTTCGTGAGATCTATTAGGCAGATAAATGCAGATTTATTATATTCCATCGATTTTTCTACAGTTTTCCTTATGATGAAAATGGCATCTATTTTTGATGTGTTTTTTTCTGAACTCCTTTTATTCATCATTTGCAGGGATGATGTTTGATAGTTCTGCTGCCAGGATACTTGTAAGAAGTTTCATTACGGAGCCAAGTAATGTTATTCCTCTGTAGTTAGATGGTTCCTTTTTGTCTCCTTTCCTAAACAGTGGTCTAGTGACGCTTTCTTTCCATTCGGTAGGGTAGGGATTTTGCTATTAAGTAGTATTCTACTGAACAGTTTCGTTATTTCTCTTAGTAATGGCTCTTTTCCATGCTTGATGAATTCGTTGAGTACTTCATCTTGGTTTGGTGCTTTTTGGTTCTTCAGTTTGGTAATTGCATTTCTGACTTGTGCTTCCGTTGTCGTTACTGGTTCTGATTCTTCGTTTCTGTTTGTTGCCTCGTCCTTATTGTTTTGAAGAGAGGTATTATTATAGAGAGTTTTAAAATGGTGTACCCAATGTTTCCGGCCAATAAGAGTCCACCATAAAGAATGTTGTACCAAAGTTTCTGCGGTAATAGTATTTGCGTCTACTTTCTCGATCGCTGTTTTCTTTAGACCTCCTATCACCTTTCACTTTTTTTTTTGAAATCCAAACATATGGCGTTCCATATCTGTACTAAATTTACTCATTTTTCATTTCACGTATTCTTCTGTGCACATTATTTCTTTTTGAAATGTAGTTTTCATATGCGTCTCGTGTTTGTTTACTTTTGGTTTCTAGGTAGGCTTTTTTCTTTTCTTGCGTGATTTTCTCTACTTCTGGTACAAACCAGGGCTTAGTATTTGGCTTTGCATAAATATTCGCTTTTTTGTTTCCTAATGCTTCTCTGCTCTGTATACGTTGTTTTTGAGTATGAACCAGCTAGTGTCGATGTTGTTATTTTCTTTAGTTGATTCCCTTAAGATGTGTTGATGTAGACGATTGGCATAGAGTTGTTATGTACTTGGTTCACATAATGATTCTATATTAAATTTTATCATCAACAGAGGAGCTTTTGTTTTGCGAGGCATAGGTGGCATTGGTAGTTTGCATAGTACTAATTGATGGTCTGAACCTATATTAGCTGAGGTCAAACATCTGACAACTAAAATTTGTTCGGGACGTATTAATCTGTTGGTCATTATATAGTCTATTGAATTGTTATTGCGATTGTCCATAAAAGTATATTTTTGTTGACAATTATGTTTAAAAATGTGTTATGAATTCTAAGTTCATTAAGGGCATACTCTTTCCGAGAGGATTCAGGATTTCTTCGTTAAGTGGCATTCAAATCTCCTAGTAATATCATTCTTTCATCTTTTGGAATTTTATTTACTTGAATTTGTAATTGTTCGTAAAATTCGAGCTTGTTTTTCGGTTTGCTAACATCTGGAGCTATACTGATATTTTATGTAAAAACTGATTGCTAAGATTAAGCTTTACTGTGAATATACGAACATTTGTATATTCTATGCTGTCTATGTTTTGTTGAAATTATTGTGTATGAGCATTCCTACTCTTGAATTGGCTCCTTGTAGCAC
Source organism: Dastarcus helophoroides (assembly GCA_028583605.1). Classification (NCBI taxonomy): domain Eukaryota; kingdom Metazoa; phylum Arthropoda; class Insecta; order Coleoptera; family Bothrideridae; genus Dastarcus; species Dastarcus helophoroides. The sequence goes on along the minus strand of CM053325.1, from coordinate 51,549,381 downwards.
TAAGCTTGGTCTTATCTACGGTGGAGCACTGCTGTTCGACATGGCTCAATAGTACTCATGTCAACAAAATTGATCTTGTTCTAAATCAAACCATGGGGATAATCTCAGGCTCTATTAAATTCACTCCTACTGAATGGCTACCTGTGGTTACCAAGTCGTGAAGTTCTTTCTTTTTAAAAATCATGTTACTTAACGAATTATATGGTTCAGACGCTAAGTGTCGCTTGGGATGTATGACAACTTTTATTACTTATCTTTTTTGAGATGTTTCCAAGTATAGTTACAAGCTTATTGGTACGAAATAAATATTAAACACTTGCTGAATAATACCCATTTTATTTTCAAACTAAACTCGAAACCCTACAACTGAATAATGAACTCACTTTTTGACGTCTAACTACTAACTCACTAAATGCACAGACTAATTAACTCTAACTAACTCACTCGAGGGAAAGGCGATTGCCTTATATAGTTTTGGCTCCCAGGTCCTAGAAAAATCCCGCAGATAAGGCTTATCGTTTGCCGAAATTTCTGGAACCTTATCTGCCGTTTGCTTCGTTATCGCGGCCGCTTTCCCCTAATCAGATCTTTCTAGAAAATTTTCTTATATATTAAATTCTATAATTTACATTTCGCTACAATATGTAATAGCAAAATAGTCTATTTTTGTGTTGGTTGTTTAAAAAATATAGAATTAATAGCTAATTTGTGTTCTTTTTAAGATATTAATCTATGAATTGTGTTTTCAGAATATCCATTGCTATAAACTATTTGTTTAATTTTCTTAATTTCTCGATGGTACCATATAAGCTCATCGATTTGTATGTTGCCAATTTGTGTGAAATTGGATTTAAGGAATCCTTTGAAATTGTAACGTATGTATCTGTTGCTTTATAATCGTTAATAAAGTTCAATAGTTATGAATATTTTAAAGGTATATGGAACGGTAAAATGTAGCCTACATACATATCCTGGGTTATGTTATAAGGAACATCTATAACAATTTTCTTCGAAATTGGTTCAGTAATTGGACCGTAAAAAGCTAGCAAACAGATGGACAAACATACTTTCACATTAATATTATTAATATGTTAATTACAAGAGACCGGATTTTAGGTGGAATCCTTTTTTTCTCACCGTTTTTCGTCTGTTATTGCCTAAATTCCAATTTTGCTTGTTTTTTGCCTTTTTATACATGATTTTAACCTATTTTCAGAAAGTTTTGTGCCTTTTTATGCTTTTTAATGGGTATTCCCCAGTATATTTACTCTTTTGAAGAATTTAGGCAGCAATATGTATGCATGCATAATAAAAAAAAATAGAGCAATAAAATAAAAATTTATTTCATTCTAATAAAAGGAAACTTCAAGCCTAAATTTATAAGAAATGTAATTTAATAACAATTACTCTTATGATCTACCTAGTCCTCTAAAATTTTGCCTGCTATTGAGACGCAGAACAATTGAACTACATTACCTTTTTCGTAATAGCTTGGTATGTTAAATTATATCATAGCAAACATTATGGAAAATGTCATATATCAAAATTTTGAACTTAAACCTGGATTATTAATTTGGAATTTTAATTCGAAATGTTCAGAATAAGTGTGCATTTATAATGGCCAAAGTTTTATAAAAAATTTATTTACGAGTGGGTTTAAACTTTAAAAAGAAACTACATTTATTAATTATCATTTTTAAAAATATCCACTTTTTATCAATTTGAACTTCCGAATAAAAAGTGGAATACGTTAATTCTTAACACAGTTCCCTTTTTGAACCTAGAATTTTCAGTCTTTTAACCTTTACATTTGAACCTTAACATTTGAATTACTGTCTAAATATTAACAAAAAAGAAGCCATAATTTCTAGAAAAAAGGTTCGAAATCAAAATTTAAAAAAAAAGGTAGCTATAAAAAGTGCAAGGGAAATTTAAATTAGGAATTTTAGAAAAAATATCCAAATTTCAAATAAATCGAAGGATTATTAACTATCAAGATTAAATATTTTCAAAAAATTTTGAAGTTTGGAGCAAAATTTAGAGAAAAAAGTTTAAGGTTTCTTAAAATCTTTACTGTCTTCTTAAAATTGTCGGAGAAAATATTTTAAAAATAGTTTAAATATCGAGAGAGAAATGTCAAAATATTTTGAAAATGTTTAAATTTTGAGCCACTGCCAATGCGAGGATTATGATAAAAAAACCAAAGTTATTAAAACCTTTCTTTTTTCCCAATTTTGACTTTAAATTTGGCCGTTTTAAACTCAAAAAGTTTTAAACTCAAAAAGTTGTAAAAATTTAATAAATCAAGTTTTTTCTAAAAAATGAAGTCTCAATGTCATTAAAGGTAAAAAAAATTCCTAATTAAAGTCGAAAGGTACCTTAGATCGAAATTTCAGTGTTGAATTTGAAACGTCAAAATTTTCCTTGAAATTTTCTCTTTGAAACCGAAATTTTGAGAAAAAAGTCTACTCAACTTCGAGTTAAACTGGTTGCGAAAAAAATCCTGAATGTTAAATCTTGAAGCCTAAGAATGATTATATTTTGTGTAAAACTCTAAATGTATAAAAAAATCGACTTTTTAGACAAAATGTATGGAAGAAATTGCTCGAAAAATTATAAAAAAAGTTTTCTCAAAATTAAAGCTTTACAACAAATTCTTAATTTTTAGTATTCAAATATTCAAAATTTTATTCAAATACCGCAGTTAAATGTTGAATTTAAATAATTTCTATAACTTTAAAAACATCATAAGAAATTCCAAATTTCTCGAAATTCCGGTTTGAATCTCAAAAGTTTGTATAAATTTTGAGTTTTTATTAAAATTTAATCTTTTATTTCAAATGTAAAGGTTAAGTTTTAAATTTTGAAATCGCCAAATTCAACGTTTTTCATAACATTTAAAACATAGGGTCAACATTTCAAATTAAAAAAAGTCATTTCAGTACAAGTTTAAATTATTTAAAATAAATTTTGAAAATTTCAGAATTAATCTTAAAATATTGGCTTTTTTCTGAAATTTTCAACCTTATTCCCACAGTTTTGACTTTTTTAAACGAAATCTCAAATTTAAAAGTCAAAATTTCGCGAAAAAATTTAAATATTTCAACTTAAATTAAAAAGTACAAGATTTGTGGTGAAAATTCGAGGATAAACTCGAAATTTAAAAATTTCTTAATTTGAAAATACATATGCTTCTTCTAAATATCCTGAGTATAACCTGAAATTGACTTTTTTTTCTCGAAATTTCGGGTGAACACTTTCTAATTTCGACACGGTTTCTCAAAATTCGGTCTCAGTTGCAAACTTTTGACTTTTTTCGCAACATTCTGAACCTAAATTTGAAATTTTGGCCTTTTAATTTCAAAAGTTTTTCTTTAATGTTGAAATTCTGATTTTCTCTTAAAATATTTGATTCTATACTCGAAAACCGATATTTTTTTTATTTGACTTGAAGCCCAAAAATTTTACGATAAACATGTTGAAATTTTTGAAATTTTAGGTTCTTTCGAAGCGTCTTTTATTAAAACTTCAGGCGTTGAACCATTAATTATTTTGTTAAAAATTCAGTTTCAAACTTCAAATTTCAATCCGAAATGTCGTCTTTTTTGTTAAGATTTCGAGGCAATTTATTTTATGTTGTTTTTTTGTCGATTTTTTTTAAATACCAAATTCAATTTTCTTGAAATTATTATTTTAAATCCCTAATATTGATTTTTTTTCGAAATTTTCAGTTTAAATAGTTATAAATTTTTCATTTTTTTTAAATAACGTCTTTCCTTGCATAATTCCTAATTTCAATTTTGTAACAAATTTCGATTGTAAACTCGAAAGTTTGGGAAAATTTGTATTTGAATATAAACTTCCGACTTTTGTTCTTAAAAATTCGATTTCAATGTTTACCTTTTTTTTAGTTGTTCGTTCAAAAACTTAAAAGTTCTTTTTTGTTGGAACTTTTGGTCTTATGTATAGTAAATTTTGAAATTTCGACTTTTCAAAATGTTTTATAAACTTTCAGTTTTGACTATTTTCCCATAATTCAAAGTTTGCACTTTCAATATTGTTATTTTTTTGAGTTGTTTTTCTTATAAATTTTGGACTTCTTTTGTAATATTTCTGATCATGGCCCTGCCTTTTCTTGGTAATTGTGGTTTTGACCATTTAGTGCCTTTTTTTAGAGTATTTTGACTTTTTAATGTCCTTTTCAAGTATTCGTTTTTGCCTAATCTATCGTTTTGTTTACCTTTTTCCCTTATTCGAAAGCACCTGTAGTCCGGTCTCTATTAATTAAATTTAGGATAGCTCAGCGTCTTACAATTTTTATTTTAAAAAAACTTCCTAAAGCATGCTGAGCGGTTATTGAAAGGGGAAGATCTTGCGGTTTCGCATCACCAAAGTGTTAATTTTGCATTAACAATATGCTAATTTTAACAGTAATATCTGTAGCTAGCTATTATGTATGCATAGCTATGCATAATCGGCACCCTGATTTTAATTTGCGTCCTATCACGGGAAAGATCTGTCGTCTTAACCAATTGCCCTCTAGTGTCTGTTGACAAATTTAAATTTTAATTCTTTAAGATTATAACACAACATATCTGTCTTAGTTTGATTATTATTTTAATTGTTTAATTGCAGTGCATTACGGGAGTAAATACTAGAGTAGCTTGTATAACAAGAACATATATTATGCCCATATATGACGAGAAAGGAGTTGAGCACCGCGCCGAAAGCTTACAAGATGCGTTCCATTGTATCATCATGGTGCGTCTCTTTTTTAGAAAAGTCATCCTAAGTAACGCAAACTAGGTTCAAACCCCGACAGCGATCTAATAGCAGTCGTAGTGTTTGCTGCAACACAATGGGACCTAAACCTAAATAAATAAATACTGCATTTCTATTTTATGGAAGTAATAGGAAATTCGGAAATTTATCATTCATCACTAGTCATGAATTGTCAATAAAACACCTTAACAATCTAACGAATCTAATTATAATTAATCGACAGTTAGGAAGTCACCCTGTTTAAAAATAGTGTAACGAAGAAATTGTTACTTAATTTACTAATTTATTGTTATTGTACCATATTCAAATCACTTTCTAGTTAAAGGTTCACGTTCCTAAATTCTGCTCCTTATTGTCTAAGTGCAACGGCGTGTCTGCTGCAGCTATCCTTTATCTAAAGTAACTATTGACGTCAGTTCGCTATGGAGAAAACTCATTCCCTTAAACAGTAAGGAAAACCGACTAGACGGGTAAAGCATTCGGTTGAAACTTGTAAATCAACTTTAACTGAAGTTAACTCGACTGATAACTCTCTCTGACAAATACCAAAAACACTTGTTAATATTCACGTCTTTGCTAACACCATTAATGCAAATTATACGATATTAGAATATTACGAATCTTTGATCTTCACTCTCATCTTATATATTACAAAAGGAAATTTGCATGCTCTCGGTTATGAAGTTTCGGAGATAAATGGGGTATCGAAGAGTGCTCCAACAAAGATAACACACTTCAATTAGTTTGCATAATTTATTTATTAAAGATAGTTAAAGTAAGTGCCAAAACTGCGTGACGTAGAATTCAGCAGTAAAAGCGTAATTAAATTTAATATAAGTAGTAATAATGTACCGCCATAAATTTGATGAAAGTAATAATCATAGTAAGCAGTATACCGGATGTAACAGGATCATGGTACACCAACTATTTTTTCTTTATTTATGAAGATAAAATTTTCAAAATTGTTACACTTGATGTATTAATAAAATGTAAAATTTTGACATAAAATTTATATTCCTACTGTTGTCACTTTCGTTAAAACTGATACCAACTTTTGCTTTTTAAATGGAACACCTTGTATATTACTACATTTTTGGGATATGCAAAATTTTCTGGATATAATACACTTAAAATAAGTGGTTTTTAAATATTCAAATATTTTTTGGTCCCATTTTATTTTTCGGTCTAGAAGGTCATCCTAGTTAACGCTAACTGGCCACATAAGCGCTGCAAGAAAATTAAATTAGGAAAACTTAGCAAGTTTCTTTTTTCTAAATTTGTTTTCCACAGCTATCTTATGTTCTTATTGAATAAATTTTTAAATAAATTGAAACCGAATATTTTGAATTCCTTTGGAGGTAACTTCAGTTCTATTGATTTCGCAGCAAAAATGAAAATTTGGTTAGATTGGCCATTAATTATTCCTTTTGGTGCTACCACAGTACCAATATGGTGCCATTTAAGAAAATGAAGTTATAACATCAAAACCATTTTTGTTAACTTTATACCGTGATAAAAGAATGAAATACTTTTTTTTCACGCGATTTGATTTTTTAGCGTTAATCTGGTCTATTAGAATTAGCCTTCTAGGTCAAAAAATAAAATCAAACTAAAAAATTTTTTGAGTCCTTTAAAATCATTTTTTTAGGTGCACTCTATTCAGAAAATTGTGCAGAGTCCAAAAATATAATAATATACAGGGTGTTCTATTTAAAAATCAAAAGTTCGTATCAGTTTTAGCGAAAGTAACAGCGGTAGGAATGTCATTTTTATGTCAAAATTTGACATTTCATAAGTACATAAGGTGTAGTAAATTTAAACATTTTATCTTTACAAATAAAGAAAAAAAAGGGGGTGTACCATGATCCTGTTCCACCCGATATATTTCTAAAATATGTTTTAAAACTGTCGGTTTGCTATCATGCCACTATCATGCAGTTGCTGCTTGTGGTGAAAAATGCAGAAAGTTCACACAAAAATTATTATTATTAGCACTTTTTACATCGTTATAATTGGCCAAAATAATTTCGATTTTTTTCTTTTTGAAATTTTCGCCTCTTTTCAATTTTGTTTTAACTCTTTTCAAAAGTTCGACTTCATTTTGAAAATTTCTCCTTTATCGAAAATTTCCTTTTTTTTCGATCCCACCCTTTGAAAATTTCGGTTTCTTTTAAATCACATTTTTTCAAAATTTTAAATTTTTAAAAATTACGAGTTTTTATGACAATGTCGAGTGATGGTTAAATTTCTTTTAAAATTTCAATCTTTTAAAAAATTCAAGTTTATCCAAAATTTCGATTTTTCTAAAATTTTACCTTTCACAAGTTCGACTGAAAATTTCGACTTTGCTGATAATTTCGACACTTTCATAAAAGTTACTTTTGGAAAATTTTAGATTTTTTTGAAAATTTGACAATGCAAATTTTTGTTAATGTCGCGCTTTTTGAAAGGTTAAATTTCAATTTTATTGCAAAATTTAGACTATTTTTCTTAAAATCGCGACTTTTTTCGTTATTTTTAAGTTTTGACTTTTCAGAAGTTTTATGTATACTGTTTTGAAACTTTTCATATTTTCGTAAAAATTTCGACTTTTCGATGTTTTGTTTTTTAGGTAATCTTTTTAAAAATTTTGATATGTTTTAATAATTTCCATCCCTTGAAATTTCTCACTTCTAAAAATGTAGAATTTTTTAAAGCTGAACTTTTTTAAAAATTTTGAATTTTTAAATTTTTGACCTTTTTAAAAGTTTTACCTTTTTTTTAATCCAAATTTAATTTTTAAAAAAAAGGACTATTTTTTTGATGTCTACCATTTTTCAAAGTTTTCACATTTTTTTGCAGTTTCGATTTCTTTAAATGGAAGACATTTTTATAAAGCGACTATTTTTTGATTTTTTTCTGATAATTTCGCCATTTTTTATTTTCGAGCTTCTTACAAAATTTTTACTTTTTTTTAATACTTGAATTTTTACGAAAAGTTTAATTTTTAGAAAATTCGCCCCTTAAATTTCAATTTAAAAAAAATATTCGACTTCAAGCTTTTAACTATCAAAAATTTAAACTTTTTCCAAAATTTTAACTTTCCAATCTTTCGAATTTTGAGAATTTCGATTCATATGATAATTTTGGCATTTTTTTTTAATAATTTGGCTTCAAAAATTTTCGTTTTATTTGCCAATTTTTCAAAATTTCAACCTTTTCAAAATTTTGAATAATTATAAAATCTCCATTTTTTTCATAATTTCCAAATCTTTTGAATAGGGCTTCGAACCGTTATTTTTTTCTTGCCGGTTTTCGGTTTTCGTTCCAGCAAAAAATTTATATCGGTTCAGTTCCGGTTTTCATTCCGACAAAAATAACGGTTTTTTCCGGTTTTGGTTCAGTTCCGGGTGACTCTTTTTTTTGATTTTTCAAAAGTTTTTCGAATTATAAATTGAATTTTGAAAATGTAATGTCTTTTTTTCTTTAATGTTACATGTAACTACTATGTCGTTGCCTAACATTTAAGGAAAATATTTTTTATGTTTCAAGTTAAATAATTTCAGCTGAAACCCTGAATTTTGAGTTTAATTGAGTTCAAATTTAAAGAAAAACCTAAGCTTCATTAAAAACTAAATCGCAAATTCGGGTTCAGAAATTTTAAGTTTAAATTATTCTTCATTGTAGGCTCTTACTGATCGAAAACATTATCATTATTAACTATATTAAACATTTCTACGTTTAATTTTCCCAAGGTGGGTCGCAGAAATGTTAGAGTTAAATTTAAACTCAGAGTTTTCATAAAAGTCTTAAATTATATACCCAACACTTAAAAAGTTCTAGAATATACGAAATTTGGCGATTAAAATCGAAAATTTGAGAGACTTTTCTTTCATAATTTTGGTTTTCTAGTGATGTTTTGACTTTTATTATCTTTTTATAACAAAATTGATCTTTGTTGTTTTGATTTTGTTTTTTTGAAAGTTCAAATTAAAAAAATAAATAAAAATACAAGCGACCAAAAAATATAAATTAAAAAGTTTTCAATTGAGATTTTGATGAAATAGTCAACATTTCGAAAAAAGAACTTCAAAATTTAATAGAAGAATTTTCAAAATTTTTACCTTAATTTAGCAATATTGACCTTAAGCCAAGATGGAAATGTTGCTAAGCACTTTAGAATTTCTAAAAAAAAGTAAAATTTTTCAGAAAGTTTTGGTAAGTGTATTTAGCTTTTTTCGATATTTTAACTTTTTTCTTTTGAAGTTTCAATTTTATACTTGTATGTACCTTTTAATATTATTTTTTCTTTAAAATTTTGACTTTAAATGAAATTTAGTCATTAGTCATTTAGTATATCAATTTTTATTGATATGTTGACTTTTATTCTTTTATTCTTTAATTCTAGACACTTTTCTCAAAATTTTGAGTTAAGACTTAGACTATAAGTTTAGGTTAGGAATTTTCGACTTTTGCCTTGAAAACTCAAAATTTCCCGGACTTGGAATTGTGAGATTTATTTCGAAAAATTGTTAATCATAAATTTAGTCAGTTTTTCCTCAAAATTTAGACTTTTTCCAAGAACGTCAATTTTTTTTTCTTGAAATTTGGATATTCTTTCGAGATTTTAAATTAAGATTCAAAGTAAAAAATAACATACAATATTCACATTCAAATGAGCACTTTTGCATTTGCAACCTAATTTCTGCTAATATTTTTAGCAATAATTCGAAATGTTTGATTTAAATGTATATTTTAAGCGTAAAAATAAAGAATCCACAAAAAATGCAATTTCAATTATTTTTAAACTTTAATTGTCTATAGAAAAATCAACGACAAATTTTCTGAAAAAAAGCGAATTTCAATTTTAAAGATGAAATTGTTGAAAAAATTGTAGCTGTATCTAAAAAGTTTGTGAAGAGATTTAACATTTTGAGATTCGATTTGTGACATAAACGTTCCAGAAGTTTCGCGAAAATAATATTTAAAAAACACACAATTTTGACTTCGAAATTCTAAACAATCTGAAAAAAATATCGCAATTTCAAGGCTAAAGTCGAAATCTTGAGAAAAAAATCAAAGTTTTCGGAATAAAAATTACTACTTTAGCGTAAACAAAATCGTTGGAAGTCATCATTTAAAATTTACTCAAAAAATTTCGACCCCAATTTCGATCCCAGCTTTAAATTGGTATATAATGTATTTTTTCCTGAAATTTGTACATACAATTTAAAAATGTGAAAGTTAAATTTGAAATAGCAAGATTTCAGCAACAATTTTAAGAAAAAAATTACATCTTAGAATTTTAAGAAGTTTTAGAAAATTGGAAGTGCATAAATCATAAGAATTTAAATCTGGGATTTTGAAAAAAAATTGAAATACTAAACGAGGTGGAATTTGAAAGAAAATATTGGCCAAAAATCGAAAATTTAACTAATAACTTCAAAAAATAGAGATATCAAATTAGAGAAGGAAAATCGAAGTTTAAGGAAATAAGTTAGTTTGGAGTTTTCTAAAAAAAGTTCAAATTTCCAGAAAAAATAAAATTGTAAGGAAAGCCGAGTTTCCCTAGCTTGAATGAAAAACTCCCTAGTGCTTCATTCTAAAGTTACAAAATAAGGATTTTTTTTTATTTTCAACTCGAAATTTTAAAAGAAGAAAAGAAATATTTCGAGTAATTTCCAGATAAAAGTCAAAATGTCGAAAATTTTGGAAAATATTCAAGTTAAAATTTAAAATTTTAATTTGGATTGAAATTTTGAGAATAAAGTTAATATTTTCTAGAAAATGTGGAAATTGTTAGTTTCAATCTAATTTTTTAAACAGAAAAAAGAAGACTGAAAGTAAACTCCTAATTTCGAGGTCAAAGTTGCACGGATTTGTGATATATTTTTAAAAAGTAATTGAAAATTCTAAGAAAAAATTCCAAACTTAAGGGTAAAGGTTTTAAATACATAAATTCAACGAACCGAAATAAACTGATATTTTTTTTCGGTTTCGCTCCGGTTTTCGTTCCGACGAAAATAACGGTTTTTTTTCGGTTTCCGGTTTTCGGTTTAGTTCCGGTTCGGAGCCCTGCTTTTGAATGTGTCAACTTTCTCAAAGTTTTAATATTGTTTTAATTTCGATCCTGAAATTTCGACTTTCTTTTGAAAATCTTTTTTTTCAAAGCGCTGACATTTTTTAAAAATTTTAAAGTTTTTGAAAATTTTTGCCATATTCTCAAATTTTCAGTTTTTTTGAATAGTAGATATGATTTTTTTTTTTTCATATCTAATTTTGGTCTTCTATTTTTCATATTTTCTTATTCTATGTAAAATGAACTAATCTATTTTTTTATCAACTGTCATGAAGTGACGTTTTAAATAAATTTGAATATCACGTAGTCACATTTTAAAAACTGTTTTAAAATAATGTCAACAAACAAAAAAAGTTTAAATATTTTCAAACTGGATCGTAGAAATTTTAAATAAAATTAATAAACATAATATTTTCGACCAATAAGAGTCCACCATGAAGAATAAAATTAAATATGTCTGCGCATAACCTCAGCGCCTGCTGCCTTGTATATCTGAAGTAAATAAAATTGTTTTTCTACTTTAAAAATGTTTCCGTATTGAATGAAAATAACTTTTTGGTTTACTTGGAGAAAAAAACTTTATATGAATTTAAGTCCTAATATTTTTATCTCCAAGTTACAAGCTGTTTCATTATACAGGAAAATAAAATTAGTTTTAATTATATTTCCGAAACCCTTTGACTTAGCTCCATACAATTTGGTACGCAGTATCAGTACTTTAAAGCTAACTCCTGCATTTGCTTAGTTTTTTTAACGCCAGGGGCGTACGTTAGGGTAATAACATTAAACTCTTATATGAGAAAAGGGGTACCTCACTGTTTTTTAAGGTGTTGAAAGAAAATGAAAGTTTAAAAGTGGTCACCAAATACCAAAAAATATATAACTAAACGCAGGAGACGATTTTCGCAAATTTATAACAATTCATACACGGGATGACTTAACAAAAACATAACACAATCCAATAAAGTCTATGATTTTGTTTTGCGACAAAATGAGAAGATAGTTCGATTATTTTTGGCAGAGAATCATATTTTGCAGTACATTTTATAATTTTAAATGCAACCACTTTGCTAGAATTCAAGTTGCACATCAAACTTGTTTTTTTGATTGTCTTAGCAACCATAAATTACTTTTTGAATTTGATTAATTTTATTTAAAGATACATTGAGAATTATACCCTATAGCGTGCAAACTTCCATTATCATGTACTTCAAAATAAAGCTGTTATTTAGACATATGGAAAACAATTCGACGTTTGAAAAAAAACTGAATAAATGCAGAAGTTTCCCTTTAAAGTACTGATACTATGTATCAAATTCTATGCCGCTAAGACAAATAGTTTCAGAAATATAAATAAAAATATTTTTTTCCTCTATAATGAAACATCCTGTAACTTGAAAATAAAAAAGATTACAACTTGGATTCGTATGAACTTTCATTCCTTAAGTAATTTACAAAGTTATATTATTCAATATGGAAGCGTATTTAAGGTAGGATAATGATAATAATTACATTTACTTCATATCAGCAGGCTTAGAGATTATATGAGAACATATTTAATTTTTTTTGACATGTTGCACCAACTGGATTTTAATGAAACTTGGTACGCTATGAGGTGACATATGGAGACATTATCTGTATTTTTTGTAAAGTGTCACTTCAAAAAACATCATAGGAATTAATAAAGAAAATTTTTATTTGTATTTTATTGATATTTCTAGGGGGACAGCCCCCCGAAAAAATGTATAAAAATGGAATCTGCAGTGTACCATCACAATCAGTTTGATTCCTTTCGCTATCTTTAATAGTTTATCAGATAAATCGCTTAGAAAAAAAGGCGCATGAGGAAAATTTTTTTAATTATCTCCATGGTAACCGAAGATGGAGGGGGGAAATCCACATATATTAATTTCTAATGACATTCTGTACGTAACGACATAGATCACGATATAGGTTGCCGATGGGGGAAATTTCGCTATAGAAGTACGGCTAGACCCTTTAGAAAAATATCAAAATTTCACCAAAATTTTAATATTTGGACTTAATTTTTTTTTTAATTTCGATCTTTTCTTGAATGTAAACTTTTTTGAATTTTTAAGTCTTTTTAAATTCCCACTTTATTGATAATTTCGGTTTTTTTAAATGCTGGAATTTTGTTAATTGTAGCCGCTTTTTCAAAGGCAATAGGACGATTAGTATAGTGAATCGGCCCCAGAAAGATATTTGGATCATATTTCAAGAGTGTATTGCTACTAATAAGATATTTTGATTTTGCAAGTTTTAGATCTCTATATAATTTGGTTTTTCAAAAAAATCGAAAACACTGAAAAATAGAAAAATATTTTTTTTCAAAATTTTGAAATTTCATTTAAAAATTGATTTATTTTAATTTCAGGAATATTGGGATCATCTCTGAAGAGTATATTCCTGCTAATGGGATAGTTTGATCCTGCACGCTGCAAGTTATTTGCATTTTTGAAATAATGGGAATAAACAAAAAAAAGTAATTTTTTTTTCTCAAAAACCTCATAAAACCGATATCAGTGAAATTTGGAAACATTACATATAGAGATATATAAATGCTTTGCTCAAAAAAATAATAGCTCTTAATTTTAATAATAATTGTTAGAAGCAGTCAATGTTTTGCGTTTTTTTTTTCCTTTGTGGTACTTGTGGTAGAACAGAGAGATTATTCTATAATATATATATATAATATATAAAGTTAACTTTAAAACTGTTCTAGAACGTCTCTAATAATTATTATTAAGGTTATAAAAGAGCCAATAGCTTTTTTGGAGTAAAGCATTCATATATATCTCCAATATTTTCAAATTTCATTAAAACCGGTTTATGCGATTTTAGAAAAAAATATTTTCCTATTTTTTGTTTTTTCCAATTTTTCCAAAAAAATAAATAAATAAAACCCTGAAACTTGCAGGGGGTAAATTATTCTCTTAGTAGGAATATACTTTCTGAGATGAGCCCAATATTTCTGAAATTGAAATATTGTATTATTATTATTTATTTTTTTTTTTTTTTTTCGATAAAGCGTACCTTTTGGATCAATTTCAGAATTTGCAAGGCTATTCTGCATCAAAAAAGACATAAACAGCAATTAGTTTCAAAATTGTTTTAGAACGTTATCATAAAGAAAAAAAATTGCCCGTTTTTCCTAAATAACATGAAAGTAGAGACTGTCAATGTTATTTAAATTTGGTCGTTTTTGAGAAAAAAAAAATTCTATTTCAATTTTTTATTAATATTTTCAATTCTTTCAAAAACTAAAATAGATAGAGATCTGAAACTTGCAGGATCAAAGAATCTCATTAGTAGAAACACATTCTCAAAAGATGATCCAAATATCTTTCTAGGGCCGATTCACTATGCTTATCGTCCTATGGCCTTTAAAATTTTTTGAAAATTATAAAAATGTTGAACCCTCTTTTTAATTTCAACAATTTTCAAAATTTCGACATATTTTGTAAGCTTTCGATCCATTACTTGAAAATTTTAATTTTTTTTTAAGTCAGACATTTCCTAAAACATTTTTGAAATTTTCCACTATTTCTCAAAATTTCAAGTTCTTTCCAAACCGTCGATTATGTTTCAAAAATTCCAATCAGATATTCAACTTTTTCCAAAATTACTTATTTTCAGAATTTTAACTATTTTGATAATTACGAATTTTCTGATAATTTTGACTTTTTTCAATATTCAAAAACTTCAGACTTCTTTAAAACTTTAACTGAAAACTCCGAAATCCAAAATATTGACTTTTTCCTCAAAATCCTAATTTTCTTTTGAAAATTTGACGTTCTGTACAAATTTCGACATTTTTAAAAATTCGACTTTATTTGAAAAGTTCGACCTTTTTGATGACTAGCTTTTCTTCGAAATTTAACTTTCAGAAAATTTCAATTTTCTTGAGAATTTGGGAGAAAATTTTTCAATTTCTTAAATCTCGATATTTTTGCAAAGTTGTGCGATTATGAGAATATTTCAACTTTTTAAAAATGTTCACCTAATTTTTAAAATTATTAACTTTTCTTGAAAATTTTAACTTTCTATGAAAATTTCGACCCTTTTCAAAATTTCGGCTTTTTTTAAATTTTGACTTTAACATTTTGGGTTTTCTTCAAAATTTTAACTTTTCTTTGAAATTTCAACTTTTTTAAAAATATTTAACATTTTGGAAAATGCTGATACAGCTGACTATTATTACAAAAGCCTAAACAAAATGTAGTTAAAGTGATAATTAGTATAGGCAACTTTCAATACAATCTTGTATATTATTGTTTTTTTCAATTCATTTAACATTTCTTGGGCCCAGTTTGGAAATATTTAAATTTTTATGTTTTGTTGACAATTTTCTAAACAGTTTTTGAAATGCGACTACGTGATATTTAAATTTATTGAAAACGTCACCTCATGACAGTTCACAAATTAAGAGAGGTTAGTTTATTTTACATAGAATAGGAATAATGAAAAATAGGAGACCAAAAATAAGATATGAAAAAAAAAATTGTTTTTTTGATAAATTAGGAAAATATAAAAAATACATATAAAAGTTGTAGCACTTGACATCGATGTTTCGCTCTCATTTGAGCTCGTCAGCAGTGAAAAGGGAACAATGAGGAAGAAATACTTAAAAATATTTTATTTTTTTTAATATAAAAAGGAAAAATAAAGTAATTTTAACATGAATAGACGTTTCATCATCAATTTACTGTGTTAAAAATTTAAATATTTAAAGCCCAACGAATCATAAAAATTTAAATATTTCCAAACTGGCCGAAGAAATGTTAAATAAATTGAAAAAAACATAATATTTCCGGTCAATGAGGGTCTACCATGAAGAATAAACTTGTATATTATTATTTACATAAAAGTAGCCTAGCCGTCAATGTCCATTTTTATCCGGTTAGTTGAATTTTGAAAAATTCTCTTTTTGTGCTTACCTATACCTATCTATTACAAGGAAAATTTGGGTAAAATTTAATGCTCCCAGACACAACCGTTTAGGCAGTGCATTGTCTTTCAGTATTAGAGATTTATTAAATAGACAACAATAATAAAAGTAAAAGAAAATCAAATTTGATAAGGCAAAAGCAGGCGCAATTATAATACACTGAATTGAAACTGCTGAATTTTTATCGCTAATATAACACATTACGCAATTTCGGTGAATTGGCACTAAGCGAGTGTGCCGAATACGAGAGAAACGTGCACCCGCTTAGAAACCTTACTAGTCAGGGAAGGAACTCGGGCGCTGTGACGTAATCAAAATACTTTCCCTTGCTTTGCAGAAGCCATGGTTCACAGCGTATAGCGGTATAGCGCTGACATTAAGGCTATTCAAGTAAACGTGGATACTTATTGACTGAATATACAATGAACGCGCTATCGGTTCGAATGATTAGCACATGTAAAACATTTTATTTCTAAACTGAACTCGGAACAATTGCAATTCAACAACTTATTCATTGACTTCTAACTGCTAACTCACTAATTAACTACACTAACTGACTAACTGAGGAAAAGCCAACCGGACTCCCTTTATATGGATCTCTGGTTCGGGTTCAAGAAGTTTTCAGCAGATAAGGCTTATCGTTTGCCGAAATTTCTGGAACGCTTATCTGCCGTTTGCTTTATTATCGCGGCCGCTTTCCCTTATCAGATCTTTCTAGAAAATTTTCTTTCGTACTAAATTCTATAATTTACATTTCGTTGCAGTATATTGTTTTGTAGATTTAACGAACGTCTTTATGTTGGAACTGCTCAAGGTGAATCGATAGTTATAAAAAAATGAAAATATTCTATTATTTTTTTTTCAATGTGTATTACTTTTTTCAGGGGGGCATTCTCTTGTGCTCCGATGGACAAGCCGCCGCTGCTATCATGACTAGTTTATTTGACTCGTCAGATTCAAAGTTTTTTTTTCTTCTTGTGGACTTCTATAAAAAGTTTCATAACAGTTGCAATTTAACATACAATCGTAGTGAATTAAAATATAACATATCTACGACTTGATCACAATGGCTTTTGTAAAATGTAACATTTCAATGTTTATTTTGCACAAAAGCTCAGCTCTTCCTATTTTTGTTTGCTTATTGTGATTAAAATCATAGTTTTATTAAACCGGATTGTTTGGTTAACATTACAAAAATTAATGTTTTCATCACTTCATGCAAAACTATCTGAAATACATTTTAATAATTAAATGAAATAAATACGTTTTGAGCAAAACAATGACGATAAACATTTAAGTAAAACAAGTTTCAGGTTTCAGGCATAATTTAAAGCAGACTTTTATTATAGAATCTTGTAATATTGAGAGAGCTGCCCTGTTGCAGTCTATTAATTCTATTTTCAGAAGGCTTATCCGAGTTATTCCAGTCTTTTTCACAGGCCTATATGTGGCATTATACTTGGGAATCCATGTACTAACAAGGAAAGGTCGCGAAGTGTCCGGCGCCGATTTTGCTAATTTTTGGATATGTTTTAGAGGACTAAAATCTAAGGGACACGTATTTTTTTTATCGGCTGATAAACAGTTTTAAGGGTAGTTTTACCACCTCAAAATTGGGGCAAAAAATGCAGATTTTGCTGTTTCTCACATACCAAAAATGATATTTGGGTCATTTCTTTTTCCAAAAGTTTTGTTTTGACGAGAAATAAAAGAAAAGAAATTTTTTAAGATTTTTCCACCCCCCTTATGGGGGCAAACTACCCCATTTAGAAGTTTTTTAATCATAAAAATGGTAATTACGTCAGCAAAATTTTGAAAAAAATATATGTTATTTTATACACCAAAACTAATTTTACCTGTTTTTGGATTTTGTCGAAAAATATTTTTTGGGGGTAAACACCACTTACACGAATACGTATATGATAGGATGTATTTTTATGATTTTTGTTTTATTTTTTTTTCTGAAGCGAAGTATTTCGGTAAGAAACTAATAAAATAATTTTTTAAGATTTTTTCGGTGATGCCTCCACCACCCTCCACCCTTCCCTTATAGGAGGCTGAGCTACCTACTTAAAAAACCGGAAAATTCGAGATTATTATGATCGATCTACTATCTATATACACCGAAAGAAAAGTTAACAAAATTTTTTTGCCCCCATCCCTCCTGTTAGGAGTAAATTGCCCCCTTATGAAATTTTTAATTAACAAGGAAATGGTCATTATAACAGCTCAATTTTGAAAAATAAATGTTATTTTATACATCAAAATTAATTTTACCTGTATTTGGGTTTTGGTGAAGGAAAATATTTTGGGGGTAAACACCCTTTAACGCAAATATTTAGATATAATAGGAGATATATTTGTATAATTTTCGGTTCCTTTTTTTGAAACGAAGTATTTTAAAGAAGGTAGAAAAATATTATTTTTAAATTTTTGTTGTACCGTTCTTACCCTTCGTCTTGGCATACCAGTAGAATGAGCCAGTTAGCTATCTACTTGAAAAACTGGAAATTAGAGATCATTGCTGTCTCTCTAGATACCACAAAACAGAATTTAGAAAGGTTTTAACTTTTTGCATTTTCTATTCCAGGTGACTTATCCTTTTGATAGAAATAGGACGCGAGGTGTGGCTGGAAAAATTCGGAAAAACTCTTTTTATTGTTTCTTGTTGAAATATTTCGTTCCAGGAAAAAAAGAAACGAATATCTTTACCGCCATAATAATATACACTTAAATGTTTTGGTAAATTCCCATATTTCTCGTGTAGGTATATCTAATATACAAAACTTCTAAATTTTTATAAAGTTCAGACAACTGACCGCAGTTTTTTTATAGATATTTTATATACGTATTTGCTCTAAAGGGTGTTTACCCCCAAACATTTTTCTTCGACAAACCCCAAAAAAAGTCAATAAAATAAGTTTTGGTATATAAAACATAGTGTTTTTTTTAATTTTGCTCTTATAATGACAATTTTTTGAATACTTAAAAACCTCAGAAAGGGGTACTTTATCCCCTTACGAAGGTACAAAAGTTTAGAATTTTTTTCGGTGTATAAAAAGAGATCGTAATGATCTTGAATTTTCCGATTTTTTAAGTAGATAACTCACCCTCTGGTAAGATAAGGTGGAGAGAGGGGAAGAGAGGTGACTGGAAAAGTTCAAAAAAATTAATTTTCGAATTCCTCGTTGAAATACTTCGTTTCAGATAAAAAACGAACTAAAAATCATAGAAATACATCCTATTATATACGTGTTTGACCTAAAGGGTGTTTACCCCCAAAATATTTTCCTTCGCCAAGACCCAAATAAAAGTAAAATTAATTTTGATGTATAAAATAACATTTATTTTTCAAAATTTAGCTGTTATAATGACTATTTTCTCGTTAATTAAAAATTTCACAAGGGGTAATTTACCCCTATAAGGAGGGGTGGGGTGGGGTTAAAGAATTTTGTAAACTTTTCTTTTGGTGTATAGAGATGGTAGAGGGATCATAATAATCTCGAATTTTCCGGTTTTTTAAGTAGGTAGCTCACCCTCCTATAAGGGAAGGGTGGAGGGTGGGGATGAGGAGTCACCGAAAAAATCTTAAAAAATTATTTTTTTAGTTTCTCGTCAAAATACTTTGCTTCAGAAAAAAAATAAAACAAAAATCCTAAAAATACATCCTATCATATACGTATTCGTGTAAGTGGTGTTTACCCCCCAAAAAAATATTTTTTGACAAAATCCAAAAACAGGTAAAATTAGTTTTGGTGTATAAAATAAAATATATTTTTTTTAACAGTTTGCTGACGTAATTACCATTTTTATGATTAAAAAACTTCTAAATGGGGTAGTTTGCCCCCATGAGGGGGGTGGAAAAATTTTGAAAAAAATTTTTTCTTTTATTTCTCGTCAAAGCAAAACTTTTGGAAAAAAAACGACTTGAATATCATTTGTGGTATTCGAGAAACAGCAAAATCTCCATTTTTTGTCTCAACTTTGAGGGGGTAAAACTACCCTTAAAACCGTTTATCAGCCGATAAAAAAAATACGTGTCTCTTAGATTTTGGTCCTCTAAAACATATCCAAAAATTAGCAAAATCGGCGCCGGACACTTCGCGACCTTTCCTTGTAAGTCCATTAATTTCTGAATGTATACTTACTGGAATTGTTGTCAAGGTTGGAGGTGGGCTTACCAAGCTGATAACAACTAGTTATAGCTCTAGTAAAGTAGTATTCACCGATAATTCACCTAAAAACTATTTAACCAAATATCTATTCTTCTTTTTAATTTATGAATTATAGAGTAGAAGAAGCAGAAGATAATAATTCAGCAGAAATATAACAAAATCCCTTAGTTAAAAACTTAAAAAACAGTCATCAAGGAAAAAGAGCTTCTAATCTGTACACTAATATTTATGTTTATTAATTTTATTTAACATTTCTGTGACCCAGTTTGGAAATATTTAAATTTTTATTGTTTGTTGACAATATTCTAAAACAGTTTTTGAAATATGACTACGTGATATCTAGATTTATTTAAAACGTCACGACAGTTGACAAAAAATAGGTTAGTTTATTTTAAATAGAATAGGAAAAAATAAAAAGTGGAAGACCAAAATTAAGTATGAAAAAAATTTTTGTTTTTTTTGATAAATTATAAAAATATAAAAAAGGTTGTAGCACTGGACATCGATGATTCGCTCTCATTTGAGCGAAAATTAATAAATATGATGTTTCCGACCAATAAGAGTCCACCATGAAGAACTAATATTTATCTTGGTAAATTCAGTCAGTCCTTTATCTAAGGATTCAATCGGAAATAAAATTACTTTTTTTTCTTTGCCTTTATAAATAATGTAGTCTCGTTTCTCATTCTTTCTGAAATATATATCGTAGGTATCCCTGTCGATAAAAAAAGCTTTTTGCGGTTCCGCTTTGTTAGAGGGTTGAGTGATAGGCATTTGTTTTGCCTAAAGTCCAAAGTTAACTACATAATGGAATACCTATACAGCGGTGCACCCCCGTTACGGTTCATTACTCCCGTCTTTCAGCTGTCTTTCCCTCTCATCTGTTCTTACTTCTATCGCATCCACGGCGGAAATGAACCAGATACCTTCTGTTGATTTTATGCGTCTCACGGCTTATACATCTTGACTTTAATGTGCCCAAATTTTTACGTCATATTCCGCAAGCGAAGGGCTGCCTTTGTTCTCGAAGCAAAAATTCGGGATGAAGACTTGTTTCATTTAAATTCTTGCGTGTTGGGGGAAGTGATAAAGTTTTGCTTAAATTAAAAACAAGGGGTGGGTTGAGGGCAAAACAAGAGGTGGCATTTATTATGACGAAAGTTTGCCAGTTTTCAAAACAGCGTAAAAAGTAAATATTGTTTTATAAGAAGATATACGTCATTTTTACAACTCGCCTTTGATTTCAGTTCTCTTATTCATAATTTTTGATAAAACCTTTTTTCCTTTTTTTGTGATGATTCAGTTGCATATCACGTATGAGGTGTGTGGTTTCTTCTTTTATCGATTAACCCAGCAGACTCAAATTTCGTAGATAAAACATTATTTTGGATATTTTTGCAACAAATCAACTATGATGTAGCATTTAGGAGAAACATATCTTTTTCTAAATAATGATAATGTTTTTTATTGTTGCTATCTTTTAAATTCGCCATTTAAAACGACTTGTATTTCTGTCAGTTTATGTACTAATGGACCTATGTGATCACACTAAAAGACACAATTCTTGACGGCGTTTAAAGATGTTTATTTATATCGATTCGCAGTTTATCAAAGCTAAAGACTTTTAAATATAGTTCATTTTTTTTGGTGGGACGGACTGGTCCTTGGTTATCTACAAAAATTGAAATACAAATCTTGTCCCCTGAAACCAAGAAAAATTAAAAAACGCATTATAGCAACCTTTGTTGAGTTTTTTATTCTTTCTTGGTTTCAGGGGACAAGATTTGTATTTCAATAGTTCAATTTGTATTAAACAATAATGCAGCTTACTATCGGATAATCAAATTTATGATTGCGGGATTTTGTCTTTTATTAATTGTCAGAAATTATAGCAGTAGCAGATTAAATGCTGACAGCTCCCTAGGTAAATATTGTATAGCGCCCCTCACAATATATTTTGAAGACTCAAAAAAAGTGAACCGCTATAAAATTGATTTTGATGACTAAAAAAATGTTATCAGCTCTCATGCTTCTTGTACTTCTAGGTATCTGCTTGGTTTGCCTTATGGTGAATTCACCACTGAAATGAACTTTGGTTTAAGAAAATTTTGACCACCAAGAATATCTGCTAGATTTGTTTTGTTTAAGTTTGTAATCAACTCTTAGAGTCACTAGGATATCCAATCAATATGGATGGAAACTACCTCTTTATAAAGATATAATTGTAGTAGAAAAAGAAAATATTACTGATGAACTTAAGCTTATTTCCAAAATTTTGACCGTCAATAACATATGAGTTTTAGGATGAATTTATTTTAACTGAATATATACAAAATATGGAAGCGTTTTGCTTCAAAGGAAGGTTTTACGATCTCTGACATACACAATCGATGAGGTACAATTTGGAAAATTATGTATAGTATGAAGATAAAATTATACTGTAAAAGGAAAATATTAAGTAATTATCTTTCGTTTTCCATTCAAATTGTGACCATACGATTACTAAGATGAATCGATAAATATAGCTTAGAAAAATGTACCATATGAACACAATATTATAAGGGAAAAAGAAAATATTGCTAATGCAGTTTCATTTTTTATTGAAATTTTGACCACCAAATATTAAGATGGATCGATTTCTTCCGAATACATGAGATTTTGACAGTTATATGCTGTTTACTTTCAAATGAAGTTTCTAATTAGTTTCTAGTGGCTCTAGCTTAACCAATCCACATGGTAGAGCTTATAAAAATGTACCATATAAAGACAATATTATAGTAAATAAGGAAATATTAATGATGAGTATGATGACATCTTGTTTTTCATTGAAATTTTGACCATCAAACGATTGTTAAGATAAACTGATTCTACCCCAATACATAGACGACGATATGCTGTTTAGTTTTATATGAATCCTGCGAATAGTTTTTAAGGTTTCTATCATCCCCCTTCGATAAAGTATAGCTTAGAAAAATGTGGCATACGAAATTCTGGTGGAAAAAGAAAACATTACTGATAAACTTTCATTTTTCCTTGACATTTTGACCACTAAATGTTTATTTCCAATTAGGGATATAACGAATGTTGGTTTTCTTTCATTCGCGGACGCGAATGCGAATATTAGCACTTTTGAGAGAATAAATTGAAAAAAATCCAGTTTCCAAAAATATTGCTCTTACAATTTTTACTTTCATTTAAATTTTAAAGTAATCTCGAAATTTACAGGAAATATTTTTCTCTAAATTTCTTTAAAATATTACTCCCATATTTTTTATGTTTTTACTAACATTTTAATTCAATTCTGATTAATTAAAAAAATTCCCAAAATTTCGAGTTTAACCTTTTAGTATTGGCCTCTGGTATTGGCTTTTTTTTGAATTTACGTCTGCAATCTAGAAAAAAAAACATATTAAACTTTGAGCCCAATCTTTGGTTCAAAGGTCAAAAATTCGAGAAAATGTTAAAGGGCTTAAAATCGTAAATTTATTATCAATTTAAAATCTTAAAAGTGATCTCCAAATCTTAGAAATTTATTTACATGTAAATTCTAAGTTTTTTCGAAATGTTGAGTTTTTATCTTGAGATTCAGATTTTAAACTTTCCATTTTGACTTAAACTAGAAATTTAGGATTTTTTTAAAAATTAACAATGAATATTTCTACCTTATCCCAAAATTCCTTTAGAAGTTTTAAATTTAAACTAAAAATTTTGATTTTATTTCAAAATTTAAAGTCAAAACTCGTTTTTTTTATATGATTTTAAAGTTTTTTTCCAAAATTTGAACCGGAATTCCATGTCAAAATTTAACAATTTTTTAAACTCCAGAATTTTTCTCGAAATTTTTTTCAACTACAAAATCGAAATCTTGAATCAAATTCAAATTCATTTTGTAAATTTGGAGATTTTTTCACAATTTCACATTTAAACTTACCTTTTGAACATTCAGATTTTATTTTAATAAATCTTTTAATTTTAAATTAAAATGTTTAACTTTGACTTTAAAATTCAAAATTCAACCTTTCTTCTGGTAATTTCTACTTTGATCTCGAAATTCTAAGTTTAAAGGTCATGGACTAATTGCGAGTGAATCTGTAACATTCTTTATTCTTTAAATGCAGAGAGACAGGGAGAGAGAGAGGGAGAGAGAGAGAGAGAGAGAGAGAGAGAGAGAGAGAGAGAGAGAGAGAAAGAGAAAGAGAAAGAGAGAGAGAGAGAAGAAAGGAAGAACGTCGAAATATTCAAAAAAGCAAACATTTTTAAATAAATCGAAATTTTTAAGGTGCATTAAAATTTTTACAAAAAATCTGCAATATCAGAAAAACGTTAAATTCCTAAAATTGGGCCAATTTTTCTAAAAAAAACCACCAAAGTTTTAGATAAATTGAAATTTTAAAACAAAATCGAAATTTTAAATTAAGTCAAAATATTCAGACGATCGAAATTTTTAAAATGTTAAACTTTTCAAAAAATGTCCTTTAAAAAAAGTTGAATTTTTCAAAAAGACTCATACCTACAAAATAGTTAATAGTCAAAGCCAAAATTTTGGTGAAAGTTAAAATTTTCAAAAGAGGTCGAATCTTCTAACAAAATGAAAAATTGTATAAAAAGATTAAAATTTTCAAGCAGACATTTCGAAAATATAGGTCAAAATCTTCAAAAAGGTCGAAGTTTTAAAATAAATTCAAATTTTCCAAAAATTCTCAATTTTCAAATATAATAGGACCCTTTCAAAAGAATCAAATGAGGAAATATTAAAATTTAAAAAAATTGAAACTTGGAAGAAATTCTGCATTTAAGAAAATTTACTCGCCAAAATTTAAAAAAAACAAAAGTTTTCAAAAAAATTTCACAAAGCCCAAAAATTTAAAAAATATATTTCCATAAGAAATCGTTTCATGAAAGCCGACTTCTTGAAAAGAAAATCTTTAAAAATGTCAAAATCCACATAAAAGTCAAAATTTCGAAAGAAAATGGGACGCAAAATGGTAGAAATTTTGAAAAGGAATCCAATCGAAATCAAAGCAAATCAAAACTTTCAGAAATGTTGACAATTATAAAAAATACAAACATTTTAAAGTTCAAATTTTGAAAGTCAAAATTTTCAAAATAAGTTTGGGAACAAAACAAATCACTGAAAAAAATTAAAATTTTTCGAAAAGTCAGAGTTTTCATAAATTTAGAGATTTTTAAAAAAGAGAAATTTTCTATGAATTAAAATTTTCATTACAGTAGCAATTTTCAGAGAAGGTGAAAACTTTGGACAAATTTTATAAAGAATTAAGATTTTTAAAAATTTGAAATTTAAGAAAGTCCATTTTTTTAAATTTAGTAGAACGGACTGGCCCTTGATTATCTTCAAAAATTGAAAAACAAACCTTGTCCTCTGAAACCAACAAAGATTAAAAAATACAAGATTTGTTTTTTAATATTTTTAAATAAAAGTCAAAAGTTAAAATTTCGAAATGAATCAAATTTTTATCAGAATCGAAAACTTTAAAATCGAATAAAACATCGAGAAAAGCTTTGTCTAATTTCTCAAATAAGAAATCAAAATTTAAAACAAAGGTCCAATTCTTTAAAAAGGTTAGAATTTTAAAAAATCGATATTTTCAAAAAAGACGAAATTTTCAAAAAGAATCTAAATTAAAAAAACAAAAAATCAAAATAATTAAACAATATCGAAATTAAAACAGTTGGAATATTTAATAGAGGTCGAAGAGGTTTTCAAAAATCCGAAATTTAGAAAAAAATTCAGAATTGTGGAAAAAAGCCAAAACATTTTAAGAAATGTCTAAATTTGGAGAAAGTTGCAATTTCTAAGAAAGTCGAATTCTAAGAAAATAGTTTTAAAAAAAGTTGTAATTTTCTTCAAAAAACTAGGAATTCTTAAGAAAATTTCCGGAAAAATACGAAATTCTGAAAACAATCGAAATTTTAAAAAAACTCGAATTCTGTAAAAAGTTACATTTTTCAAAAAAACTAGTATTTTACAAAAAACTCTAGGTTAAAACGTTCAAAAAAGGTTGAAATTAAAAAAGCGTAAATATTTAAAATCGGTCGAAATTTTTAAAATATTTATTTCGAAAAAATTTGAAGTTATAGTAAACTTCAAAAAAGCCAAAAGTTTTAAAGAACCACAATTATGAAAAGAGTGTAAATCTAAAAAATATAAAAAATTTTGAGAAAAAAAACAGTTTTTGGAGTATCACATTTGCTGTCGAAGCGAGATAACAGTGGAACACAATTGGAGTACTGAAGGGGAAATGATGGATCTACTGGACAGAAATGTTCTAAGCATAGAAAATATCCTGCTTTCAGATAAATCAATGTGTATGTTGTTAAATGGTGAGCTAAATCGTCAAACAGACAACAACCCACATGGATGAGGAAAGTCCGTACTCAACATCCAGAGAAAGTCAATGTTTGGGCAGGGGTTGTTGGTGATCGAGTTATAGGACCAATTTTCTTCCAAAGAAATCTCAATGAGGCAGGATATTTAGAATTCTTGCAGGAAGAGCCAATTCGTAATTTGGTTATTTTGTTTCCAGATCCGGTCGAAGCTGATGTCCCGAATAGAAACATCTGGTTTCAACAAGACAGTGCCCCTCCTCATTTTGCAAGACCTGTCCGTTAGTATCTGGATGATGTATTTTCAGGCAGATAGATCGGTAGAAGAGGACCTTTTGAATGGCCATCCAAGTCTCCGGACTTAACACTTATATGAAAGCGTTTGAAGAGCAAAGTTTTTAGGAACAAATCTGCAAATATTGAGGAGTTGAAAGGACGAATAAGACAGGAAGTAATCAGAAATGTTCAAAACAAGTTTCAGTTGCATTTAGGGTATTGTCAGATAGTACATGGACGACATTTTCAACATTTATTGAAGAAAGATTATTGAGTTGAATCGGATTCCTTGATTTTTTAAATTAGTTAATATTTGTTAAAGATCTTTTAAATGACAAGAAATAAAAAACTGAAATTTGCTACGCATGTCTAACTTAATATATCCCTTAAGAATAATCAGGAAAAAAATAGTTGCCATTTAAAAAAATTATCGATGACGTCATATCTTAAATTTGGCACATTCTGTATAAAATTTTTCAACATCAAGAAGAGCGCAAATTAAAATATGAATCGACGTGTCTGAACATATTTCCGAAAAAAAACTGTCTTTGATTTACTGAATTTATTCCAAGTTACAGACTAGCACTGTATATTCTATATATTAATAACGAAGATTTTCCTACCTACAAATTTCGACATTGAATGTAAAATTTTAGCTAAAACTCGATATTTTGACAGAAAAGTAGATATGTCGAAGGTAAAGTTGAACCTTTAAGGTTTTTTTTGCAGTGTATAGCTGTAAATGTGTAGCTATAAAATCAGCTCGCGGGGCAACTTTTTTGTAATTCATTTCAAATGTAGAAGGATTATGTAAATTATTATAAAATGAACGTTTTTTCATTCTACTTATTGTATTGTTGAATATTCATTTCATTTTGGGTAGTAATTAAATTTTCGTTAAATGTTTACAAAATTATTAATGCAGTAATACGATAATTATTTAGGAAGATTTTTTCATTCGATTAAACCTTCATTAAACAAACACGTTGTTGGTTTGCATTCAATCAGTTTAGCAAAATGAGTTACGGCTACATTAAACATTCAATAGAATATAATAAAAAGTAAACAATAAAAGCGTTTGCTAGCTTATAGAATATATAAATAATATTATTGGCAAATTCTAATTCTAAACAATATCGTTTGTAAGGACATATTTATCAAGTAAACCGAAAATTATTATTTTTTTAGTTTCTATGCCACTAATAATATTTATTTCTGTTTTCCAACTTGATCCAGGAAGCAAAAAATTAAGTTATCGGCGATTATAATATTTAAACTTAATATTTTTAGTGCAATATTGGCGTTTAGTTGGCTTTTTCATCGCATTCTCTTGCTTCAAATTTCTAGATCGTTTAGGTCACATTTTCTTTAGATTAAACTGGCAATCCTTTCAAGATTGCTTCAAACAACGGCTGCGTTGGTCGTTATTTGTCATCCCTTTGAGACTCAACACAACCAAATATTTCTACTGCTCTGAAACTAAATATTTTCCAGTAAAATCGGAGAATGCTTTCAGTAAGGTAACTAATCTGTTATACAGGTTGAACCAAATTTGTTTTCCACTATAGGGATCTCGTAAACTATTAGAGATACAGGGAAGCTTAAATGGGCAAAGTAGTGCAGAATTTAATGCCTAATATTATTCTACTGAGAAAACAATTTAATTTGAATTCATTTTGATTTTATTTAGAAAAAACTGAAAATCGTCATCTTTAAAAATCAGCTGTAACTTGTTTAATTGAAGTCCGAATAAAGAAAATTCAAAAACTGTAATTCGTTTTTTAAGGCCTTCTCATTAGTGTACGGTATTTTTTTCTAAATTTAACAGTTTTCGAGAAAATTATGTCAACCTTGTTATTTCTTATAGACGCTATATTGGATTTTATCATTTTCGAATTTGACATATTTTTCTGATTAATTTAATATATGACATGCCATACTTTAAATGTGGAAAAGTGGGTTAAAGGAACTTTTTTTTTATTTTTAAACAAAAAAATTATAGTAGGCGATGCAACTGTTAATAATAAAAATATATTACCTAATTACGTAACAATAATTATTAAAACACTAAAAATATTGTAACAAACTGTGCAATATTTAAACTGGTATTAGTATAATCTTAACGTGCATGCACCCATTTAAATAGCGTAATTCTATAAAAACGTGTAGACGTTTTAAAAATTTTGTCGGCAATTTTTACAAAAATTTTTTTAACATTTAATACTTATTCGTGTAACGTGAAATATCTAACAATCTAAGATTAGAAATGACTTTCATATTTATGCACATTATCCTCTTAAAATATTTAACTTCTAGAGAAATCTAGATCGCACACTTCCGTATGATTCATGGGAAAGTCGTCCTTAATAAAGCCCCTAGAGTTACGATTATTAATAAATATTTTAATACTATACAGTTTGTTCTAATATTTTTGATTTTTTAATAATAATTATTGCTTTTTTGGGAACTGTATTTTTCATTATTAAAAGTTACAGTACTTGCGTTGCCTACTATAATTTTTTTGTTTAAAAATATAAAATTAGTTCACTTAACCCACTTTGCCATATTTGAAGTATGACATATACATCAAATTAATCAGAAAAATATGCCAAATATGAAAATAATAAAATCCAATATGGCATCGA
Organism: Dastarcus helophoroides; assembly: GCA_028583605.1. Taxonomy (NCBI): domain Eukaryota; kingdom Metazoa; phylum Arthropoda; class Insecta; order Coleoptera; family Bothrideridae; genus Dastarcus; species Dastarcus helophoroides. Next base: position 51,520,128 of record CM053325.1, on the reverse strand, counting down.
TAAGAAATAACAAAGTTGACATAATTTTCTCGGAAACAGTTGAATTACATTTTTTGAATTTTTTCAATTGGGCTTCAAATAACCAAGTTACAGCTGATTTTTAAAAATGGCGATTTTCAGTTTTTTCTAAATAAAATCAAGACGAATTGGAATTCATTTTTTTCTCAGCAGAATAATATTAGGCATTAAATTCTGCACTATTTTTCCTATTTAAGCTTTTTTATATTTCTAAAGATTTACGAGTGGAAATGAAATTTGGTTCAACCTGTATAAAGGAAGATGATCTTGTGTAATATTTAAATCAGTAAAAGCTATAATTTCAAGAAACTGAAATAACTTGAAAGTATTCTGAAAGCAAAATAAAGACTTGTATTATTTTTAAAGTCGTGCACGTTATTGCAGTTTTAATATTGATGCATTATACTGAGAATAGTGAGCGCCACATTCGTTTACTCGTGAATCTCCAAGCAATAATCTAAATTGAAATTTGCACGACTATGTAACATTCTGGCGTATCCAATATCTTGTATAAATATGTATAGGCGAATTGAATTTTGGCTGGAAAGACAACATATTTTTCTTTTTAAGCTATTTGAACGCCAAAGCTGAACAATTTTACTTAATACCCTCATTTTCCCCAAATTAATTCATCCGAAAAACCGTGGAACACAAAATTTTTTAAAAAAGTCATAATTTGAGCTAATGCGCAATAAGATAAATCATTCCCTCTGGTAAAATCAAATATTAAGCAACCACCGCATGAAAAATCCACAATAGGGTTAAGTTTCCAGTTCACTAAATTCTGAAAAATACGTTACTGGATGAAATTGACAATTTGTTCAATGACCTGTCGCTGTTCATAGCGCTCGTGTTCCGCATATTGAAATGATTTGAATTCTTGGCAAAACATAGTTAGGCCGCCTTATTATTGCCTGGCAACTGCGAAATTAGTAGCAAACAGATTTAATCTATTTAATAAACTGGTTACTTAAAATTGAGGTTTGTAGCATATAATCTTATTCGTGTATATTTATTATTACTCAATTTAAATTTCTAATACGAAATGCAATAAAATTTAGAATTCTCTGGCGTTTTTAAATTCTACTAAAAAACTTTCAGACTTGACGACAGAGGTGGAGAACAAGCTTCCCCATCTAGTGTGTTGCTGTAGTTTTTTGACATGTTAGCGTATGTTCCTTACTCGATTAGTACACTATAAATTGACATTTAACTTGGACATAACGTCAACCTCAGTGAAAGAAGTCGACAGAAAATCATAATCAATAATTACGTACAATACTGATAAAGTAAGAAACATACGTGAACATGCCAAAAAATTACACCAACACACTAGATGGAAAAACTTTTCGTACACATGTTATAAAGCTGTTCAGTTCCTTGCCTTTCAGATCAGAAGAGTGTCGCCTCTGATATGGTTGACATACGAAGTGAGCATGCTCTTTCTACTTGACTATTTTGTACTTATGCTACTTACATTTCAAAAGAGTTTAGAATCTGGTATCATTGACATAGTGAACATGTTCTTTCTGCCTCGACTATCTCGTGTTTAATGAAAGTAGAAAATATTTTGAAACACGTTTCAGAATGTTTCAATTTTCATTAATAAAAATTTTAAATATTTCCTAACAGGGTCAAAGAAATGTTAAATAAAAATAATAAACACAAAGTTTTCGACCAATAAGAGGCCACCATGAAGAATATCTTGTGCCAGCGAGCGTGCGTGCGTGCGTGCGAGCGTGCGTGCGTGCGTGCGTGCGTCGTGCGTGCGTGCGTGTGTATGTGTGTGCGTGTGTGAAAAAAAGATCCAGAGAGAAAAGAGATAGAGTTCAAGGAATATAAGTTTCTCACTTACCCAGTTTTTCAGTTAGAAAATATATCGCTAATATAGGTAGAAGCAAACATGACCGGAAAGTAAAGAAGCATTTAAAGTTTCTTGCTTTTTTGTAATGAGCTACTTTTCTGCCTTCAAGCTTTTGTTTCGTTGATTATCTTCATATCCAGCATAAATTCTCAACAATGTCTCATCCTTATGGTCTTCACTAACAAGCAAATCGTGAACCTTTACAAAGGTTTTTAAAGTTTGCCTGGAGATACCTATTTCTAGGAAAAGAGATTATCTAGGATCAATGTCAAAAATATGTTGACACTCCAAGGACATCTTTCTTAGCAATTGACATCTACCAACTGTTTTAATAGATGTAGATTCATATTTTTTGTTCGTTCCAATGAATAGTGCGTAAAGCAAACAAATAAGTTTTCTTTTAAGTTCTATCCTCTTTAAAAGGAAAACCCCATTATGTCTTCAGAGCACGGCTAGTAAGATGCGGAAACAAAGATAAATGGCGATGAACCGCCTTCCTAAACAAGAATAGGTTGTAATTTTTGGGAAAAATTCTGTTCGATAACAAATTTCATAGCTTAGAAGTGTATAGAAAAAAATCTTCATAGACAGAAGTCATCACTGTGTCAAGATGGACCGCACAGGAATTTGCAGTCTCTGACTGCCTGGCATGCCTTAAAAATCTTACTCTTGAAAGGATCAATCCTATTAGTTCCTGTAAGCATCTCTCATGGGAGTACTTATAAAAAAGAGATAAGTCACCAACCATCCACCTACGTTCTAGTGTTTCAAGAGAATCGGTCAAACTCTTGTCATCAATCAGGCGAATCATTCTTATTTAAATTGAATCCAAAAGAGCCAAAGAGTGCTTTAGGGTTGAACTTCAAACAGAAGAACACTATTCTAGTGTTGGCCTAACTTGAGATTTGTATAGAGTGAGCAGTTGATAAGACATAAAGTACTTTTTAACTCTAAAAGGAAAGCCTAGGTTCTGAGAAGCGAGCTTGGCAATGGCGCACACATGATCGTCTCAAGAGAAGTTGGTGCTCACATTTAATCCTAGGATAGACAGATTGCTTGGTCTTTGTTTATTAGACTACTGACTCACATGTAAAACGACTCAACTAATGGTTTTTACTGTTTCACTTATAGAGATTTCGAAGGTTAAAATGGCGGATTCTGGCAAAATTTTCACACATGGAGTTTTCTCGCTTGGATACTTTTTACATATCCACGTTCAGCTGGGTTTAAATGGTCCAGTTGCATCCTGTATAAAGGCTATCTAATGGACAAAACCTTACAATAAAAAAGAAATTTCGCCCATGTGGTTAAAGTAATCAATCATTTGCATTCTACACAAACTTTCTGCTGGTATGAAAGTCGTTTTAATTGCGGGATAGGGACGTAAGCAAAACAGCGTTCTGTGTAGAGCCATCCATTTAAAATTTCATCTTTGTGTGGATTTTTAATTAATTGCTCGTCGGTGTCAAATGATATCAATGTGAAACGGTTTTTATTGGATCTTGTTTTAACCGTTAGCGTACACCGTACACCAACGCTGGATTCAATTGTAAATCATCTCGGCAAAAAGTCTGATATTGCTATTTCAATATCTCTTTACATCGAACGAAGCGGTAGACGTCAGAACATGTAAAATGAATGAAATTAAATGCCTAAATATTATTTTTAACCCTTACTTGATTGAATTGTTCGAATTCAATTAGAAACTTTAACAAAATAAAACATAAAAATTGTACAACCTATTCAACCACTGTCATTTTACAGCATCGTTGGCGAATTATGTGAGTAATTTATTTAACCATGCTTATGTCAACTCATTGACCACAAACTTCTTTTTATTCTCTTAAAAAACCAAATTTTATAAACATTGAATTTCGAGAACATAGTAAACTTTCAAATATAACCTCAAAATTTCTTCTCCAAATTTACTTTCAAATTTATATATATATATATATATATATATATATATATATATATATATATATATATATATATATTTGCATCCCGCTATCTATCGGTCATCTTACATATAACCCGGAATTAACTCATCTACCAGAAGGAGTGCATATATATTAAATTTTAATGCGTATACTGGATTATTATGGTACTCTTAATACGAATCACACAAAAAATTGAGCAACAATGTTTTGAAATTTCATCGAAGCTGATATCTCTATATCTTCCGACGAAAACGGCATCTTTCGGTCATCTGGAGCATATTCATGAGTTAAAGTACCAGCTTTCGGTCATCCTGTATATTTTGGCGGGATCTATGTTGTAGTGGATCAGTCATCCGGCTTTGTTGCCAATTTTAAGTTGAAACTATTGCCTGGTGCACGCGTATTGAAGTGGGGGACGGGGAGGCCGTGATTCATTTATCCCATACAATCTCGCGCAATCTTAGGTATCGGCATGTTTTAAAAACGCTAATTGTTCCTTATTTGCGTGCGTATAAACTCTCCGCGCACTCGCATCGCACTATTTTTGCGTCGCGTCTATTTTTTAGGCATCGGTATGTTTTGAAATCGTTTATTGTCCGTTATTTGCATGCATGAAAACTCTCCGGGTACTCGGTTACTAACGTATTTATATACCTTAATTTGGAGGGATGTAATGAAATATTTATTGGTTTTTCAATATTAGTTAAATACTGTACATGCAAAATTTGATCTGAATTTTAAAAACATCCAAACGTTTAATTTCTAAGGATATTGAGTCTGATTAGGATGAACTTATATTCCCGTCTTTAAGTAAAACGACAGTTATAACGGACAGTGATTCTGAAATGAGTAATTCTAACATAAATATAGGATCCAGTAATTATAAAAATTAATGTAATGTAGAAGAAAAATTTGGATTTCCCGCAAAATGTTTTTAGAGTGGTTAATAAATTGTGTATTTTTTCCTAAATTTTTGTTTTTTATTTTAGTCCAGTACATGCAATTGATATTTCAAATAAAAATTATAAATAAACATGTTTCACGATTTGTAAAGAAAATTATAAAAACTCCCAGCGTTGGCAGATTAATTTGTGGACAGTAGTTGATAACATTATGTTTATGCTTTTTTAGGTTTTTTAGCACATTGTTATGTTCCATATACAATGTACAATACGTTAATACACTAGAATAAAGAAGGAGAAATTTGTTGCAAAAAGATTATTTCCTTTGTTTTTCATTTATAACAAAAAAGGGCAGTGAAAAAATTATGATCATTAGAAAATTGATAGTTTAAACCTTTATATGTAAATATCTAATTAATATTCCGCTGTTCCATAAATTTGCCCTTCATGGTTTTTTCATATGAATTTTCGGTGTTACAAGGGACTTAGATGAAATTTTACCAAGCCAATATTATGAACAGCAATTTCTTCCATTCAGTTTTTAAATATAATTTACTAATAAAAAAAGGTTAGATTTTTAACTTTGCAATTTGGAATCGATTTGGAAAAAGATTGAATAATCAAATTTGATCTTTTTTGAAAATGTAACTTTCGAGGATAAGTTTGAAATTAAATAAAAAGCAAGTTTCGAAATGATTGAAATTGCTGAAAAAAGCAAAATCAAAGCTTCTATAAATGTAAAAGTTTTATATAAAAGCAATATATCTCAAAATTCAAAGATTAAAGAAAAATGTATAAATTTGAAATCAAAATTAAGGAAACGTTTGAATTTCAAGTTCATCTTTGAAATTAGGTTTTAACGTGTACATGGGAAAAGGAGACACGACATTTTAAATTTAAAATCAAAACATTATAAAAGCAGTAAAAATAATTAAAATTTCTGAATGAAATCAAAACAAAAAAAACAATAAATATTTGTCTCGAGTTTTTCAAGAAGTAATAATCTTTCGAGGAAAATTTTTAAGCCAATTATTGTAATAACTTTTAGAATTATTTTACATGAATTTTGAGATTTCTAAGCGTAGAAAATATCTTGATTTAAGATGTAGATCGAATTAGGTAAAATTATAGAATCGAAGATTTTTCTAAATGAATTTAGTCCACAGCAAATAGGCTTTTTTATAGTTTGTCATTATAATTTTAAATTATTATAACCTACTAAATTACTAGGTACACACTATTAAATTGCATATCTTGAAAACTTTTACTTCTACATTATATTATTACCAATTTATTATAAGTCAGCTTCTTAAATTACATTCAATTCTAATCAAAATGCAGAGGAAATTATAATATTTTGAAAAAACCGCATTTCAGAGATTTTTTGCAAATAAAAATTGTCAACTTACTAAAGAATACAGCAAGAAGCCCTCTAGAAGCTCAAATATGAAACATCCATATTTAAATTAATGGAAAAAGCAGTAAATGATGCAGTGAGTAGATTTTTTTTTCAATATTTAACTGTATTCTAATAGATGACAGTAGTAGAATAATGTTAGTTACATTTTTATGTTGGACATTTAAATGCAGCCAAAAATTCAAACATATCCGCCCTCTAGATGCTAAAATATTGAATTAACGGAAAAAGCAGTAAAAGATGCCTTGAATAGATTTATTTTTTAATGTTTAGCTACATTCTAAAAGATGACACCACCAGGTTTTAAACATATTTAAATGTAGTCAAAAATGCAAATGTATTCACTAAATTTGAATTTGGCGCCATTAGCAGGAGAGGCGAACTTTGCGCATTAACCATTTTTCCGATACGTTGCAATGCGAAAATGATTCTTATTGCCGCTATTCCTAAGGGTCAATCCGCAACTGTAATTCAAGTCAATATAAATACCATAAAAGTACAAAACTATGTACATTGAAGACATTTAAAAGAGATATTTAGAAGTGTTTAGAAAATTTGTTTTCCTGGGAGATTTAAAAGAGTTTTATTTTAAAAAAAGCTACTGAACCCATTTTAAACTGAACCCTATAGAACCGATTTTGTTTAATTTTATTAATATTCACCAAGCAGCCTTTGATAATAGAAATTATAAACAAACCGACTACTTATAAATAAATTCATTAGTTCATATAAATATTCGGTAGTATTATACACGGCTTATGTGCATGTTTCTGTGAAGGCGGTACATTTTAATGAATCAATAATTGAAATTTATTTATTATTTAAATTTCCCTCCAATTAGTTGTTAGTTATGTCAGCGTCATTGCATATGGAAAGCGCCAAATACCGCGACGCATTCCAAAAGATTATTGGTTGCAATCCATCACATGATCTGTTGGATTTCTATTGGGTGAATAAATATCGTGGATGATCTTGGTCTCTGGATGATCTATCTACTGTAACTTCTAACTTGCATTATACGGAGGATTACCTATCCTGCGTAAAATAGTTGTTAAAAATAGTCGATATACAACTTCAGCTTTTGCAATTGTTTATGTGCAGGTTTGAAACTTTTTCTACAAGATATTCTGCATTAAATGGGCCCTCGCCCATATTTTTATTTGCTATTGCAAGTATCATGTTCCTAAACTTGATCACTAGACTTGATTACACTACCAGATAGTTTTGCAAAGTTAATGTAAGACGCAAATTTCATGTTTTAAAATACGCGCGCTTGTCATCTTATGTGTCCAACCAATAGAAATTCACAAACAACCTGACAAATTCTGACCAATAACTTTTTGAAATGCGTGGGGGCATTTGACGCTTCATTTAAATATTTTTTCCTGTACATTCATTACCAACAATTTGCGAACAATACTTTGTATTATTTATTGTCTCTTATTTAATTCAACATTAGTCGAATTTCCAATTTTCTGTTAATTAATATTGATTGTGATTGTTCAATATTGATAATATTTTGTTTACTTCATGATACATTATAAAATGTAGATATTCACAAATATCTGGATTTTATAAGTTGTATTCTAGCTTATGAAATCTCAATAATAACAAATAAATATAGAACACTTGAATAAAGTCCTTGGATTAAGATTATATCTTATATAACGCTGGAATAAAGTCCTTCGATTACTCCTATCTTTTAAAAGCGACAGTTATACAATGAAAAATCAAAAAAGCATTATAAATATCACAAAGCATCGTTTATTAGGTATTATATAACACTTGAATTATATATGCTTAAAAATTAAAAGAATTCACACTGGGACGAGTTCGTATAACCTTATGTATATAAATTAAAAATTGGATTTTAAAAAAGTAAGCAACACTTATTTCATATGTACATTTTATTCGAACACTACTTTTATGAGCACACTTGTTCCATAAATAATATAACACGGAAAGTGGAATAATTTATTACTCTTATTGGATTTAATACTAATAAGCCTCTTATTAGTAGAGGAAATTTACATTTGATTTGAACGTATGGTGTCCATTTCAACAAGTCTAAGTAAGTAAGTAGGATTGCTCAAAACCAGGACAGAACACAAATTCGGTTTTGATTTCTGTCAAAAAATTTTGGTCGGTCTCTTTTTATATTACATGGTATGGTAATCCATAAGTGCGAAAAATTTCGGATAGCAATTCTATATCATACATTGACCCAAGTTCTCCCTAGAAAGTTTATTCGGAAATATACCGCGCTCATTTAAAAGAATTAAAATTTTTAGTAAGCTAATCCTAGTAATATAATCAACACCACGGATGATCTATTCAGCGTAACATGTAACTTGCAATATACTCAGGATTTCTCGGTTAGCAACAGCGAAGTTTTTAATAAGCTTGCCTCTACTAATAGCATGGATGATCTATTTACTAGGTCCATTGACCTGAGATCCGACCACGTCCGAAAAATAAATTATTGATACCAGAATTTTGTACTATTTTTGTACCTTTTTGTACCGCTAAAAAAAATTTTTGTACCGCAACCCAAAAGCTGAAAATGGCAATTTACAATTCGGATCCTAGGTCAACGTGAAAACCACGACTACCTTCAAAATCAAATCTGACTATGCCATAATTTTGTACTATTTTTGTACCTTTTTGTACCACAAATTTTAATTTTTGTACCGTTTAATTTTCCAAGAAAAACGATATCACAACTCGAGTCCCAGGTCAATGTGAAAATCACGACCACTTTAAAATTCAAATTTGATTATACCATATTTAAGTACTATTTTTGTACCCTTTTGTACCATCAATTAAAAATTTTGTACCACCACCCCAACTAAGAAAAAAAAAATTTTAAATATTTCGGATCTCAAGCCAACGTAACAAACTGAAGTACATATCTTCATCAAAAATAAAATCTGACTATAACATAGTTTTGTACTATTTTTGTACCCTGTTGTACCATCAATTAAAAATTTTTTACCACCACCCCAACTAAGCAAAAAATTATTTTAAACATTTCGGATCTCAAGCCAACGTGACGAACTGAAGTACATATCTACATCAAAAATAAAATCCATAGTTTTGTTCTATTTTTGTACCCTTTTGTGCCATCAATTAAAAATTTTGTACCGCCACCCCAACTAAGAAAAAAATTATTTTAAATATTTCGGATCTCAAGTCCACGTGACAAACTGAAGTAAATATCTACATCAAAAATAAAATCCGACTATACCATAGTTTTGTACTATTTTTGTACCCTTTTGTACCATCAATTAAAAATTTTGTACCACCACCCCAACTAAGCAAAAAATTATTTTAAACATTTCGGATCTCAAGCCAACGTGACGAACTGAAGTACATATCTACATCAAAAATAAAATCCGACTATACCATAGTTTTGTACTATTTTTGTACCCTTTTGTACCATCAATTAAAAATTTTGCACCACCACCCCAACTAAGAAAAAAATTATTTTAAGTATTTCGCATCTCAAGTCTACGTGACAAGCTGAAGTACATATCTACATCAAAAATAAAATCCGACTATACCATAGTTTTGTACTATTTTTGTACCCTTTTGTACCATCAATTAAAAATTTTGTACCACCACCCCAACTAAGAAAAAAATTATTTTAAGTATTTCGGATCTCAAGTCTACGTGACAAGCTGAAGTACATATCTACATCAAAAATAAAATCCGACTATACCATAGTTTTGTACTATTTTTGTACCCTTTTGTACCATCAATTAAAAATTTTGTACCACCACCCCAACTAAGAAAAAAATTATTTTAAGTATTTCGGATCTCAAGTCTACGTGACAAGCTGAAGTACATATCTACATCAAAAATAAAATCCGACTATACCATAGTTTTGTACTATTTTTGTACCCTTTTGTATCATCAATTAAAAATTTTGTACCACCACCCCAATTAAGAAAAAAATTATTTTAAACATTTCGGATCTCAAGCCAACGTGACAAGCTGAAGTACATATCTGCATCAAAAATAAAATCTGACTATGCCATAATTTTGTATTATTTTTGTACCCTTTTTTACTATCAATTAAAAATTTTGTACCACCACCTTAACTAATAAAAAAAATATATTACATATTACGGATCACAAGTTAGCGTGACAAAAGAATTACATATCTACATCGAAAATGAAATTTGACTCTACCATAATTTTGTACTTTTTTTCAACATCAATAAAAAGATTTGTACTGCCACCCCAATTAAGAAAAAAGATATTTTGAATATTTCGGATCACAGTTCAATCAATCCCTTTCAAGTTCTGGTTCAAATTGTTCCAATTGTTCCAAATAGTACAAAATTATATTGTAGTCGGATATCATTTTTGATGTAGATATGTACTTGTTTTTATCACGCTGATTTGTGATACGAAATATATAAAATATTTTTCTTCTTATGTTTCGTGGTGGTACGAAATTTTTAAGGGTACAAAAGTAGTACAAAATTAAGGTATGGCCAGATTTCATTTTTGATGCATATATGTTTTTGAGTTTGTTACGTTGACTTGAATTCCGAACAATTTAATTTTTTTTTTCTTCATTTTGGTGGTGGTACAAAATTTTTAACTGATGGTAGAAATAGATACAAAAATGATACAATATTATTGTGTGGTCAAATTTTATTTTTGATGTATACTGATGTACTTTAGTTTGTCACGTGGGCTTGGGATCCGAAAAATTTAAAATATTTTTTTCTTAGTTGGGGTGGTGGTACAAAATTTTTGATTGACGGTACAAAAGGGTACAAAAATAGTACAAAACTATGGTATAGTCGGATTTTATTTTTGATGTAGATATGTACTTCAGTTTGTCACGTGGACTTGAGATCCGAAATGTTTAAAATAATTTTTTGCTTAGTTGGGGTGGTGGTACAAAATTTTTAATTGATGGTACAACAGGGTACAAAAATAGTACAAAACCATGGTATAGTTAGATTTTATTTTTGATGAAGATATGTACTTCAGTTTGTTACGTTGGCTTGAGATCCGAAATATTTAAAATATTTTTTTTCTTAGTTGGGGTGGTGGTACAAAATTTTTAATTGATGGTACAAAAGGGTACAAAAATAGTACTAAAATATGGTATAATCAAATTTGAATTTTAAAGTGGTCGTGATTTTCACATTGACCTGGGACCCGAGTTGTGATATCGTTTTTCTTGGAAAATTAAACGGTACAAAAATTAAAACTTGTGGTACAAAAAGGTACAAAAATAGTACAAAATTATGGCATAGTCAGATTTGATTTTGAAGGTAGTCGTGGTTTTCACGTTGACCTAGGATCCGAATTGTAAATTGTCATTTTCAGTTTTTGGGTTGCGGTACAAAAATTTTTTTTAGCGGTACAAAAAGGTACAAAAATAGTACAAAATTCTGGTATCAATAATTTACTTTTCGGACGTGGTCGGATCTCAGGTCAATGGACCTCTATTTACTGTAGCTTCTAACTTGCAATATACGGAGGATTACCTATCCTGCCTAAAATATTCGATAAAGATGACTGATATACAACTTCAACGTTGCCGGATACACGGATGATCTGTACAGCGTGGCACCTTCAACTGCAATATACACAGGATGACCTATTCTGCTTAATTTGGCGGGAGAATATACGCCGATATACGCCGCGCGACGCCAGCGCAGAAACATGCAGTGACAGACGCTCAAACTAAGATATACGAAAATACATATATATATATATATATATATATATATATAAATTTACATTAAATTAAATATTTTGATGAACTTTTTTTAGTACATTTTACTTTTTTTAGAAATTGTGACCTTTTTTAAAATTCCTAATTTAAACTTTCAATTTTTATCATTTTTTTCTAAAAGTTCAACTTCAAATTTCAAATTTGTCTTTTTATCAAAGTTATGACTTTTTTCAAAATTCTAACCTTAGATTAGATCTTTGATTGATTAGAAATTTAGATTTTTTCTAAAACTTTTAAATTCTTTCCTCGAAAGTTTTTTTATGTTCAATCCACTCGCAAAGAATAACCTTATTTTCCCTTCAAAGCACCGCGAATAGTATGCTGAGACAAAGGTAGATGGCGATGAACCGCCTTCTTAAACAAGGATAGGTTATAGTTTTTGGGGAAAATTCCGTTCGGTAACGAGTTCCATAGCTTGAAAGTTCTTTAGAAAAAAGAGCCTCCGTAGACAGATGTCCTCTCTGTGTCAAGCTGGACCGCACAGGATTTTGTTGTCACTGTCTTGTATGCCTCAAAAATCTTGCCCTTGCACTTTGGGAATTTTATGGAGCGAGTCAATAAGACGAGGTAGATAAATGCAACACTTTTAAAGTAACCTTGGAGCTTAACAGTACGAGATCTGAGAAAATGTAGTTTCGCTTAAATACGTTTATTTTCTGGAAGCGGGAGCGCCTTGTTTCTTTGTGGCTTGAACAGTGTAATCACTAACTCAGAAAAAAATCCAAACTGTTTAAAAATATTTACTCGATATTCGTTAACTGCTGCGGAATATTTTTTTAAGCAAATAATATTACCATACATTTCCCGATGAGAGTTTTAAGATTTTGGCAAACACAAATAAAATAATATTCTGACATAATTATAACAACACTACGAAACGACTAGGTTACTTTTAAATATAAAACAATATCAAAAGAAAAAACAATAATACAGCGTGATCCAAATGTAAAATGAAATATAAGAATAAGATAGTGACAAGAATACATGATAAATATTGAAAAAAATTGATGTCATGTCATAAAAGTATAAAACGTAAATTAATCTAGAATTTAAGAGTATCTTACGTATCTTAGAGTTCTGAATGTCTAAATCCTTGATTGGGATTGAAACCTGGACTTCGCATTATTATCATAATATTTTAGAAACAGCGCCAACTGACCTCTTGTAAGTTTAATAATTTTATCCTAATTCATCATCTAGCTGTTTCCTGCAACTTAGAAACGGACGAGTTTGACAGAAATTACATCTGCTTCGAAGTTAAACTTTAAGATTAGTTTTAAGGTAGTAGAATATAAACACTTTTTTCTACGGAATCAGTAAAATTCCCGACGAGAATAAACAGAATGAAACGAACCATCTCTATGAACCCGTCGTCGCCGTCAACCTTCTACCATCCTTTCTCTGGAGGAGGTAGCTCCTTTAAACGTTTGATATCACGTAGATCGCCAGGCAATTTTTTCATTGGTAAGTATAACACACAAACTTGCGTTTAATACATTTAGAGTTAAAAAAATCATGGCAGGTTCAAAATTTCTTGAAATAGATAAATAAACCTATATATTTTGAAAAAAGAAAAAAATGCTTTATGTAGATTGTCACACTGTTGTAAATAAATTGGGTAATTATGGAGATTACCGATAGAAGTAAAAATTTAAAACTATGATATAACACATTTCAGGATATTTAAAAAAATATATGTTTTCGACGTACTAACTTTTCGGATTAGCCGAGTGTCAGATTAGCCGGATGTCGGACAATTCAGGTGCCCGATTATCCAGATGCGGATTATTTGAATTTAGTAAAGGGACACTTTACCTAATAAATACCTCATTTTGATGCATAGTAACCGTCACTGTCAATCAAATACAGTTTCACATACAATAAGCTCAAAGACGCTTCTAGAGTAGAATTTAAAATTCCTTCGAAACAGTTTTTTCAATTCTTTTTGGTAGCAAGACTTATTTTTATATTTAATAATATGTAATTTAGTAATTTAAACACAATTCAGTCACAAAAAAATGACACTTGTCAACTATTGTTTTGTTTTTTTTTCAATTTATTTAACATTTCTTCGGCCCAGTTTGGAAATATTTAAATTTTTATGGTTTGTTGACAATTTTCTAAACAGTTTTTGAAATGCGACTACGTGATATTTAAATTTATTGAAAACGTCACTTCATGACAGTTCACAAATTAAGAGGTTATTTTATTTTACATAGAATAGGAATAATGAAAAATAGGAGACCAAAATTAGATATGGAAAAAAATAAAAATTTTGTTTTTTTGATAAATTATGAAAATATAAAAAATACATAAAAAGTTGTAGCACTGGACATCGATGTTTGGCTCTCAACTTGCTCAAGTTGCTCCGCTCGGTCGTACTCAAACGCTATTCTCATTTAGTAAAACTTTGCTTTTCTACACTTCTTGTTTAATGTACTACTTGAATGCAAAAACTGGTTTTAAAAAAATACATCTATTACCGCATTTGACCCACCGTGTGCCCATTAGCCGCCTTTGAGTAAACATCAAAATAACGTCTCCCTTCAAAGTCAACAAATTCAATACAGGATATACTTCTTCCGGGATTGGACCGTGTCAAAGAACCACTAAAAGTGTTCGACATTTCGCCCACCATCGTAGGGGTCTTCTTCAGGAACATAGAAAAGAAATAATAAATAAAAAGGGGAAATATAAGGGAATATGCAAAAATGAAAATGAAATGGCCAATTTCAAAACATCAGAGCACGGTAACTCAGTATGTCCACCATACCAGAGGCGAAACCCTTCTGAATTGAAAATTATTACAAAGGATAAGAAAGTTTAGGCAGAAGAGCACGGTAACTCAGTATGTCCACCATACCAGAGGCGAAACTCTTCTGTGAGAAAAGAAAGGGAAACTTTATATACCATTCATCTGCACTCTCGAAGATTTCCGATATTTGGTTTCCAGATGGAGGAAAGCATGTAACCATCGTCTCTGTTGATGTTTTTGGGGAATTTTCGGATTTCTTTGGCCTCGCGTATCTTTTTATTAAAAATTCATAATCACAATCTTTCAGGATCATCTATATGGAAATAGGAATCTGTATAGGATTATAAATCTGTATGGAACTAGGAGAAATTATTTTATAATTTTTGGTCAGTTTTAAAAAAACGTGTTAATTTAATTAGTTTTTTTTATTTAAATTATTTTCCACCTTTTAATGTTGTGTGTCTGAGTGAAATTTGGTAATCTATTTTAAAATGCCTTAATCTTTTCTTGTTGTTTTTGCTTCTTTTCTGGTCGTTGTTGAGTCGTTTGTATTGCGCAGCTATCTCCTTGTCATCGTAGAAATTATCACTAATACACTATTGACTATTAAGTTAATATTATTAGGTATTTAATTATATTATTATTTTCTTCTTTTTCCCCTTTACTTCAGTATTGTTTTTATTGTTAGGCCTTAAACTCCCTGTTAGTAAATTCCTAGACCAATTCAAGTAAAACATTTAGGGCTACCCACTTAAATTCTTAGATAAGGATGTGTAAACTCTTGGTCACAAATAGATTTATAACTTTATACAGATTCTTAACTTTATGCAGATTGTTCTGAAAATTTGTGACTATGAATAATTTTTAACTTATAAAATTTAAAACTAAAAAGATGAAACACATACAATATATGGATAATGAATAGATTATATTGGGTTGGGTGACATGAATATTTCACCCAAGTCTATCAATTTTATTGCGTTGGTTGGTTGTCTCGACTATAGTAGTTCAAAAATAAACTTGTATAATAATATAAGAAGTTCAAACTAAAAGTATATCTCTTACCTGACAAAATTGGCTTTGACTCATTCGCTTATCTTATAAGGTATCAATTTGTAGAAGTTTATTCATTTTGATCCGAAAAACTACACATAATCTGAACTTTTCTAGTTGATATCGCTCGTTTAGGAGTTTACACACCCTTCTCAAGATACGATCCTCTACGTTAATTTTAACGAATTAGTGATTAACTGACATTCGTTAGTTGACATTTTAACTTTGCTGACACTTTCATAAAGATGTAAAGTATCGTGTGAACTTGTTCGTTTTAATTTTTTTTATATTTCATTTTTTCAGCGGATAAAATGATTAATGCTGCCACAAGATTTTCTACGCCCGAAAAATCAAAACGTCGTCAAATATCAACAGAAACAAATGCAGAATTAATAAATTTACTAGTTGTTGATGATTTGTAAGCATTGTCCTCAATTTCTAAGAAGATAGTGATTTTTCTTATGACAGTAGTGACAATAATATTTCAAAAATGACAATAGAAAGTACCCGATAAATCATTCAAAATAACATTCAGAACTTTGCCAAATACTGTTGATTGGCAGGTTGATTTTAGTTCGTTGAATATTCTACCATTTTTTGCGGAGATCTGTTTAAAATTGTAGTATTATTCGTCAGTTGAACATTCGAAATTAGCTTATGTTCGTTTTTAGGTTAGGTTCGTTTTTTAGGTTATGTTTGTTTTTAGGTTATGTTCATTTTAAGTAAAGTTTTGTTCTCGAATTTTTTATTTGCACAATAATTGTCATGATTGGATTAAAATATTGCATTGTCATTCAGTTCCGAGCTATAGTTAAAGTCTCAAGTCTCTAGCTCATCGGGAAGTTGGTTTAAAATCGATTGCAAAATTTGTAGAACTGTCAGACACACATCAATGTCAAACGTCGATTGATGCTAGTTTTTAATCACAGACAAGAAAGTAAGTTCGACATTTGTAAAAAATATGTCGAATTAAATTGGAAGTGTTTACAACCACCAATCATACTGATGAGGCCAAGGAAGGCCGAAACTAGTCTATGGTTGCCGTTGTACATATTTTCAATTTTTGGTACGTTTAACTGTTTAATTACAGAACATTTAATTGGTCATTTGTCGAACTAGATGAAAGTAAAGTCACGCCGAGGACGTTTGTATCAATAGATGTTGCGATGCAACCCATGATACAAGCTTTGCCTCATTTACGCGATCTTTGCAATAGCAATCTAGTTTTCATTAGATTCTAATAAAATTAGATTTCAATTTTATAATAATAAAGTTGTATATATTCGTATATACAAGGTTTATCATCTCATTAGAAAAGAATGCTTCAATTAGCATGTAGCGAAAATGTTTGCGTAATAAACAATTAAAACTCAGTTGCAAGTCACCCAACGGGGGTTACTCTCTTGGATACTTATACGACTGATTAACGGCTTTAAGTTGGAAGTGTTTGCAACCAACTTACCTTACTGATGAGGCTAAGAAAGCCGAAACTTGTGTGTGGTTGCGGTTGTACATATTTTCAATTTTCGGCACGTTTAACTGTTTAATTACAGAACATTTAATTGGTCATTTATAGAATTCCTATTTACTGCTCTTAACAGTTTAATATTATTATCTATCCTATGATCTAATTCAAAAGCATGTTGAGCCTCACTTGACTTCTCAGTTCTTCCGAACATGAAATGGGCCAAATCCTCCTTCAATCAGATTTTAAGAGATCGTTTAGTCTGCCCGACGTACATTTGAGGACAATCTTTACAGGAACTTTGGTAAATACCGGGCTTGTCCGGTTGCTTTACTTTATCCTTCAAACTACTCAAAAACGAATTTAATTTGCCGTTAGAACTGTAAACAACCCGAAAGTCCTCTTTTCGTAAAATTCCACTTGAACCATTCGTAAGCGAGGGTCCAAATGGAAGTGAGACGAACTTAAAGTTTTTGTTTTCGTCAGCTCGGAAAGTCGTCTTAGTACATAAGGGTTAATTTTAGAATTAGGTATTAGTATCTCTCCGAAGATGATAGCTTGGCTATCGAAACGCGTCAGAGCAACCTTTGTTGTGTTTTTCAATATTTCTTGGTTTCAGGACACAAGATTTCTATTTCAATTTTTGAAGATAACCAAGGACCAGTCCGTTCCACCGATATTAATACTGAAATTTTATTTTTTCTTGTGCGGTAAACAACCTGCACACCTCTACATCCCTTTAACGTTAACAAAAACTAAGTGTAATTATGGTGTCACGTCAAATATTTCAGGAAAATAATACTTTTTAGTTATTGTAAAAAGTATTATAATATCCATTGGTAACTTGCAATAAAATGTAATTATTAAAGAATAAATCGAATACAATCAATTTATCAATTTAATATGAAAATGCCCAATATGTATCTCACATATAACCATGTATCATATTTGGTGGCATCGAATTACTTATACAGGCGAACAAGGGGATGGACTACATACAAGACCTTTACAACAATTATACTCGCTTGGGGTTGATTAATAGCAGTTCCATAGTTGGCCCAGTGCGGCATTTGTTCAACATAATTTATATCATGTATCATTACACAATCTGCAGAATAACAATGTAAGGATGTCAAACTTACTACCATAACACAAAACTAAAACCATCAGCAAAACATAAAGCAATTAAGGGCATCAAGTTCCAATCGAGCATGTTCTTTCTGATAGTTTCCACTGTTATTTTAGGATAATTAAATTTTCATTATGTTGTGTTGTTTTAGATCAAATTCTCCCCATGTAATATTGTTCGGAATAACAGTTCATTGGAACAATTTTAGGGATGAACCCTAAAAAAATGTTTAGGGTTTCGTGTTCCTTTCATAATTTTTAAACTTACTTCATTTACATTTGGTTTCGTAGCATGTCAACAAATCGATTAAGCTGCTAACAACAAAGTAACACGTACGATACATTCAGTGTGGAACATCCAAATGGAATAAATTCCGTGACTGGTTAATTTTAGATTTTAAGATGACATCCTATATCACAAAAATGTTATCCCTAGATGCAACCCTCTTCTAGTTACCGTTTCAACCCCTAAATTTTTTAATTGAAAGTAGAGGCTTGGTATACCTCATTTGAAAGGTCTTTTTATTCTCTATTCAAAAATGCCATGATTGCTACATTTATTTAAAAAAAAACATTTAAAAAAATAATTTATCAATAGGTGAAATTTTCTACAACAATAACTAATAGCGGCTCGTTCGGTTCGTCCTTGATAATCATAAAGGAACTAAAAACAATTTCGATATTCTTTTTTGATTTTGTAACAAAGAAAACGTAAAAACTTATCAACCTTATCATAGTCAATTAGAGTTTTTGTCAAAAATATCCCCGTAACTTTCTAAAACTGTGATAGAATTAAACAGTGGTCAGTATCGTGCTTCAGTTATCTTTTTGCACATTTTGAAAATTTAATATGGGTTATTTAACAGAAATGCATAAAATAATAATTTTACAAATGATCGGTTATGGAGATAAAGCAAGATCACAGGCCGAAGTCGCCCTCTATTTTAACAAAAAATTTCTGATTTACCGCCTATATCCCAAGGTACAATTAGTAAAATCGAGAAGCATTTTCAGGAACATGGACATGTACGAAATTTAAAAAAAAGGACCCTCCAATGCATTAACTAATGATACCAAATTGGTAGCTATATTGGGCTGATGAAAATCCCCACTGAATGAGAGAATTGCATACACATAACCCTGAAAATTTAATGTTTAGGCAGGGATTATTATGGATCATGTCATTGGTCCATTTTTCATTAATGGAAATTTAAATGGAGATAATTATTTAGCATTACTCCAAAACAACATTGTACCAGCTTTGGTAAACTTACATCCAGCTCAAGAAAATCCACACGTTCCAGCTAATGTAATATGGTTCCATCAAGATGGAGCACCACCTCACTACCAAGTCAATGTCTGGCAATATCTCGATTTTACATTTCCAAATCGGTACGAGCTAGAATGGCCACCACGATCACCAGATCTAACGCCTCTGGAATTTTTAACGGGGTTATGTAAAAAGTATACTGTATAAAACCAAATCCCGCTACGTAGCTGACTTATGAGCAAGAATAACGCTCCCGATGGCGTCGGTGACACCAGAGATGTTAAATAATGTCAGTAAACATTTTTATTCTCAATTAGGTTGCTGATAAGATGTTGGAGATGCCTATTTTGAACTTCTCCTACATTAAGTATGGTTTGTTTTTTATTTTATTAAATGAAAATATTGGATTTATATTTTGTTGTCGAAAATTTAATTTAATTTTTTTACTGTTAATTTTTAAAATAATATAATAATATAATATGGCAACCATGACATTTTTGAATAGAGAATGAACAAACAATTATTATTTTCGGTTTAAAAATTAGGGGTTGCGACTGTCACTCGAAGAGAGTTGCATCTAGGGATAACATTTTTTACAGTAAAGGATGTCATTTTATAATCCAAAATTAACGTGTCAAGAGATTTTTAATAAATTTAACGGAATTTATTCCATTTGGCTATTCTACACTGTATGCATACAATGCTGTAGACAGTGGCCAACTATTCCCAACCAAATTTTATAACAGATATGTGCATTATACCTAGGTATCAATTTAAAAGAGTCGAATAATACATTATCGAATTTCCCAGTTTAAACAACCTTTTTCAACTCCACTGTTTAAGAATTTCTTATAAATGTCAAAATGTTATCGAAATTTTGATTTTTTCTTGAAATTTCCTGGTAAAACACAAATTTCTTTTTTTAAATTATGAAATTTTTTGAAATTTGAATTTATTTCATATCCAGAGTTTAATATTGAATTGTTTAAATTAGAAAATTCAAAAATTAATTTTGTAAATTCTAAGAGGAAAACAATAAGTTCGAATAAAAAAGTCAACATTTTCAAAGAAATAAGAGATTGAAAAGAAATTACAATTGTTGTCCCAAAATTTAAAAAAATCATTTCTTAAAGGTTTTCTACTTATATTCCACATTTCAACATTAAAACCCATTTCAAGAAAAATTTTTCTAAAAACTGGGAAATTCGTAGACTTTTGACTTTAAATTCGACAGTAATTTTAAGGTTAATGTTTCAGTTTTAAATTAGAAATTTTGAAAACATGTTTTCTAAACCCCACAATTTTTATTCTTCATGATAGACCCTTATTGACCGGAAATATTATGTTTTTTTCAAATATCACGTAGTTGCATTTCAAAGACTGTTTAGAAAATTGTCAACAAACCAGAAAAAAATTTAAATATTTCCAAACTGGGCCGAAGAAATGTTAAATAAATTGAAAAAAACCCACAATTTCTCTTCGACTTTTTTTGGAATTTCAAATATAGTTTTAAATTTTCGATTTTAAAGTCACAATCTGTTGAAAATAATTCAACGTTCGATGTTTAAAATCGATATCCTGAAAAAAATCAATACCTATTTCTAGAAAACGGAAATATTGAATTTCGACCTTTTTCTATTAATTTTTGATTTATAAAAATGTAGGTTTTAATTCACAGAATAGTGCAATTTTAAACTTAATTTTTTGTCGAAATTTTGTTTCTAAAATCAAAATATGAAAGCATTTCATTTAGTTTAAATTTACAAGAAGAAATATTTATTATCGAATTTAAAGTAAAATTTTTCGACAATTAATAATTTCTACTTTAAATTTTGTAGTATTAATAAAATTGGAAACATTTTTAAAATATTGTTAAATGTTTTCAAAATTGTGACTTTTTTTCGAAACCAAATTAAAAGTTTAGATCTTTAACTGTAACTGTTCATCTTTTTTTTAAAAAAAAAGAAATTTTTAAAAAAGGTCAATTCTGAAAATTTCCAAAAAACTAAAATTTTAAAAAAGGCAAATTTTGAAAATTCGAGGCTTTCTAAAAAAGGACAAAATTTCTTATTAAAATTGATATTTACATTTTGAAAAAAGTCAAAAATTTTAAGAAAAAAACTGCAAAAAACTTAAATTGAAGAAAAAGCAAGAAATTTAGAACAAAGGAAGAAGATCTTAAAAAATATTTCAAAAGGTCACGATTTTGAATGAGTAGAAATTTTCAACCAGTCAATTTTGAAAAAAGTAGAGATTTTGAATTAATCAAAAATTTTAAAATAGTCGATATTTTCAAGTCGAAAATTTTAAAAGAAATTAAATTTTCTAAAAAAATGTTCAGAAGTGGTCAAAACATTAAAAAAAGTCAAAATCTTGGAAAAAGTTGGAAGTTTTAAAAAACTGCCACTGAAACTTTTAATTAAAACAAAATACCTAATAAAAAAATTAAAATTTCCAAAAACGATTAGATTTTCGAGAAGAAGAAGCAATTAAAAACTATATTTTTTTAAAGGTCAAATTTTGAAGAAAGTCTAAATTTCGCAAAAAAAATAGAAATTTGGAGAAAAAATCAAAACTTTGTTGGGAAGCCCATACCAAAAAAGGTCAATTTTTGAAAAAAATATTTTGAATAATAATAATAATAATATTTTGAAGAAAGATAGACACACCTTTTATAATAATATAATTATATAATTATATGAACATTTTCAAAAAAGAAATAATGACATATAAATCTAATGATTTAGATAAATGATATTTTTCTAAAAATGTCTTAATTACGAGGAAAAAATGATACCTTAAAAAAATAGGTCCAAATTTTCGAAACGTCAAAATTTTCGAAACTTGCAAAATCAAAATATTCTATTTTATCTAAATTTTCAAAAAATTGGAAAGTCATAATTTTAAATTTTATGACAAAATTCACAATAAAATCAAAACTTCGATAAAAACCCAAAATTCGGAAAAAGTGAAAGCTTTTTTTTTAAAGTCAAAATTTTTTTAAAATTCAGAAAACGGTGGACATTTTACGATGTCGAAATTTCCAGACTCTAATTTTCAAAAAATCTTAAAAAAAATAGAAATTTTGTATAAAAGTCAAATTTTTTTAAAAACAATTTGCAACTTAAAGTAATAGAAATATTTAAATAAGTTTAACGCGGATGAAAATTTTCAAAAAAGAGTCGACATTTTTTGAAAGTAGGTAGAATTTAAAAAAAAGGAGAATTTTCAGAAAAAGCAATTTTTTTAGAAAAAGGCTGATTTGTTAAAATAAAGTCGGAATTTTTAAACAAATCAAAACTTCAAAAGAAAGTGGAAATTCTAAAGAAAATTGAAATCGGCTGATCATAAAATTTAAACTTCAACATAATTTTGTATTAAAAAATTACTTATTATGATTTTTTAAATTAATTATAAACACATCTTTTTTTAACGAAACAATTGTGCCCACTCTAAAAATATAGTGCCACATTGACCCTGCCAGTTACGAGAACCTGGCACCGCCACTGCCTGTAAACCTCTGAAAAATGCTCCTTGTCAAATAAAACTTATGAATAATGACCCCGATTACAATGAGGGCTTGTCGCCAAAGTTTTCAAAATATAACAACCATATTTTTTCAATTTAATTTAATAATGATGTGAACAAAATTAGCAGTCATGAAGACTATTTTTTATGCCTCATAACTAAATCTTATTTTTTTCCATAATATTTTAAAATGTTTTAAGTGCAGGGCCGGATTTAGAGTTGATTAGGCCCTAAGCTCTTTGAGATATAACGCCAATGTTGCCAAGTAAATATTACTTTGCCGGAAACTTTTTAGGGAGCAAAAAAAAATTACACTGTCTCGAGATTATCTGGTCACCTAAAAACAGAAATTTTTCTTAACGTTTCCACGGAGCCCAAGATTTTTGAAAAAAAAACTCAAATTTATTTTCCCCTAAATTTTTTTGTGGGCAACACTGTGGGTCTAAATATAATTTGATTATTTTTTGCCCCCCTCCCCAATACGATAGGAGCCCTAAACTATAGTACAGCTTATTGGTAATTCCAAAGCTGTTTTTTTCAAGTTTAATCCGCTCGCAAAGGGCAACTCCATTATGCCTTCAAAGCACTGCGAGTAGGATGCGAAAACAAGCATAGATTGCGATGAACCGCCTTCTTAATCAAAGCTAGGTTTTAATTTTTGAGGAAAATTTATTTCGGTTACGAGTTCCATAGCTTGGAAATTTTATAGAAAAAAAGTCTCCGTAGACACTAGTCCTCATTATGTCAAGCTGGACCCTACAGGAATTTGCAGTCTCCGACTGTCTTGTGTTGCTCCTGGGAGGATCAGTCCTATTAGTTCCTGCTAGTATCTTCCATGATCGTACTTGTAGAAAAGAGACAAGTCACCAACCATCCGCATGTGCTCTAGTGTTTTGAGAGAATTGGTCAAACTATCGTCATCAATTAGGCGAATCGCTTTTGTCTGAATTAAATCCAAAAAAACTAAAGTGTGGTTTGGGGCTGAACTCCAAACGTGACAACAGTATTCTAGGGTTGGCCTAATTTGAGCTTTGTATAATGAGAGCAATGAAATGTGAAGTACATTTTAGCTCTAAAATGAAAGCCTAGCTTCTGAGAGGCGGACTTGGCCGCCCTAAGAGAAATTAATGCTCACCTTCACTCCCAAGATAGACAGATTAGATCCCATCGGAAGGATTTTACCGTCCATGAGTATGTTTGGTGCATTATGCCTTGATTTTTTCTTAGAGAAACCCGAGGCCTGAGTTTTTGGAGCACTGAAGTCGACTAGATGTTTCTTACCCCATTCTAGAATGATTTAGAAATACCGATTAATTATCTATATCTGCTGTTCCCTTAGTTGGTCTGAAGCAGCGACAAATAATGGTTTGTCGGAGAAAAAAGGTGACACCCGGCTACTATCATCTGCGTGGTTGAATACAGGATTGAAAGTTAAAGGTAAGAGATCGTTTATGTGTTCTAGAAATAGAGTAGGAGACAAGGCAGACCCCTGAGGCACCCCTGTATTAATCGCAAATGTCTCGGATCAGATACCATTGACGACGACCTCAAAAAACCTGTCAGAAAATTGGATATCAAATAGCAGAGTCCAGGAAGAAGACCATACAATGTTAATTTGGTGAGAAGAGATCAGGGCCAAACTCTGTCAAAGGTCTTTAAGATATCTAATACCAGAATCTTGGCCTCACTATGTTTTTCTATATCTAAGTTACATATGCCAGTAGATCTCTAGTTGAGCGTTGTTGTCTGAAACCGTATTGCATGTCCGAGATGATTCTATTCTCCTCCAGATATTAAATAATCTCGATGTTGATAACCTTTAGACATAACGGGCAGCAAACATTTAGGGCGATTTCAAGATGTTAGGGAATACACTTTTGTTGTAAGAGAGTGTAAACAATTTGTTTAGGACAGGAGTCAACTCTGGAGCGCACTTCTTAAGAACAATAACGGGGATAACATCAAGCCCAGAACCTTCTGAGGTGTCGAGCCCAAGAAAAATTTTCCTGATTGTGCGTTGTATGAAAACAACATCAGGCATCGAAGTGCCGACCTTGGGAAGAATAGGAGGCTCTGCGCTTCGAAAATCAAGGGTGGAATTTTCAGCAAACCTTAAGGCTAGCATGTTAGCCTTTTCCTTGAAAGTAGTCGCAATATTGTTATTGCCATCAAGTAAAGATCGAAAATTTGAAGATGTAAAATTCTTTCCAATCGCCTTTGCCAATTCCCAAAAGGACCTGGAACCGTTCGGACAGTTGATAAACCTCTGGTCCATTTGACGACCGAAAATACTTTTTCCTTCGTCATTAACCTGTTTACAAAAATTTCGTGCATCTACAAAGGTGGTCCGAGTCTCGACTGAGGGATTAATTCGCCAATGACGATGCGCGATTTTTGCAGGAGAAAGCCCGAGCACAATTTTTGCTGAACCAAGATTTACTGGAGGCAGACTTCTTTTGGGAGTGGCAAATTGAGCATTCCATACCGATCAAGATAGTTTCAGTGATGCATTCGGCGCCTGAGAAAGGGTTCTCTGAGTTGAAGCAGACTTCCTGCTATGGAAAAGATGCAAAGAAGTCTCTTAATTCTTCCCAGTTAGCAGAGTTTAAGTGCCAAACTCTACGGACTGTCTCTGAGAAGGAGGTGGTGTGATATATGAAGTTAGCGAGAGGCTGTTACAAGTTCATGATCGGAATTTCAAAGCGGTGATGTCACAGAGATGGTATACGAATTTGTAAGGAAATGGTCGAGTAGATTAGGTTGATCGATATCTACATCAGGAATTCTTGTGAATTCATCAACTAATTGCGATAGTCCACAAGTGATGCCGAAAGCCTCTGCCTTCCCGCGTTATCAGTTCGGGAAGAAAACCTTAACCAGGGGATGTTGTATACGTTGAAACACCGAGAAAGACAACCTCAGCGTTTGAATAATTCGTCTGTAGGTGATCGAAGGTTACGGAGAGATAAGAGAAGAGCTGTTTGTATGAGGGATCGTTTGGAGGCAAATGAAGTGAACAAATGAATATTAATTTGCTTTTGGAGCAGATTTTTAGCCAAATCATATCATGATCAGTAGATTCCAGTTCTCGTTGACAGGACAGGTCAATTCCCGTAAAAGCACAAATTTCCCTCTTGTGTCGAAAATTTGTGCACAAGTCGTAATTAGAGCAAAGCAAATGAACCGTATAAATGGATGGGGAAACTTGGGTTTCTGTCAGAGACAGCACATGAGGTCTTTCATTTTGAAGGTGTTGATGAACCGAGTTTAGATTTGATTTTGGCCCCCCAATGTTACAGAATTGAATTTTGAATGA
The DNA here is from genome assembly GCA_028583605.1 of Dastarcus helophoroides. Taxonomy (NCBI): domain Eukaryota; kingdom Metazoa; phylum Arthropoda; class Insecta; order Coleoptera; family Bothrideridae; genus Dastarcus; species Dastarcus helophoroides. The sequence goes on along the minus strand of CM053325.1, from coordinate 51,493,708 downwards.
ATTATTTAAAAGAAACTTGGCCCGTGGCACATTAAAATTTCTCGTCGATTTTGGATTCGCTCACACACCTTTCACCCGACATCCGAACGGGAGGGTAGTTTACGTCCGGAATTTTTTGCATAAAGAGAATCCATCATCTTTGATTTTAATAATTACAAAAAAAAAAACCAGAGCAGATGAAAAAAGAAAATAAGCAAAAGGATAGGATGAGGAAAGAAGAATAACAGGAACCAACTCACGTGTCAAAGACGTAAAGATGATGTAAGCATCACTTCACCGTCTCCTAGTGATACGTCGAGTGGTACTACGTCGGACGACTGACAGCTCCAGTCTATCACCTGCTTTAAGTGCCAAGCTAGTTAAGCACATTACCTATTAAAATCTAATTTGTTTGGGCATGTAAATTTCTATTTAATTAAATGAATTGTACCTGAAAATCTTCATGACTCCCTCAAGCATTAGTCGAGCAGTTTTACTAAGTTAATTAACATATAAGCAGCAAAAACCTAACGCTTTTCGGATAATGCTAACAAAGGGCTAATACATCTGCATAAGCGTAATACTATTTTTCAGCGTCGATTTTATTCGACTACATCTGATTTTCATTACAGTAATTCAGCCCGGTTTGCATTTTTCTAATTGGAGAGTCCGGTTCAATTCTGCTTTAATGAGTTGTTTGCATATTGCGTCAGGTAATTAAAACTAATGGAGCTACATTGAGCAGGGAATTTGGTGCTTGCTTTTCAAATCTGCAACTGATTTCTCAATTATCTTTAAAACCAAATGAATTTAAAAGAGCGTTAAAAACTAGCTATGTCGAATTGTCAAGAAATATATTTTATAGACCGTCCAAAAGCATATAAAACAAAATTACTGTTAACAAGGATGATGGGTAATGCAAATTCCATTCATTTTATACACTTTTGCCCTAATATAAAAATACCTGGACGAGCTTTTGTTAGGACAGCTAAATGGTATTTATAATAGCAAGGGTAATATTTCAGTATTTCAGCTTGCCATATAATATTAACCCTATAAATATAAATTTAGTTCCAACAGAACATCAATTATACCGGCGTTATCCTGGCTTCATTTTGAATATAAAATATAAAAAAGTTGATACTCCGCCGAGTTAATAAAAAACGACGGTTAGTAAGTTCTTTTATTTCCCCATTAGGTTCAATTTAAGGGCTGAGAGGAAAATGGATCTTTCGTCGAGGCGAAATGGAAATATAAAGCTTATACAAGGAATCGCAAATTGGTCGATTTTTATAAGAATATGTGGTAACATTTCGTGGATTTTGTGTGATTGCGCCAGATGCGGATGTGTAACAGGATTTTACAACCAAATAAAATCCTCTACAATGTTTCTTTCTATATTATCCACCACATGCTGCTTTGGTATTGATTCCAGAGGTCATATTTGAGATCAAACAATCGACAAGTACGGTTGCAATAAAGTAATGGAACAGGATCTCGTGTTTCCTTTTTGGATTAAGGCGAAAAAATAGTCCAGCCTTGTTTTGTGCTGGGAGTTCTAAAAATATAGCTCCATTTTCGAGTAATTCTAATGATTCTTTTCTTTTCGTAGTTCTTTATAAAATGTTTTTTATTGCACACCACGATCTGGTCATGACCATATCTCGAGTCATTTTGCATCAAATCGGAACCTTGTCTAAAGCCGTTAACTCCAAAATTTACCATTGAAAAACGACTGTCAGCTACAAGTAGAAAAAACTCAAAATTTAAATATTAAGATGGAAATTTTAGAAATAAATTTTAGAAAATGGATTTTGCAGTCGCATTTGTAGAGAAAAAATAAAGGTAAAAAATAGTAATTAAAAAAAATTAAAGTTAAAAAGGTTTAATTTATATTTAAAGAAAAACGCTTAAAATGTTTTGTTGATTACAAGTACTATTATTATCCATAAAACTCAAAATTTAAGTATTTTTTTTCCAAATTTCTCCTGGATGCAAATTTCGTAATCCCTGAACAAACATTTTAGCAAAATCTAATATTGCACGTGTAAATTTGATATTAGGAGAAAACTTTTAATTTTTGAAAAGTGGTCATACCTGCAATAGTGATATTTAAAATTTAAAGCAGGGTTTGAAACCTCTATTTTTTTCGTCCGATTTTCGGTTTTCGTTCCGAAAAAAAAATTATATCAGTTCGGTTCCGGTTTTCGCTCCGACAAATATAGCGATTTTTTCCAGTTTTCGATTTTCGGTTCAGTTTCGGGAGACTCATTTTTTAAATGATTTTATTTGACTTAAAAAGCGTTTTTGTAACATAATTTATGAAATGTTACCTATGTCTTTTTTAAATTTAATATTACAACATATAACTGCTCTGACCTTGCTTAAAATTTAAGGAAAATATTTTTGATTTTTAGAGTTTAAAAATTTCAAACTAAAACTTCGAATTTCGAGTTCAATTTGAGTTAAAATTTAAAGAAAAACCTGAAATTTAAAAAAAAATAAGCAGGAATATTCGGGTTAAAAATTTCAAGTTTAAAATCTGAATTTTCATAAAAATCCTATATTATTTACCTAAGAGTTGAAAACTTCTAGAATATGCAAAATTTTGGCGATTCCCACTTCAGCTCTTTTGGATTCAATTCAAAAGCGATTTGCCTAATTGATGACCAGAGAGTGACCAATTCTCTCGAAACACTAGAGCCCAGGCGGATGGTTGGTGACTAGTCTCTTTTCTACAAGTACTATCATAGGAGATGCTCGCAGGAACTAATGGCCCCCCAAGGATAAGACAAGCCCCCCCCAAGGACAAGACAAGCCCCCCAAGGACAAGACAAGCCCCCCAAGGATAAGATTTTTGAGGCATACAAGACAGTCGAAGACAGCAAATTCCTGTGTGGTCCAGATTGACACAGTGAGGACTTCTGTCTACGGAGACTCTTTTTTCTATAGAACTTCCCAGCTATGGAACTCGTTACAGAACGGAATTTTCCTTAAGATTACATTCTATTCTTGTTTAAGAAGGCGGTTCATCGCCACCTATCCATGTGTCCGCATCCTACTCGCAGTGCCTTGAAGGTATAATGGGATTGCCCCTTGCAAGAGGATTTAACTTAAAAAAAAAGAAAACACTTTAAAGCAATTCCCAAAACAAAATCGCAGCTTCGAGGCTTAAGCCGAACTCTCATAATAAAATTGATTATTTTAACGCAAACAAAATCATGTAAAAATTTGAAAATTTTAATTAAACATTTTCTAACATGTCAGCAGTTCAAGTTTACTCTCAAAATTTTAATTCCAATTATAAGATCTCTACATTAAATTAAAATAGAATGTTGTTTTTTCCTTGAAATTTTGACTTTAAAATTCCAAATTTTTAGGAAGAGTTTGAAGTTGTGATATTTTAGGAAAAGTCAAATCATAAAATTTTACGAAATTTCAGGAAGTCAGCATCGTAAAAAATTATTGGAATCTGAATTTAGTTTCAGTAAAATTTTGGGATATTGAAATCAAAGAGTAATTTGAAAAAGGCAACTCAAGAGAAATAGATATTTTGATTATTAACTTCAAAAAATGGAGATATTAAATTATGAAAAAAAATTAATGTTTAACTAAATAAGTAAACTTTCAGTTTTTTGAAGAAGTTTAAATATCCAGAAAAACTCGAATTTGCAAAAAAAATGCTAGGAAAAATGTGATTCTGTAGCTTCAATGAAAAACACGTCAGTGCTTTGGACCAATGTTACAACAGAGCATAATATGTTTATTTTAAAATCAAAACTTTAGGGGAAAAAAGAAATATTTCGAATATAATTTCGATATAAAAGTGCAAATTTTGAGAAAAAAGTGAAGAATTTTAAAAAGTATTCAAGTTAAAATTTACAATTTTATTTTAAGTTGAAATTTTGGGAAATACGGTCAATATATTTTAGAAAATGTGGAAATTGTTAGTTTGTAATCCAATTTTCAAAAACAAAAATGAGATATTGAAAGCAAAATCGAAATTTTAAGGTAAAAGTTGCATAGATTTGTGTAAAATTTTGAAAAAAAAAGTCAACCAATTTTTTGCTGCTTTGATTCTTTTCTTGCAAAAGTCTTGCTTTTTCTTGTTCTTGCTAGTTTGTTCGCTTTGCTCATGAGCAACAATAAAACAGATTCAGACTTAATTGCGACATGATCATGTAAAGAAAAAATAAAACAATAAATTGGAGATATGGGTTTTCAAAACAAAACCCCACCCAAAATTTATTTTAAAAAATCGGGCTTTGGACTGGAAATTTCCCGAAAAAAGTTAATATTTAAAGATAACACTCTAAACTAAAAACATTACTTAAGAATAATTTCGTGTTTTTTTTCTGGAATATTTAACTTGTTCGCGAAAACTAAATCTCAAATTTCAAAATTGAAGTTAAAACTTAAAATTTCAATTTGACAACCAAATTTCTTGACTTTTTAGGAAAAGCTCAACATTTTTTTAATGAAAATTCGAAAAATTTCAAATTGCGAGAAAATACTTAAAGTTTAAACATTTTATTTGAACATTTTGAACTTTTGTGGCATTTCGAATTTTTTGAAATTTGATAAATTTAAATTTTTCAGGTAATATTTTAATTTCAAGGTCGCGTTTTTCGATCTTACTTTTAAATTTTATATTTTGTTCTTTAAATTGCGATAGTATGCATTGAAAATTTTAGTTTGGAAATTTAGAGGAAAAATGTAAGTAGAAAAATTTTAATAAAAACTCGAGATTTCTAAAAAAATTCAAAATGCTTTAAAAAAATTTAAAAATCTGCAACTAAAACTTTTACTTTGAAACTGAAACTTCCAATATTTTGAAAAAAATGAGTATTTTTTAAAATAAATTACGTTTTCTCAAATTCTGATTTTTTGATTTTAAATTAATGTAATGTTTTACTTAATTTTTCATTTTAGATTTGATTTTAAATTTAGACTTTCGACTTTTTTCCGAAATTCCTTATAAAAATGTTTTCCGAAATTTATAGTTCACATCAAAACTTTTGAGATTAAAATTCCAAGTTTCAATAACAAATCAAAATTAAGCCAACTTGAGTGAAAAAAATTACGATTAAAGTCAAAATGTTCAAAAATAAAGGTGTCAAAGTCAATATATTGTGGTTAAAATTTTAATCAAGAGAAAAAAATTCTTTTTCATTTTTGGATTATTATTGTGTCGTCTTGAATTATTTCCAAAATTTGCACCAAGAACAAGACAAGAACAAGACAAAACAAGACAATGAGAAGAAATTCGTGAAACACTAATCAAAATTTGTAATAAAAATTGCAAACTTTGGTTTGCAAATTCAACGAACCGAAATAAATAAAATTTTTTCGTTTAGACAAAAATAACGGTCGATTTTTCAGAAAAGAGTAAACATTCAAAATTTAAATTTATTAGAATCTCGATCAGAATTCTCAAGAAAGAATAAGTTCATATTTTCGTTTCGAAGTCCAACAATTATTTTAAAAAAACTTAAATTCCTAAGCGTCCAGTCAAAACATTTGAAATGTTAAGTTGCAATCGAAAAATCACTTGAAATTTGGGAAAAAATCTTAACACTTAAACTCTACAATTAAAGGTTAAATCTTTTAGTTTAGTTTTTAGGAAAACCCAAAATTTTGAATTGAACTCAAAATTCTACGGGAAATAGATTAAAAAGATTAAAAGTCAAAATTTAAGGGAACAGAGTATGCATAAATGTCAAGCAACCTTTAAGTTTGTAAAAATGATAATATATAATAATAATAATAATATTAACGTGTCAATTTGGTTGTTGTTAAACTTGAAATTTTAATTGAAGAAAAATTTCAAGAACACTTTAGACTGACCCATGATCAGGAGTTCCTTATAATTCAATTATAATTCACTAACTGATCACTAACACTGTTTAATTAATTAATTGAGGGAAAGGCGACCGCGTATATTGTTAGGTGCCATTCCGGTTTCTAGAACGGACGTACAGATAAGACTTATCGCTTACGGAAATATCTAGAGCCCTTATATGACGTATCATCGCGGCCGCTTCCAGTATCTAATTTTTCCAGAAAATTCCTTACTATTACAAATTTAATAACTACATTTCGTTACAATATTATTTCTGTTGAACCGATGAATGTTTAAAATTTAGTGACACTGATCTTACAGTATAACATATCAACAGAATTAATGCCCGTTGCAAATAAATATAAAAAATTCCTTGACTTAGCTCTTAGCTTTCTATTTAAATACTAAAGTTATGAATTACTCGGAAATTATTTATAGATATTAAAATATACTACATAAAAAAGTAAATTGCGCAGAAATTGATCTTATTTAATCTAAAGCCAAAAAATCAATGTTAATTACACATTAGATTGAATTGAATTAAAATTTTGCGTATCCTTTAGCAGTTTCTTCTTTAGGATGAAATCGTTTTACATTAAATTAGTTCCTTCTTCCTTTTATGTGTCGTGAATTTATTAGCAAAATTTAATATCTGACTTCGAGAGTCACTAGATTACTTTCGCATCCAATTCACCCTAATCTGCATAAGTCTTGAAAGCTCATTTTAAAATTCTTGAGAGTGCTTAAAATAGTTTCTTTTGCACATAAATTAGCAGCATGCTATGTAATTTTAAAGGCGAAGTACGAGTAACGAGTTAATGTTTTATTCCCGTGCGTTCAGGGCTGCAGCTTATAAATCACAAGTTTTGAGAAACCCAGAACAGATAACAGCATTGTTAATATGAGAAAATGTTAAGAATTGGGAAAAAGGGAAATTAAACTGAGACGCAATTTTTTTTCGGAATTGATTTTTGTTTTTATAAGCAGGTATTTTGTAAACTCCTGGAGGAAAAAATGTCTGTCGTAGCTAAAAAGTAATTGATTGTGTGTTGTATATTCGAACTTTGGAAGTGCAGACGAACTTTTAGGATGTAATTATAAGTAGTAACTTTGTAAAAGAAATTTAAAAATTTGGAAACTACTTGAAATTTGAACATTGAGCCATTAAATGTCAACAAAAAAATGATATTTTTTCCAAAAAGAACTGTTGGGAAATTAATGTATTTTCTTAAATTGGAAACATCTCATTTTTTCTCAACTTTTGACATTTACTTTGGAATGTTTTTAATCCTAAATTTAAAAGTTGAATTTTGTCGCATAAATTTCAACTTTAATATTAAAATTGGAAAAAAAAGTCAAAATTTGACGATATTATAAACATTAGAAATTTTTAGTGTTTTCGATTTCTCGTAATTTTCAGTTGGATCTGAAATTTTAAATTAGTATATTTCTTAGAAGTCGAAATTTGGAAGTGAAAAATAACACTCTTGGATTAAAACTGAATTTCCAAACAACCAAAATTTTGAGATAAAACACTAAATATCGATATTGACTCAAAATATTGATAAGAAAGGAAAATATTTTGAGTTAAATAAACCTATGTTCAAAATATTGATAAGAAAGGAAAATATTTTAAGTTAAGAAAAAACTATGTTCAAAATAAAGTCAGAGGCTCCAGAAAAGGGAGTATTTTGTAAAAAAAAAATCCTAAATTTTCTTAAACTTTAAGTATTTTCAATTAATATTTAAAACAGTGGTTTTGAACCTTTTTTGTTAGTGATACACTTCAAAACTAGTTTTGAAGACACATAAAAATTGTGATCGTTCCCATTGGATTGGGCACCCCCAATCATTTTAAACGACCAAAAAAAAATGGCACAGCATAATTCCCAATCATTTTTTTACGAATCCATATGGAACTAGAAGAAACTTTTGATACTTTGTGGAACATTTTAAAAAAGGTATTAAATTATTTTTTTTAATTTAATTGTTTTTAATTTCACCCATTTTAAGTTTAACATCTTCTAGAGATCAAAGTCGAAAGCTACAGAAAAAAATGAAAAAGAGAAAGGTTGAAATGTTCACGAATGTTCCACCATTTTGGAAAAATTCGTTTCAAATTTAAAATAAGAATTTCAAACAAGAAGTTTTTTCTTAAAAGTTCAAGTAAAATTCGAAAAAGAAGTCAATATTGTATTAGGAATTTCGATTTATTTTTTAAAATCTCAAAATTAAATTTAAACTTCTGAAATTAATTTCAATTTCTAATATTAAGTAGAAATTTTAAGATTAATGATCATATTCTAGGATTAAAGTCAAAATTCTAAGAAAAAGTTCCAAAATAAAGATAGAGGCCAAATATAAATTAGAAAATTTCGAAGTTAAATGCAAGAGTTTCAGAAAAAACTTTAGACTAAAAACACAGACCTCGAATTCTTAATGAGGGACCCCGAAAACCCCTAGAGCACCGTTTCGAAAATAAATTTACTACATTCTCTCAAATGGCAAATTTTTGTCGATTTTTTGACCAAAACATGAGTTTTTAGAAAAAACTGACCTAAGATTTTTAATCAGCGACTCCGAAAACCTCTAGGACATCGTTTCGAGTAAAAATTTTATTACATCTTAAAAAACCTAAAATGGAGAATTTTCTTGATTTCTCGACCGAAAAATGAGTTTTCCGAAAAAAAAAGCCAAGGATTCTTGATCAGGAACCCAAAATGCCTCTAAGACACAATTTCGAAAAAAAGGTTCATCATATTGTCTCTAAACCCCAACAGGGATAATAAAAAAATTTTATGATTTTCCGACAGGGAAATAAGTTTTTCGAAAAAACAGATCTTGAATTCTTTATCAGCGATCCTGACAACCCCTAGGATACCGTTTCGAGTAAAATATTACATTGTCTGAAAACTCTTAAAATGACCAATTTTATCCATTTTCCGTTCAAGCAATGAGTTATCCGGAAAAACTAACTACGGATTCGTGACCAGCGACCCAAATAATTTTCTGGGATGCATTTCCGAGACAACTTGAGTTAATTTTCCCGACTTTAGGAATTTCTTAACGGAACGCCCCATTTGGGGGGTTATTCTCAAGATTAAAGGATGAAGGAAGGTCGAGCCACTTCATCTTAGTAGTAAATGATCCTTTGGTTGATAGATATCGAATTAAAAGTGAAACATTTTCCTGACCTTCGACTAGTCAGAGAAAAAAAGCAAAATTTCAAGCTCAAACTTGCAATTTCATTTTTTTTAACATTTCGATATTTTAAAGTCAAGATTTTAATGTTTAATAAAAGTATTTTTTTTAATTTATTTTTTGAAAGTAAAAAGCGACCTATTGTGCAGTCCTCTTGAAGGGCAGATTCAAAAAAATTGTTGGGGGAGGCCACAAGGACCAGCTGGGAAAGGGACGCTCTCGTAAGTTCTGTAGATTTTTATATGGTTAATGTAGATGCCCCCATTGTCCTTTTTCAGCTAAAACGTGTAAAGCGAATCATAAATAGCTAAGCTGCCAACAGCGGACACCCTTTAGCGGAAATGGTTATTCTGAAAAAATCCTGAGAATTTAAAAAGTTAAAAATCTCTGATTGATACCTAACAAGTTTGACACCGGTCTTTAGTTCCAAAACTCCATATTTGTTAAGTGTGGAAATTTATTGGTCTATGCATTAGAATTAGAGTATTTTTTTGAAAATTAACTTCTCAGAATTTCAACTTTTTATTTTTTCATTAACCTTTATCTTGCAATTTCGATTTTAGTTCCGAAATTTCGACGTTCCTAGAAAAATATAAACAATTTAAAAAGTAAATATATGAAGTACTAAAATAATCGTTATAAAACTATTACAAACAAGTCTCTCATAATGACTTCATTTAGACGCGACACATGAAGTGTTCCAATGAGCTTTCGAATCATTAAATTTACTGCCGCAAATTATAAACTTCATTAAGGTGCATTTGATTTCCCGAGTTGAGAAGGGAATATTAAGTTGGAGATCTTAAATGTTTCCGATAGTTCTTTCATGTTTAAATTTAGCCCCGTTTAGTTTTCTCTGAACTAACAAGGTAAAACATTTAAAACTTTTAATTGTTTGGCTTTGTTGACTTTAAACAGAACAAAAACAGGATTAAAAGTTTCAATGAAATAATTTCAATTTTAATTAAACTGGTTAAAAACAGCAAAAAGTACCTGTGCTTAACAAACGGCTTTACCTCGTTGGCTTTCCAAAGTTAACAAATTCTCAGTTGGTTTATATAACGTTAATGATTTATTAAATTTTAACGTTGGTTACGTTATTTCAATATATTATTATTATTAACAGATCCTTAAAAATTTAGCAGTAATCTAGCCACATTAATTAAAATTAGGAGGCAGCTTTCACCAATCTGTCACTGAAGGCAACAATTTTTAATTTTGAAATTACGACACTTTTGTTCTTGGAAAAATATAATGGAATTCATCACGTAAAAAAAGTAATATCGAAAATGTTTTAGAGCAGGAGAACGGTTGAAAAAAGAGCAAATATATTACAGACATTCATTTTATAGAGCGATTTAGCTGCCTTCGACAGGCAGAATAAAATGAATTTGAAAGTGTATCGCGAAGGTAGAATCTAATCGGAATTTAATGCTTCACCAGTTTCGAGCAATTTGTTCAGTGTTCAAAGAGATAATCTCCATTGTTTATAACATAGATGAGTAGAACAAGAAATTGGGGAATATACGTTTTGAGCCAGGGTAATAATTCAAGATGTAAGGTCCTTTTTGCTACTATAGCTCGCTATCATTACCGTTCCTGAATCTATAATTTAATAGAGAAATGTTGTCAAAGGGCTAAAAGGTCCTTAAAGTTAGACAAAACATGTTTTCCTAAAACACATTATGTATTACTTATTACAGTGTTTCCCAACCGGTGTTTCGCGACACATAAGTGTATCGTTGGAATTATTGAAGTGTGTCGCGAAAATATGAAACTTTTATATTGAACTCTGCTAATTTGAGATAGGTAGATTAAGTCCCTTTTTTTTAGTCGTTAGGAGGAATGATTGAGAATTATCTGTAATGGTCTAGAGAAAAAGAGCTTTTGAGAAATAATTCGAATTTGAAATTTCTCAGAAAAAGTGCGTTGTTGTGAAGATAAATCCAAGATTTAAAAAAATAGTCTCCCTGTTAAGGAAATACTTTCCTAAAAAAGTTTTTACTACAATGGATTTTTTTAGAAAGAAGTCGAACTTTTGGGAAATCTTCCCAATTTCTTTAAAAAAATCCAAATTTCTCTAAATTTGAGAATTTTTTAACAAAACCTAGTTTAACGAAACCTAGTAAAATATTCTCAAATATCTGGAGGAGAATAGAATCATCTCGGACAGACAAAAACTTTTAACTGACGAACGACTGGTATATGTTACTCATATCTGAAATTCAGCTATTGGTATCCCATAAATTGAACGATAGGCAGATAGAGCGATGCCAAAACACATGCAAAATCTTATTCGCCAGACAAAAAAGAAAGTCATTTCTGCATCGTGTGGTGACTGGCGATGAGAAATGGATTTATTTCGAGAATCCTAAACGCAAGAAATCGTGGGTTGATCTCGGCCAACCATGAACATTTTCCCCAAGACCAATTCGATTTGAATGGAAGACGGTGCTGTGCGTTTGGTGGGATCAGCAGGGTATCGCCTACTACGAGCTGTTGAAACCTGGTAAAACTGTAGATGCCCACCGCTACCACCAACAGCTAATCAAATTAAACCGTGCTTTACATAAAAAAAGGCCTTACTGTCAACAAAGACATGACAAACTGATTTTCCTCCACCTACCAACGCACACGTTGAAATTGGTATAAAATTACCTGAAAACACACAATTGGGAGGTGTTACCCCATTCCGCCTATTCGCCAGACCGGGCTTCTTCTGACTATCACCTGTTTTCGTCGATGGCCACGCACTTGCCGAACAGAATTTCGATTTTTACGAAGACGTTCGAAAATGGCTGGACGAGTGGTTTGCATCGAAAGATAAGGAACTCTTCTGGCGTGGTATTCACAAATTGCCCGAGAGATGGAAAAAATGTATAGCTGGTGAGGAAAAGTACTTTGAATAAAATTCTTTTTTGCTTTCTATACAAAGCAAATGGGTTTTTATTACTAAAAAACAGCGGATTTAAGCTTATATACCTGTATTTTTAAACCAAACTAAAAATTGTATTAAAATGTGAATAAAGATAACGCGATTTCCACAAATTGAGATAGAAAAATTTTTAATTTTTTTTTATCTAAAATTTATATAAAACGAGTCTTAAATTGGCATTTTGATAGGAACTCAAATATTCAAATTCATTCTTTAATATTTCTAAAAAAAGAAATTGACCTTTTGAGATTTTTACAAAACAAGTTAAATTTTTTGGAAGTTTTGGCTTTTAACTAGAAATATAAAAGAGAAAAAATTGACGTTTAAAAACAAAATTTCGCAACTCTTAATAGAATTAAATAAGAAAATCTTAGTTCTGGTTTTTAAAAAAAAAAACAATATTAAAAAAATTAACTCGAAATTTAGGTAAAAATGGCCCATTCAATACAGAAATTTTGACGAAAGAGAATATAATTTTTTTCTTGAAATTTCATTCGAATCAACAATTCATTCAAGAAAGGCACGTGAAACTTTTAAGGCAAATATCTTGGAAACGGTTGTTCGTATCATCTTTTAGAAAGTATGTCTTTTCTACGTAAAAAATATGGGGAAATAAAATTACCTACTTAAAATAAATATACGTGTAAGCATAAAAAGTAACGATGATTTAGAGTCATGCAGGATAGTGCAGGTGACGCCCCCTATCAACTATTGCTAATATGTTAGCAAATTAGAATTTGTCAACGTGCCTATATAACAATTTATTCACTAGTTATACAAAATTCAATTTTGACACCCTGTATCTCGGTTAATATCAACTTTTGGTATAAGGTAAATTTAGATAAATCATATTCTGAGTCTCACTCACATGTTATATGAGTACAACAAATCACTTTATTCCTGCTTTATAGATCTGACAAAAACATTCGACAAAGTACAGCTGAAAGATGTGACTGACATATTAAAAGCGGAAAATGTACCATCCGAGATTGTCAATATAATTTATCAACTCAACACCAAAAACACGACAGTTATCAGGGCCAATAACTAAACAGCTCAAGAGATATCAACACCGAGAGGCATCAGACAAGGGAATAGACGCAGCCCATTCCTATTCAATGGATAACATCATCGACAAAGTCACATCATTGAATCTGGGATATAAACTACAACATCGACGGTTCAGTATATGTTGCGCTGATGACGCAACACTTATAGCAGAGACGGAAGGCAACCTTCAGAGACAGGTTTTCTGCTTCTACAAAACAGTGCAAAAATACCACATAAAAATTTCAATAGAGAAAACAAAAACCGTGACATATTCTAGGGACCCGGTGCGATGCAAAATTGATGATCTGACGCAAGAGCTAAGGCCACAAATAAACAAAGCAGCTGCCATAGCAGGAGGTCTGAGAAATGTCGTGTGGAACAACAAATACAAGCGAATGAATAGTAAGGTAAGAATATATAAGACATGCGTGCGACCTATATTGACGTATGCAATCGAAACGAAAGCAGACACAAACAAAACCAAATCAATGTTGAGGACAGCAGAGATGAAAACGCTGAGAGCAATCACCGGGAAAACACTTAGAGACAGAGTTAGAAACAATGAGATCAGAAGAATATGTGGAGAGGACGATGTGATAAGATGGGGCAGACAAAGAAGACGCAACTGGCATGACCACGTGAGAAGAATGAAAGAAGACAGAATATTCTAAGGGCCTTGAAACACACGCCTGTAGAAGGTAGACGAAGAAAAAGACCACCGAAGAGATGGAAAGACAGCTGGCAATCCACATCTCAAGAAAACCAGAATGCCTGAATTCGCAGGAAAACATACTGTTACGTGCGTTATCGGTTCGAATTGATACACGTGATGGATTTATTCCCACTTTATTACTGAACTCAACTTGAATCACCACAATTTACAATTAACTCACTTCTACTAACTTACTAATTGCACTGATTCTAACTGACTGACTCGAGGGAAAACTGACCGCCTTTTTATAGTTTCGGCCCGCGTCTTCCAGAATTTTCGGCAGATAAGGCTTATCGAATGCCGAAATTTCTGGAACGCTTATCTGCCGTTTGTTTCGTTATCGCGGCCGCTTTCCCCTTATCAGAACCTTCTAGAAACTTTTTTTATTTACTAAATTCTACAATTCTATTCTAAATCCTATTTCGTCTATTTACATTGCGTTACACTGCCTCCCCCTTAGAAATGATCGTCCCGATCAGTTCCAATCAGTCACTTCGCCACTAAATTTGCATAGTCTGTTCAGGTGTACCACTTTCATTTTACTCCTGGAGCTACGCTGGATCCTGTATACCAAGTCGTTGATCCTCTTCAGCACCTTGTACGGCCCTTCCCAAGATGGCGTAAACTTTGGCGAAACTCCTTTCTTTCGCTGAGGGTTGTATAGCCATACCAACTCGCCCTCACTAAAACCACCATGATTGGCACTCACGTCATACCTGGCCTTCATCCGGTCCGTCGCCAAATTGATCTTCGTCCGCACCAGAGCATGCGTCTCCAGTATCGCTTCCCTCAAGTCATCTACGAAACCCATCGTTTCCCTGGGGACCTCCCTTGGTGATCCAAACACCAAGTCACACGGAAGCCGCAGTTCCCTCCCGAAGATCACTTTTGCCGGGGTCTGACTTGTAGTTTCATGAGTTGCCGCGCGATAGGCCATCAGAAACAGTGGTAGATGTCGGTCCCAGTCGGTCTGATGTTTGGAAACGACCTTCGAAAGATGTTCCTCTAAGGTCCTGTTAAATCTCTCCACCATTCCGTCAGACTGTGGATGAAGAGGTGTTGTTCGAGTTTTCCTTATTCCAAGAAGACGACACACCTCTTGGAAAACCCCCGATTCAAAGTTCCTTCCCTGGTCCGAGTGCAGTTCTAAGGGAACACCAAATCGACAGATGAAGTTGTCCACAAGAACCCTTGCGACTGTGGTGGCTTCCTGATTCGGGATGGCATAAGCCTCAGGCCATTTACTGAAATAATCCATGGCCACCAGGATGTACTTGTTTCCATCGTCTGAAGTTGGGAATGGTCCTGCCACATCGATTGCAATTCTTTCAAATGGAGCTCCCACATTATATTGCTTCAGGGCCCCTTTGGTTCTCGTACGAGGACCCTTGGATGCAGCACAGGTGACACATTTCCGACACCACCGCTCGACGTCCTCCCTGCAGTTAACCCAATAAAACCGTTTTCGAACCTTCTCCAGGGTCTTGTTCATCCCTAGATGTCCACCAGAGGTCCCATTGTGCACCTCCCACAAGACCTGTGGAATCTTCTCCTGAGGCACCACCAACTGCAAGTTGACACGCTTTCCATCCGCGCTTTCCCATGCTCTCTTCAGTACTCCGTCCTCGACCTGGAGGGATTTCCATTGAGCCCACAAATTCTTAAGAGCTGGACTTCTGTCGGAAACCTCTTGCCATTCCGGTCTGTCTCCAGCTTCTTTCCATTCCAATATGGGTCCGATATCAGCGTCGCTCCTCTGTAGCTTCCGAAGGCCTTCAACAGTCCATTCGTCTTCTGGCTGGAGAGAAGTGACCCTTATATCCACCATGTCCTCATGGTCCTCAACTCGTTTGCAGTGTTTGCAATCACCACAAGGTCTTCTGGACAAAGCGTCAGCGTTGTTATGCTGTCGTCCCGGTCGATGATGCACCTTGAAGTGATACTGCTGAAGCCTTTCTAACCATCTAGCCGTCTGTCCCTCCGCGTTCTTGATTCGGAGTAACCAAGAAAGTGCCGAATGATCTGTCCTGATAAGGAATTCTTGCCCATACAAGTACTTGTGGAAGTGTTCCACGGCCTTCACTATCGCAAGAAGTTCCTTCCTGGTGGTGCAATAGTTCCTCTCTGGCTTCGTCAGGATCTTGCTGTAATATTCGATGACTCTTTCTTCACCGACTTGAACTTGGGACAGCACAGCCCCAATGCCGACGTTACTGGCATCAGTGTCTAACACGAACTTCCCATTCTGCTGAGGATACGCCAAGATAGGGCTTGTACACAAGGCGGACTTCAATTTTCGGAAAGCGGTATCACAGTCTGGAGTCCAGACGTACGGCCTTCTTCCTTCCGTTAGTTGATGCAACGGCGCAGCGATGTTGGCGAAACCTTTCACAAATCTTCTGTAATAGGTACACAGCCCCAAGAAACTCCTCAGTTCATGTTTGTCTTTGGGTCTTGGCCAGTCACGAATTGCTTGAGTCTTGCTGATATTTGTTTCAACTCCTGCGGCTGATACAGTGTGGCCCAAAAATTCTACTTTCCTTTGGAACAAAGAGCACTTCTTTGGATTCAGCTTTAAGTTGGCTTGCTTTAATCTGTCGAAAACTTCTTGAAGATTTTCCAAATGTTCTTTAAAGCTCTTGCCCATCACCATGACGTCATCTAGGTAAACCAAGCAAGTTTTCCAAGTGAGTCCTCGAAGTACCAGTTCCATTAGACGTTCGAAAGTAGCCGGTGCGTTGCATAGTCCAAAAGGCATAACCGTGAACTGATATAATCCACTCCCAGATGAAAAGGCCGTCTTTTCTTTGTCGTCGGGGTCTATGCTCACTTGCCAATATCCACTTTTCAAGTCCAAAGTTGAAAACCAGGTGGACCCAGACAAGGTCGTTAGGGTGTCATCAATTCTTGGCAAGGGGTAGCTGTCCTTTTTAGTGACGTCGTTTAATTTCCGGTAGTCGACACAGAATCTTGTTGACCCGTCCTTCTTTGTAACCAAGACTACAGGGGAAGACCATGGACTATTGGACTCCTCAATGACTCCATCCTTCATCATCTTCTTAACCAGTCCCGCGACTTCCTCTTGCTTGGCCACCGGTAATCTTCTAGGGGGTTGACGAATAGGTGTTGCATCGCCGGTGTTGATTTTGTGTCGAACTACGTCGGTCCTTCCTAGATTTCGGTCTCCATCGGTAAAAACGCCGTGGTTTTTCTTTAGAAATGACCTAGCCAGAACTACTTCTTCCTTGGACAAGTGTTTCAAGTCCACTTCCAACTTGACTTGCCCAATCTTCGTTTCCTGTACTGGCGCACAACTGTCTCCCAAGGAGCTTATTGAGGCTACCGGGGTACAGACTGCCAGAGTAGTACCCTTTTTGATTGAGCGTGCTGTTGGGAACACATTGGCAACTCTCACAGGTACCTTCTGAGATGCTTTAACCACGGATCTCGCCACTAGCAAATTCTTGGAAATGTCATAAGTCGGTTCCACTAATCCAACGCAGCAGCCCAAATCTCCTTCCATCACAGCCATAACCGTCTTCTCGCTGCTTCCCTGCACTACAGCTGTTTCGCAGGCAAACAGTCTTACCTCCTTTGGAGTGTCCTTTGGTGTAGTCAGGACAAGCTCCTCATTTCCAATCTTTAAAATGTTCTGCGCTGGATCGAAAGTAAAGCCATGTTGCCTGATTAGTCCATCCCCAGAATCAGTTCGTCTTCGATATCTGCCACCAACACCCGATGCGAAATCCTTAATTTTCCCAGACCAATCATGACGTCTGCCTCTCCTATGATTGGCGCAGTATCTCCCGTAACTGTTCTGAGGACCATTCTTTGCGACAGTACCTTCGGTTGCGACGGTAGGATGTTCCTTCGTGCCAAAGTAACCATGGCGCCTGTGTCCACTGTTGCCTGTACATTCCTTCCATCTACGCTGGCTGCCACCACTAAACTTTCCATGGTCCTTTTTATCTGTTTGATGGAAAGAGTTTTGGGGGCTCGTTGCTCGACACCAGCCAGTGAGTGCCCCTTCCCACTGGCTGATTTTAGTTTTCCTGTTGTGAGGCTTGTCGACTTCTTGGGGCTAATCTGCAGTCCTTCTTGAAGTGCCCCGGTTTGCCACAGTTGTAACATGTGCTTCTGTTGGATCTGCCTTTAAGAGTTCCTACCAGTTCTTTGATGCTCGCGTTCATTTCCTGTATGTTAGCGCTTATGCTCCCGTCCATCTTCTTTATGTTCGCGTTCATTTCCTTCATGTTGGTGTTTAAGTTCGCCAGATCAGGGTCATTCGTAGCCTCTTCGATGTCAGCCTTCCTAATTCTCCGTGGCGCCCCTGGCTCTGAAACCTTGTAAGCAGCTTCAACCTCCAAAGCTCTTATCAGTGCCTCCTTTGATGTTCGGACGTTTGATAGGCGTATCACTCTCTGAACTTCCGGATCTCTTATTCCTTCTATGAAGATTCTAACTGCATGGAGTTCCAGAAAGTCGGTTGGTGCTGTTAGATAGGCGATGTACGCCAATCTTCTAACGTCAGCCTCGAATTCTTGCAGCGTTTCTCCACTTTACTGTCCTCTTAGTAGCAGCTGCGACTGGACAACTTGCTGCAAATGTTGGTCCCCAAATCTCAGCTCTAAAGCCCTAACTAGATCTTCATAATTGGCTTGTTCTTGATCCGATAGAGTTCGGAGTAATTCCAGAGCATCTCCGCGCAGGGATACCACTAATGAGGTTGCCTTTGCTTCTTCCGTCCACCGATTTGCCTTAGCAGCAGCTTCGAACTGTTTTCTGTAGGTCTGGAAGGATGTTTTCCCATCATAGGTCGGAGGTTTCACTTTTTGGGAAGAGATAGCGGGTACACTTTCGGATTCGTGTTGTGTGACTTGTCCACTTAGCAACTTCTTCATGTTTTTTTCGATATTGCTGAACTTTTTCTGTGTTGTATTTTCCAAATCAAGAAGCTTGCTGTTGAATTTTTCTTTTACTTCTCCAATTTCTTCCCTGACTTCGCCAATCTCTTCCTGCATTTCTTCTCGCATTCCTGTAATCTGTTCTTTCACTTCTTCTTTCATTTTTTCAACGTCTACTCCCATTTTTTCAGTTATATTTGCTAGTAGACTATGCAATTCTTGTTTTTCTTGTCGTCTTCGTTCTTCATCTTGTCGTCTTCGTTCTTCCTCCTGTTCTTTTTCTTGTCGTCTTCGTTCTTCCTCTTGTCGTCTTCGTTCTTCTTCCTGTTCTTTTTCTTGTCGTCTTCGTTCTTCCTCCTGTTCTTTTTCCTGTCGTCTTCGTTCTTCCTCTTGTTCTTTTTCTTGTCGTCTTCGTTCTTCCTCCTGTTCTTTTTCTTGTCGTCTTCGTTCTGCCTCCTGTTCTTTTTCTTGTCGTCTTCGTTCTTCCTCCTGTTCTTTTTCTTGTCGTCTTCGTTCTTCCTCCTGTTCTTTTTCTTGTCGTCTTCGTTCTTCGTCTTGTCGCCTTCTTTCTTCCTCCTGTTCTTTTTCTTGCCGTCTTTGTTCTGCTTGGTCTTTAAACATTGCTAATAACGCTTGCATTTGTTGTTCCATTTTGGCCGATTTTAATCTCGTATCCATAAAGCGTATCTGAATGTTCAAGATTTTACTTGACGCGCCTCGTATAACTATTTAACAGTTTAAAACGTCCGAGATAAAGCCAATTACGGCACCTGGAACGAATTTTTTTCGAATAATAAAGCACAATCCACGAATAATCCCACTTCTGACACCAGATGTTACGTGCGTTATCGGTTCGAATTGATACACGTGATGGATTTATTCCCACTTTATTACTGAACTCAACTTGAATCACCACAATTTACAATTAACTCACTTCTACTAACTTAGTAATTGCACTGATTCTAACTGA